>OX387209.1:2400000-3600000 GCA_947561695.1 Tyria jacobaeae | reverse complement strand
CATCGCGCCAGGACGTTTATTTCCTTGATAACGGTCGCCCGTTGTGTTCGAAACTATTCGGGTATCCTGGAAATAGACATTAAAACTTTTCTTTTAATTTTTTTTTTCATAAATCCGAATGAAACAGAAGATTGTATGAAAACTTATTTGAATAAGAATAACATACTAAAAGACTATTAACTACGAGACTATAAGCTTGAGATCTAAATAATTCCTTAAAGGTATTTATTGCGACAACTGATTTTAAGCAGCGTAATTATATATTAAACAGCTCGTACCACGATCAAACAGGTGATGTTAAGAAAGTACAGGTCCGGGCTTGTATAAAAGCTTTAATGGCGGTAAAGAAATCTTGTGATGTATGAAGGATAAATAGTTCACAGTTCAGTTTCAGTTTTTTAAGGATATACATACGAAATGTACACAATGAACACAATAACAAAATCACACACACACACACTGTTTCTTCTGCATATCAACGACATGCTGCAGATTAGCAGCATCCATTGCTATGCAGACGATAACACGAGTGATGCCCTTTACACCGGCCGCGCTAACATTTCTCGGGTAAACGTCATCGAAAGCCGATCCAAACTTGTGTCTGAAATCGAAACTTCTTTATCAAAAGTTTCAGATTGGGGTCGACTTAACCTAGTCCAATTTAACCCCACGAAGACACAGGTTTGCGCGTTCACCGCTAAAAAGATGCCATTGGTCGTATCACCTCAATTTGAGAGCACCTCCCTAACTGCATCAGCCAGTATCGGAATCCTTGGCGTCGATATATCAAGCGAAGTCCAGTTTCGCGGTCACTTAGAGAGTAAGGCCATATTAGCCTCGAAGAAGCTTGGTGTGCTAAACAGATCGAGACAGTATTTTACTCCGGCCCACCGCCTGCAACTTTATAAGGCGCAGGTTCGGCCGCACATGGAATACTGTTCTCATCTCTATGCAGGTGCACCCCAGTACCAACTTCTGCCTCTTGACCGCATTCAACGGAGAGCGACTCGCATCATCGACTGCCAAGATATTTCTGATCGACTTGATACCTTGGCGTTGCGTAGAGATGTAGCTTCACTCTGCATCCTCTATCGCTTGTATCATGGGGAGTGTTCAGAGGAATTGTTCGGACTTATACCGGCTGCTGGTTTCCGCCATCGTCCTACGCGACAAAATATCCATCCCCATCACATGGACGATTGGCACTCCACCACTGTGCGCTTCTCCAGAAGCTTTTTGCCTCGCACAACCAGCTTATGGAACAAATTGTCGCCTGCCGTATTTCCGAACCGATACGACCTTCAAACCTTCAAGAAGAGAGCGTACCTCTACCTAAAAGGCCGGCAACGCACTTGTGACTCTTGAGTTGCGGGTGTCCATGGGCGGCGGTAGTCACTTACCATCAGGTGACCCGTCTGCTCGTTTGCCCCCTATCGCATAAAAAAAAAAAACACACACACACACACAAACACACACACACACACACACACACACACACACACACAAACACGCATTGTAATTTACTTAAGTTCAATAAACTTATTATAACCAGTTTACACGACACAAGCCTGTTCGAGTTACAGTTATGTGACCCTGACGGCCTTGAGCTATTGCTTCCATTACCTTCCCTCGTTCTAATATTTAGATTTCAATAGACTCTGGCGTGGCGGGCGTCCTACAGGAGTGAGCGTACATATGTATGTATGTATTTGTTATTTTTTGTTCTATATTATGTTCAGATGTTTGTTATATGAGTCATCGTCCGTCTCTTTGCAGCTAACTTGCAGCGTTACACGGGTCAGTCATCAGCTTCAAAAAATAGCAAGATATCTGACACGTCAAATTTTATTGATTGTCAAATTATATTTTTTTCTAATGTGAGAGCGTTCAATATAATTTTATTCATTGACATTCTTTAGCTTCAACTGTATAGTGGTACCGACTCTATCCAATCTCTCTGGATACTCTACAGCCTATAGAAAAGCAGTAAAACAACTACATCAGAGTACTTCTCTATAGGAGCAATCTTCTGCAAAACATGGATATTCTTCTCCAATCTGACTAACCGAAAGCCCTCATACTATGTAAATAGTTAAGATGTCCACGTAGATTAAAAATGTACAAAGTAAGTAATTAATAATTATAAATATAATTGGTAATTACTTTGAACATTTTTACGATGCAAAGATAATGTATGTATGTGTACTTTTTACTACACAACTGCGCATTCAAATTATTCATTTATGCAAAACGTTAGTTACACGCGTCAGGTTATTTATTAGACAAATGCATTACTAATTTTTTGTATAATTTGTCTTTATTTATTAACTTAAACACGTGAATAGTGTTTCTAGCTCTACTGCGAGATATCAACTTTACTCTTTTACAGCCTATTGCGGTAATCACAGTAGTGATTATACCGCAATAGGCTGTAAAAGACTCCTAACATAATTATTTTGAAAGTCTAGTGCAAATAGTCGTTTTAAAGACATATCGTAGATTATAATACCGAGACTCACATCATATTCTTTAATATAACCATGCCATGAAATGATTACCTACAAAACAAAAGAAAATTAAAATTCTATTTGTCTATTTCATAAAACTGCTCAATAATTATTTAAAATAGCCATATTTAAAAGTTGTTTTGTTATATATGAAATTAATATTTAAAATATAAGAAAATAAGTGTCTGCCTGTGTTGATCATATAACCGTCCGTCTATATTATTGCGCTAATACGTATTTCCAATTTTCTCTTCATCCCAAGAGATTGCCTGAGTGCAATAAGGCCGCCAATTGTACCACCTAAAACTGCTGTATCACTATTCCGTTTTAATTTTTAGGTGTGCAATAAAAAGATTTATTATATATTTTTTTTCAGGTTCGCCAACAGTTGTTACAGATATAATACAGAAAAGAACATACAAGTAATTATGTCTTAAGTCTAACTGCATGGTCTATTATAGGCAAACACCACATGCAAGATATTCATTCTATCAACAACTGTTATATAATTTTAAATTCTTCTTTAATTCTAGATAATATATTAAATACTAGGTAATTACTATTTATCTCATTTTTATACATATGACGTGTCTGACTAACGTTGATACCGAATCAGAGTGGACGTCAACGAGGTCGCTGTATTCGTTTACAATGCAGATGCGGGGTATAGGGGAATTAACACCAAACATTGTATGGCGAAGAGGTGGAGCTAGAGGTGTTATAGGGTTGCGAGGTGGTCTACGGGGTACTCTGAAATTGAATTTATTTAGTATTTGGGGGCAGTCAATGTTGTTATTCAGCAGTTTATACGCGAATCTCAAATCCAAGAGCTCCCTTCGGGCTTCCAAGGTACCCATTATAATCTTCTGTTTCCTGGATATGATTCGACAATCAATTTAGATTTATCAAAAAATAACAAAATGCACACAAAGGTTTTACTAACGTGTGTATTTCAGGGATACCAGAATAGTTTCGGATACAACGGGGATCTTTATCAGGGAACAAAAAGCCCCGAGTATACCCAAACCACACACGTGACTCAAACCGTATACATACTATAATAAATATGAATAAGCAAGTGGAACTAAGCTATCGGCGGCAAAATATGAGCATTAGACAAGCCAATGTACACCTTTTCGGGTTATGGGCCCAGAGTGTATATGTATATACATATCTACATATACCTACATGAATACAACTCACGAAGTTTTATATTCTAATACACTTTCAATGCCTGTAAAGTTTATTGCTTTTGTTTTTATTTACCGAGAGATGTCGCTCTGAGTCCGCCACGAGTTCAGTAGAGACATTATTTGACTCTTCGGTACAGTTTATATATTATGTAGTTATGGTAGGACTGCAAACATTAGCCGGCTTCAGATCTGAGACGAAGAGAACAACCGTAAAATGGTGACGGTACAAGGAAAATAAGCCAAATGTATTACGACATAATTATACAGATATGAAGACTTGCTCTTTTGATCTATGTTGAATAGGTACGTATATTTCATACCTTACAGAAAGCAATTCAAACATAAAAGATGATGACGAGTTAGTATTTTTAGGAATGGGGTTTTAAATTACAGCACTTACTTGTGACATTTCTTAAACAAAGTATTTATGAACAGCCATTAACATTTGACGGTCATAGCGGTATTTGTAAAATTGTAAAGAAATACAATGTATACATATGTTAACTCATTGTATTGACGTTCTCTCAAATCTTTATTAGATTGCGAAGTTTGAAGCATTCCTGAAGCCATATTGTTAAGACATTTTTAGGGTTTGCTCTCCTTCGATGAAAATAATAATAATGGCAGCGGACTTATTTCAATAACGCGTCTTTGATATATTTTTTTTGTTATAATAGTTATAATTTACAACAACAATGCTTAGAGAAACAAACCTCACTAAGTAATCGTATGCTGCCTGTTACAGGAACCATTGAACCAGCTGTTCGGATCAAGTACGTTATTGAGAGGCTACGCTTGGACTGACGGAATAGCGTTATTGTTGTTCCTCCATAACAAGATGTTTTGTGAATCGGGCTTTTTCAAGAACTGGTGTCATTTCTTGTGATTATGAGTCACTCGCGCACATGCGCTCGCATTGACTTTCTGAAGCAGAAAGTTTATGCATGGGCAAACCCGATACGTAGATATAAAATAACTGTGGACCAATATACTCAGAATCGTGTCTTTTACAGGGACACGAGGTGGATTTATAGAAGATGGGGGCAGTCTGACTTAGTGAGGGGCACACATCTCAAAGATTTTAAAGTTACAAATATTTACAGTTCAAAATACTATGGAGTCCAGTATCAATATTCAGTATTGATATAGCTAATGCGGTTCGTTGGGTGCCGAACTGTAAGTCAGCGGGACTTGGCGGGCTGCATAATTTTTAGGTTAAGTGGTTCCGTAGTTCACATGTATGTTTGAATTCTTAGAATCAGGTTAGCTGCCAGCTTTTTATGATGACATGGAACTCACCTACTCCACAACTCTGGTAGTGCCATGGATGTAAAAAACTACACATTATTTACGAGTACATCCATTCTGAGAGTTAAAATAACAACACTACATGTATAAAATACTAATAACAATATAATGGCCTACTGTCAGAATGGATGTAGACGTAAAGCACGTGGCAGAGAGTTCTATATTATTTACACGACTATTAACCAACAAGTTCGGAGTTCGGTAAGTGTTGGAGTTATATAAAATTGACACAACTCTATGCACTTTCTTGGAGGCATGTATGCAGTATGTACGTAGGTCACACTAAAAGTTTTTAGAATATTTTTATTTTAAATTTAAATTTTGGAATTAGGAACTCTAAGAATCTGTAGATGTGTAATGATTCCTTTTGTAATTTGTTTTCAGAAATTGTAGGCAATTTAAAAAGTGTCTGTCGTGTATCGAAGTAAATTGACTTAGACTAGAGAAATTTTGATTTTTGAAATGTAAATTTAGAAATTCTCCGTCTGAATTATATCGTAGGTTTCATCATCAGTTTTACAGTTGATTGTAAATGAGTACGTGTTAAATAAAAACGTGTTTGATCACGTGCATTCTAATTAGCTTTGCACATTTTAATAGGAGAAGTTGTGTTAGTTCCTCTTTGTACGTCAACCATTTCAAATATTTATACAGAGCTAAGCGCCGCGATGTAATTAGTGATATTAATGGTTTGCAATAGAGAGCAATGCACTTAGAAACCGATTCTATAATCGACTGCTCGGATAGAGCAATGACATGTACGTGTTTACGTTGCCAGCTACTTGAAATGTAATGGTCTGGTAATGTTCAGTATCGGTGTTTTTATCGTGTCCGTAGTTACAATACATAGTATACTCTACTAAAACACACTACTATTTTTTAATTTGAAGTGTAACTACTGTATAGTTATAATAATCACTATTGATACTACTTTCTAAAATTAAACGTTTGGGTGTCAAAGGAGTTTTACCGAATATAATTAACCGTAAAGTTACTTATCTAACCGTACTCAATACTTTTAAATTGACACTCATCTATCATCATCAGTGACAATGCTAGTCTTAGTTTTGGAGTCCCTCAAGGTAGCGTGCTTGGTCCTACGCTTTTCCTCAAATACGTCAACGACCTCTGTAGTAAATCTCTCCCGAACTGTACAATAGTATCATACGTTGGACACTCAGAAAATTTTGCGAAAATAAAAAAGTGTTCTATAGGTAAATATTTTTTATTAAATCTTTTCAAAATACTCTCCACTAGCCTCTATACAAAGTTTCATGCATCTGAACCAGTTTTCGAAACAATTTTTCCAGTCCACAGCAGACACCTCGTTTACAGCCTGCCCAAACGCTGACAGCGCATCTTCCGGCGACGAAAATTGTATCCCTTTGAGCTGATTTCTATTTTTCGAGAAAAAAAAGAAGTCACACGGTGCTTGGTCAGGACTGTAAGGAGCCCGCGGAGCCCAGTGTTTGGTCACTTATTGCTCACAACAGAGAAAACTTCTGCCAAACATTTGGTAGTATACCATTCGGCGTTGATGCTTCTTTGGTTCCGTAAAGGGATTGACACCAAGTAGCCAGTCAAATTGAAAAAGCTCGCGATCAAAATCTTCCCCCGCTTCTAGATAGCTTCACTTTGGTAGGCGTTGATTCGCTTTGAAACTCCCAAACCGTCGACTGGCGCTTCGTTTCTGGATCGCATTGATAAATGCAGGACTCATCAACCCCCAAAGTTAGTCGACCATTTGAATTCGTTACACCAAAGATACACAGTTGCCTTAGAATAAAGATGATCTATCCTTAGTTATCATGCGTGAATGCAATTTGAAGTCTATCGTATGATTCGTCCGGTTTCAGGCGACACTTGAAATCGTAAAAAATCATAGCTCGAAAATGTTCCCGGCGCAAATCGGCGATAATTTAATTAGCTCGCATAAAATCTGGAGGGAAATTTTGAAATTGGAACGAACCTATTTTTACTTATAAATAATAATTATTTTTTATAATAGTTTATAACTGGCCAGTCTCTCATACAAAAAAAAAAAACTTTATTTCGCAATACTTTCTGAGTGGCCTGGTACGCAGACAATACTTGTTCCAACGCCGAAGCAGCGCTGAAAGAGGTCATGGCTAACCTCCAACTTACTTGCTATTAATGTGGACAAAACTAAATATAGGTATACCTTTCTGTCTACGGCAGAAAACTACCCTGGATCAACTCATTTCACATAACGGTGTGTGCCTGCAAAACGATAGCCCAAGCCAACAAAATTAAATATCTAGGTGTAGAGCTTGACAGTCGTTAGCTTGGCCATATCAACAACAACATTGCCCGCCGAATGAGAAAACTCATGACAATATTTAAACAACTGAGACATAGTGCTGACCGTGACACTCTAACATCTGTGTACTTACGCCTTTTTACAATCAGTTATATCCTACTGTATTGTTGGGTGGGGAGGAATTGGACCATTACATGTTAAGACTAGAACGTTAGAAATTTCGAACTAGAAAGAGCAATTCTAAAGGCCATGTTTAACCCGTTGGTATAGCACAGTTGACCTGTACAAAGAATCCTCAGTATTGACTGTAAGGCAATTATTTGTTTTGAGAGTGGTACTTCGAAGACATATATCTGCGTCGCACAATCCACCTCCTACCCGTCGTAGAAATCCACCATGTATGCTTTACAGGAGAGGTCATAAAACAGCACTAGCAGCGCGCCAATATTAGTAATTCGCGCCAGTATTTTTTTTAATGTTTCTTTTATTTTAATTTTATTATCACCTTTTAATTGATCATGAAACCACTGCGTCTTTCTAACTTTGTGTGCTGAATATTTTTCTTAAAACATGGTATAATCCTATTTACATTACTTTGTAAGAAAAGCGCGGAGCACAGCCTGAGGAGGTCGTCACACAGTTCATGTACGGCGGACAACGTTTACCATATCAACTCAAACATAAATGTATTATGTTTTATCGGTACTTTCGTGACATGTAAGTTATATATAAATTTCTTGGGCAATAAATGTATTATTATAATTTTACTAACAACATCTCAATGCTTTATACAAATCGTTTCTCTTAATGCACATGTCGTGTTGTCAAATTAAAAATTAGATTTAATTTAACATACTGTAGTATGTTGTGTTATGGACGTTAAATCAAATATGTTAAAACAATAAACATACATAAACACGGTCATACCTGTATCTTTGAAAGGTTAGGTGGAAATTTTATTAAAAACACACATTAACCCAATTAAAGTTTGCATTCCACAAACGTAACAGCCAAAGCAAGCATGGCTCTCCCACGGTAAAATCAGCCAAAAAATGGTATTTAACAGTGTCTTTGATTTAGTTCCTTAGATTGCATTCAATAACATTTGCTATGGTATTGTATGTGTTACAAATATTAACAGTCTTCTCATAGCACGATGCCTTATCGTAAATCATCAGCACTAAAAGCCACTTTAAATAAATATAGTAATACGAGTTAAGCTTTTAGTATATTTGGCAAGGTTAGTAGTCAAAGGTTGTCGATTGTTTTATGTATACGATACATATTGAACCACACTACTATTCGCTCTAAAACCGAATGTGCCCATAAACAATGAAATATCATAAATATATATATAAATCTACGATGAAGGTAATGGAAAAATTGTTTCGACTATTTATGTGACGCATGTAAGGATACGACGAAAGGAGACAAGCACGAGTTTATGTATGTATTTATGTGATGGCTCCATTGTAATTTAAATTTAGGGAAATTATGAAGTGTAATGCTCATTTCGTGCACATGCATTTCAGAATGCTTGAAATTTTACACACGTTTCTGTTGACAGATTTGTTCGCATGCCGCTGGTAAATTTCTTTTAAAAATATTATATAATTACAAAACCAGCTCAGTAGAAATCACCTAATAAGTATATAACTCTGGTAATCTCCAACATAAACTTATATACATAAACGCTAACCTTTTTTCTTTTAGGGTAGACAGAGACAACAGCTATTTGATTCTATGCTTTTGAGAGGAAGCTTGATTCTTTAAGTACTTGCGTGTACTTCACAAGCTTCCTCTGCTACCATTAATGCAATGACACCAATATATTGCAAAAACTGAGTTGCTTTTTAGCTGCGTAGAATGTCAAATCAAGTAACCGAATGTACATATATTTCTCCTACTGTAACATAATTGCTGAATTTGAATATCTTCTTAGTTTTTGCGGTAGACTTTATCATTAAACTTTCATTGTTCATAATTACTCACCATAAGAATTCTTGCAAAACCATATCGTTGAAATGCAATCATTAGTTTACTGGGTTAGTAAACACATTGTTATACTTGCAAATCAACTTTTTATACCTAGTTCTCATACTGGTTTGTTTCCTACTCGTATTTACAGCGTTTCGTAAATGATAGAAATGCTGCAGTAATGCACATCCATGTAAAATATGAAAAGCTTATTGTAATAATTTATTAAAATGTGTATAAGCAAGCTGGTTGTATTGTTGTGTAGTATCCCTTATATTAATTTCTTCACTTATTAATAGTTTCTTTACTTAATATATTTTACCAAACGAGTGGATAATGTATGAATGTTATATCAATCGATATGTTTCCATTATCAACTAGAATTACTTCTAATTATATCGCTTAAAAATTAAATCCTTCAAACTACTTATATTAACTTTTTATAACATTCTTTTTTTTTTTTTTTTTTTTTTTTTATATTAGCCTACCATAGTGACTCCACTTTGCCTGATGGAAAGCAATAGGTGGAGTCAAAGAGTGGTGGTCACCATCCTCATTGCATGTCTAGTCAATGCAGCATGGTGACCCACACTATGGCGGCCTGGTGAGATGCTTTTTCACGCCCCGCTTAAAAGACCCGGGATCATAGTGGGAAGGAAACATGTGCGCTGGTAGAGAATTCCAGGCTTTTACCGATCGGCACAAGAAAGAAGAGCCGTTTAGTTCGGGTACGTATATTTTCGACGCACAAACGGTGACTCCTCAGGCCAGCACGTGTAGTCCTGTAGAGGAAGGGAGAAGGTGGGACCAATTGGAAGAGCTCATCAGAACACTCCCCGTGATGTAGGCGATAGAGGACTGCCATAGAGGCGACATCTCTTCGCAACTGCAGAGGCTCAAGAGACTGGGTGATCTCAGGACAGTCGATAATGCGGACTGCGCGCCGCTGCAACCGATCGAGAGCGTCAAGCAAATACTGCGCATAGCCGTCCCAGAGATGAGAGCAGTACTCCACGCAGGAGCGAACCTGGGTCTTGTACAAAAGACACAGTTGCTCGGGCGAGAAGAACCGTCTCACCTTGTTCAAAACGCCGAGCTTACGCGAGGCCGCCTTAGTGACACTCTCGATGTAATCGCGCGGATTGAGTTCCGGCAAATATCCATACCCAGAATACTAAGCCTATCCTGCAGTGGCAGTTGAGTGCTCTGAAGAGTAGGAAGGGGAAGGAATGGAGACTTTTTGTTAGAATTTTGTTAGAAATTTTTATTTTTTTTACTCTAACAGAATTTGGTCACTTTTTTTTATGCGATAGGGGGCAAACGAGCAGACGGGTCACCTGATGGTAAGTGATTACCGCCGCCGTAGACACCCGCAACTCAAGAGTCGCAAGTGCGTTGCCGGCCTTTTAGGTAGGAGTACGCTCTTTTCTTGAAAGTTTAAAGGTCGTATCGGTTCGGAAATAAGGCAGGCGACAATTTTTTCCATGGGCTGGTTGTGCGAGGCAAAAAGCTTCTGGAGAAGCGAACAGTGGTGGAGTGCCAATCGTCCAGGTGGTGGGGATGGATATTTAGTCGCGTAGGACGATGGCGGAAACCTGCAGCCGGTATAAGTCCGAACAATTCCTCTGAACACTCCCCATGATACAAGCGATAGAGGATGCAGAGTGAAGCTACATCTCTACCCAACGCCAAGGTGTCAAGCAGATCAGAAATATCTTGAAAGTCGATGATGCGAGTCGCTCTCCGTTGAATGCGGTCAAGAGGGAGAAGCTGGTACTGGGGTGCACCTGCGTAGAGATGAGAACAGTATTCCACGTGCGGCCGCGCCTAAAAGTAAAAGGTAAACAGTAAAATACAGTCTCGATCTGTTTAGCACACCAAGCTTCTTCGAGGCTGATATGGCCTTACCCTCTAAGTGACCGCGAAACTGGACTTAGCTTGATATATTGACGCCAAGGATTCCGATACTGGCTGATGCAGTTAGGGAAGTGCTCTCAAATTGAGGTGCTACGACCAATGGCATCTTTTTAGCGGTGAACGCGCAAACCTGTGTCTTCGTGGGGTTAAACTGGACTAGGTTAAGTCGCATTGTCAGTGGTCAACATTAAATGAACCTGAGTGCAATTGTTAGGTTGTAGTTAGGTAGTGTGTAGCTTGTTATTTAGGTAGCATGCAGGGCGCCGGAGAGTGCAAAATGACCTCCGGCCTCCATGAGCGCTGGCCTGAAGGCGACAGACTGGGCTATCTATCGCCCTAGTAGAATCAGGCCCGAGTCGGCGGCACGACGTGTTCCGCGTTTGGAGAAATATGAGGTGGGGGAGGGGCACACACAATATTGGGGTCGCCTTACTGGTCAGCAGCCAGGTCTGCCGGGATACACAGGGACTCTCTTTCTAGGGTACGACGTGCTGGTGTGCCTGAACGTTGCCTAATTGAGTTACCAGAAGGTGGTGCCCTCGCTTTTGCGGGCAAAAAGCGCCAGAAGGGTAGTTTAGTTCGGTCCGATTCCGACACACCGTTCCACTGAAAACCCCGGTTTGATGACGGCCCGAGTGAGTTTCCACACGTTAAAAAAAAAAAAGAAGAAAGTGATGACCCGTAGGGGTTTCCACACAAAAAAAAGGCATGCAGGGCACCTTATTAGATAAGCCATCATTTGTGTTGTACCGCACCGCAAAAGTTAACGGAGGTTTGTTAACGTCGAAGTCTGAAGATTGTTAATGCAGTAGCTTTTTTTTAATTTTGAACATTTTTCACTGCCACCCCCTGCCTAACCAGACTTATTAGAACTCACCCACCATACCCATTTACCTTACATCCATAAAATCATACAATTTAAAATATTTGTGAGATGGTGTTTTGTAACTCATATGTTCATAATAACAAAAACTTTTCAAGACTAATGACGTTCATTAATGCACTTATTTAAAAGCATAACACATCCCATTTAAATGTTCTCCAAATACCACAAAAAGGAAAACGGACATAAAAGTGAAAGAGAAATATTTGATGAAACAATCAGAGCACAGTTTGTAAACGATATTAAACGTATGTCGTTTCCTTTAACGGTATTATCACATTAGAGGCGAACGTCAGAAGTCTAACTCCAAAAAGACGCCGATACTAAATTGATTGTTAAAAATGTTGACTGTAACATATCTGAAGATTCGTGTGCCTAAGATATAAAAAGCAACTAAATTCATAATTACATAGAATCTCACATACATATATTATGTAGAAGCATTACAATGTGTATACTGTAAATTTGTTTTTGTAGTGACTAATGTATTTTTGTACTAGGTGAGAGAAACAATAAATAATAATAATTAATATTATTATAAAAATAAAAGATTAGATACTACTTCTCCCCTATTTAATTATTTAGTCCTGTACGCTACAAGTGTGTTATTTATAGAGTTATTACCATAAGAAAAACGAATTGAATACTATTTTGTTATAAAAACAGGAGATTTATTTATATTTTCAAAATTGAAATCGTATATTTATTGTCCATTTCGTGTCTTTTCTTCTCTTGGATGAAGACACTATAGCAGAAACAAGTTTTTGTTTGTAAACAAAATCGAACGGTTTAAATAGCTTTATTTTGTGAATTTGTGGCTTTAAATTATAGTTATTAGTCATTTTATTTTCAGTGTTAGAAAAGTCAATAGGCACTAGGCATTGCACATTTGAAGTTACTTTGTTCCTGCTATTATGACGTCACGATAATGGCGCTACTATTACAGTTTCAATTTTAATATTTTTTTCTGGATATTATTTTAGGGACATTAAAATACCAGTTGACTATCGAATCTATACGATCATTTTAAACTATATTTAGAAAAAATATATAGAGTAGCCTTTCCCGGCTACAGCCAGTACCAGTTACAGGTTTGCATATACTCAAAATTTTGCCATCTTTAATTCCTAAAGTGCCCGGTGAACGGCAGATGCCCTGCCCACTGAGACGAAATTTGATTTGACAAAATGTGAGTGTTTAAGACATCTTCAGGCACACAATATTTATGTAATTTTAAAAGTTAAATAAGCTAGAATAATTACTTCGTAAAAAGATCAATGTAATTCGACGTTGACTGTGATGAGTGCAGTAAGGTACGTAGTGGTCTATACTTTAAATTACAAACGAACAAAAATAATAATCAGATCAGTATAACAACAGCTATCTATACCATATACAGGCGTATATGTTGTACATAATACGCACTTTCTATTTAATCTATATCACGAGTTCATTAATTCATTATTTTATCAGTTATTACCATTTAATATTGTTTCTTCTATAATATCACAAAATCATCAGATAAGCATACATAATACGGATTAATATGTCAGTATCAGATAATACAACACGCTCAAAGTAAGTTCTTATATAATACTATTATTTTAGCTATGGGGCCATTCATAATTTCAAATGATAGTACACAAATTTTGAGAATTTAGTATATTTATTTAGTTAGTATAATAACACTTTAATAAATCAATAAATATCTTTTGAGAAACAGTATTTTGATTTGTTACTGAATCGAGACGTTCCTCAACAAACGTGGAAACGTTAACTCTCTCAAGTATTCGAAAAACAAAGAAACCAGTAGTGACGGATCGCAACGCCGCAAGAGCCGCGCCACACAGCTAGCGCTTATGTCGAAAATAATGAACGGCAAACGTCACGTCCCCTCTTGTCACATCTTGTCACACTCAGCAACAACAAAATTGTATAATTCATAAATAGCCAAACTAAAAAAAGAAAAAATAAATTAGGCAAATTGACTACTGCATCTTACCCGTACAATGGTTTGTCTGCAAGTAAGTAAAGAAAGCAAATGACTATAATTACTTGCATACATATTTATGTGTCCGCGAGTGTTTACAAGTAACGAACACAATCGAGAACGATACTAATTACTTTTTATTTCTATTAACTTGTAGTCCGTTTTGTTTTGTATTGATTTATGCTCCAATGTACATTCATAGTCTAGGTTTTCAATGGAGTAGAATAGGGCCCCCATGAAGTGGAAGACCACATGGTGGACATTACGATATGTGGGGTGTCATTAGTATATGTGATTTTATTGGAATCGCCTGCTAATAGTGAGAGTGACATTAAACGAACTTCCTTATGGGGCGTTGCGGAGGGGTAACCGGCCGGCAAAAAATGTCTGTAACGTTAAAAAAGCGCAAGATTTTTTTATTTTTTGATAATACTGCCGTCTGGTGTTTCTATTATGAACTGCAAAAAATACAGTGTCTAATGTATAGTCTACGTGATGACTGTTATTATTATTGCATTATGCTATTATTATTATTATTATTATTATTTTTTATACTATAGGGGGACAGACGAACAGACGGGTCACCTGTTGGTAAGTGACAACAGCCGTCCATGGACACCCGCATCTCAAGAGTCGCAAGTGCGCTGCCCGCCTTTGAGGGTGATGAGGGATGGGGGATGCAGAGAGCGGAAAGAAGAGAGGAAGGATGAGGAGATGGAAAAAAGGAGAAAGGAGATATGGGAGAGAAAAGGGGGAGGAGGAATTGGGCCTCCGGAAACCTCACTCAATTCAATATTATTTATGTAAATAGCTGTTTCTTTGTATATTATTATTATATATTTTTATAAATCATTGTTAATAAAATAAAGGTGTTAGGATAACTTTGTAAAGTAGTTTTTTTTATATTTTTATCGTCCAAAAAATCATAATAAAAAATGTATACCCGAATAATTATTATCTTTATACCTCGAATAGACTTGGAATTAATATTTTTATAATAAGAAACTTCGTTCCTATCTGGTGTCACACGACACCACACGTTATTTTTATAAGACAACTCCCGCACTAGGAATACTTCAACTAATCAAGAATTAACATTCAAGCATCAGACACAAAGACCACCCAGACTCCCAACAATAATTTGAGAAGTACACAAAGTGTTGTCCCGTGCGGGGATCGAACCCACAACACTCGGTGCGGCAGCGTAGTGGCGAGGTGACCACTTAAACCGTTACGCCATCCATGCAGTCAAAAGTGTAATCTGGTTTAGTTTTTAAAGTTACGGGACTCTATTACTAAGCTATCTGACTGTAGGTTTGTCACCAGGCTATATCTCATAAACCGTGATAGTTAGACAGTTGAAATTTTCACAAATGATGTATTTCTGTTGCCGCTATAACACCAAATCTTAAAAAAAATTAAGAATATAATAAATATTTAAGGGGGCTCCCATACCACAAACGTGATTTCTTTCCTCGTTTTTGCTCGATATTGATAACGGCAACAGGTAGACGATTGAAATATTTTAACAGAATATTTAGTTATATATTCATTTCAAAAATATATAATTAAATTAAAATAAAACAAATATTTAAGGGGTCCTCCTATACAACAAACGTGTTCTTTTTGCCGTTTTTATAGATAATGGTACGGAACCCTTCGTGCGCGATATCGACTCGCACTTGACCATTATTCTACTCCATTTGTAATACGTGCCACAGAATTGCCAATGACGCAAGCATCACACCTAAGAGATTGAACGTCGAATAAAGGTCTCAGTCATAATCATTACGCAATTAAAACAGTTATCTATGTTCACAAAATACTGCTAACATCTATAGCAGCTTTGGAACAACATTAATTATTATTCCATTCACTGTTTTGTTGGATATTATTTAAACTTTATACTGTAAACAAGTGAGAGTAAAAGGACGAATCTATTTTCAAGTCTAATATTGAAGCTCAAAATGCTTGAAGAGAAGATCTTTTCCTACTACATTAAATTTTTGAGATAGATAGAAAGTAAGTAATAGCTTTGTACAAAATCTACAAACGATTGATTTTTTCATAATATATGAACAAAAAAGGAAACACAGTTACAAAAGAGATTGAGGTTATATTCTGACTTTTCAGGACGAATTTCAAACTTTTATTTTTAGGTTATTGTTTTTTTGTTTGTATGTTTTTTTTAATAATACGAAATAAATTTACAAATAACATTACACTAGGTGTTAAATTTGCACATTTTTTTATTTTATACTTTAGTTTTTTTTTGGTTTTCTTTAGACGACATTTTTTAATCTGCTTACGTCCCATCTGCATCATCTCAATGCTCCCTTTACTCTGGGCCTTCTGCTGACCACGTTAAAGTCTCAAACGTCCACAACCTTATGGCCCACGTTAAGAACCACGTGGTTTTAGAAATACATGTACTTTTCCTCGCAACAATTAACCTAAAAAGCGCTAATTTGTTATATTAAAAACTTGGTAAGAGGCAAGTTTTTTTTTAATATCTTGATATTAAAACAAATTACAACGTAACAAACAATATTCCCTAGCTCTATTTTTAGTCCAATGTAATAACAGGAAAGCTTATTTGATCTTCCGAGCCATTTCGAATCAAATCGAATCCCTGACCCTACAAACGTTGGCTGTTAATACGTCCGCTAAAAAACTTTTTTTTTAAATATATTAAAAAAAGCCTTTTAACTTTGAAGCAATGAAAAATAGAGAGGACTTATTTTTTTGATAAATTGGTTAATTATATAACCTGCCTGTGTACGATTCATAAATAGAAGCTAGCGCAAACAATCGATGTTATAATATCAATTATATACGAAAAACACTAATACTGTGTCAAATTTAGCGAATATTATGCAAATTGGAAATTGACACACTAGCAAACGAGGTTGTGTTTTGCGTAACCTTAGCTGTACTGAACTGTTACAGCTATTTTGGATCAGATTGAAGTCTGGGTTACGCATATTCAATATCAAGTTTCCTACAATATTACTCAAATGTATGTATGGGCATGTACGTTCATTGCCTATTCCTGTCAACTACTTTTTTTTATATATTAGCCTACCATAGTGACTCCACTTTGACTGATGGAAAACACTAAGTGGAGTCAAAGAGTGGTAATCACCTTCTCATTGCATGTCTAGTCAATGCAACATGGTGACCCACACTATGGCGGCAAGATGAGTAGCTTTTTCACGCCCCGCTTGAAAAGACCCGGGATCAAAGTGGGAAGAAAACACGAGTAAAATACTGTACTCTCCTATGTGTTACAAGTCACACAGCTTGAGCCTCTTACAGATTACACATTCCTCACATTCACACAACCTAACGATTGCTTTTTACTTTTTCCGGTTAATTCCAATCTGAAAGATATGCATCTTTTCAGCTCACACAAAAAATCAACAACAAACTAAAAGTTCTATACAAAAACAAAGCATAAAGTTAATCGAAAAGGTCTTAACATTTGAACCAGAGCTATTTTTTTTAGAATACCTAAATAATCAGTCTTGAAATCAAAAGTAAACTGTGTGACTTCATTGTAAATAGTAATAATCGATTTATTTATTTACAAACAAATCGATTATCCAAGATCTGGATTACCTCACAAAGTGGGGAGTTATCAATGCAGGCAATGTAGACATCACTATTTTATTACAATGATTTAAATTTATATTATGCACGCAGGCTTAAGGAAAATTTATTTAAAAGTCGCATGTTGAAAACCCGTGAATACATTAACATTATTTTTATACAGGCAATCTTTAATTAGACAATATTGGTTTATCGACCAACAGCTATTGTTGTTTTCCCTATAAAATTTTGAACGAATAAATTACAGCAGCGCAGTTTGCATTTACATATCAAGCTGAAAGGACATTGTGGTTTTTTAACTAAATAATGTATAACGTTGACTCTGTCCGTTGTTATGATGAATGGTCATTTAGTTTTGTGTGGTCTTATGTCGACGAATTTGTGTGGATCACTGGGATTTCTATCTCAGCAATTTGTTTAATAATACAAACTTTGTTTTATATACTGCGACCGAGGATAAGGAAGCCAGACCAAAAGACCCTTATTCAAATGACTATAGCCAAATTGATAAAATCAATAAGTGAATATTTCCTGTCCGAAATAGAACTGACAGAGTGTTCAACTTATACTCAGCTTCTAAAGTTTTCTGTGTACGTTCAAACAGAGGCTGTTTTGTTATGTTGGATGTCACTGTTTACGAAGATTTTGTACGATAAATTTGTTAAAGTGTTTACTATTGACTCTAAGAATTTTGCGATACTTACTTTGCTTATTTGGTTACTGACAACACCGTTGACTTTGTTGTATCCAGTTATTATGTTTACGGCCTACAATGCTGGAATCGTGCTTATTTATCAAGTTGGAAAATGTTTGGTTCTCTGTGTAAATGTGTGGTATTTCTGTAAAATATACTATGTGATTGTAAGAATAAGAAGTGTGGATAATGTAGAACACAACACCACTATAGAAAACATTAGTGTTCATCTCGTACATTTTGTTAAAATTTGTGTAATTTCATTTCTTCTGGTAACTACGACTGGCCTGCAAGTGTTGACAGCAATTGTGTTCGAGGTTCTGACCATGTATTCAGTTTTATATAATCCTAAAATAGGTTTGTTTGTATGTTTTATAAATTCATTTCAAGCTCTTGCGATAACTGCTGTATTTTTAATTTTAGTTAAAAACGATAGTTAAAATTGCGACTCTACTATTACTTTTCGTGTTTATTTTTTATATTATAAACGTAATATCACAGCCTCGTAATTGTATAACTCTAGATATATGAAATAAACTTCTGACTTTATTGAAACAGGAGAAATAAGGACTTAAGTCGTCTCATTACGAAACGCGCCCAATTATAATTTTATATTTTACAATAGACAACTCCCACACAATGACTGATTGCTTTGTCGCGGGAGACTTTACAAGCACTCTCCCACCAGACTCGGGATAACTTTTTTTGGATTACACAAACATTTTCGTCCCATGTGGAAATCGAACCTTCAGACTCAGCAGTCAGGGTCACTAACCACTAGGCCAACAGGTCAGGCCAATAGGTTTTGTAAATTTTTACTTGTCGTCATCAAATTTAAATACAAAAATGAACTCCTTTTGCTTACCTTTTTCCTTTCAATGGCCCTTAAAAGAGTAGGGTCATATTTCAGTGTTCATGTATGTGTGAAAGCTTGTGAGACAGCGTACAAATATAAATTAATTTAAATTACATATTGACAAAATGAGTTACATGACAAAATAGTAACAATAAGAAACAAATTCCTGAGGTAGATATGTATGATATAAAATGTCAAAATAAAATGTTATATTTTAAGTCTAAATTAAAACAGAAATTGTAAATAATTATGAATAATATAATTAATAACAACATTACACATTAAGTATTTAAACGATTATCGATAAGTAGTCTTTAATATTGTAATAGCATATTTCTTGATCATTCTTTAACTTTGCTTTTGAACAAATTAAAATTTGATGATGTTTTGGTAACTTATTATAATGCAGTTTTGGCGCTGTTCATACGTGGTGGTTCATTGTCTCGTCTGTTACGTCTTACAGTAACAAATATTCTTGGGAATGATATAATATATATATATAAAATAACTTTTAAATGTATCAAAATATTTGTTTGTAAATGGTTACTTTCGAATTATTACACAATCTCGAGTGGCACAAAGCCAAACATTAATATACTATTTTGAAAACATAAAAGACAATAATGCATCTGTAATGCCCCTATGAACCAATACCCTATACACTATATACATATGTATATAAAAACTGATTCTTTTCAAATGTTTTCAATCAAATTGTCAACGCGTTCTTAAGCTCTAAGAAAGGAATCTCAGTGCGTCCCTCCCACTTGTCCAGACGTCTCTTCTAATGTTCAAGCTAGCCTATCGAGCAAATTTTGCTATTATGTTATCTTATTGCTTTGACCGCTAAGTGCGATGTCTACACAAACCTCACAATAGAACAAAAGGCAGAACTTACCTAGGCTCTTGTCTGATGACAATGTCAACTGAAACAATAAAATACTTTTTAAATTATACCTTTAAAGCACAATAGAATTTCGATTTAGTCATCACGCAAAAAATACAGTGTGCAAATAATAAAAATAAAAACATTTGCCTATCGATATGACGCATAAATGACTGTGTGGTACTTATTTCAACGTGAGTTTTTTTTCTGACAGTAACTTGTATTCAACAACATAATTTTGTGATAGTATGTCAGTTTTACACGACTCTGCTTTATATTGAGCCTTCATCTTTGAGTAATATGAAGAAGAATCAATAAAATATTTCTTAAATCGTCTACTTTTTTTCTATTACCAATAGTAGTATGATGACCTTATGACGTCAAGAACCACTGAACAACAGCTTAAATTTTGCAAAGCATTGTTCCTCTTACCTAAATGTTAAACCACAGAATAAGGATATACTTGCACATTAACTATTACAAAACAGTTTCCAGCAGTTTCACTTGCGTGCATACTCACTGATTCACTCGTAAGAGTGGCAGCGTGATGTTTTATTAAATAGTCTACATTATTTCTCAATAAGTTCTATACCAAATACAAAAAGAATTAAAAAATCGAAACGTGGTAAAGCTACGGCTCGACCGGTGCGATACCACGGCCTCATAGAAAACTAGTAGCGAAGCATTTTCCCGAAATGAGGTTTCCGAAGGCTCAACTCCCCCACTCATTTTTCCTCTCTCCTGTCCCCCGCCCTTTTTCCCATCTCCTAATCCCAATCTCTTTCCCCTCCCCGCATACCCTCATATACCTCACCACCCTCAAAGGCGGGCAGCACACTTACGACTTTCGAGTTGCAGTTGTCCATGGACGGCGGTGTCACTTATCATCAGATGACCCGTCTGTTCGTCTGTCCCTCTTATAATATAAATAAAAACGTTAGTTACAGAGTTTGGCACCTATTACAAAATCAATAAAGTTAAATTGTACACAGCACACATGCATCGCTATTACATATTACATTAGATTTTACTGCTGATGATATATGTATATATATAACAGACATAAACATGTTTTCGCCACAAACCAGTAGCTAAACGGATGTATGTTATATTGGTACACATATTAATGGTTATTACATCAATCGCTTAATATGCTTTAATATTTTTTTATATATTTCCATAGCTGTTATACTTATTATATAAATGTAATAAATAAATTATGTAAGAACGAAGAATTGCGACAAAATACTGATGAATTACGCTATTCGTTGTCTTACTTTTTTTTCAGGAATGTAGACACCACATGATCTCAAAAAATAACAATAGTATCTCACAATTTGCTTTCGGATATCCTAAATCAGTTTTTTTTTACATCCAACACTACTATAAGTTTAAACAAAAATTGAATTGAAAAAAACATTCACGAAATGGGTATAATTTCCCCACCCATCGTAAACGAAACAACTACCACTTCAAGATTCATTGCAAAACATATTTTTTTTTGTGTAGCCCAAATAAAAAAAGTACCAAAGAGAGACATACAATGTCTAAAGAACCATCACGCTTTCGCCGAGACATGAGACAATATCACGACTTTACGAGACTTCGTACCACGTTCCGTGAGATGAAAATTTGCTCCGCTCATGATCTCACCACAAGGCTTATGAAATTGCCATCACTCCACTTTTAGGTACTTTCAGTTATAAAAAAATAAATAAGAATCATCACCATTATCATCATTAGGTTGTCATCAGCCTGTGAGAATAATCAGGCGTAATTATTACGACTCAGGCGTTTATATTATGACTGTCGTTTTTTATATCAACGAATCTGTAAATAGGTAATTATATGAAAATTTTGAGAAATTCAGTAAAACAATATATTTATTGTGTTCCTTTATTTAGCAACTAAATTAATTTCACTCTACGATTTTGAACATGCAGGTATACAAATAAATAAAAATAAAATAATAACATTTGATAGGCAATATTGTTGTTATGTTTGTGCAAGTGTATAAAATTGGAAATCTGTAATGTCTAAGTATTATTATGTGACTGTATTGTATAAGTATTATTTTGATGATAACTTTAATGTTTTAGGGTTTAATAATGACACTATATATGTATATATTGAAGGATAGTTTTCTTAAAGTCAGGTATTTTGGAAATGCCTAGTTTGCGTACCCTTTCAGGTAAAGTTTATCGTTAGGGAAGATATCAAACAAAATAATATTTTTGTGTTAGACTAATATAGTTTCATTGCTACTTGTATACAAAATCTGAGGGCTGGAGGTTTTCCTATTTAACTTTTAAAAGGCTTAATGTAAAGGACATATTGTGATTTTCCGTCAAAAACGAGAAAGAAGTCAAAAGAAATCAGATCAAGAAGAGAACGAGGGCAAAGCTGGTATATTAATATAATACATATTTAGAAAGCAAAATATTATTAAACCTCAAAAATGTGGCAAACATTTTAGAGGCCATTCGAGGGCTAGTGGCTTTATTTATTATTTATTTACTTTTACAGATTTTCTGCAGTCGATTTGATTTGAACACATATGGTGGTTTCAAGTATGACGAAAAGTTTAATTTCATGTAAACAAATATTGTTATTTTAAACTACAAACAAAGGTAAACAGAGTATAAAATAGAATGCCGGTACGAACAGATATCACCCTTTCGGTCATTTGAGAACACCTCGCATGGCCTGTTGACAAAACCTTGGGAGAACTTGAAGTCGACGTGTAGGTAGATCAAGATACAATTGCCAACAAAGTCAATGTCAAGGCAACCTTGCAAATATCACATTACTATATTGGGGAGGCTAAATGGATTAGCTAGAATACGATTAAGGCATCCAGAATGTTACATGCATATAATTCGAATTTAGATTAACAATCGAATTTAGTGTACTTTAGAGTATTGTAATAAACAAAATAATAATGATATGGGAAATATTACACATTACGAAAAAAAAAAAATATAAAGTACAAAAACACTTTCCCGCTATTTTTCTATTCTTCTTCTGCCCGCCAAAATGAGTGAACCTAACGAAGAAATTCGATACGTTCTGAAGTTTTATTACAATAATTAACTTTAAAAAAGTAGACAACCAACTTCAATGTGTCTATCATAAAATTTAAGACATATGGTTTTCTCATGGATGCCATTGTCTGAACTAACCGAAATCTCCGCGAAAAATGTTGTGTTGTTTATGGCCTAATGCAGTGTCAGTAAGAGTAGCACAAAGTTGGTTCAAGGGTTTTAGGGTCGAAATTTTTGATGTAAAGATTGCAGTTCGCTCTGGTCGTCCTCATACGGATATCCAGTGCCATTTTTGAAAAGTAGAACAAGATCGGCATATTAGTAGTTACGACAAACTAATGGCCACTCTTTTAAATTAGCAGATAAATATTAAAATATTTCGTATACAACATATACTATTATTATATTATCATAAATATTTGCACCGACTAGGTACTGAAATCGATTCCAATACTTATTTTATATACTTAGTACATATAAGTAAGTGTATTATTCCGAATGTTCCTAATTAATCTGGGAAACATAATATCATAAGTCAAGTAAATCATACATAATTAGTTTTGAGTTCCTTTGACCATTTTTTAAACATTTACTGAAATTGTTGAAATTATAAAACTAGTGACTATCCGTTTTAATTATTAAAAGAAAAAATATCCGCACACAAAACATTCGGATAATAAAATTGGACGGATATCCGGATACTACGGACATCTCTATCACAAATCTTACATATGTATGTTTTTCAGCAGTCTAGTTACCTTAGTGCAATGTTAGTTTGAGATCAGACGGCTTTAGGTATCAGATATCAGAAGTTATGTATTATTACAGTATTCTTATTCCTAAAAACTTAATTGTTTTCCAATTCATTTCATGCTTGTTAACAATAGAAAACAAAAGATTTATTACTATCGCCTAATTTAATTATGACTCCCTCAATCTTAATTCCTACAACATCATCAATTCTGATCTGTGTTGACGTTATTGCTGTTGAATATGACCATATAGAGAGAGCGGTTGCCGATCGGACATATTGGAAATCTATAGGAAAATGGCACAGTTTAGTTATGGATACTGTTAATTTATTATTAAGTGAATACCCTAAATAAGTAGAATATTTTCTCACGGTAATATTTTTAGTAGTACCTCTTTATTCTTTGCAATTTGTAGTGAGAACTATTTAATACTGACCGCTGACATATTTAAGCTAAATCCCTAATTCGGTAATGACCTTCTTGCAACCGCTTTCAAAACAATTTGTAAAACAAGTGTTTAACAAAATCGTAGAACATTTACTTCTTAGGGTCAACTACGTGCACGTAAGAAGCCCCTGATATTGTAACCGTCCCCCTCAAAACGAGATGGGGTCCGCTCCGGACGGTCACTTGCTGGCCGCGGAAGAATGTCGTGTTCCCGCGGCCCTCGGCAGTAGGTGCGAGGAAGGAACACCGTGGTGGTTTTAGCCGATCAAGTCCGGCACACCCCTCCGCTGATGCCCCCGGCAGAGGATAGTCCATGAGGATTTCCCCACGTAAAAAAAAAAAAATGATATTGTAACCGTCCCAAAGTTACAGTTTCCAATGGGCTAAGTTTCTCTAATTTTGTTTTTGTTTGACACCCTAGTTATATAAATATACAGCTATAAATGCACGGGGTCAATTAGGATCGTTATTTGTAGCTTACAAATAATTGTTTTAACTTGAAACTATGGACTCCGAAAACAAATATAAAACACAGAAACTGCTCTTTCTGGTTGGAGTATTCATTTTTAAAATACATACAATGAATTTTCTTGAAAAAGGTGTTTTAAGCTAACTTCACTCTTGAACATTCCAAAATCAGGAATTGTCCTAAAACTGTTAGCTGCCTACTTCGTCAAATTTACGGCCTTAAAGAATTACCACACCTTTTTGAAACACTGTATACATAAAAATAACACCATTACCCTAAATAAATAACGTTACGTAGATATAAATTGAAGCAGTTAAAAAAATATAAATACATGACATTAAAGCAGTAGGTACTCGTAAGTAAAACCAAAACGCTCCACTATACTAAAGCGGATTTAATTCATAACGGTTTTCAAATATTCAGAATACATCATATATTTTCCATTAAAGCCGCTTTGTTCTCCGGTGTTTGCACGTAAACATGGAACATTCATACGAGACCTTTCTGGATCACAGTAATATTAGTTTTACTGAAGGTGCGATTTTCGTTGTTTATAAACTTTTCAAAGAAATTTAGTAGTTTATACTTGAATAACTGTTTTAAAATGACTTTTTAGATGTAAAATCCATAATTTTTTTTATGAACATAATTTTATAGTACTCTGTCGGTGTCGGAGTTAAAAGACTCCAAAGCATAGAAGGTCTAAACTGAGTTCTTGGACAGTCTATTTATGGCGCAATCGGTGATGTTTTCGAGTTTGTCTTACGAATAACGTTTCCTAAACTGACAAGTCAAATTCTTAAAAAAATATAAAAGCCGACTGCTTTATAATCCTCAACTGTTTTTTTGACGATGACTCAAATGTCAACGTGTGACGTGCCGTGACGGGATGGCATCGCCCTCTAAGGCGGGCAGCGCACTTACGACCCTCAAGTTGCAGGTGTCCATGGACGGCGGTTGTCACTTACTATCAGGTGACCCGTCTGTACATCTGTCCCCCTATAACATAAAAAAAAATTACATACTCGAGTTGGATAGAAAAAGGCTGATTTTCAAATTGCAGTGCACTCGCTCTTAAACCCGAGAATATGTTTATTACAATGTGTGCGAATATTGAGTTAAATGACTGCAAACAAATGCGAGTAATGCTTTGACGTTTCTACAACTTCGTGCAGTCTCAATAGGCGCTTGAGCTGCTTATCATGAGGCGGATATTTATTTATTTATTTAAAACTCTTCCTGCATAATACAACGCACGAGGCGGACTTAATGCCACATGGCATTATCTACCAGTCAACCTTTGGGTGGTTCAGTGAGGGACGTGGCAGGTGTATAAAGATGAAATATTAAGAAACAAAAAAAAAAACATTATATTCACATACAAATGAACAAATATATACAAATATTCTATATAAATACAATATACATACATTTATATACATACACATAAATACAATACATAGATACAAACTTTAGTTATAGTTTTAGTCATGGGGGGGGTATCTCAGTCAACTGTCTCAAATAGAATTCACGGACTTTAACTTTAAACGTGTCGCGGTTGGTTGTTAGTAATGTATAGGTTTATTCTGGTACGCAGTAATGTTTTGATTGTTATATGTTGATAGACTATAATTTAGATTGATTGTTTATTTGAAAAACTAAAAAAAAACAACAAAATTAAAATCAGTCAGAGTATAACGGTAATAATTTGACCGTTGAAAGACCTCATTTTCTTTACCCAATTACATCATGCGTCTCAGGCTTTTTTAACCAAAACCTGTTCCGAGCCATAACTTTATGTCCTACAGGAACCATGCTTTCAGATTTGGATTAAAGACTGTCCAAATGATTTTATTCATTTCAGTTACTGGCTTGGGATAAAAAAATCGCTAAAACGTGTTAAAACCATGACTAATGGTGGATAATTAGTAATCAGGTGGTAAGTCTTCCGATCACGCCTCATTGATTGCCAGTCAAGGGCGTGCGTTGAAAGCGTTGGTTAACTCGCTATTTAAACATTCATTTATTGATGGATGTGGGAAATAACCTTGAAGAGCGTTGGAATAGAATATCACGATACCTCATACACATATCTAACTCTGCTGGTAGTACATAACAAGGACTAGGAATTAGGTCTAGGTCTAGGTTTTATGGAGAAAATACAGTCAATATGAGACTTCTCCACACAAAATTCCAATAGTCACATGGGCCGTGTCTGTGGCAGATATAGTTAAATACATATAATAGATACAGTAATGAAGAATAAATTATCTTAAGACATCCATAGTCAGATAGATGAATTCTTTAAAAGTTAAAGCCTAAAAAGGAAAAAAAAATCTGCCACCACAAAAAATGTACAATAAAACTATCAATTGTCTGAAGGACTACAGACTATGCACGAGAGCTCTGGTGGCGACAAAATTTTATACCCCATCACCTGGATGATTGGCACTCGTATGCTTTTCAAAGAAGCTTTTTGCCTCGCACAACTAGGTCATGAAACAAATTGTCGCCTGTTGTTTCAAACAGTTGGTCAACGTAATATATGTAAGTACCTACGTTAAAAAGTAATGTTCACGAAACATGATATGCGCTAAATGTGTAGTGTTTTTAATAGCTTAGTATAACATAGTATCTTCCGACATTTCGCACACGACCGTCTGATTCCAAACTAAGCAGAGCTAGTACTATGGTAATCCGACAGCAAATCCGACACACACTTGTAAACACCACACAAATATTTTTCCTGGATGAGATCGAACCTCTGGTGTAGCAGTCAGCGTCCATAACAACTATTTTAAACGAATACGCATGTGTAAAGTAGATGTGAAACAACCGGCCCTACCTAAATCTTCATATGTTCGTAATGTTACATTTCCAGAAGGACAATTATTATTGTTTTGTTATTCCTTTAAAAAGCAGATAAAAATACGATAAGATTTAAATTCGAGTTTTTATAGCCAGACATGTGACATGCTCTGCTAACTTGGACTTTCAAACAAGTAATCAACAAGACAAATATAATTCGATCTTAACTTAATTTTGTATTTCACCTAATAGCTAACTGGCATAAACTTTTAAATACTTACAAATTTCAGCGAGACTAATTTTAGTTCAACATTATGGCTGTAACAAAGTGTGCGGACATGGACGATAAGGTTTTCGTTAACATTGCAGTGTTATAGTATCGGTTACGGGTAATTAATTGGTAGATATTTATTTCTGCAAAGAAATAGTAACATTTTTCTTAATAAATATATAATAAAAATGAGATTATATAATTACGATACTTAAGTAATGGTTCGATTATTCAGTGTTTATTTGCCGACTAGCCGCCGACTATAAATATATCCGAATAGTCGGCCACTAGTCCGCTCAACCCTAGTAATAAACTTTCAATACGCTTCAATTAATGTTTACACGTTACAATTAACTTAAATGTTTACACGGGAGAACTTATCTACATAGATTTTCAAGACAATTAAAATTAGCTAAGTTTCTGTTTATGAAAACATCATATTAGAAACTGCTTACTCTTGGTACTGACAAACAAACTGTTTTGCAATAAAACAATGTAGCTAAACAATCTCGTCGTTATCTTTTATCTCAAAGGTTTATCAAAATCTTCACGATATTGTGTTGAAATAGTTGAAGCTGTTTCAGAAATTCAAATACGTTTCTGATAAAATCTTTTGGATAATTGGACAAAAACCGCGACGTTTTGCCTGTATAAACTTCCAAGAATCTCTGATGTCTTGTTAAAACAGTGCTAAGTTGACGAGAGTAGAAATTTAAGCAGAGAGTTAACACTTATAAATGAATATGTTCCTACATTACTGCTACTTGTAAAAATAAATTGTCTTGCTGTATCTAGAACTTTTATTTTTTGAGTTTTTTTAGATGTTAATGCTCGTATTACATGTCAATGTCAATATGTCAATAATACTCATTTTTTTACCGTCTTAGGATTTCGCTGTATAATATTATTTGAACCTCAACTGCACTAAACTGTTGAAACATATAAAAATAATCTTTCTTTCCGTCTTTAATTTGAAATAAAGAATAAATTAAATTATTTAAGATATACATATGTATATATAATTATTTTTTTTTAAGAATATTAATAGAATCAACAGCGCAGTGATTACATTGAAAGCGTCAATTAAGCCCAAGCTTATAAACCGTTAGTAAAGTCGTTTTCTTATCAAAGGCTAATAAAAAACAAACAAACCTTAAACACGTTTGGCACATATGGCACATAATTAGCCCAAAATTTCAAGATAATTAAATTATTCCTTCAAAGACCACTTTCCGGATTTCTGTTGAAGAATTCTTTAATGAAAAATGTTTATAGGCGTTCCACACAATTAATAATACTTACCATTAGTACTTGAATGCTACTTTATAAATTACTAGCACAACAGTAACTATTTTTCGTAACCTATTTCCTTATTTTAGTACGTTTTAATCTATTACAATATACAAACAGTTATTTTTGTCTTAGTTTTAATTTAAATTTACATTTGAGTTTTGTGTTTCCTCTTAGTATTTGATATTTATTATACAACTTTGTTACTAAGCCCCGATGCAAAATAGTTCGTCTAGTGTGAAATTTTCTCTGTGAGATTTTTTCTAACTTCATTATTTTTGTATATCTATATAAAATATTAAGCTGTTCTACTATCACATGTCGCGTTACTTATGGGATTTTTTAATTACGAAACAATAAACTATTTTAGCTTTTTAAATTTATACATATCCTGTTTTAAATTGGAAGAAGTTATAAGCAAAATAGTTCGTCTAATTGTTAATCGATGCAAAAGAGTTCGTCTATCGGTGAGTTAAATAAGATTATTCCTTCTTTGTACAATTATGTTGCATTATTTAAAGTTGTAAAAGTAATTCTGTGTCATTTGTCAAGTGAGACAGTAACAATTCTGAAAATTTCAGTTTTTTTCATTACTTTTCAAATAACAATGGGTCGTGGCAAACCCGTGTGTAAAGAGCTTCGAAAGCGAATAGTTTGTGGGGTCAATGCTGGCAAATCAAGTTACCAAATATCTAAAGACTTGATACTTTCCAGGTTTGCAGTCCAATCTATTATTCACCACTATAAAAAGAATAGAACGACTTCTTGTTTGAAGAAAACTGGTCGACCACGCATCACAAGTGCAGTAGACAACAGAATCCTGAAGAAAATTATCAAAAGTAATCGTCGTGCTCGAGCTGGAGAACTGACGGTGCAATGGAAGGACATGATTCACAAAGACGTCTCAGTTGATACTTGCAAAAGAGTCCTAAAAAGAATGGGTTACGGATTTTACACCGCTAAGGAGAAACCACTGTTGACTGCTGTACAAAAGAAAAAGAGATTGAAGTTTGCTGGTGATCATTTAAATTGGACTTCCCATCAGTGGCGTAGTATCATTTGGAGTCCAAATTTGAAGTGACAGTTGGCGATGAAAGGAAAAAGGTGATTCTGATTGTCTCAAACGCAAAGTGAAGTTTTCGGCGTCTCTTATGGTATGGGGCTGCATGTCTGCACAAGGTGTTAGTGGTATGCAGTTCTCTTCGCATTAAAGCTTTCATTGAGAGCAAAGGCGACACAACTATGTGGTAGACGAACTATTTTGCGTGAGTGACAAGGGTAGACGATTACTTTTGGGTTATGTTTTTTAGAATATTAAAAAAAATATATATGTTATGTAAAGTCATGAAAAAATTTCAGTTATGTTAAAATAAACTTTAAAATGTTCCTCAAATTGTGCTTTACTTTTTATTAAACGTTCTTAATTATTTTACCAATATTTACTTTCTATATTTTACGCTTTGCACTACTTTTCATACTAGATTTTTGCATCGGGGCTCGTAAATAGTTACCTTCAACTTTTATAATTTTCACTTCTTTATTGATCGAACTATAATTACATATATTTTATTCTTTGTCATAAATTCGTCACAAAATATGATTTTAATGCTATTTAATATTTAACTTCTTCATTTCCTTGCATGATCGAACATTCCGAAAGTAACTTATTATAGTCATTTCTATGTTTAATTTTAATTATTTTATGCACAATTATTATGTATGTTTTAAATGTTAGTGCGTACCAACTGAGTCCATAACTAATTACAGAATCCACTAGTGCGTAGTATTCCATGAACAAAGCACGTCTGAGTAATATTCTTTTGAGAAAGTAAAACATACTTAGATCTGATCTAAATCTATTACATATCAATTCTGTGTGTGGTCTCTTGCGAAACCTATTATCCATTATCAACCCCAACTATTAAATTGTAGTAACTAATTCATATTCCTTATACTGACAGTCCAGTATGAAATCTGAGACATTTTGCTTGAAGCTCCATTTTCACTTAAAATTCGGCAAACTGACTGTAATTCTGTTTAACATTTTGTGATCATATTGTATTCACTGAACCGTAAACGATGACAAGAAATAATTTTATAAAAACAGTGTTTAATGGAATCTTGTGAAATCACTTAAATTAAAAGAAAATTGTATTCAGTAGTAGCGTGTAAAACTTTGCAATAGATATACAATTAAGCAACAAGCTGTCATTACTGTTGAAAATAGGAAAGAAAATAGTACTTGATATTATGAGAACCTTTTGAAATAGGCTATATTTGCTATATTGCTGGCAATAAATGTTTTGAAACTCAATGTTTTAAGCAGAGAGTGCAGTGAACGGTGAACTTGATACTAGCGAAAAATTACTATTTTTGCGTACGAAGTACCATCGAATATCAACTCTCCAAGCGCTCGGCGAAATGGTTAAAGGTTAAATCCACATGGTGCTTTACCCCGGATATCTATAACCGTTGAGAGGAAACCTAAAAAGGAAGACCATAAAACCCCCGATGGGATTGAGTACCTATCAATACATCAATACAACAGGCATTCCCATCTGATCATCATCGACGAGGATATCTTTTGTAGTAAAAGAACATTTTTAGAAAAGAATGATTCTTTTCTGTAAAATAATGTTACATTTATAAAAAACGGTAATTTCTAAAAAAGAATAAATCTTTTCTAAAAATGTTCTTTTACTATACAAACTATGCCTTTACAAACATTGACCTTCTCGGTATTCAGAGAGAATTTATCAAATAAGTTGTTTCTTGAGGGTCGTAGACCTCGTTCAAGGAAATACATGGGGTTCATGAGTACTAATGACGTAAGCTGTAAGTTTGTTTGTTGCTTTTTACCCGATCGTGTTTTCTTTTAATCCCCAACGCAAAAAGAGGGGTGTTATAAGTTTGACATGTCTGTTTTTTTTTATTTTTATGCAATAGGGGCAAACGAGCAGACGGGTCACCTGATGGTAAGTGATTACTGCCGCCCATGGACTGCAACTCAAGAGTCACAAGTGCGTTGCCGGCCTTTTTGGTAGGAGTACGCTCTTTTCTTGAAGGTTTTTTATGTATCTGTGTGTCTGTCTATTGCATCGTAACTCCTGAATGGATGAACCGATATTCATTTCTTTTTGTAAGTTGCTTTAATCGAGAATGTACTTAGTTACGTTTTAAGAAAATCTGCTCAGCAGTTTGAAGATCAAGCTCTTTTCTAATTTGGAGGGGTTTTCCAGTCGCGAGGTATCGGGTCGGGTCGGTATTTTTATTTCTCTCTATTACGGCATGTGAGGAATCATTTGACTCTTCTTAATAGTAACATCGTCTCAATTGTCGCCTGCCGTATTTCCAGACCGTTGCGACCTTCAAACCTACAATATAAGTGCGTACTCCTACTTAAAAGGCAGGCAACGCAATTGTGACTCTTGAGTTGCGGGTGTCCATGGGCGGCGGTAGTCACTTACTATCACGTGACCCGTCTACTCTCTTGCCCCCATCGGATAAAAAAAAATAGTGACATTGGGCACACGATTTCTGGAAGTTTATAATAAGGTCTGCTTTGATAAATATTTTATAATTTTAGTAAATTTTATTTTTATTTGCTTTATAAGAATTATTGTTTTAGCAACAGCAGATCAGCAATGCTGAGTAATATTGATAAAGTACCATAACGTTTGCTGTTTAAACAAAGTTTCATTCAAATAACACTGGTTTTGGTTATATGCGGACTTTCTTTGCAAGAAATGCCTTTATATTTTCACCATACAAATATTTTTTTCGGATGTTTTAGTTTCGGACCTGACAGGGGACGTTTGTTGAGGAATAAAGCGACCTTCCGCAACGGTGTCAAGCGGTTATATACCTAAAAGCGAAATATCATTTTTTTGTCACTCACGATAAATACCATAACAATACCTAGCTTTTACCCGCGGCTTGGCTCGCATTGGATCCCTTAAATATAGATGGCGATGAAGTTGTTAGATTTTTTATTTTTTTTTTAAAGCAATAAAAAAGTGAGCTTTCACGCCGAAACTATTAAACTTTGTACACATATTCTCAAAGGTATTAGGAAGGACATTGGATACTTTTTGAATACATCATAAGTCGTGGTTATGATATATTATTCGGTTGGTTGAATAATATATACTTATTCAATCGATTATTACCGATAACAAATAAACTTACATTCACATGTAAATATTATATTATTATAGCAGGGATATATATATTTAATGTGTTGTGCCTGACATAGAATAATACTTATCAGGGATGTTGCGGATGCATATATTTTCACATCCGCGGATGCGGATCTAAGGATATTTTATAAGAACTACCATCTGCCCGCCACTCCACTCACGCTAATGATCCATCAGAAACCTGGGCCCTAAGTCTGTTATTTCAATTGTCAGTTTTTTTCTTCTGTAATTGCTTTTCATTACTCTTCTTTGTGCATCGATTTTATATCATTTTTCAAAGACGGGGTGGTACGGCCTTAGCGTGAGTATGTTTTATAGCAAATTTTATAATCAGCCTTATCCCGGGTTTGTTCATTTGGTTTAAAATAATTCCAAATATCACTTTGCGTTGGTAGTGACATTACAATGTTTTTCGATTCACTTTCAAATAATCAGTGCATATAATACAAAATACAATTTCACAATAACACTCGAAACGACAGCAAATAGCGCAACGAACTACACACGTTATAACTGATTTACGAAAACAAATGATACATACACGAGAACAAACGGTCAAATCTTGTCACCCAATGAATTGAATTGAAATGAATTTTCGTTACTATTGGTAATACACACGTGGATAGCGTTTGCGGATGTCGGCGGCTCCTACTTTTTCTTTCTTGTTGCAACTTGCAGTACATCTGCATCCGCATTGATTATTGCGGATGCGGATGCAGGTGCAGATGTTCAAATCGATGCGGAAGCTCCGCAATTGCGAATGCGAATATTCGCAACATTCCTAATACTTACTACCATTTTCATAAATACATGTAAAAGATAATAGATTAAAAACAAGATTATTCATAAAGCTCATGTGATTCGTGGGTGTCATACTTGTATTTGGTGTTGTGTAAATAGTCATACAATAGCATGTGACTCACAAAACAGTTAAGGTTAATTATTCATAGCCCCGGTCATCTTTAAATAATACTTAATACACTTTACATAGATATATATACACTGACCCCTACACCACCGAAGGGCTAGGCAGAGGCCTATCAAAGTCCCACTTAACTAATTCGGGCTTAAGTAATATTGTCGTACACGGGCACTGCCACGTGCTGATTCGGTTGCTTTACTCTCTAAACTAAAATTCTCTTAGGTTAAGACATTTCAAACAGATATGGTATTTTGTTGTTACATCGAACTTGAATAAGTTGAGTAACTTAACCAATTTTGTTTCTGATCAACTAAAATAAGTTTAATCTTGCGTCTTCATAATATTAAACGTCAGTTGGCAGTACAAAATATTTTTTTTTGTGATTTTTAATCTAGTTTAGTGAGTTTTGTAACAACAGAATTGTTACCATTGTCTGATAAATAACAGTCAACTTTTACAAATTATATTTACCGAGTTTGTTTGTACCTCTATTATACTGTTCTGCAGGGTGTGCGACCCTAAGACGATTTCTTAAGAATATTGTATAAGTTTTATATTTAAATACATTGTGTCATGTAGTGTACAGCATTTTTTTTTTCTCAAAAAATAATAACATACTCTCTTAACTACTTAACTAACTAACTAACTTGACACATCTCACACACGGCCATTTAACATTAGCATAGCAGCAGCAGTAACTCTGCATTTATATACAGATATGTGCCTACACAACCGTAAATGTCTTTGTGATTGTAAGCAATCTAAAATTTACTTGCTAAAATAACCTCATAAAGAAAATTAGAATATGTTTTAGCTCAGATTTACAGCCGCAGTTCGTATTCAAACAGAAATAGTGGCAGTTATTACACTATTACTTAAAATGTTCGACATTTCTGGTTTACCGTTTGTAAATACCCGTTGCAATTCATACTAATTTTAACCAACGAATTATTTCTCTACTTTATTACACGTGTTTTGGTGTGAGGAACAATTGAGCAAATATTTTAGTTAACTTTAGATTACAAATATAGTAGGGAAAGTAATATCAATAGGAGCCACAAGAATAGATCTTTTTTCGACATAAAACGTGTTGCATTTGACAAGACTGCACAAGAAGCAGTGTTATGTTTTTCGTGCTTCACAACCTAAAATCAAAAGGGCATGATGAAAGAGTTAATAGTGACAGTAACATACAGTATAACATTTCTATATAACGTTAACAAAAAAAAAAAAAATAATAATAATATAGTAGGGTTTTATATTCCTTGTGAAATATCTCGTCTTCGTCTCGAGCATTTCGCAAGCTGAATCTCGTGGCAGTGGTGGCGTATTTTATTGTTTACTGAGTGAATTCACTAAGATAACACTATTCATAATATGATATAAATAAAGAAATTGGGCATACAAAAACTATTATAGTTGCTTAGCAATTGTAATAATAATGAATAAATCATTACTAGACTAAGGCACAATTTTAAACATTATTTCTACAAATAGCTTGTAGAAATAATGTTCAAAATCGTGCCTAGTGCCAGACACAAGAGCATTGGTTGTGGACGTGTGAATGATTGCAATACATAACATATGCGGTGTTGATGCGTTTGTTTCATTCACTGAGTTTTCTAATACCTTGTTCTAAATTTAAAATACACGTTATGTATCACAATTACCTATTATTACATCGAAACGGGTGTTGGTGATTGATGTTTTTAAACAGTTATCACAGATTTAAAATTCTGGGTACGTATAGCAGGCAGGTAAGTGGAGGCCGTAGTGCACTCGCTAAGAAATTTTAGCTTAGATATTAGTAATGGTCATTCATTATTGTGTAAGGTTAATAAGCCAAGATCTTTGTAAAATACTGTCTAGAATTAATATTTAGAACCAGATTTAACATTATGATATTTACTCATTTTAATTTAGTGACATTAAAATTAGTAAATATTAAAACACTGACTATTAAAGCTATTATAGCGAAATATCTAGTCGATTATTTAATTGTATCGAATCAGTGGCAAATATTCTAATGACAACACTTGTCATAACGTTTAATGTTTGAAACGAGGAAAAAGTGACGCATTAATCATTTGACGGTAGAACCAACTACTTGTTGAAGAATAAATTCGTTTATTTTCAATTAATTATCGTTTAATTTGAGTGATAAAGACAGGATCCTTTTATCTCAGAAGTGGGATAAGTCAACTACGCCTACAATTTTGAAGAAATACAACCAAAATATTGTCGTGTACTACACATAAGCGGAAGCATCGAAGGCAGCGATCGAGTCTTCGTGATGATTCGTTGGAAAGTCTTCGTAGTGGGAGTCACATTTCTCATGAGCAGCCTACGAGACGACGTCACCAACCGAACCGGAGTAGCAGACGTGATAAGTATCGTAGTCGAAGTAGCAGCTTTGAGCAGCGGCGGCGACATCGTTCCATCCGAGGCGTGGATGAGAGACGTACCAGGCGGGACCGCAGGGCTCGAGAACGTAGCAGAAGCTCAGAATCCAGGTCAGAGCGTCAAACACCTCCACTTCCTGGTCACGTGAGTACCCCCAATGTTTTTAATAGTGACACGCAAGCATTTTTTTGCTACTTTAGTGGAAGCTATAACTAATAGTCGGCCTCAGAGTAACAAATTTCCAATACTGGGCAACGTGATTCCAGATTTTGATCCTATGGCTAAGAGTCAGACCATAGCTATGTGGATCAATAAAGTTGAGGAAAGCGCAAAACCTTAGCAATAGAAAACTTCCCAGTTCCGCGAAACGTACATGATGTCAGACGATTTATCGGCCTAACTAGCTTTTTCCGGAGATTTGTGAAAGATTTCGCCCTTATTGCTCGTCCACTTACAGGCCTGTTAAAATCTAAATTCAAATGGAAGTGGGAGACGGGGGAGGCGGAGTCGTTTAGAATTTTGAAGGCGAAATTAGTTGAACGCCCTCTATTAGCGTTATACGACCCCCAATTAGAAACCGAAATTCATACGGACGCTTCGAAGCTAGGTATTGCAGGGATTCTCCTCCAGCGAGGTTTAGACGGTTTACTTAGGCCAGTAGCGTATTACAGTCGTAAAACTTCAGTAGATGAACAAAAATATCACTCTTTTGATTTGGAGACCTTAGCAGTTGTGGCCTCTTTAAATCGTTTCCGAGTTTATTTATTGGGGCTAAGATTTAAAATTGTCACCGACTGTAACGCACTTCGTACCACCCTAACTAAGAGGGATCTTGTACCCCGAATTTCTTGGTGGTGGATCCAGTTTCAGGAGTACGACTGTGAAATTGAGTATAGACCCGGTTCGCGTATGGCTCACGTAGATGCTCTCAGTCGTGCCCCTGTCTGTGAACCAACCGATGTAGACACGGAACATGTGTTAGATGTTTTACATGTGGACGTTCGTGACTGGATCGCTACTGTGCAAGGTGATGATAGTGAGATAAAACGTATAAGAGACATCTTAGAAGACGACAAGACGAAGTTTGTGGCTGAGGTCCGTAAGAATTATTTATTGAAAGGTAGTTATGTGTATAAAATCTTAGACGAAGGATTGAGATGGGTAGTTCCGAGGGGTTGTAGGTGGCAAATATTGCGCATGAATCATGATGAGGTGGGCCATTTTGGCTTCGAAAAAACTTTGAATCGTATCAGAAGCACATTTTGGTTCCCAAAAATGCGGAGGTTTACCAAGAAATATGTCTCAGCGTGTTTGGAGTGTGCGCATCATAAGGCACCTGGTGGTCCTAGAGAAGGAGTACTACATCCCATACCTAAGTTAGAAAAACCATTCCACACATTACATGCCGATCATTTGGGCCCGTTCATTCGCTCTAAGAGAGGCAATATGTATTTGCTTGTTATTATAGATTCCTTTACAAAATTTATTAATATGCGACCTGTAAAAGATACTAAAACGACTACGGCAATCAAAGCATTCAAAGAACACTTTAGCTATTTCGGCGTTCCTTCTCGCCTTATAACGGATCGCGGGTCTTGTTTCACTAGTGCAAAATTTAAGAATTTTAAAGACCAATTAAAAGTAAAGCACATTTTGAATGCAGTAGCTACTCCAAGAGCGAATGGACAGGTGGAAAGGTTTAACCGAACGATAATTGATGCTTTGAGTACAAAATGTCATGGTGAAAATGACAATATATGGGACGATTACTTCGGTGACATACAGTTAGGTATTAATACCACTTGTAATAAGACAACAGGGAAAAGTCCTTCTGAGCTGCTATTCGGTTGCAAATTGACGAATGCGTCGGAGAATGTATTGACTGACGTAATTGCTGAAACCACCGAACGAGTAGATGGCGATGCGTTAGTGAGACTCAGGTCCAATGCTAGGGAAAGGATAGAAAAACAACAGAATTATGCTAAACAGCAGTTTGATAAGCATAGGAAAGTTCAGACAAAATATAACGTCAGTGACTTAGTCAGAGTAGAAAGGACCGTAATAGACAAAAATCATGCAGGAAAATCACATAAACTCATCCCCAAATTTCAAGGCCCCTATCGAATCCTCAAAATATTACCTAATGACAGATTTCTCGTCGAAGGCACCCCACTAACAAGAAAAGGTAGCTAGAGGTATGAAAATATTGTTTCATTAGATAAAATTCATCCCTGGTTAAATTTTAAAGGGTACACCAGTGAAAGCACTGACAGTGATCATAGCGAGGACACAGAAATAGAAGTAGAGCGTGAATGATTAATTATCTGATATAGTCGGTAGGAACCATATAATTATTCAATTTTGGTCGCATAATGATATAAATATTACCTGACAATTAATTAATATGCTAAATTACATTGACTAATTAACTTCCCTGATGAAAATGAGTAGATTGCGTGTCATTATTAAGAATATATATATATACCCATCCTTGTATACATGAGCAATCAGTGCAGATAATGAATGGCATTGGTGAATCAATGTCGCACTTATGATTGCAAGATAGTGAGTAAGATTAAATGATGTGAGCACAATTGGTCACAGAGGTCAGTGCAGATTTTGAATGGTACCAAGATAACGGTGCCGCACGGTTGACCACAGATGCGTGACTGGTTGTGCAAGAAACAAAAAAAAAATATGAGAATGCAGATTCATGAATTAGAACTGTGATGAAAATTTGTAATCTAGACAAAAACGATAATTCAAACTGATACCTAGACATAATTTGATAATAAATGAAATTTGAAACTATGATTATGATGAGGACTGTGATCTATTATAGAGTGGAAAGTACTTTGATTCATTTCTATATAGTACATTTGAATTTATTTTGTATTATGAATTATTGTACAATGAAATAAGATGTAAAAGCAAGAATAATGTATTTGTAATTAAGATATTACCTATATGTTGTTTTTTTTTATTTTGAATTATTATGTATTATCACATTGATTATTAAAATAATTTACGCTAAACAAGTGAGAGGACTCACTTATACAGGACGGCCGAGCTGTAAGGTTAATAAGCCAAGATCTTTGTAAAATACTGTCTAGAATTAATATTTAGAACCAGATTTAACATTATGATATTTACTCATTTTAATTTAGTGACATTAAAATTAGTAAATATTAAAACACTGGCTATTAAAGCTATTATAGCGAAATATCTAGTCGATTATTTAATTGTATCGAATCAGTGGCAAATATTCTAATGACAACACTTGTCATAACGTTTAATGTTTGAAACGAGGAAAAAGTGACGCATTAATCATTTGACGGTAGAACCAACTACTTGTTGAAGAATAAATTCGTTTATTTTCAATTAATTATCGTTTAATTTGAGTGATAAAGACAGGATCCTTTTAATTGGTTCTTAGAAAGGGCTTGTTTTGGTTGTCTAGCAAAAATATTATTTACCAATTTTTTTATTTCCCAAATAACCTATTTAATTCCAAATCCCGCATGACTGCAATAGGCTTGCCCCATTTTACCTTAATGGGGCTAAAGTATATCCGGCAAAATGTAGACGAATTACACATCTACCTACCCTTGCGGGGATACAGGCGTGAGTGTATGTATCTCTTTTTGTATGGCATAGTGAGGCAAACGAGCAGACGGGTCACCTGATGGTAAGTGACCCATGCGACCGGTACCCTCAGTCACACGGTAAATACAAGCATTGTTTAAGATTCGGTTTTCTGTGGGGGGTGGAACTATTCTGGTCGATCTAGAACACTCATGTCTAACCATGGCTCTCCAACGATATGTAAAAAATGATGTACGATACGTCTTTAATTTTTTTTTGTAGAGCTTTGAGGATGTCATTTCACAAAAAATTGTACAATTTTATGCAATTATCTCGGGACCGGTTACAGCAAGTTCAAGTTAATCCCATAATATATCCCAATCCCTAAGTATAAATAATATCCCTGCAATCCCTACTTACCTATCTATAATTCACACAATTCTAGTTGTCAAAGTGTAGGTATTTAATTACAACTCAACCTACCCATTCAGAGGTAAGCGTGACCATATGTATGTATTTATGTATTAACATTTTCTATAAAGATGTACTTTTGTTTTTAAATGCAATTTATCAATACATATGTATATGTACGTATTTCATTATACTCGAATACGTCAATTTATTTAAAAATTGGCATTATCAGTAAATGGTGTACTACGCTTCTTAGTAAAAAAAAAAACATAGGAAAAAGCAAGAACGTGTTTTATAACGGGTGACTTGACCCGTAGGTCAGTGAATGGAGCAGTTTTCACGACACGAATTCCGAGGTACAATCTCAGCAACCATCATTGCATGTGAGAGGAAGTGCCAGTATCAATACTTATTCTTAGTAACAAGAAGATAACCATGAATAGGGAAGCTGCCAATTTATAAATAGGGAAGGCATCCAATTAAAAGTGAGAATCGTGCCTTAAACGCCCTTTCATCGTATATACAATACATACATCGCCACTTCACATCATCACTGAACATCAGATACAGTTTTACATATTTACTATATGCGTATCAGTTTTGCTATATACAACTAATATATAAAACTTGAAATTTAATCAATTAAGGTATTTAAGCATTGGTGCTATTATTTATGCGTTTTAGCTTGTAGAAATTGCCTATGTAGAGCCATGCTTAGGCACGAATGGGCCGGCTCGACCGGTGCGATACCACGGCCTCACAGAAAACCCATTGTGAAGCAACACCTGCGTTGCATTTCCCCGAAATTAGGGAGGTTTCCCGAGGTTCACCCTTGTCCCCCCTCTCTCCTTTCTTTTCCCCTCATCCCCCGTCACCCTCAAAAGTGGACAGCGCACTTCGACTCTCGAGATGCAGGTGTCCATGGACGGCGGTTGTGAACTCGTCTCTAATTCTTCTGTGAGTGTGTATGTCACTGAACTACTCTCAAACGACTGGACGGATTTTGATGAAATTTTTTGTGTGTGTTCAAGGGGATCTGGGAATGGTTTAGATTCACAAATCAGCCCGGCAGATGGCGCTGCAGTCGGTATCTAGGTTATTTATATTTACTGTAACTTCAGGACAACGTTTGTCGGGTCGGCTAGTATATATGTATATATAAACAGAACCGAATCATGCTGAGTGTGTACCCCTGACACAAGTACGACACGCAATACTAATCCATAGGTATGTATGTTTAATGTACATCATTGTGTAACTCGGCTACAAACAGTTTTTTTTTCTCCTTCTTCTTTCTTACATAGTACATTTTTCAGATTCTTTATATTTACATCCATAGATATAAAACGAAAATTTTATCAAACAAAGCATAGGGTCTTAATTTTAGAGAAATTTGTCAGAAGTAATATATGTAAGTACAATAAAAATTAATAAAGGTTTACGGAATATCAACTCCCAACATTAGGAATAATTTCTGTGTCCCCGGAGGCTTTACAAACATTCAGTCAAAGGAAACTAAGAAAACCCAAACTCGGGAACTCACTATTTGTGGGTCACACAAATTTTTGTCACGTTGGGGAACCAAACCCACGACCGATTCGATTCAGCATTCAGGGTCTTAGTGACTGCTGAATCGAATCGAATCGGTTGGCAAACTTAATGGCACAAAATGACCCAATGACCATCGTCTCCGTCGGGACAAATCAAATATAACAAACTATATTTCATTGAATAAAGAAATAAGTGTAACGCAATAAAAAAAACACTCAAATTGTTTTCCAGTAAATTGATAACATCATGACTTATTGGGAACGAACTGCTGTGAAATTACCGTAACATTGTCTGTTGCAAATCCAGCTAGTTCAATTTTATATTAGCCATTGCGATATTTGAGGGTAAAATTAAATGTACTATGACGCTTGCTCGTGTGCTTTTCTTCTTTTCGATAAAATATCATCAAATACAGTCATGAATCTGTCATGACAGTGATGAATCTGAAATGAAAATTCTTTACTTAACATTTTGCTTTAAATATTGTTTTCTTTATTAGGTATAGGGGTACAAACGAACAGACCGGTCAACTGTTGGTAAGTCACTTCCGCCACCCATGAACACTTGCAACTCAAGAGTAACAAGAGTAAGAGGGGAAGGGAAACTGGGTTAGGCTTTCGGTAACCTCACTCACTCGGCCACATAATGCAAGCATTGTTTAGCAGCCGGTTTTCAGTAAGTCCGTGGTAATACTCCACGCTTACTTTGATACGCTTTAAGATGCTTTCATCAATTCACTACTCTGTGATAAACTTTAAAAAAAAAACAATATATTAGGGATCTGAATAACTAACTGATCTTCAGACTTTAAACTCAGAATTTAATAGAGTCTTAAGTACCCATCTGATTGTAATTGAAAACTGTTTGTTTTTCCCTTTTATACAGCGAAGGTTTACATCTGTTTTTTTTTCTTCTGAAATATAAAAGAAGAGCATATTTATTCTTAAAAGTTAAACAATACAATTCTGAATAAGTCCCCTTTATGCTTAGATAGAAGACATATGGGATATGAATATCTTTTGAGATGAACACAAATCCCTTAAAAATAATCTAAAGGTATGTGTATAATAAAAACTTTATAACAAAAATTTTAAACCGCCGAAAAAACAAAATAAAAAAATAATAAAAAAAAGTCCATATATCTATATCTATATCTGTTCTTAAACTGATGAAAGTATACACCTACGTAATTTCGGGTCGGCGCCTACATGCTCTCGGCCACAGGTGCGAGGAAGGAACATCGTGGTGGTTTTACCCGGTCAAGTCCGGCACACCCCTCCGCTGATGCGCTATCCTCCCTTCGAGGATAGTCCATGAGGATTTCCCCACGAAAAAAAAAATAACTAGAGGTATACCCTATCCAATCCTATCGGGCTACTCTGTAAAAAGTTATTCGTGGTCATACATAAAAAAAATATATACACGTCGACTTGAGAACCTCCGTTTTTTTTTCGTCGGTAAAAATAAGTAACATTATTTGGAAAAAAGTGGCATGAATTTATCCAACAAACACATATACATACACTCACACCGGTCCCCCCTCTATTAGAAACACATATAGTTATATGTCATGCTATTGTCTGTACATAATAATACCTACTAATTCCCTACCTACTTATATTATAAATGTAAATGTAAGTTTGTTTGTTACGGCTTTCACGCCGAAACTACTCAACAGATTATCATGAAACTTTGGACACATATTCTCAAAGATATTAAGAAGGACATTGGATTTTTATTATAAAAGAAATATATATTTTTTACGTAGGGGAAAAAAAATTCTGCCAATTTTTTTTAATTTATGATTGTTTGAAAATCTAGCCACTTTAAGGCCTCTAATATCTATATTTAGGTGTTCAATGCGAGCGAAGCCGCTAAAATGTCACAGCACTAAAATGTCTGTACAACATGTTAAGCAAAATTACAATTCCTGGAACTCTTTATAACGCTGCAACATGTGTTTCGTACAACTTTATCCCTGTATTATTGAAACTTTAATGAATGAATCAGAAATCTAAGTTTTAGTACTGTAGTATATAATTTAAATCGAATTAGTTTTACCGTGGGAGAGCGATGCTTAGCCATGAATGGGCCGACTCGACCAGAGTAATATCACGGCCTCACAGTACACGGTAGACAAACAATGCTTGCATTGTATTGCCGAGTGAGTAGGGGTACCGGAGGCCCAACTCCACCTCTCCTGTCCCCTCCCAACACTCAACATTTCCTTTTTCTCTCCACTCATCCCCCTCCTCTGTCCTCACCACTCATCCCCCTCCTCTGTCCTCTCCCCTCATCCTTGCATCCCGCACTTACGACTCCCAAGTTGTAGATATCCACAGACGGAAGTTATAATTTACCATCAGGTGACCCAGCTGTTCCTTTGTCCACGTATATCATAAAATATATAATCTCTACAATTGCACTCTATTATATTACTATTCCAGAATTGTCTCGAATTTACTTTAAAAAATCCTGTGTAAACATCGCTTACGCAGTCTATATTCACATAACAACAGTGAAATCATTTACGTAAAACACTAATAAACAAAAAGTAAGGAAACAGTTTAAAAAAAAGTTACAAAACAATTCTGTAACATACACTAGTATCGTATTGTCACGCGATCGCTGTGCCAGGCTAGACAACTGCTTTAATGTAAGATTTTTATTTATGGAAACTCAGACACATTTGAATAACATCTCATTTAAAAAAACTATATCTTCATGTTCTTTTCAGCCATATCAAGTTGTTAACCTGAGCCTATTAGCAATTAAAACATCGAGAAATTCTATAGCATCAAGTAAAAGAACAAACTTAGTTCTTGGGGCTGACGTTCAGATTTCATTCTGATTCAGTTTTACAAAAACATCAATTCTTAGGCTCCAAAGCCGACAGATTAGCTTCGAGTATAAAATACACTTTACTTTATACATAACGATATGCTATGTATAAAATAACTAACATTTATTTAACCCTGCAGATAACACAAGGAAACATGTGACTGTTCCCTTAAAATAAGAAGACGATAACGACCAATTAAAACTTCTGGATTTTATATATTTTACATTTCGTAAAATAATTATGTTAGTTCACCTAATTAAACAAGGTAGGCGTTGCATGATATGTCCAAATACAAAACTTCAAATTAAAAAAAAAACATTTGTAAGAAAAACCTTTAGTTAGACAAAGAAGCTTTAAAGAACAGATTTAACAACTGCAAGAGATTACCAGTGATGTACGCAAAAAGTACAAGACAATGGGTCATTACACGACATTACAAAAATAGGTGTAATTTGTTGAAAAAAAAACATCACAATGAACGAACAGAGAAATAACGCAGTCATTCTATTTCATAACCCTTGTGTATTCTGTAGTAAATCGGTGAGATATTGACTTGTGCTTCTAGACAAGGGAGTAATAGAATAGTATGTTATTAAGCAACAGAAAATTACATAGCTAGATGGAAACAAGAGGGTTTTCATGTAGAAATAACAATTTAAATTCATTATTTTAAGAAATACGGGCATACGAGCAGAAGGAAGACGTAATGGTAAGCTTCTACCGCTGCCCATGGACACTTGCCTTCCAAGAGTCGCAAGTGCAGCACTGGTTGGTTGGCAGCTTTATAGATGGGACTACGCTCTTAACTCTTGGAATAAGAATTTGATTAGTTAAAGGTTATTAATAATATTTTGTGACGCAAGCTCTAAAGCGATCCTACCTCACAAACTTTACCTCATTGGGTGTTTTATAAAAACTGTGCCACGTATTGTTTGAGTTAGACTTCTTTTTTTTTTTATAATGACAACTCCCGCGCACTAGAAATAATTCCTGTATCGCAGCTACTCTACAAACATACAACGAACAGACTCAGATAAATCTTTATGGATCGACAATTTTTGTTCTGTGTGGGAATCGAACCCACGACCACCAACAACAAACGACGATCAACAGTCAGGGTCACTAACTAGACCAACAGTTCAGTTGTAGTTTATATTAATATAAGGATAAAACTTAGTGAAAATCTCGAAGTGTATTCTTACACAGTTTTTTTTTTTCGCAACAGGCTTTGGAAGTTGCGAGAGTGATTGCAATTAGACACAGTTGCCAAAAATATTGTGAAATTTTGCTCAGTATACCATGTTACTATCGTTGCAAGGTATTAGTCATGGTATTAGATAAAATAAACTAGATTAACTAACAAAAGGATTGCAATTAAAAAAGGCGCTAAATAGGCTAGGTAATAAAGAGAGCCAACTATTCATTAATGACTCGGATTTTTTTTTCCCGGATTACATTCCCGGTGACGAAGTTGACACTCGCCTGTTGTATGTGGACTTTGTAATCACAAACTCAAAAGGTTTACATAAAAAAACCTTTGAGAGAGAGTGTGTGTGTGTGTGTGTGTGTGTGTGTGTGTGTGTGTGTGTGTGTGTGTGTGTGTGTGTGTGTGTATCCAATGGGACAGGACAATGACAGTCGATTCTAGGTCTTGCAAATGTCAATATAGAGAAACAATTTTATTGTTTGTTTGTATATACGTCATACTTCAGAGCTATCAGTTGGTTGGAAAGTAATTACACCTTTTTTTATATTTTAGAGGGACAGACGAACAGACGGGTCACCTGATGGTAAGTGACACCCGCTGTCCGTGGACACCTGCAACTTTAGAGTCGTAAGTTACTGGATGCGAGGAGTGGAAAGAAGAGTGGGATGAGAAGATGGAAAAAGGAGAGGGGGGACAGGGGAGAGAAAAAGGGAGAGGGGGAGTTGAGTCTCAGAAAAACCTCGCTTATTTCTTTTTTTTTTTTATAAAATATGAAATTCAAATAAAATACTCAACTATCAACATTAACAGAAACGTGATGAAATATACTTCAAAAGCAAAGCAGAGCGGTATTGAGATCCGTAGCAGCGGATGAGGTAATTGGAAGACTTGTTTCTGAGGATGTAGTTAGTGATAACGTCGACAAAAAAATTGACCGATGTCGTTCTGATTGTTGAGGATGATGGCTTTGTTTGCTTCATTTTTAACAGCTTCCCGTGGTTAATATTTTTTATCCTGTACGTTTTAAAAAATATTCACCTGTCTGGCAACACTGCATGGCAATTGTGTTTTTCAACTTGTTTTGCACTAATAACTACAGTTTCTCGGCAACTACGACTGTGACCTTTGTACAGAAATGTTAATAGAAGAGAATTTTAGGCATAACTTTAAAATTTACCTACATACTCATTCATGTCTATCTCGATTAACAAATACCATTAATCAGTTAGAGTTAAAGTAACAAGATTAAATAAGAAGTGGGTGAAAAATTACTTGGGATGGTTAAACCTGACCTTAAATGTCCTAATTAAAGTATTAACAATTTTTATGACTAGGTGAGGTTTGGAAATAATATCGTGTTAGTTAGATTACATACCCAATGCCCAGGGTAGGCAAAGACATCCCTTCACTTGTTCTATCCTTATACCTGACATAGCTTTCTCTGTCATTACACTTTTAATTTAATTTAGAAGCGGCGAAAGCGTGATGGCTAAGGCGCCGGACCTGCGATCAAGTGGTTGGTTTAAACCACACCAGTACACTACTGTCGTAAACCCACCCCTAACACAATCATTTAGCTTAGCTGGGGGGGGGGGGGGTTAACAAGAATACTAGTAATGTGTGACCCAAGTGGCTAGTATTATTAAAAATAAAACCGGATTCGGGTATTACTGACCCACCCTTTTTTCGGCGAGACTTATTAATAAAAGATTTAGTCCTTAGTCTATGATGGTCTAGTGGTTAGTGACCCTGACTGTTGAACAGGAAGTCGTGGGTTCGATTCCTACACTTGACAAAAATTTGTGTAATCCACAAATAGTTGTCCCGAGGCTGTGTGTTCTTTGTGTTCGTTGCTCGTATGTTTGTAAAGGCCTGCGCGACATAGGCATTACTTCTAATGAGGAAGTTTTCAATTAAAAAAACATATGGTCAAAAACGATCACTAAAAATATTTATTTTAGAAAAAAAAATTACTTATATCACAAAATAAACATGGCATAAAATAAGTTCTAAACATACAACAATATACATTACTTTGGTGTCTATCCGTCGCTATGATCTCCTAATTTCTTTTCCATTACAAATACACGAGTTTTCTATTAGGTACAAACGACTTTGAAATCATTAAAAACACCTACCCGACGTTACTCCCAAAGTGTAGTACGAAGTAAGTACTTCGAACATTCCATAAACTAGTATTCCGATCCGCATACAGCTTCTACAGGAAGTTCAAAGACCGTTACTAGCCCCATACCAGTTTATCCAGTGTATTACTTAGGAATAACTGATAGGATGAAGAAGGTACGCCAGATGTTGAATACCTTAGCGACCTGTCCGACTATTTTTGGCTTTTAGAATTTCAGTGGTGGTTGCGAAAGAAATAGGGCAACTATTGTTGTTGAAGAAACTGGATCATGTTTGCAAGGTGCGTGCGCAAACGTCTCGTTTAAAAACATATCATAATATCATATAAGTAAACTCTGACACCACTTGACCGAACACCGTGATAACTACCACATTGTTCTTTTTTGTGTAAAGAGATTTATACTACTTATATACTTAGTCTGGCCATAAATACTGTTACAATTAAAAAAACATAATATTACATTTGAATTTGGAATATATGATTCTTATATGAATATTTATTGTGTTTTCTTATGTTTCCAATCGGTTAATTATTTTTATGGTATTGATAGAATTGCTGTGAAGTATAGCGTTACACGAAGTAGGTATGGAGCCTTAGTTTTTGAAACTTTCCATCTTGGTATAAGTTGAATGTTTGTATACCGGGATATTGATAGATACAATGAAACCTCCTCTGTTTGTGACAGAAAAAGATTTGGCAGTCCAAGAAGTATTCGTAGAATTTGAAGAAATCCCGTCTGAGAGCAAAATATTTTATCTGGGAAATGAATACAGCACCTAGAACCATGTAGCTTATTTTAAAAGATGACTTAGGACTTGCAGCCTATAGGAGATGCCCTGATCATTATTTAAATTAAAATTGAATAGGGTTCTAAAATCAAAACAACTTTGTTAGCGGTACGCAAAGGGTGACACCTGCAACTCAAGAGTCGTAAATGCGCTACCCGCTTTTGAAGGTGATGAGGGATGGGGAGATGCGGGGAGGGGAAAGAAGAGAGGGGGGATAAGGAGACGGGAAAGAGGAGAGGGGGATGACGGGAGAGGGAAGAGAAGGGAAAGAGCTTGGCCGCCGGAAACCTCATTTCGGGGAAATAATTAGGTATATACTTATATTTAACCAATATGCTAATTAATTATTTGGGGAATTAATGGTTCGGAAATAAAAATTCTAATTTTATATAACAGCGAGTCATTCTAACTTATATATACCACTAGAACCGCTAAACCAATAATATCATTAGTTTATATTATTTTAACCCTAAACTACCCACATTCAGTAAAAGCATAAGTAAAGTAAATTCTTTACATATTATAAGATATACAGAGTTTAATTCTTACTAAAGATATACTGCTTTAAATGCTCACGCCTGTCTTACTAAAGGGATAGACAGCGTTGTATTTAACAACAAAATTTTGCAATTATGAATGTGGCCCACTAAAGTAATAGAAGGTGAACTATTTGCCGTCAAACGGCCTTAATTATGAGTATATTAAAAGACAAAGATAATAAGAAAGAAGTCCATAAAAGGACATTGATGAGGCTTACGAGGACACATCACGAAGTGTAAACAATAGCTAAGAGAACGTCGAGGTGGCATTATTGTAACAAAGAACTTGTAGCTGGGGGGGGCGAGCCCTCCAGCTATCTAAAAAAAACATATTTACTGAGTTAATATTTCTTACATTTATTCTGAAGCGAAGATAGCCAATGTGTTGTTATACCGATTTTATGGGACCTACACATGATAAAACTTAAATTACTAATGCAGGATTATGGTTGTTTCATTTGAATTAACAAAGATGGATTCTATGCATGGCCAGGGTGCTCGTTCGTGTGTAAATATGGAAGCAGGTTATTAAGTGATAAATAAACGACAACCATAAAATAAGAAGGCGCTGGCATTGGAAACTACTACTAAACTGATGACCAGTACGGTTTATTAATTTGACTCACAAATCGCTTCTGAAGATGGATACGATTAGACATTGTAAAAGCAAAACAAGTGCAGCTGTACCTACACGTCACGATTTCGATATAATTAATAATAACAGGGATTTAAGTATCTGCCCCATCTAGTAAGACAATATCTGTTCAATTACAAATTATTAGTGAGCTTTACTGCTGAGCCAGAGCCAGGCCGTGTTAAAAATTGTGCGATGTGTCCCAAGTCTGAGTGTTCTTTGTGTCTATTGTTTCATGTTTTGTTAAGTCCTCCTACGACACAAGAATCATTCCTAATGCGGGACTTGTGTTTCAAATAACAAAAAGAAAACAGAATGATATTCGTTCGGAAGAATTATAGTATAAAAAAAACCGTTTAAAAACTCGTACCTATAAGAAGTTAAGTTTTTATTGTTCTATCAACTTTAAGGTACCTACTGTCAACTTAATGCAACCACTAATTTCTAACTTTTAATAGTCAGTATCATCAAGCGGTCTTTTTCGATAGTTTGACAAACTGAGACACAACTTCATACTGCTATTATGTTTATTGACGAACATACGGTTTCACTTACGTGTTATTAAGGGGATGCTAGATTAGTTTCGAACCTGACGGTGGACCTTTATCAAGGAATGATGCGGCTCTCCGCGACTGTGTCAGTCGCACTGGCATCTCATATCTTCCAGCGCCTTTGCTGACGTAAAGAGTGTAATCATTCTTTTGTTATCAGCTTCATGCAATTATCAGCCCATTAAATATCACCAATACTCAGTGGCCCTAAATGTGTCATCCTGACATTCTCGTTGCATAGTCTTCACACTGTAAATAGTACACCCGGACATAAAGCATTTCTAGGAAATGAATTTAAGTAGCCGTTAAAGGGCCGGCCGGACCTTTACCGCTAGAATATTTCGTTATTATCAATGGTAATGTTAATCGTAAAGGAAGTAAGTAATGCTTAACCTCGCAACGTGCATAAATTAATTATTTTAGTTATAATAGAAAGCGCATCGCCCTTCCCAAAGGACTAATATCGCCGCACCTCTTAGCCATAGCAGTCCTGTGTTATATTGTTGAGATAAATAGCTAATACAAGTCTTTCTAAAGAGGAGACGATAGTTAACATTAAAAAAACGAGAGCATAGAGGACGGCACATAAGTATTACCGGTAAAACCACAATGCAGCACACGGCGGGCTAAGACTTACATCGCTTTAAAATTATAAGAAATTCTACCATCTATCTATAAATTGGTGTACAAAAATGTGATGATATGTACTTCTAAAAAAATAAAAGGCTTGCAAAAACCGCACTATGTCATCCACTTGCCATGTAAAGAATACTGCTTATAAATGGTTGTATGGACTATAGATCACACATACATATATGTATAATTAGTATGGTAACTCTAACTCGTAGGTGAAAGCTAAATAAATGGTAGTTAGTATCAAATATTAAACACTAAATTACTTGTATTAGTCTATCTAACTAATGCAATTAGTAATTCTATTTGCATTAAGAATGATTACCACATCTCATGAAGGTGAATAGGTATATTGTACTTTACAAGCAGATGTACAAAATGAGGTAGTTACTCGTTTAAGCAAGGTTACGTTCACAATGCATTCATAATCATCTGATTATTATCAGGCCCGATAAATAGAAGTAGAGAACTGGCCAGGGGTTAGGAAAAATCCTATCAAGCGCTTTCCTATGCTTTTCGTATCAAACTAAATGGTTTTCAAAATAAAACATATTAAAAATGGATGGATCTGAATAGGTCTGATGTTGGAGACGTCGCTGCACCGTGTAGTTTTAGTTCATTCTAGTCGTCGCTTGTACCTGATATTGGCAAAAAAACAGGTCATCAACGGGATAAAGACGGATGAGCATACAGTTATAAATCTTTGAATATTTAAAATATTCCCAGTAACAAGGCCAAAGCGTCTCGACCAATCATGACAAAAACCAAAATCCTGCAAGGACTAAAGCTTCTGAAAATATTACCCCAAGAATTACATACATTTTTTTTTCTGTGTTAAAATAAATACTTGAGAAGTATACTCGCACATTTGGGATCGTAAGTTCTCAAGAATCATATAATAGGCAACTGGCACGTTAGTGTCAAACTACTTTATGCTTAACAAAAGACTCCAACAGAGTAAAGCTGATTGAAGTAAGGTTTCTAAGAACGACTACATATAAGGAGGATTTAATACTTTTATATAATTTTGACAATGAAGAGTTCCCCTATTTGAAGTGTTGGCTTCAAAAACAGATCCTGTTTATTATAGAAATGCTTTTATGACCAGCCACAGAGTCTCAATAAAGGCTCGCATGGCTGTGCATAGAGGTGTGTTGGTGCCAACACTTATGTATGGCAACGAAAGTTGGGTATGGTAGAAGTAGTACGAAAGTAGAATTAATGCGGTAGAAATGAGAGCATTGCAGAGTATAGCTGATGTTAAATTGGGTGACAGAGTGAGGAATAGTGTGATAAGCGATCAGTGTTGTGTGACAGAGGATGTAGTGACTAGAATATAAAAAAGTATGCTGTACTGGTACGGTCATATCGAAAGGATGAATGAAAGAAGATTGACAAAAGGTATTTATATGGCAGGGGTAAATGAAGTTGTCGGAAGAGGAAGACCTTAGCCAATGTTCTTGGACCAAGCTCAAGACAATCTAAGCAAAGGAAAGGTCAAAAGTACCTTAAACCGACGAGCCTGTATGCGGAACGGAATGAAAGTTGAAGTTAATAATTACATTTTACACTTTACTTCGAGTACAATCGTTTACATTTAAAAGAAATATTGAGGTCGATTCCCAAATAACAACCAATGTATACCTCATTGCTTTATTTTATTCTTTAGAGGTGGAATAACCAAACTAATAAAAAAGGGTATCCAGTAACAAACCTTTTTTTTTTGTGTGTGGAAACCCCCGCGGATCGTCACCTCACCGGGGCCTTACGGTAAGATGGTATGTCGGACTGGAACCGACTAAAACCACACAGTGTTCCGACATGGAGTCTTCTGGCCGGGGCCTCAGGTGTACCCTAGAAAGGAAATCCCTGTGAACCCCGACAGACTTGGCCGCCTGGTAGAGGCGTATAGTTTAATGCTCTGATTTAAAGAGGCGCGCGCGGAACACGTTACGCCACCATTTCAGCCCTGCTTCTGCTAGGACGACGGATAGCCCTGTCCATCGCCCCCAGGCATCCAGTAATACACCTACAAAAATCTTTTTTTTTTCAGTCAGTTCAAAATTATATAAAACGTGTCTGTATTACATGTATTATTATATCTCTGTTTACCAAACCTTCACAATTCCTTTATCGGACTACTAGACGCAGGCAGGTCTAGTATCGAACTAAACGCTTAGACAGCTAATTTTTGGTTTGAGTCGCAATGGTTTGGAATGAGCTACCTGCATTTGTTTTTTCAAAAAACTATAATCCTGGAACCTTCAAGAGTAGAGTGAACAGGTTTCTCTTGGAAAGGCGTTTCGTCTTCATCGTCAGTGCCCATCGCGAGTTGGAAGACAACCGCCTAATCCCATAAACAAGGGAAAAACATACAGTATGTATGTTACATACTTACATACGTCTGAAGAACATCCTCCTTGCACAGTCGGCCAATAGTGCGTCTATTTCAGAAACTATCTTTTAAGACTTTTTTAAGTTATTTCCGAAAGACAAACTTAACTTTGACTCGTTGGCTTTATTCGGGTCTAAAGGCAGTCGTATGTTGGAATTGCTTCCTACCTTTTCGCTAGCACGAGTGGCCAGCTTCTTCAGAGGTCCTTCCATCTCCGATACTGGATGCAGACTCCATCGGACGGTATCGGAGATGGAAGGACCTCTGAAGAAGCTGGCCACTCGTGCTAGCGAAACGTTAGGAAGCAATTCCAACATACGACGGCCTTTAGACCCGAATAAAGCCAACGAGTCATCAATCGGCCGCGAAAGCCTCAACCAATTTGTCAAACTTAACTTTGCATTTCTCTCCCATAACATTGACTTTGTTTTGTGACTTTTATATATGATAAAACAACAAATTAACCATTTTCGGATTTATTTTACTTAATTTGTACTAATAGACCTGGCTATTTGCTTAATTACATGATACTAAGGCAATTGGAGGTACCCTAAGGTTTTTCATTTACCCACAAAATGTTCTTTGTTGAAATTGAAGGGTTTAATAGCTATATCTTTTGATTGCCTTGACTTTAAATAATTAAAATAAAAGATAAAGTTAATACTTAAATGGCATTTTATACAATACCCAACAACAAATTTAGGAAAACCTAACCGGAAAATAAATTTATAAAACGGAAAATAAATGTATAAAGTTGTGTATTTTGGTTTCTTAGAAACCAAAATACACAACTTTGACATGTTCAATGCTAAACCCGATTCCTTAAGGTGGATGCTCGGTCTCGATTTCTTTTAGAGACATAACCAGAAATACCCTGCATCTCAATTTTTTCTTTACTGATACCTTCTTCCACACTTACTACACAGCTAAACAGTGTAACTCACAGTGTTCACACATTGTCTAACATACAATAGCTAATTGTGGGGACCCATAATTGGCTATCTGTTACATATTATTATTGCTAGCATGTTATTATTTGCTATCCGTCTTCCTAAGATTAAATAAATAAAATTAAAAAATTACCTTCTTTTTTTTTTTATTCTTTTTTTTTTTATTCGTAAGCCTACCATAATGACTCCACTTTGCCTGATGGTAAGACATAAATGGAGTCCAAGAGTGGTGGTCACCATCCTCATTGCATGTCTAGTCAATGCAGCATGGTGACCCACACTATGGCGGCGTGGTAAGATGCTTTTTCACGCCCCGCTTAAAAGACCCGGGATCAAATTGGGAAGGAAACACGTGCGCTGGTAGGGAATTCCAGGCTTTCACTGATCGGCACAGGAAAGAAGAGCCAAACCGTTTCGTTCGGGATCGCATATCTTCGACTCGCAAACGGTGACTCCTCAGGCAGCTGGCTTCCACTCCAGCACGTGTAGTCCTGTAGAGGAAGGGAGAAGGTGGGACCAATTGGAAGAGCTCGTCAGAACACTCCCCGTGATGTAGGCGATAGAGAACTGCCATAGAGGCGACATCTCTTCGCAACTGCAGGGGCTCAAGGACGGACAAATACGGACTGCGCGTCGCTGCAACCGATCGAGAGCGTCAAGCAGATACTGCGCATAGCTATCCCAAAGATGAGAGCAGTACTCCACGCAGGAGCGAACCTGGGTCTTATATAAAAGACACAGATGCTCGGGCGAGAAGAACCGTCTCACCTTGTTCAATACACCGAGCTTCCGCGAGGCCGCCTTAGTGACGCTCTCGATGTAATCACGCGGATTGAGATCCCGACAGATGTCCATACCCAGTATACTAAGCCTATCCTGTAGTGGCAGTTGAGTGTTCTGAAGAGTAGGAAGGGGAAGGAATGGAGACTTTTTGTTTGAAAACGCGCACGCCTGTGTTTTCTTGGCGCTGAACTCGACCAGATTCTCACAACCCCATTGAGAGATGCGGCTCAGGACCCGGTCAAGCTCAGCAACAAGCTCCTGTCGTTTTCCCTCAACGTCTGCTAGCTTGGCAGCAGGATGTCCAAAGTATCGCCCGTGTACTGTGCTGTCGTCTGCATAACAATGTATGTTGCCAAGAGCCAACATATCATTGATATGCAGAAGGAACAGCGTGGGCGATAGGACGGAGCCCTGAGGTACACCAGCGCTAACCTCCTGGAAGTCAGAGGCCGCGCCGTCACAGAGAACCCTAATGCGGCGCTTGTGGAGGAAGGCAGCAACCCAGTTGCATAGCTGAGCATATTTATTTACTTATTAATAATTTTATATTTTAGTTAATCTATTATGATATACCACTTCACTGTTAATTCCAGTGAGTTGAGAACCCATGAAAGTTCAAACAAAAAATAAGGGAAGTAGATTATCCTTTTTTATACTTATACTATAGGGGACAGATGAACAGACGGATCATCTGATAGTAAGTGAAAACCGCCGTCCCTGGACACTTGCACCTCAATAGTTGTGTGTGTGTGTGTGTGTTAAAAAAAATTGATTATGAGGTAGGCAGTTGCACTAAATTATATTTATTTATTTATCTCTTTATTACACCACTAAAGTAATAGCAAAAAAAAATATAATTGGTATTCAAATATATTTTATATTAGTTATGTTATTATTAGAAATATTTTATGTACATATACAACATGTTTATAAACATAATCTATGTACAAATTACTCAAGGATGTATTCCCATTGAAAAGTAATTAATTACAAAGTAATTTCTAGGTCACTTACCTAGAAATAACTTGTTTTACAAACATTTTGTTTGGTAAATCTTCAGTATTTATATTTAAAACATGAAACTTTTGGTATACCCTTAAAAGGAGTGTTGTTGTTTATATTCTTGTTTATGATTTTATAAGACATTTTTGTCCATAATGCATATTAAAAAATGTGGGAATTTTCAGTTTTTGGTGCATTATAAGTAAATGTTTATGGGATTAGATTACAATTCATGTCTATGCCCTTTAAGAACACAAGTGTTTCTGTCTAATAAAATCAAACACGTACATTGAAATCAATCAGTAAGGGTACCTTAAAACTGTTTCTTAGTCACTATTTAGTTTTTGTCATCACACACAATCCCGTAATTAAACTTTGTATTTATGTTTTGTAAATTACGCAATGAAAACAAATAAAACATTAGTTTCATTCATATTCAATTTAGTTCATCATATTATTGTAACTTTACACTTTAGTATCATAAAACATTATTTATATAATTTTGTTTAGGAAAAGGTGCGATGTTCGTATTTGTATAAACATATATAGTAAGATACTTCGTCGAGTTACAGAATTTAATAAGAAAAAAACAATCATGTACTTAAGTCATTACTGACAAAAAATAAAAACAAATTCTTACCGTTGGACAGCGTTCTTTTCCTTGATGAATAAAAACAAAACAAAAATAAAAACACAGATTCATTCACTAAACGTACACAGAACTTTGGCACTTTGTTAATGTATTATTATTATTTCCTTCAATATTCAATTATTATATATAAACTATAACAAAATCGCGGAGAAGCATAGATTTTACACAAATATCGGAGAAGCCACAGTCTACCTTTGTTGATTTGACATGTCATTACTGGATTGACGTTAATGACATTTACAATGTTTGTGCTTTGTGATGACAGAAACTTCGTAGATTTCTTAATCGGTAAAGCAGGACATCGCAGAGTCCTCTTTGTTAAACATGAATAAACTTTTGTAATATTATGTATGTATCATGAAATAGTTTGATACTTGCAAACAATTATATTTTAATTAAATTAAGCATATTAAGGTAAAATAAAAACAAATGAGTAACCAGTAAATATCTTAAGATAAATGTTTCGTTTAAATGTTAATAGTATACAATAGTAAGCGCTAGATAGCAGCACATTCGACAAGAAAAAGGTAACTGTTCTATTCTAAACTGTATTTAACTCCACTTGAAAACGACAGATTGCACTACGAGTACAAATATTATATTAGATTTGTACGTACCTTTAAGATTTGAATAGAGCTAACCCATTTCTTCCGGTTGCTACTGCTAGACGAGGGATGGGAGGAGCGGAGTTACCGTAGGAAAGCCATGCTTAGGTATCCGAGCCACACATCTACATATGGAATCCATTATTAACTGCCAGCTCCTCCGGTACTTAGAAGACCACCAGCTCCTCAATGATCGACAATACGGCTTCCGTCGGGGTCGTTCAGCTGGTGATCTTTTTGTTTACTTGACTCACCGATGAGCACAGGCGATCGAGACCAAGGGGGAAGCGTTGGCCGTTAGTTTGGACGTGGCGAAGGCCTACGATCGGGTCTGGCACAAAGCGCTCCTTGCGAAGCTTCCTTCCTATGGGATTCCCGAGAAACTGTGCAATTGGCTCACCAGTTTTCTTACAGACAGAAGCATCAAGGTCGTTGTTGACGGTGCATGCTCCGACTCCAAGTCTGTTAATTCTGGTGTCCCACAAGGCTGTGTGCTATCACCCACGCTGTTTCTTCTGCATATCAATGACATGCTACAGATTAGCAGCATCCATTGCTATGCAGACGATAGCACGAGTGATGCCCTTTACACCGGCCGCGCTAACATTTCTCGGGTAAACGCCATCGAAAGCCGATCCAAACTTGTGTCTGAAATCGAAACTTCTTTATCAAAAGTTTCAGATTGGGGTCGACTTAACCTAGTCCAGTTTGACCCCACGAAGACACAGGTTTGCGCGTTCACCGCTAAAAAGATGCCATTGGTCGTATCACCTCAATTTGAGAGCACTTCCCTAACTGCATCAGCCAGTATCGGAATCCTTGGCGTCGATATATCAAGCGAAGTCAAGTTTCGCGGTCACTTAGAGAGTAAGGCCATATTAGCCTCGAAGAAGCTTGGTTTGCTAAACAGATCGAGACAGTATTTTACTCCGGCCCACCGCCTGCAACTTTATAAGGCGCAGGTTCGGCCGCACATGGAATACTGTTCTCATCTCTATGCAGGTGCACCCCAGTACCAACTTCTCCCTCTTGACCGCATTCAACGGAGAGCGACTCGCATGATCGACTGCCAAGATATTTCTGATCGACTTGACACCTTGGCGTTGCGTAGAGATGTAGCTTCACTCTGCATCCTCTTTCGCTTGTATCATGGGGAGTGTTCAGAGGAATTGTTCGGACTTATACCGGCTGCTGGTTTCCGCCATCGTTCTACGCGACAAAATATCCATCCCCATCACCTGGACGATTGGCACTCCACCACTGTGAGCTTCTCCAGAAGCTTTTTGCCTCGCACAACCAGCTTATGGAACAAATTGTCGCCTGCCGTATTTCCGAACCGATACGACCTTCAAACCTTCAAGAAAAGAGCGTACTCCTACCTAAAAGGCCGGCAACGCACTTGTGACTTTTGAGTTGCGGGTGTCCATGGGCGGCGGTAGTCATTTACCATCAGGTGACCCGTCTGCTCGTTTGCCCCCTATCGCATAAAAAAAAAATAGTAGTAATAATAGAATTAATAATAGTAATAATATCTAGGTATGCTTCTAGGGCTTGGACCTTCCGGCTACAGCCAAGGCGAGAAGGCGAGTTTATGAGATACCCGAAGGTATGCGGCCTCGAGGTACTGCTCCCATCCCAATCCATGCGTATAAGCAACATACTTTTCTTTCCATTGCTTGCTCTTAAAGCTTCAATTTCCCTTTCAATATAGTCCCAGTTTTCCCATCTTCAATTAATACAGTGTCCAGAAGACGGCAATAGGCTTATGATGTTACTGGGACCAACAGTATTCTTCTCGTGATGTTCAAAAAAGAGGCAAAGAAAAATATTATATGTTTTCATGTTAAATGAACATATAAGAACATAATACATCGAGAATTGAATCCTTATAAGAATATTCTTATAAATATAATTCTTAGCATCTTATTCTTATTTCTTTTAGTACGTGTTAAAAAGGAAGTTATTAAGTTAACACAGAGTTTGACATCATATTTTGAGAGAAATAGTTTGTTTCGAACCGTTTTTTATTGTAAACGATTGTCCTGATCACAACTATACTATACTACAAAATCATTTATATCAACTGAAAAAATCATATTTATATCCTATGGAGAAGAACAAGCAAGAAGCCCCAAGGACACTCTTTCTTAAAGTCAGGCTCAAGATTGTAGAAAGATGTTTGAAATTTTATTTTTACAGTGCATACTTACTGTTTGAAGTATGTAGCACCAAAAGCTTTCCAAAATGGAAACTCTGTATCTATAAGTAAGCTACATTCCTCAATTTCCACATTTAAAGCCCTTTTTAGGTCATTATTCTTGCCATTTTTTATAGAAGGAACATTACTAATGTAATTGAAAAAAAAAAAAAAAAAATTGTTTAATAGGAAAGCACAGTCGCTACCCGCATACACTGCTTTCAAACTGTAGATAATCAAAAAGTCATTGTGTTTTTCTCTTCTGGTTTCTAGCCAGAATGGAGAAGGAACTCTCTAAAATATTTCCACTTTTATTGTTTTCTTTTCATCTGCATTAATCTCCAAACTGTTTGCTGAAATACTTTTTATCGTGGTAGAGCCATGCTTAGGCACGAATGGGCCGCTTCGACCGGTGTGATACCACGGCCTCACAGAACACCGGTTGTGAAACAACGGTTGTGCTGTATTTCCCTGAAATTAATGAAATTTTCGAAAGCCTAACTCCACCTCTCCTCTTTTTCCTTCCCTTCATCCTCCCTCTCCTCTTTCGCCTCTCCGTATTCCCCCATTCCTCATCACCCTTAAAGGTGGGCAGTGCACTTACGACTCTTGAGTTGCAGGTATCCATGGACGGCGGTTGTCACTTACCATCAGGTGACCCGAATAGCTCTACTTGGCTAGGAATTACATCAACATTCCTCCAAGAATATCTTCAGGTCCCTCCAAGTATACCTTCAAGTCACTCCAAGTATTCCGGTGGTAAGATCTCAACATTACTAACAAAACGAGTCCATATTCAATATACTTAGCTATACTAGGCTAGGACTTCAAGCATAGCATTCCTTCAAGTATACCTTCAAGTCCCTCCAGGTATACCTTCAAGTCCACTTAAGACAGCACCCGAGCGCAAACTGAGAGTTTATTAATTTAGATTTCTTGCAAATATATGTAGGGTAAGAACCAAGTAAAACAAGCCGTATTTATACTTCATAAAAAAAAAAAAACATTTAGTAATTTTCGTGTTTTTGGAAGTTGTAAATAAAATGATACTTTTTTACCACCGTCTTGAGTTAAGGATGTCCCCTAACTTAAGGACTATTTTAAGTGAATTCGTGATATTTAACCGAGAAACATGCATCGAATAAACTCAACTCAACCTAAAATTGACAGTTTTATGTAAAGAGGCAGCAGACAACAATGTTCAAGTACTAAAAACTTGTAATTTCAACATTAAAGAGTAGTCTATCTTTTGGTATATGTAGTTACATTAAATTCTGTTTTATTTTGTCACAATTTGATTCAAGAACTGCGATTTCCAATGAAATAGTGAACGCGTTCTTCTGAGATTACTCATAGTCTTTATTATCCTATACTTAATATAGTAAAAAGTAGAACAAAAGTTAGTTCAAAAGCATTATCGTTAGATTTTTTCAAAAATGAATATGAAAAATAAATAATACTAACATAATTTACCTCAATTTTTAGTTTAACTGAATAATAGCAGGCTTGATTCCTTATTCACGTTATTGATACCACTAATACTATTGTGTCACGGAATTGAGCGTTATTAACTAAAATTTAAAATAAATCTAATAACCAAACTACATAATATGGCCATTCGTGAAGTTATTAAGCGGTTAATTATATAAGAATGATTATATAATTAATGACTGACACACTGAAGCTTATTATACGAATTTTGTAAATAATAACTTCTTAAATCTGTATGTATAGGTACATAAAATATATATGTTTCAGTAAAATATTATTTTATATAAAACGAAGTCTGTATAATCAATTCTCACGCTGCCAGAAAATCAATGACACCCGAAAGTGCTGTACGCGCCCCAAAATTGTCTCTTAGCAACGTAAAACTTACAGTCAATAGGTACCTACGCGTAACGCAAAACAAGGTTCATAAATCATATGTTTTATATATACGTGTATGTACTGTTGTCAAGGGAGATATGAAGCAATAAATCACAGGTCAGTAGTTATATATTATAAGCTGTGTAGTTGTATTTATGATGACTATGTAGGTCTATAGAAAAGAATAATTTCTTTGCCGTTTTAGACCAACGCGGAATCTTTTAGAATGAGTTTATGTATACAGTTTATATGTAATGGTACTTAGTACATTTATAAAGAAAAGTGTTGTTAGATTCCCTTGTAATGTAGGTTTTATTGTATTCTCTAGTTGGTAAGTTTCTATTGTGAAAGTGATTGTGAGAATTCAAATATTGATAAAACAATTGACACTCTCGATTTCTTGTTTATTTTTTTGTTTCTCGTTTCAATTGTCAATATTGTTCATTATATTTACTTTAATAACTGTAAAGTATTATAGAAAGCAGTTAACTTCGAAATAAAGTTAAGAGAGAAAAGCTTTTTGACTTCTTAGATAAATTCAGGCGACAATATCTGAGCCGCGAGTAGGTACAGAATAATTATATTTCACAAATAGCTTTATTAGTGCGGTTATAACAAAGAAATACTATATTATATAAAATAAGAAAGTCTGAAATAAGGTAAAATTATTCTAATTCGAATAAGTAGTGTTAACTTAAGCTTCAGATTACTATTTAATCTGCTTTGGCGTAATTTTTAAACGTACTAATGTCCTCAATAGTATTGCTTTCTTACAATTTACTAATGACTTTATCGATGTAATAAACTTTTAAAATACCTATCAATATTTCATTAAGTAATGAAAAATATGATCTACTTTTATTAACAATTAATAGTCACTTTACACCACCACACCTACTTATCTAAAATATACTAAAAAATCTCTTCTCTTCTCTATTAACTTTTACAGTTTATGGCCTGCACTGCATTACTTATAGACTGTTTTACTGACAGTTACCGTCCTAAATGTCAATCACAAAACACACTAAAATACATAAAACATTTCAAAACTACCGAAAAACGTTTTATCTGATAACATACGGGGACATCGCGTGCTATTACCCGCTATTCAAATTCTAATGGAAATACGAACATGCATAGTCCATAGTTCCATACGTGCACAGATGACATCCGAAAGTTCGTTAAACAAAAATAGTTCTTATTTTTCTCTTTAGTTTACCTTTGGCCATTATTTTTAAAGCTTAGCACTTAAAGTGAAGACACCGCAGACTGAATAGGCCGGCATAATTAGGTTGCAAAGAAAATGTGCATATAGTGTGGTTGACTGTTGTGCTTACGATTGAAGGGACCATTTATATTGGAAAAAAGATTCTAATAAGTTAAAAAAATAATAAAAAATAATGATAGTTTGCCAATGAATTGGTATATAAATAAATTCAATTTAATAAAGATACTCACGTAAACATATGTAGATGAACCCAAACAAAAATTACACTGACGGCATTGAAACACAAGGTGTGTTTGAGTAGTTGTGTAAAAATTGCTTGATTTATGTTAATTTCTTTAAAAATTAACTATATATATCTAAATATGTATATTTTTTAATTTAAAGCAGATAACACCATTGCTTACTTTTACCGAAAAAAATAAAACCATAAATATGCTCTCTAGACTCACCCCTCCTACTCATAAGCCGAAATACAGCGGAAAAAAGTAAATCCTTGTAACTCGAACATTCAACGGATGCCTACTACTTAGTTAATCACCGCCTTAGAGGATTAGGTGTTATAGTCTGCCTCAAAGACGAGAAGCGCACTTACGAATCTTGAGTTGCATGTGTCGATGGGCGGATACGCGGGCGGACCATCAGGTGACTCAGGTCTGTCTGTCATATAAAAATCATAAAAGCGTGAGCGTAAATATGTATTCAAAACAGATGTTAGTTTTGATTTCATGTGAAAGCCATATCTCACAGAACAGGATCACAAACGTACGTAATGTAATTACCCTACAAAGGTCTAACAAAGTTAGTAATTAAAACTGTATCTACTTTGTAATCGCAAGGCGGTGCGAGGCACCGATGCCGACGCCACATTACAGTACACGTGGTTTAAAGCTTACGAAGGCAATAGGCTGAGCTATAATAATATTGAAGTTTAACATTTACGACGTGTGATTGTTGAGACTTTTCTTTTAATGTTCTTGATCGGCTGAACTTTCCCCAAAGTATTTTGTTTATTTTTGTATGATAGCGATTTAGCCTAGTACATTTATATATGTATATATAATACTAGACCCTTAGCTGCTTTTTTATACTATAGGGGGACAGACGAACAGGTGGGTCATCTGATGGTATGTGACAACCGCCGTCCATGGACACTTGCAACTCAAGAGTCGTAAGTGCGCTGCCCGCCTTAAAGGGTGATGCGGATAGGGGAAAATAGACAGGTGATTAGGAAATGGGAAAGAGGAGATGGGGGATGTGGGAAGAGGAAAGAGGGAGTTGGGCGTCCGGTAATCTCATTCATTTTGGGGAAATGCAACGCAAGCGTAACTTCACAACCGGTTTTCTGTGAGGCCGTGGTATCGCACCGGTCGAACCGGCCCGTTCGTGCCTCATCATGGCTCTACCACTGTTACGCTTACCTAAATAGGTATAATAAATTTGATCCAAATCGTTAAATTTTATTCTTTCATAGTGGTAGAGCCATGCTTAAGCACGAATGGGCTGGCTCGACCGGTGCGATACCACGGCCTCACAGAAAACCGGTTGTGAAGTAACGCTTGCGTTGCATTTCCCCGAAATGAGTGAGGTCTCCGGAGGCCCATAATGATAGCCCCCTAATGATAGCGCTGTTAACGAAAAGGATACCCCAGGGGGGTACCAGCGCTAGCGTTGGAGAATCCCCCCCTGGACGTCCACCCTCAGTACGGATTATGCCTGAGCGTGGACGCCCAGGCTGCCCCTCGTACTCTGGGGGGGGCTCAACTGCGCTCTCAAAATCTGCTCGGGGCAAGAGAAGGCATACCATGGCACCCCCTGTCACGTTTACCGTAGATTTTTGTAACATCAGGGGCTTACATTCGAACCTCGACACTGTCCACCACCACCTTGAGACAGCAAAGCCGGCCTTGCTCTTTTTAACCGAGACGCAGATATCATCTCCAGCGGACACATCCTACCTTTGCTACCCTGGGTACGGACTGGAACACTCCTTTGTTCCTAAGGCTGGTGTATGCGTGTACGTTAGAGATGATATCACTTCTCGCCGCCTCGGCAATCTTGAAGGTAGGGACCTCTCCATCTTATGGCTACGTGTAGACTGCGACGACCATCCCCGCATCTACCTATGCCTCTACAGGTCCCATAGCGGTGATGCCGAAACGGACCGACTCATCGACCACGTCCAAATGGCTACAGACTCAGTGCTCCAGCAGGTCCCATCCGCAGAGATCATGATTCTTGGCGACTTTAACGCCCATCACGCCGAATGTCTTGGTTCGCGCAAAACCGATCATGCGGGAAGATCTGTTCACGATTTCGCCTTGTCATATGGCTTGACGCAGCTGGTAGCAACGCCTACGCGAATCCCAGATGCAGAAAGCCACGTGCCTTCACTGTTGGATCTTCTGCTGACCTCACATCCTGACGGCTACAAAGTATCCGTTGAGGACCCTCTTGGCTCTTCGGACCATTGCCTGATTAGGAGTATGGTGCCACTCGTTCACTCGCTGCGGCCGCGAGTTACAGGCAGTCGCCGCGTATGGCACTATAGGTCAGCAGACTGGGATGGAATGAGAACATTCTTTGCATCCTACCCATGGAGGCAGGTTTGCTTCTCGCCGGATGATCCCAATGTCGTTGCTGACTCTGTCGCGGATGTTGTGCTTCAGGGTATGGAACTTTTCATTCCATTCTCCCTGATTCCCACAGGTGGCAAGTCCCAGCCTTGGTTTGGTCGAACCTGCAAAGCGGCGTCCCGCCGAAAGCAGGAATGTTACCAAGCATGGGCTAATGCAGCGACAGCACGGGATGTAAAGACCAGCACATTAAAGAAGCAATTTAACTTTGCCTCCAGGTCCCTCAAAAGAGTAATTGCTGGGGCGAAGTCGGCTCACATCGGCAGAATTGGCGAGAGACTAGTTAGTCTCCCCTCCGGAACTCGTGCATTCTGGTCTCTTGCCAAAGCTGTCCAGGGGAACTTTTGTAAGCCATCCCTTCCACCTCTGCGCATAGGAGATAATTCGTTGGCCCACGACGCTAAAGAAAAAGCCGATCTTCTGGGCAAACTCTTTGCGTCCAACTCGACCCTGGACGACGGGGGAAACGCACCGCCGACCATACCGCAGTGCGAGACCCGTATGCCGGAAGTCCGGTTTACACAAAGGGCAGTGCGTAAAGCGCTTCTTTCCCTCGACGTTCATAAGTCGAGTGGGCCCTATAGAATCTATCCTATCGTGCTGAAGATGTGTGCTCCAGAGTTAGCACCGGTTTTAACGCGCCTTTATCGGCTTTCCTACTCTCTTGGCGTAGTCCCGAACTCATGGAAGACAGCTCTAGTGCACCCAATCCCTAAAAAAGGAGATCGCTCGGATCCGTCCAACTACAGACCTATAGCCATCACCTCCTTGTTCTCCAAGATAATGGAATCCATTGTTAACTGCCAGCTCCTCCGGTACTTAGAAGACCACCAGCTCCTCAATGATCGACAATACGGCTTCCGTCAGGGTCGTTCATTTGGTGATCTTCTCGTATACTTGACTCACCGGTGGGCACAGGCGATCGAGACCAAGGGGGAAGCGTTGGCCGTTAGTTTGGACGTGGCGAAGGCCTTTGATCGGGTCTGGCACAAAGCGCTCCTTGCGAAGCTTCCTTCCTATGGGCTTCCCGAGAAACTGTGCAATTGGCTCACCAGTTTTCTTACAGACAGAAGCATCAAGGTCGTTGTTGACGGTGCATGCTCCGACTCCAAGTCTGTTAATTCTGGTGTCCCACAAGGCTGTATGCTATCACCCACGCTGTTTCTTCTGCATATCAACGACATGCTGCAGATTAGCAGCATCCATTGCTATGCAGACGATAGCACGAGTGATGCCCTTTACACCGGCCGCGCTAACATTCCCCCCCATAACACCCCAGTACCAACTTCTGCCTCTTGACCGCATTCAACGGAGAGCGACTCGCATCATCGACTGCCAAGATATTTCTGATCGACTTGACACCTTGGCGTTGCGTAGAGATGTAGCTTCACTCTGCATCCTCTATCGCTTGTATCATGGGGAGTGTTCAGAGGAATTGTTCGGACTTATACCGGCTGCTGGTTTCCGCCATCGTCCTACGCGACAAAATATCCATCCCCATGACCTGGACGATTGGCACTCCACCACTGTGCGCTTCTCCAGAAGCTTTTTGCCTCGCACAACCAGCTTATGGAACAAATTGTCGCCTGCCGTATTTCCGAACCGATACGACCTTCAAACCTTCAAGAAGAGAGCGTACCTCTACCTAAAAGGCCGGCAACGCACTTGTGACTCTTGAGTTGCGGGTGTCCATGGGCGGCGGTAGTCACTTACCATCAGGTGACCCGTCTGCTCGTTTGCCCCCTATCGCATAAAAAAAAAAAAAGAAAATTCTTCTGTCATACAAACAGAACAAGTGCCATTATTCTTTCCCCTTTTTCTCGTAACGAAGAGGTGGCTACTGATTGGTGTGGACCTACTTCAGTCAAAGTCGGACACATCCACTTAACCAAGAGTCTCTTAAACTATTGCCTCAAGGTCTACAAACGACCTTCTACATATCGCAGGTTGACACAAATGATGATTGTGAAGAGACAATTAGGAAAGTGCTCCTTCAAATTCTTTATAATCAGTAATTTCAAAAAGACATTTTAATTACTAACTAAGCGATCCTCAAATATACTAACCGCTTACTATCTACAACGCTTTTAAGGTACCTAAGCGTGTCTAAGGCATGCGTGCATGTTTGTAAAACGCTGCGTCACTATTTATCAAAGAAATCAAATAGAAGCTTATTTATTTTACATATATTTATGATTGATGAAAGATTTTATGCCGTAAATTTTCTAAAAAAATATAAGTTATAAATTTATAAAGGCCGAGAATAATATATCTATAAACGTATATACATATAATTAATTCTGATATATATAAATAATAAACTTTTTTATGACATTCATTCCTCATTTCAAAAACTAACGGAAACATACGCACCTAGATAAGCGTCTAGAATAAAAAAAAGTCATTTCGTATCATACTAATAAAATAGGTCAATACCTAAACTCAAAAAAAAAATACTGTTCACACTAAGGCATCTACTATTATCTACCCAGAAAACACAAGGCACTTTTGTAATAACAAAGCAGGACCTTGAAGACTAGATTTCAGATTTCTCATTGAAAGGCATTTTAATGCCCCTTCATAAACATTTGGTGCTTATAATAAGAACAGTATGTATACCACAATTTTGCCTTGAAAATGAAAGTGATCATATATAATCTTAGATCTTATAGAAAATGGCTTCAGAAAGCAAGCAGATTAGTGTGGCAGCGACGGCAATAGCCCTTCGCGGGGTCCGCCTTTTCCTAAGTGCTGGCAAGAATGCTGCTGAACGTTCGCTACCCACGGCTTCTCAACCAGCCCCACGTCCGAAACGTAAGCCAAAGCCAGCGGTGGTAAGCAATAAGTTGTCGCCAAAGGTGCTCGAGCTGTTACTGAAGACTACCAAGTTTAACAAGTAAGTAATATAGCTATGAGCGTATTTTAGGCGAGGTTCTAGACAACATAAAAAGGAATAAAACTATTAATGGAACCTTACTAATGTTCCTTTGCCATTACATATAATAAAATACCAAAGTCTGGCAACGCACATGCCACTTTAGAGTTAGTGTTGGGCATGGACACTTACCGTCAGGTTCCATTACTCATTTGCCGCTTATTTCATAAAAGGTAAAAGAAAATACTTACTCGCCAACATTGTATATATGTACATAACTACATATGTGTATCACACTTGACTTATAATCTTAGGTGAATATTATAACAATTATATATAGATTATTTGCACTGTATCAGAAACTGTAAGGCATTATATACGCACCTTCAACATCCTCAACAGAATAAAAGTAAATTTAATCGGAAAGAACATACAGAATGTTTTCCAAAGAAATTAAATTTCGAATCCATGTAATCGGAAGTTGTACACATAATCGAAAGCTATAGTTTCCACAGTTTCATGAAATAAACAAGCATAAATCAGTAGGAAGCTTACACCCGTTGACAGAGGTCGCCTCACGACGCTAGCGACCACCATGCCTAGTAAAAAACTTAAGGAGAAACATCTTGATATGCTCTATAGACTTACGCATTTTACTAAGTGAGTTTTAATATTAATAGTGAATTTATTTAGATAGGAATGTGATTGCTGTGTCTTAATGCTGTTTTGAACTTGAGGATTTAAAATGTGTCTTAATAGTGTGTCTTAATACAAACTACAATATGAATAACAATTTTGTGTTTAAATTATAAATTTTAATGATGCTGTTAGTTTAATAATAATGGTTTGTTTAAGTCTCCTTACTATTTGTATGCAAACTATGTATTTATTTTACTTGATCAAAACATTACGATACTTACACCACAAAGAGGTTTAATACAATTATGTTAAAGGCTTATTGGCTCTTGAAGTCGATAAGTTTCAGTTAGAAATTTAATTAATTGAAATTCATTTAAATGTTCATCAATTACATTTTGTGATGGAGGGCAAACGAGCAGACGGACCTGATGGTAACTGACTACCGCCACCCATGAACACTTGCTCACTCAAGACTAATAATTGACGTAGTTCAGTATCTTTGCATAGTAGGTAGGTACATGGTAGGTATTTAGTGCATCGTAAAAAATAATTTTTATACCTATTTTACCTAACTAATTATAGATACCTTTTCCAGCTCCTTTGGGAAATAAGACTTAAGTGTATGTTTATATAAGGTTTTTTTTAAAAGTTTCTTTACATTTAACTATAATATATACATATGTATTATTTTGTCCGATAACTTGTTGCCATTTTGTAGGTAGTGACATAATCCCGTCGCTTTCGGAATCTTCATGTTTTTGATCAAAAAATGCGAGAAGTAATTTAAACAGACCTCTCTTGATGTTAACCTAACAATACTCAAAGAATTCTTAAGAGCAAATAAGTGAAAATCTGAGGTAGCAAGGTCAGGTCTTTCCAACCAAGCTCTCTCAATGTTTTGCTAAGTGACCAAAGATGTGTGTGCTCTCCCGTTATCATGATAAACATTGCTCTTTTTCTGTTGATCAATTCCGGCACAACAACAATAATTAGTTGTTGGCAGTGGAGATTCGAATTGCTGGTTTTGCCTGGTGGTAACATCTCTAAATGAACGATGTCCTTCCAATCCCACCACACACACAGCAACAAACTATTACGAAATAAAAACAAAAAAACTATTACGTAGAAAAATATTTACTTAAAACGCTTGAACCAACTTTGTGCATATTTTTTTCGACGGTTTGAGTCTCCTTTTTTGTAATAAAACTTCAGAATGTTTTAAATTACTTCTTTAAATTCACTCATTTTGGCAGACAGATAAACAATTGAAAAATGGCGGGCAAGTGCTTTGTACTTTTTATTTTTCTTAATTTCTCATATTTATTGATATTGAAACTGGCCAGATTAAAACAATTGAAAAAAAAAAAAAAAATTTTTTTCAATTTTATACATACAAAATAGGAAAAGCCTCACCTATTATATTATATAACGAAGGAATCCCCAAAAAGGGTTTTTGTAACCTATTTGATACATACATTCCAGTGTAAATGTTCATACACACATAACCTATTGCAGTAAATCCTATTATTTTTTACATCGTTGCGTGCATTCTTAGTAAAATAAACAATAGGCTTTATGTTTCCTAATAAACAAAGTTGATAGCGATCTACCTACTTTACGAGGTAACTCTATTTGTTCTCATGTACGATAGTACCAACATAACAAAATGGACAAGTAATCGTTGCTAAGATTACGTAGCTTTTTATTATGCCATCTTTATTTTCTAGTTTCAATAACGTTTGATTTTGAATTGAAGTTATGTTGAGATCTTAACACAGGAGTACCGGAGTAATTTTGATTGGCCTGTTGGTCTAATGGTTAGTGACCCTGACAGCTGAGCCTGAGGTTCGATTCCTACACGGGGCAAGAATTTGTGAGATCTACAAATAGTTTCTAGTACCCTGCGACACACGAATTATTTTCCTGGGATTTAAAAAAATATATATGTTATTAGGTAAGAAATAAAAAAAGACCGTATATAAAACGCATAGTTACATATTTTTTGAATTTTAATTTAATGTTATTCCGATTTGACATTTATACTTAATTTAACTAAAATATTTGTACGCTGAAAACAGCTGCCGTATTTCCGAACCGATACGATCTTCAAACCTTCAAGAAAAGAGCGTACTCCTACCTAAAAGGCCGGCAACTCACTTGTGACTCTTGAGTTGCGGGTGTCCATGGGCGGCGGTAGTCACTTACCATCAGATGACCCGTCTGCTCGTTTGCCCCCTATCGCATAATATTTATGAACTGAACGACTGGTTCAGTAGTATATAAACTTTTAGACAATATTCTGACAACTAAACGTATTATTATTATAAAATGAGTCATGGGTAGAGTCAGCTCGGACCACCAGTAACCGCCACTTCGAGTTAAGGTACGAACCTGAGATGATGAGACCGTATAAGCAACATTCCTTTGCTTTTCCTTCACCAATCCCTTATAAATAGGTGTTTGACTCCTGAGCCGGAGGCAAAAACTAGTGTGATTTATTGACTGATGTATATGTATATAATATATATTAAGACTATTGACAATTATCAACAGTCTGGGTGTTCTGGGTCCGGGGATTTATATGTTTGTAAAGTCCCCCTCGACACAGGTTTTAGTTAGTTAGTCCGGGATTTGTATACATATATAAAACAAAAGAATAACAAATCTTTTCTTTAGCCTTTCCTTTTTAAAAAGCCAACTCCACTATTAGGAATAATTCCTTTAGCGCGGGAGACTGTAGAGTTTCAAATTGTTGTTCTGAGTCAAGAATATTTGAATGCTTGTAGAAGCATTCAAATATTCTTGACTCAGAACAACAATTTGAGGATTAACACAAATTGTTGTCCTGTGTGGGGATCGATCCCACAACCCTTGTCGAGGCAGCGTATTGGCGAGGTTTCCACTTAAACCACTGCGCCATCTGTGCAGTCAATAAGTTTTAATTTATGGTCAAATTAGTTCTTTGCTCATAGGCCTGAATTGGAAGCACTGTATTCAATGTACAGAAGATTGGTGAGCAGCGCTCAAGTAGTCGCACCTACCACTGCTATCGGCCACTCTCTTAAAGTCGATGTAAGTTATACGGTTTTATTATCTATTTGACCTAAAGATAATCTATGGCTTTGCATGGCACCTATTTATATTTCAGCCTTAAACTTATTAAAATGTTACACTGATGGTAGCATCATTTATTATGAGATTTATTATGTTTAATTTGTACAAATTTTAAAGCAAAAAGGCAGCAGTGCTTTTTATGATAATTGCTTGGTAGGTTCTAGAAACTATCTTACCTAGTTGTTTATTAAACATCGCTTGCATAATACTGAATTATTGACTGAAAAATCTATTATAAGATTAAAAAATAAGGACAGACAGCAATAGAACATATTGAGCAACATAAAAATTCTGAACGAATCTAGATACAAGATGTGTATTCCCCCCTCTGTCATCCTTGGTATTAATAAACTTGTATAGGTGGATGAGTTTCTTACATTTCCTGCAGTAGTAGAAGAAAGCCATTTAGAAATAGCATCTGTGTTTTTTAATAACAGCTTAATTAAAGAAGAAGGAGAAACAATGAGATGCTTGAACTATTCGGTAACGAATTTGTCTAAAGTGATACGGTGAGGAATCGGCATTTTTTTTTTCTTATGGAAACTAAGCACTAAGTGCCACTTAGTGAGGTTTTAGTCGGTTCAGGACATATCCTTAGTTAAATACATATCTTTACTTTATTTTATTTTAGTCTTTAAATTTAGTTTACGAGTAAAAGTCAGTTACAGCGTCGTACTGCTATTTACGGCGACAAAACGACTACGCTTTTACAGGTATTTTCGCAACTAACTTATTCCAACTATTTCAAATTAACTTCGAACACAATGTTTTTTGTCGTATCTCATGAAATACCATAAATAATGTTGACTAGACGTCACAGCCATAAAATATAGCGTATTAGAAAAAGTTTAGTCGGTGTATATACCTACCATAACCACGATATAGTGCGTAATAAACGTAGGTAAAGCACAACAGAGACGGAGTTAGGAATTAAAGTTATTAGTTTTTAATTTTACCTTTAAATACTATAAGGATTTTATAAAATAAGTATTCTTTTTATTTAGTTTTGTCCAGTTTGTATTGCTGAAGGTTTTCTTAAAACTTTTATTTTACTTGACTTTTTTGAAATTCGTTGGCTTTTTGGATGTTAAACGCAAGACTTTTTGGCCGAGCTGTCAACAGTCTGGTTTTTTTGTGTTCATTCTTTGAATGAACGGAAGGGAGAAATGGTCATTCCCGTGTCACAAAAGTTATTCCTAATGCAGAAGTTAAAAAAAAATGGCTATCTATCGTCCTAGCAGAAGCAAGCGACACCACGTGTTCCGCTCGCGCCTATCTAAATATGAGTCGGGGATATGGTCCTACACACCGTATTGGGGTCGCCTTGCTCAAATGGCAGAAATAGGCAAAAACTAGAAATGAAACAAAAGGAAGATTTAAATCGTATCTGCAGTTTGTTGAATGAACATCCTTAATCTCTGCCTTCGATGTTTATTTATTTATTTATAAGGGATTTATAAACAGTTACACACTTTATTCACCTACTTAGTAATGTCAGGTGAAGCATGGATTAGTGCTACTTAAATTTATATTAGCTGTAACAAAAAATAGTTCTGTTTATACTCCCTAAAATGCTAGAGAAACGAATCTTTCACCAAATTGATTCTTATGACAAAAGGACAATAAATTAATTTTTAAATGTTATTGTGTAGCATTGTGTTGTTTCCATTAAACAAGTCATTTAAGTGAAAGCATTTTATTGCTACTGGTAAGGTAAGTGAAGCATGTTCTAAACAACTGTCTAAAAAATAACCATTTTAAATTGTTTTCATGCAATTTCAAACTGTTTTATAATAGTTTCGTAAGAATATTAAGCTGCAACGTCCTTGTAATTATATTCAATTTGTTCCTTTCCATCTGTAAGTGCTGAAAACAAAAAATAGGACTAGTGAAATTAATAATAGACATAGAAATGTTCACAAATTTATCAATTATTTCCGTGAAATCTCGTGTAACATGATAAAAGTTGTGCTATCAATATTTTATTCTCAATCTGAGTTTGATTTTATTATTAGAAGTTTTTTCCCTACCTCAAATATTAAAATGTAGAATCTATTATTAAGTATTTGATATGGAAGATAATAAAAATGCCCTGTGGGCAATGGGCAGGGCTATCCGTCGTCTTAGCAGAAGCAGGCCCGAGACGACGTCGGTTCGTGTTCGCCTCGCCTCTATACATCAAAGCTTCTATCACACCATAGCAGGGCCACTTTGTTTAAAAGGTAGCCAAGTCTGTCGGTATTCACAAGGATCCTTTCTGTTGTGCACTTGAGGCCCTGGCCAGAAAACCCCATGGCGGAATACTGTAAGTTTTTAGTCAGTCGGAGTCCGACATACTATTTCACGATTAGGACCCAGTGAGATGATGCCCCTTGGGAGTTTTTTTTTTGAGTATTATATAGTAGTACCTTCTTTATATATTATAAAGGCAAATATAAAAAGAGACTTATAGCAACGTACATTTTCTTTATCTTCGCCACCTTAAACGAGGCCCAGTATAGTCATGTGAACGCACGCAATTTGCTACAAGCAAAATTACTATTACTTTTGCCCATATAGTACGCCCTCCAATACAGCCCTGAGCCAAGTGTAAAAAATAATTATTTTCGTTTTCCATTACAGTAATTTTTCAAACAATTCTTGTCTTTTACCTCTAATTAGATTTGCATTGCCTATGATGTTCTTTAAAGAGGAGAAAACCAATAGGTCTGACGGTTTTTGTTTCGCAATCGATCAAGAAGTTAAGAAATTTCAATTATTTCAATTTCCACTTTATCAAACACCATAACCATCAAATCCACAACATGATGCTCTTGTTGTACTGTTTTGACACTCATTCATTAATTGCTAGGTATTGAATATATGTTTGACCAAAATACTAAAAGGTATTTTTTTTAAGGAATCCATAATGTTGACCAAGAATCTATATGAACGAAGGTGGAAGGTAAATGACGTCACACTTGCATGTTAACTTTCACTTTGGAGTGATAGCAATAGGTGGTAGAACACATCAAACTAAGAAGTCGAACTAGCCATTTCCACCAATTCCTAAAACAAGACTTAAAAACTCTATCAATGAGTCAGTTAAATAGGACTGCAGGAGCAGTCCACTGATCGTCATTAGCCTGTCCCACTGTAGCAAATATATAGCAAATATCAAAACGGACCGACGCGACGCAACGACTAAAGATGGTAGCTGGGGTTGACTGGATGCGCCAAGTTGATGAACGGGTGCTAAGGCGCACACATTCACTAAGTTAAATAAATCTATGCAAATTAAATTGATTATATGAATTTTTCAGGGCATTGACCAAAGCACGTTCCGTGATGTGATGCACAACACTTTTGACTTAGTAACTGAGGAGGCTATTCTAGAACGTATGTGGATGACTTGGGAGCGAGGAGCTGTCGGTGGTGAAGGTTCACTAAAGTTCGAATCCTGGGTTCGGGGACTTAGTGTACTGTTGAGGGGTAACGTGGAAGAAAGGAGAATGTACTGTTTCAAGGTGTACGACTTGAATAATGATGGATTTATAACCAGAGATGAAATGTTTTCGTTGCTTAGGTAAGGATCAGATGTGGAATATGTGAGTAGAGTAGATGTTTTTATTATAGACGATGTTAATTTAAAGGCGTGGATAGATAGATAGATTTAGGGATTCTTTATACCACACAGATTTAGAGATTTTTTTACAACAGCACTCAGGATACAATAAATATGAATTGCTAAAGGATTATATTGAAAGGTGATGGGGACAAGTGTACAACTAAAAGATGCGACCGCGGTAAAATATCTGTCAAATGAAGGCAGCAACCCAGTTTGCAGAGTTTGGGAGGCAGACCAAATGCAGGAAGTTTGGAGAGAAGTGAGCGGTGCCAGACCCTATTGAAGGCCTTGGCAATGTCGAGACTGATGGCCAAGGACACCCGATGCCTATCCATACCCTCACCCCAAAGATGTGTGACGTACCCTAGAAGATCACCCGTGGATCGGTTCGGCCTAAAACCATATTGCCGATCACTTAACAAGGAGTGACCCTCTAGGTGGCGGATTAATTGGGTGTTGATGATCAAATCTTTCTTTACTTGCTCTCCTTGACTTTTCCAATGCTTTCAACACGGTAGATTTCGATATTCTGCTTGGTATCGTCAGCTCCCTTAACATATCTCCAACGGTAATTGATTGGCTTCGTAGTTACCTGCGAGGTCGCCGACAGCGTATACGCATTGAAAATACTCATTCAACTTGGTGCAATATATCTGCTGGCGTTCCCCAGGGTGGCGTTCTATCTCCTCTTTTTTTCGCAAATTTTATAAATTCAATCTCACATCAACTTCTCTCTCATTACCACCTTTATGCAGATGACCTACGAATATACTCCCAAGCACCCCTAGAAAGATTATCGGAGGCTCTTGACAATATAAACAAGGACCTGACTAGAATCAGCGATTGGAGTTTGTCACATGGGCTTTTTTTTTTTTTTTTTTATACGATAGGGGGCAAACGAGCAGACGGGTCACCTGATGGTAAGTAACTACCGCCGCCCATGGACACCCGCAACTCAAGAGTCACAAGTGCGTTGCCGGCCTTTTAGGTAGAGGTACGCTCTCTTCTTGAAGGTTTGAAGGTCGTATCGGTTCGGAAATACGGCAGGCGACAATTTGTTCCATAAGCTGGTTGTGCGAGGCAAAAAGCTTCTGGAGAAGCTCACAGTGGTGGAGTGCCAATCGTCCAGGTGATGGGGATGGATATTTTGTCGCGTAGGACGATGGCGGAAACCAGCAGCCGGTATAAGTCCGAACAATTCCTCTGAACACTCCCCATGATACAAGCGATAGAGGATGCAGAGTGAAGCTAGAGCTCTACGCAACGCCAAGGTATCAAGTCGATCAGAAATATCTTGGCAGTCGATGATGCGAGTCGCTCTCCGTTGAATGCGGTCAAGAGGCAGAAGTTGGTACTGGGGTGCACTTGCATAGAGATGAGAACAGTATTCCATGTGCGGCCGAACCTGCGCCTTATAAAGTTGCAGGCGGTGGGCCGGAGTAAAATACTGTCTCGATCTGTTTAGCACACCAAGCTTCTTCGAGGTTAATATGGCCTTACTCTCTAAGTGACCGCGAAACTCGACGCCAAGGATTCCGATACTGGCTGATGCAGTTAGGGAAGTGCTCTCAAATTGAGGTGATACGACCAATGGCATCTTTTTAGCGGTGAACGCGCAAACCTGTGTCTTCGTGGGGTTAAATTGGACTAGGTTAAGTCGACCCCAATCTGAAACTTTTGATAATGAAGTTTCGATTTCAGACACAAGTTTGGATCGGCTTTCGATGGCGTTTACCCGAGAAATGTTAGCGCGGCCGGTGTAAAGGGCATCACTCGTGCTATCGTCTGCATAGCAATGGATGCTGTTAATCTGCAGCATGTCGTTGATATGCAGAAGAAACAGCGTGGGTGATAGCACACAGCGTTGTGGGACACCTTCGATGAATCCAGCTAAGACCCAGATGATTATTGTCGGCAGTCCCAGGAAGATTTCAGAGATCAACTGGTCACAGCTTCCACCTATTATTTTCGAAGGCACATTGATTGCAATTAGTAAAAAAGTAAGAAATCTGGGAATATATATTGACTCAGAATTATCTTGGAGCTCACAATTGCAGGAAGTAAGCTGCAAATTGTTTGCATCTGCGGGATCATTGAGACGGTTACGAAACTTTCTTCCTACTGCCACCAAAATCGCACTTGCAAACTCGTTACTACTCCCTATCCTTGATTACGCCGACGTCAGCTATCCAGATCTCATCGAGGCCCAACTAGACAAACTCGAGCGTCTTCAAAATGTCTGCATAAGATTCATATTTGGTTTGCGCAAGTATGGTCACGTTTCAGAATTTCGCAAAAAACTCGAGTGGCTACCAATACGTCTTCGCCGGAATACTCACGTCCTTTCTTTATTGTATAATATATTGTTTAACCCTTCAGCACCTTCCTATCTTAAGGGACGCTTTGAGTCTGATTCTTAAGATCGTCAGAAAACCTAGACTTAAAAATGCCCTTGCATTCCACAACATTTGTTGATGATGCGCGTATGTTTTGATGTGCGTATGTATTATTGTATAAACTATATGTGTATTTGCATTCATTCAAATATGTATATTTATTTAGTTATATAAAATCTACAATATTGTACACCTCAGTTACCCACTCTCTCTTGACACTAAATCAATCCTAAGGTTGTCTGGTAGAGATCGCTTTTAGCGATAAGACCGCCCATTGTACGTTAATGTTTGTAACTAAGATCTATTGTAATTCCTAAAGTGTACAATAAACAATATTCTATTCTATTCTCTAAAAGGAAACCATATATAATAATTCCTTTATTTGCGAGAATGGGTTGTTGAACAAAGGTGTTATAATTTAATCAAAGTTTCTCCATCTACCACCAATGACGGTATGCAAATATTAACAGTAGTAAGTAAAATTGTGATGTTATGTCATGCAGTGTTTTTTTTGTGCCTTTAGATAAATTTAAAATGTCAGAAGTAAAACACAACACAAACACACACAAGTAATAAATTAAATATTCAAAGCTTATACTGAAATTATATAAACTAATCATAACCCTACGAATAAATGTAGTTAAAATTATAATAATAAATTCATTTGAGTTTTATATTCTTATCATCTAAATATTCTTTAACAGTATAGTACGCCTTGTTAACCATTTTTTTTATTTTTGCTTAAATATTTTTTTTTTTCTATTTTACACAGCACAATCGGTAATTTATAATATACTCTTGACACCATACATTAAATACTTTTATTCAAGATAACCGTTTTATTGGATATTTTTCTTATTTATGCTGATGTCAGCGAGCGTCTTTTTTACGAAAGAAGCAGCTTCCACTATATATATGATTGGCAAGGTGAACAACTTTAAGGCCTTAAAATGTGGCTTAAAGCTGTGCGTTCGTTTAAGCCTTAAAATTGCTCATATGCATTGCTCTTGAGCTTTATAGACATTTTCCCAGTCGGTAGAATTTCGCCAGAATATTAGGCCATATTGGAGTTACGCTTAAACATAAGCGTAGTATGCAGGTAGCACTTTTGGATAAGGAGTATAAAGCATAGGAACTTTTATATAGTTTTGTGCAAGTATGATCTCTTCAAATCAAATTGCAGTCTACATACAAACCCAAAAATTTTGCGGTTCCTTAATATCTATCTTTGCCCACTCTACAATATCTATTAGTTGATGAGTTATATTACCTTATAGAATATTTTGATTTTGATTTGAAAAAAAAAAAACGATTATTACTATTATCTACAAAAACGAACATTGGTGGTGGAAATGTTGAATATATGTTGATTAATAGTTTTTGTTTTTCTCAACCCCAGTCTGTGCTTCTGTAATTATTTTAAATTTTTCTAGGTAGCTATTTAGGTTTTCGTGTATATTTTTTTTAGTACTTTAGAAAATATACACACCATGAGTATAAAAAGAAATAATAAAATCACCAAAAAAGAAACACAAAATCGTGATTTGAAAAAATAAAATACACAAATAATTATTGCACTTGTCCATTACAAAGGTTGTCTGGAAGAGATCGCAGCTACAATAAAGTGATGTACAATAAAGAACATTGAAGTGTATTGTATTTTAAATACGTTTTTACTCATAAATGTGTGTGTGTGTGTAATAGACAGTTTTTTGAACAACTTGCACAAGTTTTTGGGAACTTGTTAGTGTTTGTATTCATCCTATAGGCTCAGGCCGTTGAACCGTGAAGGACCTGTGGTAAAGGACTGTGGAGTGAGATGGTATTTCTAAAGTCAAGTTCGATGATCGATATGGTGATCTCAGGCTGTTTAATGTGAAGCGTTTAGTACTGTCGGGTTAAAATAAATTACGATATTTGTAACGCTTCCAGAAAAGAGAGAATCCGTAGTACTTGTGTTAATGAAATTAGTGCAACAATGGGGAAAGATAAACAGACGGGTTACGAACACCTGCAACTTTTAGTCATAAGTGCGCTACTCGCCTTTAAGGGTGATGAGAGGGGAGGGTGAGGGGAAATATGAGATTTTAGTGACCCCGACTTATGAGCCGAAAGTCATGGGTTCCATACCCACAACGGACATAAACTTTTGTGATCCATTTCAAGCATTTTAGCTGCTCTACTAGCTAACTATAATATAAATACAGTATGTTTATTTATGTACATTAACATTGTTAAAATAAGTTATTTATTTTCTGCCTGAGTGTACTTAAATTACAAAATGCAAGCTATTATAAGAGTATGTCAATTTTAGGAACGCTTTACTGAAACAACCAGGTGATGAAGACCCCGATGAAGGAGTCAGAGATTTGGTAGAATTAGTTCTTAGAAAGTTGGACGTGGACAAAGATGGGCGGGTCTCAATCGACGACTACAGGTAATTAGAATATTATAGGTATAGTTACCTTTTCTTGGTGACGGAGTTTTGATATATCAGTCACTTCCACTCTTAAGAAGTGTGTGTGTAAGTCTCTTATTAACACTTTTTTTTTTCACAACAATAACACAACACAAAGGAAACTCCATACAGGCTGGCACCCTGGACATACCGGTTTAAACTCTATAAACCGCAGAGGGACGAAGGCGCATTATTTCATATTTATGCATAACATTTAAATGCAGGTATAACCTGATAGCCTTCAATCAAGAGTCTCGGAGTTCGCTGAAATCAGATCTGTCTGGCGTGCCGCAATTTGCCGGTGCAGGAAGTGACTTGACAGTGAGTGACTTGACTGGCAAGTGCGAGGAATACGAATTTTTATATGTTGTTATCCTATCTTTTTCTTTATTTTAATTCGAAATTTTTGTATACTGTTTTGTATATTTTGTATAACCTATGTAATAAATTGGCCGGCTCGAACTGTGCTATACATGGACTCACACAAAACACTTCTGAAGCATCGCTTAAGTTGCATTTAACCAAGTTTAGTGAGGTTTATGAAGTCCCAACTCCCCCTCTCCTCTTTCCCATCCTCTCATCCTTCCTCTCCTCTTTGATATCTCTTCATACCACCTCTAATGTTTTCCCTCCCCGCAACCCCACACCTAAAAGATGGGCAGCTTACATCAACATTACATCTCATGAGTTGCAGGAGTCCATGGACGGCGGTTATCACTTACCAACAGGTGACCCGTCTGTACGTCGGTCCTCATATATTATTAAGAAAATATCGTTTCTCGTATAACAATGTAAAAGTTATCTCTCTTTTGTCGCTGGAAATATGTCAATTTTAAATGGTTACCACGACACGAAAGGTCGAAAGTAGTGGTATTGATTAAAGTCAGTTATTGTATTTGCAAGCTTTTAAACAATTATCAAAAACATAAACTTTAAATATTCGATTCTGTTCCAGACACCGAGTTTATTCGTATAACGCCTTACTTTACTTAAGAATCTGTAATGCTACAGGATGCTAATAATGCAATTAAACACAATGTTTCTACTTTCAGAGAAGCTGTAGAACAAGAACCACTTCTTCTTGAAGCGTTTGGACAATGTCTACCCACGAAGAGGCATGCATTGACTTTCCTTAAGACCCTCACTAACAAGACGTAAAACCATTGTTTAGTGTTATATTAAGGCTTACTGTTAGGATTTGTACTTAGTTTTAGTGATAGTCATCAAACTGGATTCCGATCCAGGGTAGGCAGAGACGGTAGAGTACCTACAATTAAATCAGATCTCTTTGAAGACTCAACGAGAAGGGAGTTATAAGGTTAACGTTATTTTTTGTGTGTTTATATATGGCACCCTAGCTCCCAAACGGCTAAACCAAATTTGGTATAATTCTTTTGTTAGGAAGATAACTCAATCGAGAGCGTTCTTAGATGTTTTTTTTTATTTATGTTATTAATGCAATCTGTTTCTTTTTTTATATATTAGCCTACCATAGTGACTCCACTTTGCCTGATGGAAAGCAATAAGTGGAGTCAAAGAGTGGTGGTCACCATCCTCATTGCATGTCTAGTCAATGCAGCATGATGACCCATTTCCTTTTAAAATTTAGCATAGGGTTATGAATTTATAGATTTTGTTTTGCAGGGTCGGCAGTCCAGCGACATGCACCCTTTATGTTTAATAATATAAATCTCTAGGGGACTTTCCTTTTAGCCTTTTGAATGTTAAAGTGTTATTAATTAAGTGCAGAATCCAAACCATCGAGCGTCTGTGATTATCCTCAGCATTTTGTATTGGAACTTCTGGAACTTTCTAGGTTGCGAGCTGTGCCCCATAGTTGGACTCCGTAAGTCCAGACTGGCTTGAGTTTACATTTATATAATAGGAGTTTGTTCTCCATTGACAACCGTGATTTTTTTTCATCCAGTACAATTTTCTCAATTGGATCCCCAGTGCTTTTCGCTTGGTAAAAATGTGTTGCCTCCAGGTGAGACGGCGATCGAGATAAACCCCAAGGTATTTGGCTTCGTCTGCTTGGGGTATCCGTACTCCGTTGAGCTTCACAGGGAGACACGTGTCGCATCGGGTCGTAAAAGTCACCTGCACCGACTTAGTCTCGTTTGCTTTAATCCGCCAGGCAAGCCATTCTGATGCTGTTTAGAGAGCGCTGTAGCATGTTACTTGCTTGTGCTGGTTCATCATGGGTAGTTAAAGTAGTCGTGTCATCAGCAAAAGTACCAATTACGACGCCTTCTGTTGTCGGTAAGTCTGCAGTGAAGCAAACTTCCTTGTGATACTCCTGCGTGGGCCCTGTGCAGTTTAGTTATTTCTTCTCCTTGTTTAACGCAAAAAAAAACTGTCAGCAAGATACGATTTAAAAAAATGTAGTTTAATAGAAGTTGTTTTTTTATTTTGTGTTATAAACCTTTATGCCAAACTCTATCAAAGGCCTGGGATTTGTCGAGAAATGCCACGCGGCAATATTTCCTGTTTTCAAAGGCCTTGTGTATTTCTTCTACTCGTCTACGAACCTGTTCAATAGTGCCATGATTTCTTCTAAAACCAAATTGGTGGTCAGGTATGATCTTATTTTCTACTATCACGTTGTTTAGTCGCTTTAAAAAAAGTATTTCCATATTTTTTGATAATACAGGCAGTAAGCTGATCGGTCTATAAGAAGATGTATCTTTAGGCGAATTAACAGGCTTAAGAATCATTTTAATTTCAGCTATCTTCCAATGCGGTGGGAAGATGCCACTGGTTAGTATGCGTATTAGAATGCAAAGAGCGTTCTTAGATGTATTTGTTCGAAAATTGATTCAGCGGTTTACGATGTTTCAGTACCAGAACCGTACAGTAATCAGTAGACCAAGTCGACCAGTGCGATACCACGGCCTTACAGCAAACACTTTGTGAAATAGTGAGGTTTCCGGAGGTCCAACTCCCAATCTCCTCTGCCATCGCCTCATCACCCATCCGCTATTCCCCATCTCCTCTAAACTCTCCTGGCATCTTCCCACCTCTCATCACCCTCAAAGATAGGCAGCACAGTTACGACTCTTGAGGTGCAGTTGTCCATGAATAGCGATGGTCACTTACCATCAGGTGACCCCTCTGGTCGTTTGTCCCCCTATATTATATATAAAAAAATGGTAAGTGCATTCGATCAAACCTACCGGATACATATCTTGAGCTTTACTATAGCTGTATATATTGTTGTGTGTTGCTCTAAATTTATAAACTAGTTTTTTTATGACAGCACTACCAATTCGTAAAAATATTGTTAGTAAATGGTAGTGCTGCCATAAAAAAATACTTTCATTACATACTTTTTATAACTATCATTCAATTAATTAAGCAAAGGTTACTTCAACCTTTGCTTAATTAATATTACAACAGTTAGGTGCAAAAGTTTTAATATAGTTGATGTATATATGTAAAATGATGAAAAAAGGAAACTTAAGTTTAATTTGTATGTAACTAATCTGCAATGTATTAATTTATTTTATAAGAATAAAAATATAACAAACGTATCATTTTAATAAATCTGTTTTAAATATCACTGATCAACTTCTTCTAATTTAAAGTGTCTCTGTATGTAAATCATTACGTTCTATTATTTTATTATTAGTTAATGTATAAAGAAAATACTTACGACTTTGTAGACCGACTAACATACAGGCCCTAACGCACTTCCTTGCGGGATCCCAGTAGAAAAAAAAACACATCAGAATAATGTTTCAAATGAAAGATCTCTATAAGATAACATATTTTATAAAAAAATACATAAGCTTTGTGATATACTTATTATTGTACTTTGTAATTATTCATGTGCGTCCAAACCAGTGTCTAAAAAGTCCGTTATGACCTTGCCAGCGGCAGGAGGAAGTAGGCCGTAAATCTGCAAGCAAAGAATTAAAATTATTGAATTGGTTTTATTCCAACCACATTCCACCAAATGCACTGTAAACGCCATTAAACAATTGTCTCATATTCTAAATTATTGATGAAGCCTAAAATAGATCAACCTTTAAGAAATGAATGGATCTTAATACAGATTTAACATTTCAATGCGTGGGAACAAAGCATTTTATCCCTGTATAAGAAAATACAATTGTATTGTATTGAATTTATTGTATTTTTATATGCGTATTATATTATTTTAAATTGTTAAAAAAATATTGCATTTTTAACAGACTTCAAAAAAGGAGGATGTTCTATATTCGACTGTATGCATCTTTATAATATATATATTAATGGATTTCTGCACCATTTGTTAAAAAATCTAATAAAAATTTACCAAATCAGTATTTGATCATGGAATACCAGGTAAATTACAAATAAGTTTTAAAATTGCACGTTTTGTGATTTAAATTGAATCGGCCCGTTTTTCAAGACAATTATTATATAACTATAAACGATGAAACATTTATTACTTGTTTTCTCGGTTGGGCAGTGAAAGTTCAGAATGCTTACAGCGTGTCTCCATTACCGGTGATACCGCTGGCTCTCAACATGGCTACCTCATAATATGGTAGAAAGTTTATATAGAGGTTCTTACCTTATTTGTATAATACATATTACTAGGGATAGTGATCTCGTGGTATTCTCTGCGGACTGCATCCACAATCTTGTCGACAGCATCACCTGGATCTACAGTCTTTATCAGACTTTTGAATCGAATCCTGGGGTTGTGACATAAACCTGTATTCACGATGTACGGACACACTGTTGTCAGCTTGATCTGGAAAAATTAAATCGAATTGCGTTTAGGTATAGTCAGCAAACAGTTGTGCGAGTACACGTTGTTATGACATAAAAGAAAATCTTGATATTTTTGAGTTGGACTTATCTTTGTTACATTTATTTCCTACCAGTCTTTTCACTTTAATAATAGTTGCCTATTCTGTCTTTCCTATAAAATTCCTCCTCGTAAATTGACTTGTCATTGAATTAAATTTCCAGCCACTTAAACTATTATGATAAATATATAATGTTGCGTCTCGTGCCTTATCTCTTAAATAGATCTACATGAGATTGGATTCATTACACGCCTTCTAAAGCAATTAGTTTCTATTGATGGCTTACTGATTAGCATGCAATGTCTGGTACAACCAATGTTTTTATTCATATAATGATTGAAGAAATTAAACACAATGAATAAAATTAGATTAGAACTAGCAAAGTATCAAATCTTGTCATTTCATCCACTAATAAATCAATTGGTAAATCAAAGATAAACGACGGTAGCGTAATGGCTAAGGCGTCAGACTTTCAATCAAGTGGTTGCGAGATATCAAACCCTTTTAAATGAACCACCATCATGAACCCACTCAAAACACAAGAATTTAGCTTAGATAAAGGGCCAACCCTCTTTAGCTAAGCAATAATACTGGTTATTGTATTGGCCACCCACCTTGACAGTATATTAAAATAATCTAAAGACTTACAATCACCAAAATTATTTTTATAACAAAACTTTATAGTTCTTTATGCTACTGGTATATTGCAAGCAAATATACATGTGATTAACCCAACTCTCGATAATTTCTGTAGGTTATTCAGATTGTTAGATATGTATGTGACATACCCCAGTAGTATCTCTAGGGTCTTCATGCAGCTCAACTGAAAGTGCTTCCATGATACCCCTGACAGCGTATTTACTGCCGCAGTATGGTACTACGTTACGTAGTCCCATCTTGCCAGCTATTGATGAAATTATAACTATATGACCATAGTTACGAGTTATCATCGCTGGCAGAAAAGCTTGGATCATCTGTAAAAAGGAATTAAATAACTGTTGAGTGTCTTCTGAAATCTAAAGAAAAATCTAGAAAGGGTCTACCTATAGACAAACTGTTCCATTTATCTCAGGATATAAAAGTGGTAATGTAAGACGCAAAGAAAGTGATCCAGCCAAGAGTTAAGTCTGAAGGCAGCAGCGTACTACTACTGCACTCAGTGTAAATTTTCCGCAGTTTTACGAGATCTGCTCAGCTCGGTTACTGCTCTGCTCCTAAGGATTTTCTTCAGAAATTAGCTAGTTTAATCCGACAAACAAATAAGTGTAGATAAGTAAGAATATACGTAAATAGTACAAGAAAGTTTACCAAGATAATAAAAAGTACGTTCATCAGTGGTAAGCTATGCTAATTTTGGCGTTTAGTTAAAATGGCGATGTGGAATATTGACAAATATTACTTATATGTATATTACTTAGGTTTATTATTGCTTTATGCTTTTTTCTTCTCATTTTTCCTCAATGTAGAGATCCAGTCACTGACGCAATGCAAATATAATGATTGTATGTGTATATTATATTTTAATAATTACATTGAGACAGTTTTCAGACCATTGGAAAATACACGTTAACATACAATGACTACTTAAGAGGGAATGATTTTATGATTCTGATAAATTCAGCTAAGTTCTAGTAAATAAGCACATAAGACTATGGTAATATGCAACTTTATAAATAAGGAAAAAACGAATGTAACGCAACAAAAATAATGAAAACTTTGGAATATTAAATGATCATTTAAAACATTCGATCGGCAATCAGTAAGTTAAGCCTTTTAAAACTGATTTAAGAAAAAGGCTATAACTGCTTGAAGTCTACTGTTTCAGCAACATTTACAAATCTACTTTGAGTATCCGCTGTTATAGTATAAAGAAATTGTAACAGTTGCCACTTACCCAAAGGCAGCCATTGACATTGATGTTCATCATAGTCGTGATCTCTTCCTCGGAATGCCTTAGAATCGGCTTGCAGGGCATGATACCAGCGTTGTTGATCAGAATGGTTACTTCTCCAACTTGGGCATTTACCTTCTCTGCTAGCTCCATGACAGCAGTGCGGTTTGTGACGTCACATCTGTAAGAATTGGCATCTACAATAGTTTTTATTCCCAAATATCTTATTTTTTAAAAAGAAACATTTCGATAACAAAGACTTGATTAACAAATTTGGAGAAATGTCTTTAGTTTAAAACATTAATAATTAAACGTTGTAATTATTGAAACAAAGTAACATCCCAGAGACATATAGAGATACATTTACCCTTCATTTAGATATAACTAAATTGGATTGTATCATTTCAATGGTTAATTTCGATTGTTAGTATACGAAGCAGGAATACCATATAACCTCTAACTGTACAAATATTGATTATTGAAATTAATAACAATAAAAAAAATACTTCTTATACTGAAAGTAGTGACATCTGTAATAATACTCAAAACTTAATTAACAACGTACAAGTACTTACGGATAATAGAAAGCTTCTCCTTTTGCTTGCTTGATGAGTTCGACAGTCTCTTCATTAGCTCGTGGACTGATCCCCACGCACACTACCTTGGCACCAAGGCGGGCGAACCGCAGAGCCATTTCTCGACCCAAACCATGTCCAGTACCAGTTATCTAACAAAATATATGTAGATGAGCGATAATATTTTAGTTTTGTTACCATGGCATACAAGCACGCGATAAAGGATTTTCAGTGCCTCTAAATATCTACCAGCGTAGACCTCCTACACATGGATTTCAGGATCCATTACATCCACTAGGCCATTCGCTTTGTCTTGAGCTATTTTAAAAGAGCAGTTCGTTAGTCAAAATTCATACTTCATAGGATTCTTTCAAATTTACTCCCAAAGCCTTAGACGATTTCTCCCAGAAGATTTGTCTGTTAAAAGTTCATGTACCATGTGTTGTGTTTATGTGTTAAAGTTTTATTATCTAGGGGATGGAAACTTTAACAGAATCGTTGGTAACAGAATCAGTACAGATTGGATGAAATGGTGCCTGGTAAAAACAACTTGTTCTCCGCGAATTCCACTAATCCTTAAAGGGCATCTTTCATTACAAAAGCTTAAAAAGAACTGCAGCAATAGAAGATGGGGATCGCATGGGTGAAATGGGAAGTGGTAAAGAAAATAATAAAGATGATTGGTTTATCATCAGAGACGAATAAATTATACTATCATGGACATTAGAAGACATGTATCTGTGTACTAAGATAAAAAAAAGCTATTTATAAAATAATTAAAATGCTTCACGTAAATTTAAGGTGACTGATAATTAAGCCCAGTGATGTTTGCTCATAACTACATATTTTGGTTGCAATAAATAAAATTAACTTATAAAGTTGTAAATATTTATTATATATTATATATAATATAATATTTGCTAAAATTTATAACAAATAGTTTATTTTTTATTTTATATGACATTCATACATCAGTCATTTCTTCACTTTATTTTTATCAATAGCTTGTTATCAATAATATAATGAATTATGTTATGTTATCAATTTATTACATAATTAAGAGCTTAAAATAAAATTCTCTCCTAAATTGGTAGTGACTTGAGTGGGGTTCTCTTCTGCAAATATTTGAAGTAATCTCTTTTAATTTGCTTTCCTTCAATTTAAATGTTAAAGGACGAAGAAACTATACCCAAATACTTAGTGATAAAATACGATACAGCGAGTAAATATCTCGATATCGCGATCGAGCGTATCTTTCATATTATCAAACTCGTACACTCTATGGGTGACCGTACCACCGTATATCGTTGTTTGAATGTTTGTAAAGTCCCCCGCGACACTGGAGTCAATCCTAGTGCGGCAGTTGTCTTTTCAAAACAAAAAATATATATTTGAATTTATATACGGTTTGATTAGTTATTGCCATCGATAATCTAATTCAAGTTAAACATATAACACGTTTAGGGGACTCACCAGAACTATATCTTTACTGACGTCCTTAAGATCAGGTGGTATCACCATTCTGAACATAGTTTTTAACACTTCGTAATTTACTTTTAGGATCATCCATATTACTTCAAGGAACAGTCTGATCGCACTGATAACCTGTGGTTCGTCGGACCTAAAAAAAACGCATTGCACTTCAATAACAAAATAAATAAAAAAACAAACTGATAAGCTTTTAAAATTGGAATTGGCACACGGCCAGCGTCAATGAGGTCTCAAAGTGAATACTGATGTTGTTATTCACTGTTTAAGATCATGAATAAAGGTGTATGCAGACTATCGCGGAAACTAGGTTAGGACTTAATAAATAATATAAACCGGATCTTCTTGTTGAATTTTATTTATAAACCATCTTTCCCCTTCTTAAAATAATACATTTTTTATTAAGTAATTCAACAGAGCCAAGAAAAAAGCAGCATCGTTTAAGAGATCTCTTCAATAGATAATATTATTTACACCATGGTTTTTTTTTAAACTTCCTCCAAATGCTTTTTAGGTAAATTATTTAATTTATCAGTGCCATGCTCTGCATTTTTGGTCTGTATAATGCCTACTACATACAACTCTTAAAATAAACTATTTGTCTATCAATTAAGATTAATTATTTTATTTTTATTCGTAATTGTATTTATGCCTATATAAATGTATAAATTTATATTTTTTTCATGTTGGGAAATCCTCATGGACTATCCTGCGCCGGGCGGAGGGGTGTGAAGGACTTGACCGCCGAAAATCTCCAAGGTGTTCCTTCCTCGTATCTGCTGTAACGACGACGATAATCTTCCGACTTATGTTTATATATCTATGTATGGATGTACACAAGTACTGATTATTATATTTTATACGCTTAAGATACGAATATATTCACTTTTATACGCTCACTAATAAACTTCTTTGTCTTTTTGGTACCAAAGCTACTGACTTTAACCAATACACTCCTGTCCATCAAAAGGTTGCCTGGAAGAAATTGCTGTTAGCGATAAGGAAGCCCATTGTGCATTTTCTGGATTATGTATACTTGTTCTGATATATATATATATATATATATATATTGGTGCATAGTAAAGAGTATTTATTATTATTATTATTACTGCGCTCCTCGTGTTCCTCATAGAGAAGATAAAGACAACATTCACAAAAGTCGTTTTTAGGAGGGGCGTGTTTAAGCGAACAATGAGTTATTTTCATACGTACGGTTGTCAGGATCACTTACCACTAAAACCAACTGGCCAAACTAAATTGTAATGTGTTTATTGTATTAATCTAATTTTTAGCAGATTACAGTTTAGGTTAACATTAGCAATAAATTTATTTTAAGAATATTTTTGTTAACGTCTTAGTAATATTATTTACGTATTTAGTCAAGTACAAAGTACATTTTAATGAACTTTGTTTTCGCAGTATCATGTTTATCGCAGTAATCAATACAAAGACATTTGTATTTATGTTTGTTAATCAGATATATGTACTTTGTCCTATTATCAGTCATCAGTGACAGCAAAAATACCATACAGGCTTAAGAGAAAAATATCTAAAATTATGAAATATTTCCTTAATCCCGATTACCTGTTAGTGTGTTCTAGTACTACAAAAAGTCATAACGTTACGAACAATATCCTTAACTTAGGAAGTTTCGGTTACAGTTAACGATATCGTAACCGTAATCAAATCTGTTATAATATGGCCGTAAACGAAATTGATAGCCGGAAACAATTTCTTTTTGTATCGTTTACAGGAATAGACCTTTGTCTTCCAGCTCACCTGATTAAAAGTGACGATGAAAACGAAGACGTTGCATGCCTATCATAGAAAACTTTCAAAACACGTTAATATTGTTATGCACACCACCAATAATTGTGATTTACTTTTACGCTTTTACGCACTATCTATACATATTAAAAATAAAATAATTGCAAAACAGATATTTTGTTTAGTCAATAAAATCAAATATTAATATATTAATATTAAGAATACATATGTATGTGAAATGACAGCTGCACCGGTCGGCCTTGATTGGAAATTAACAATATTGTTTTTTTATACAAGATCAAAGCGTAACTTTAATATATTATAGACGAAAATTAATTTTTCTAATGATAATGTCATTTCTTAATAAATGTCATCATAAATAACGGGTATATTAAATAACCAGCTGGGCTTAGCGGACGTCGGCCATGCATTCGCATGGTTGGAATTAGTGCACGATCGAAATAAACCAAGGTTATTTGTGTGGAATTAGGTGACAAACCATTATATACATTTTTTTTGTTACTGCCTCGTCAATATGACCTCAACCAGCCTGATTGTGTCACATGGTAAATGTTTTTTTATTCATATAAATTTTATGACATGATTGTAAAAGAATCTATTTTAGTAATATGAAATGTATTAATTTACAAAATAGTTAAGAGAGATCTTGTACCTTGGTATTTTTTTTTTACAATATTAATAACGAAATAAACGACTTAAATAGTAAATTCAAATAATATCTATGTTTGTTGGTCTAAGAGTCCAATAGATATTATACATATTGCAATAGACCAATATGAGACGTAACACCGTGTGGTTTTAGTTGGTTCGACTCCGTTATACCACCTCATCTTTGGCTCCGATATGCTGCTGACTCGAGGGGTTTCCATTAAAAAAAGAATTGTCCTACCGGAGCATGATGGTAACATCAAAGTTTGATAATATTATATATTTTTTTAAGTGTGGAACCCCCCGCAGGTTTCACTTCAAAGGAGTTAGCTGCGGGACGGGAGAGTACTCGTCCTTTCCCGTACCCTGCATTAATATTTTTATTTTATTTTTTTACGTGTGGAAACCCCCACGGGTCGTCACCTCACCGGGCTAAAAGGTGAGGTGGTATGTCGGAGTCGAACCAACTAAAACCGATGTGATGAGGGATAGGGGGATACGGGGAGAGAAAAGAGGAGATGGAGGTAATGGGAAAAGGAGGGGGGATGAGGGGAGTGGAAAGGGGAGAGGCGAAGTAGGGCCTCCGGAAACTCACATATTTCGGGGAACTACTTTCGTGCCTAAGCATGGTTCTACCACTGTTAAATTTTGTATCGGTGAACACCAGTTTTTATGCATAGCTAGTAAATCATTATTCCAAAAAATCTAATTATCTGCGTTACCTCCCTAAACAGACTATGTTTAGTGTTGGTTAAATGTTTCACAATATTTATTTCCGAATATTGAAGCATCAATAATAGTGAAAAATTGTACTTACATGTTGCCTCCTCGGTTCCTGTACCGCTACTGTATAAAAAGTGATTATAGCGTAACTGATAACGACTGATAACTTTCAGTTCAATTCTGATTAGTGGAGTATTGATACCGTGCTCGTTTGGAAATCCTCAATTTTGGAATCTTCGATAGGAAGGTAGATTTCTACACGGAACGAATATTGTAGGTGATATAGATATACAAAGGTGATATAGTATAATAGTAACGTTTAGTACAAAAACGCCTGAACGGTTTTAATCACGCGCTGTGCTAATGTATAATAGTATTCAATAAGTACTATTATATACTTTTTAGGAGTTATTTTAAATAAAATTCAAATTATTAGGTACTATGGGAAACAAAGACATTTTTTTTATAAATTATTGTGCGTTGCTTCAAGGTCAGCCTTTTACAGTAACTATATATATGTAAGGAGAACAGAGGAAGCTATGGAGGCGATTTGATTATTACCTTTACATGAAAATTGTATAATAATATTATAAGTAGGTAGTATATCAGTTGTAACACCACTCCTGTCCATCGATATATGCGATAAGGCCGCCCATTGTACATTTTCTTGATTATGTATACTTTTTCTTATATTTTAGTTTTTTTTTTGCATAATAAAGAATATTTATTATTATTATTATCTCTTTATTCTAGTTAAATTAATAAATTACATTTTTAAATATACAATATACACATAAAATACACTTCAAAATATAAAAAATAATACACCATCGACATCGGGTACAGGGACCCGTGTGAAGACACCGGTGGCTAGGGCTCCAAAGATAGGAACCTCCTCTCAATGCGGGCCTTGTCAAGGAGAACTGCCTTCTTCGTCAGTCCCTTGATCCAACCATTATTATTATTCTTTATTATTATTAGTGCAAGATGGGATAGCTTAGAAACTGCAAATCTATCAGATGTGCCAGTATCAAACTCAATAAGGCTATATTTTAATAAATTTCTACGAAATTGATTTGAAATTTCGACTTATCGTTGTATTCAAATAATATAAGATTTAATTTTCAAACTTTAACATTCGAACGGATTAATGTAGGTTCATCAATTTTTAATCTTCAAAAAATTTAATAAATAAAATTATATAACACCAATTTCCACCTAGTTTCTAAAAACAGTTTGCCAGTATCTCCCCCCTCCTCCTCCCATAGTTTCAGATAACTGCTCTAGTAAGAAAAACTATACATGTATAATGTGTATGTATAGTAACTAGCTGGATATATAGTATGTATATATACAGCTAGGTTTTCTATGACACTACCTACTTTAACATAAGAAATCTTATTTTTATAAAAAAAAGAAAAAAAAATATACAATAAATGAAGGAGCCTCTATTCCATTTATGTTCGCAATCTGAAATCAAAATAATATCTGAAATAATTATAATTTTTGCGTGGACGCTCGAGTCGCTCGCGGGAAATGAAGCGCGGAGTGACGGGTGCATGGGGGAGCTCCTCTTAAGCTGAAATTGATATTAAATACTGAGGTCAACAAAATCTAAAGATAAATCCGTTTTTGCAGTGAAACTGGATCCGATAACACCGATTTTATTAAACTGAATCAATGAAAAGCTTTAAGGAAGATAAGAATACAAATTAACAGTTCTGACAGTAAACATGAAGAAAATATTGTAAGTCCTAGAGCCACGCTGATTTATTAATAGTGTAAAATATAATAAGAATAAAATATTACAGGTAGTAGAACCACGCTGATTTATTCAGCAGGAATGGGACGGCTTGACCGGGGCAGTACTACCCTCTCACAGAAAACCAGCCTAAAGTGACAACATTCGTGGTGTCTTGCCTTTCGCTGGTGAGCGCGAGACCGGATGCCCAACTATGAAGGAGTGACAGTTATCGTGCCATGTGTGTGAGCAGTGGAGTGCTGTAGAGTCATTGTGAGTAGAAATGGTGGTGCCGCTGACCGCTCGCGGCATAGAGAGGGGCTCAACCACGGCTAACCATCCTGGGAGGCTGCCCCGTCAGGTCACGCATAATCCACGGAGTGATTCGTCGTGCCGGTTGGTGACCGGATGGTGGGACCCGGTTACCACTTCCGGGAGGGTACGGGGCCCTTCCGTTCGACGGTTCTGGCACCACCGTGCTTCACCATTACATGATGACCCAGCATTTTGAGTCTCAGTTTACATTGCCATGAAAACTGTCATGCCTTCTACGCCCTCTTCCCCTTCTATCATGGCAGCAAAAAAAAAATAAAAGTGGTCTTACAGCGGCATCCTCCTCTCCCACCAACCCGCTTTTTGAGGTGGAGTTCACTAACATACGTGGACTCCATATAAACCTCAGCGCCGTCCCCCAGCACCTCGAGATGGCTCGGCCGGCTATGCTTTTTCTTACGGAGACACAACTACGCGGTCCTGCCGACACGGCATATCTCCACTATCCCGGCTACGTGCTCGAGGAGTTCTTCCTCGCGAGGGCTGGGGTATGTCTTTTCGTCAGGGCGGATGTTTGTTGTCGTCGTCTGCACTGCCTAGAAGACAAATCCTTCTCTATCCTTTGGCTCCACGTGGATTTTGGCTCTATGAGCCGGATCTACGTGTGCCTCTATCGGTCCCATTCCGGACACTCCGAAACAACTCGACTCTTTGACCATCTGAGTCAGGCAGCGGATAAAGCGCAGGAGTAGTTCCCGACCGTCGAACTGGTGTTTTTGGGAGATTTTAACGCCCACCATGAGTCCTGGCTGGGATCTTCCAAAACTGACCACGCTGGTCGAACTGCTCACGCATTTACTCTCACGTACGACCTTACCCAACTGGCACTCCAGCCCACCAGTATACCAAACATATCTGATCAAGCGCCTTCTTTGCAGGACCTACTGCTGACGAATCACCCAGCGCAGTACAGCGTATCGGTTCTCGCCCCTCTGGAATCTTTCGACCACTGCCTGGTGTCCACCTCGGTGCCTCTTGTTAACCCTCAACGACGCGTGGTAACAAGGCGGTTATAGCACTACTCGTCATCAGACTGGGATGGAATGCGGTATTATTTTGCATTCATCCCGTGGGCTCAACGCTGCTTTTAAGACAAGGATCTGTCGCAAAGTGCGTCTGCCGTGGCTGACGAAATCACTGTCAGTGTTTATAATCACTCTAGGGGATATAATAATCCATGTATTATATCCCCTACAGTGAAGTCGCCATCACGAAAAGCCGTCCCTGATTCAACTGCGAGTGCACCGGTGCTGTTGCTCAAAAGCAGTCGGCCTACCGTGCATGGATAGATATTCGTGCATTCCTGTATCAGTCAGCCGGTTCATAGAATTCTTGTTCTTACTTGTTGAGTACGATTGAGCATCGAATGAGATAAACGAGTTTATGCATGTTTGTCTTATTCCTGTCGATGCGAACTGCATATGCAATCCTATATATTTTTTTTATTTATTAGCTTACCAAAGTGACTTCACTTTGCCTGATGGAAAGCAATAAGTTGATTCCAAGAGTGGTGGTCACCATCCTCATTGCATGCCTAGCCCACCTTTGAGAGTGATAAGAGATGGGGGTATAGCGGGGAGGGTAAAGAGAAGATGGGGAATATGGGAGGGGGGAGGAGTGGAGGGCAGGATAGGAAAGAGTAGATTGTCTAAGCATGGCTTACCTACGATCAATTATCTGAATCTACGCGTAGAACTTCAAGCGGGATTATAAAAATACTGTTTGTATTGGATAGAGTATTGACAGAGGAATCACACCGCCCTCCAATAGAATGGAGCAGTGACCGTAAATCCAGGTATTTTTATTATGATACAGGGAAACCGACAAAGAGACAGATCTCCTGATGGTAAGGACAAACCGCCACATATGTATACCTGCTATTCAAGACTCGTGCGCTGCCCTCCTTTGAGAGGGATGAGGGGAGGGGAACAATAAGAGGGGAACCTCGGCTCGGCCGGCCTGCAATACGATGCTAGCATTATTTGTCTACTGGTTTATGCTTTTGTTTGTTCACACCTCTCAAACTTTGTAAACCGCTAAATCAATTTCCGATCAAATACCTACATCTAAGAACGCTCTCGATTGAGTTACCCTACTAACAAAAAATTGGAATAAAATTGGTTTAGCTCTTTAGAAGCTATGGTGGGCACCATAGCTTCTAAAGAGCCAAACCAATTTTATACAGACAGACACACAAACAATTACGTTAAACTTATGACACACTTCTCGTTGAGTCATCGAAGAGATTTGATTTAATTGTCGGTACTCTACCGTCTCTGCATCCCCTGGACCGGAATAATGTACCTATGTATGTTAACCTGTTTGATGACTATCACTTGAACTAAGTACAAATCCTAACAATAACAACCTAAAATTATTTTTGTTTATTATTGTTTTATTTTTTTTTTATTTTTTTTTAATCTATTTTTACTCTATGTGCACCACTATTACCTAATGCTTTATAGTATAGTACATCAGGTTGTCTCGAAAAGATCGCAGATTGCTATAAGACCGCCATTTGTATTCGCCTATTATTATGTTCTTTGTTTGATACCTAACGTGTACAATAAAGAGTATCTATCTATCTATCTAATAACCCTTAATATAACACTAAACCATGGTTTTACGTCTTGTTTGTGAGGGTCTTAAGGAAAGTCAATACATGCCTCTTCGTGGGTACACATTGTCCAAACGCTTCAAGAAGAAGTGGTTCTTGTTCTACAGCTTGTTTGAAAGCAGAAACATTGTGTTTAATTGCATTGTTACCATTCTGTAGCATTACAGATTCTTAAGTAAAGAAAGGCGTTATACGAATAAACTCCGTGTCTGGAACAGAATCGAATATTCAAAGTTTATGTTTTTGATAATTGTTTAAAAGCTCGCAAATACAATAACTGACTTTAATCAATACTACTACTACCTTTCGCGCCGTGGTACCCATTTAAAATTGACACATTTCCAGCTACAAAACTGAGATCACCATTACATTATTGTTGATTGATATTGACATTTTTTCTAATATACATATATGAGGACTGACGAACGGACGGTTTATCTGTTGGTAAGTGACAACCCCCGTCAATAGACACCAATCAAAAATCGTACGTGCGCTACCAACCTTTTAAGAGTATAAGGGGTGCGGGGTTGCGGGGAGGGGAAAGATTAGATAGGGTGTGGAGAGGTTGGGAAGAAGAGAGGGACGATGAGCCGATGGGAAAGAGGAGAGGGGGAGTTGGGCCTCCGGAAATCTCACTAAACTTGGTGAAATGCAACGCAAGCGTTGCTTCACAACTAGTTTCCTGTGTGTCCGTGGGATCACACAGGTCAAGCCGACCAATTCGTAAGCATGGCTCTCCCACGTTATTTACTTAACACCCGACTGTGCAAGAAAGAGGATAGTGTTTTTAAAGAGCATAGACGGCTTTATTGATTTTGACATGGACAGGAAGAAAGATAGAAAAAAAGCTTTATACAGAAGTTTCGAAATAAAATAAAGAAAGAAATAGGAAAACAATATAAAAAATCAAATTTGTCGCACTTGGACGTCACTTCATGCGCCGGCAAAGGAATTGCGACACGACGAACAAAGCTGATTTTCAGCGGTGACCATGTGGAGTAGGTGCGCATGCGCACACATATTAGACGTATACATATAAATAATATCAACATGTTTTTGTCACTGTTTGCTTGTCATAAACGGTTTTTTAACAGTGGTAGAGCCATGCTTAGGCACGAATGGGTCTGCTCCACCGGTGCGATACCACGGCCTCACAGAAAACCGGTTGTGAAGCAACGATTGAGTTGTATTTCCCTTAAATTAGTGAGGTGTCCGGAGGCCCAACTCCCCCTCTCCTTTTTCCTCACCCTTGTCCCCCCTCCCCTTTTCAAATCTCCTCATCCCCCTCTTTTCTTTCCCATTCAGGTGACCCGTCTGTCCCCCTGTAATATAAAAAAAAAAGAATAAATAATTAAGACTGTGTAAAGAATAAACTGTATTGTATATTTGTGGCTGACAACACTTATGCGCCTTTCCTGCGGTTGACGCGTCATCCGTCAAGTGGTGCAAGCCCTGAAAACCCCAAAGCTTCCGCGAACTTCCGAGACTCTTGATTGAAGGCTATCAGGTTATACCTGCATATAAATGTTCTACAATCTAGAAACATACTGTCATCGATTGAGACTCGCCCATCTTTGTCCACGTTCAACTTTCTAAGAACTAATTCTACCAAATCTCTGACTCCTTCGTCAGGGTCTTCATCACCTGGTTGCTCCAGTAAAGCGTTCCTTAAATTAACATACTCGTATAATAGTTTGCATTTTGAAATTTAAGTACACTCAGCCTGAAAATAAGTAACTTTTTAACAATATTAATGTACATGAGTAAACACAATGTATTTATTTTATAGTTCGCTAGTAGAGCAGCTGCTTGAAATAAATCGCAAAACTTTTTGTCCCTTGTTAGAATCGAACCCATGACCTTTTACTCAGAAGTCAGGGTAAATAAACTCTCCTCTTTTCCATCAAACTCCCCCCTCATCACCCATAAAGGTAGGTGGCGCACTTATGGCTAAGTTGCAGGTGTTCGTAACCTGTGTGTTTGTCTGTCCCCATTGTTGCACTAATGTAATTTGTTAACACAGGTTATCATCGCTATGGAGTTTATTCACTCTTGGTTGGACGCGTTACAAATATCATCATCATTAATTTTAACCCGACAGTACTAAACGTTTCACATTCATAAATGACACACACACATGAGGAGCTTGAGATCATCGGAGACCTTGTTCTGGAAATACCTTCATGGTCTTCTTTGACCTTCTATGAACCATCACCACCGACAGGTCCTCGCTCCCAGTCATCCACATACGTTCTAGAATAGCCTCCTCTGTGACCAAGTCAAAGGTGATGCTTTGGTCGATGCTCCGAAAAGCATTTTTTAAACACCAACAAAAGTAACAGTCTAAAATTATGATAGAGTGATAATCGATCGGTATTTTATTTTGGTGAATCGTGTAAAAGAACAAAAAAAAGTAAAATAAAATAATCATCAGGACTCGAACCGGGGTAATCTGGTTACGGGACCGCCTTATTTCCCACTATTACAACTTTGTAGATGGGGGCGAAATTTACCTTCGTATTCTAATGATATTGTAGCAGTTTTTCATTGCCTGAAAACACAGATAAAACGACGTTTTTGTAAAAATGAAACCTAGCTAGATAGATTTATCGGCCCTGAAATCCCCTGCATACAAAATTTTATGAATATCGTTGGAGCCGTTTTACGAGTTTAAAGATATAAGATTTAGGTAATTAAGTCACATAGAATGTCATTACTTATCATTGGAGTTACTTATTCAGTTTGTCAGTCCCTTGATTTAGAAGATTCAAATGATACCTCAATTGTCGATATCCACCTAAAAGTCTAAGCTCTGAGGCTTAAAAAATGTAATTACACTAAAAAAGATACCTTTTCTTGAGCAGTGGAGTTTAATAGAAAACTTTCGCATTAGAAATGATTCCACTAATCAGAATTGAACTGAAACTTATCAGTCGTTATCGTTAATGGTATGATCATTTTTTAATACAGTAGCGGTACAGGAACCGAGAAGGCAACATGTAAGTACATATTTTTCACTATTATTGATGCTTCAAAATTCGGAAATAGATATTCTTGAACATTTAACCAACACTAAACATAGCCTGTTTAGGGAGGTCTAGAACGCAGACGTTCTACTAGCTATGTATAGAAACACATTCAAGTTGAAAATGTTTACCTTGTTGTGTAAATTAATGTTAAATATTGTACCTTTCTAGCTGAAGGTTACACACTATTTACCATCACGCATTAGCCCTTAAAAACGAAGCAGTGACAAAAACGAGATAATGTTGATATACTAGGAGAAAAATAAACAAATTTATTTTGGATATACCCAAAGTTGTATAACAAGTAATATAACTACTATATTATTATATACAACAGTAAGTGTTAGTGTTTCATCCAAGATGTAATTTATCAAGAGGACATTACAAATATCTTTATTTTAATTTCCTTTATTATTGTTACTGCCTAATTATTAAGGAATGACATTGTCAGTATAATAATTAATTTACATCTAGAATAAATTAAACTTACATCACCATGTTATACATAATATTATAGAAAACTTTGTTTTTAAGGAACTCGCTAACGAAACTTTGAGAAAATCTCATTTTATAATGACAGTTCCTTACTAAAGGAAAGTTTAAGCTCTATTTATCATTGTGCTAGGTCCCTTACAAACAAGGAAGTGACCGTTGAACGAGGTAAACTATTGATGATTAGTAAAGGTTTAAGTGACTAGCTCTCATTATATTTGTACGTATAGCCCTTATACATTCTAAGAAGCTTGGAGTTAATTTTATTTATTTGTTTACTCGGTACTGTGTTGATTAGCAAAATTACGTTAGGGTTTTTAACAGATCTGTGGCAGAGATTTAATTTTGTTCTTAGAATACTTTACTCTTGTCTAAGGATCGTCGTATAACTGTTACTTTTTTTTTATATTAGAGATAGTTAGGTAAGGAGTTTAAAATATTTGGTCCCCCACTTAGTTAATTCCTAAACTTTATGGAGGACCTTTGTAAAACAGGTCTACTTTGATTAGCTAATGAGATGTTTTTGCTTGTACACTAGTAATAACATACTCACAGGTACTACATCCTACCAGAGGACGCGGAATTCCTATTGCTACTAATTACTGACGTTTCAAAATACCTATTTTTTTTTAAGATAAACTTCGACGCCATAATAACTTGATTTCTACACGTAACTCTTTTTTTAACGAAACAGTTCGAATCAAAAGCGCACCGGTGAGGTGGTATATCGGTATCGAAACAACTAAAACTACAAGGTGTTCCATCTCAATGGGCCTATTGCAATATATTTATTTCTTTTTCATTCTTTAATAAGACAAATCCCGCACTAAGATTATTTTTCTGTGTCGCGGGAGACTTAACAAAAATTCAAACAACGGACACAAAGAACACAAGTCTCAGAACAATAACTGGAACATTACACAAAATGAAAAACCCTGCGGGGATCGAACCCACAACATTCGGCGCGGCAGTATGGTGACGAGGTCATGTCATATCTATTGGACTCTTAGACCAACATAGATAAGATGTTGTTGGAACTTACTATTTAAATCGTTTATTGGTTCCTTAATATTCTAAAAAATATTATTATTCTATAAAACTTCTTTTAACCACCTTGTAAATTAAATCATTTTATATAACTAGAATAGGGACGTTATAAATTTTACGTTGATTTAATTCTTCCGACTAATAGACTTCCCTGCAGGCTGTCAGTATTGCCAAGTTCTAATAATGCGTTTAAGAACATAGATGTTCTGTTCGCCTAACTTTTCTTTTTTTTTTTTTTATATTAGCCTACCATAGTGACTCCACTTTGCCTGATGGAAAGCAATAGGTGGAGTCAAAGAGTGGTGGTCACCATCCTCATTGCATGTCTAGTCAATGAAGCATGGTGACCCACACTATGGCGGCCTGGTGAGATGCTTTTTCACGCCCCGCTTAAAAGATCCGGGATCAAAGTGGGAAGGAAACACGTGCGCTGGTAGAGAATTCCAGGCTTTTACCGATCGGCACAAGAAAGAAGAGCCAACTCCCTTCCTCAGGCCAGCACGTGTAGTCCTGTAGAGGAAGGGAGAAGGTGGGACCAATTGGAAGAGCTCATCAGAACACTCCCCGTGATGTAGGCGATAGAGGACTGCCATAGAGGCGACATCTCTTCGCAACTGCAGAGGCTCAAGAGACTGGGTGATCTCAGGACAGTCGATAATGCGGACTGCGCGCCGCTGCAACCGATCGAGAGCGTCAAGTAAATACTGCGCATAGCCGTCCCAGAGATGAGAGCAGTACTCTACGCAGGAGCGAACCTGGGTCTTGTACAAAAGACACAGTTGCTCGGGCGAGAAGAACCGTCTCACCTTGTTCAAAACGTCGAGCTTACGCGAGGCCGCCTTAGTGTCACTCTCGATGTAATCGCGCGGATTGAGATCCCGGCAAATATCCATACCCAGAATACTAAGCCTATCCTGCAGTGGCAGTTGAGTGCTCTGAAGAGTAGGAAGGGGAAGGAATGGAGACTTTTTGGTAGAGAACACACACGCTTGTGTTTTCTTGGCGCTGAACTCGACCAGATTCTCATAGCCCCATTGGGAAATGCGGCTCAAGACCCGGTCGAGCTCAACGACAAGCTCCTGTCGTTTTTCCTCAACGTCTGCCAGCTTGGCAGTAGGATGCCCGAAATATCGCCCGTGCACTGTACTATCGTCTGCATAACAATGTATATTGCCAAGGGCCAACATGTCATTGATATGCAGAAGAAACAGCGTAGGCGATAGGACGGAGCCCTGAGGTACACCATCGCTTACCTCGTGGAAGTCTGAGGCCGCGCCGTCGCAGAGAACCCTAATGCGGCGCTTTTCGAGGAAGGCAGCAACCCAGTTGCAGAGTTTAGGTGGCAGACCAAATGCAGGAAGTTTGGAGAGAAGCGAGCGGTGCCACACCCTATCGTACTTTTATCGTACTTTTATGTGTATATGGGTAAAAAAAACATTTGGTTGTGTCTCCATCGGGCTGGTTGGGGTGATATTGATGAGACAATTGCAGAAAATAAAACATATTATACATAATTGTTTATCACAGGTTTCATACAAATAAAGTTAGTTTATTTCAATCGTACACTAATTCGAACCCACAAACTTGCGATTGCAAGGCCAACGTCCGCTAACCGTAGCTGTTTATTTAATATACCTGTAATTTAAGATAAAAATTATTAAGGCATGACATTGTCAGTATAAAAATTAATTTACATCTACAATATATTAAACTTACGCTTTGATCTTGTATAAATAAACAATATTTTTAATTTCATATCAAAGCTGACCGTATAGCTTCGTGAATTTTCATCTTCCAGTAATCACATATGTATTCTAGTACGTTATGACGTTACAAGTATATTTTATGAGTCTTTTTCATCTCGTTGTGTTTTATGAAGAGTCAAAATATTATTTGATAACTGTTTTCCAGTCTTTTTATTAATAAAAAACTTTAATGACATTTGAAAAGATTTTTAATATGTATAGATAGGCGTTAAAGCGTGAAAGTGAGGGAAAGGGTGGTCACACAATTAATTTTGGTAGGAACAATATTTAAGTATTTGATAATACATGTTTTCTTGGATAGGCGTGCACAGTCTTCGTCTTCATCGTCATTTTCAATCAGATGAGCTGGAAGACAAACACATATTCCTATAAACCATAAACAAAGAAATTGTTTCTACATATCAATTTCGGCTACGGCTATATTATAACGAATTTGATTATGGTTGCGATACATATAGTTAACGTAACGTAACGTTATGACTTTTTATAATACTAGTACACACTTGAACGTAATCATTTTTTTTTTAAGTACAATGTTACAGTCTAGGCATATAAAATGATACAGTTATACATGCGATACTAAAAGCTCCTGTAACTAACTCTATGTTTGATGTCTTTAATACTAGTTGTATTATATATTATTCAAAAACTGATTTAAAACCAACTCGATCCCTTATTCAAATACTTACGTGATGAGAACGAGTATTTGTTCGGTGTGTATCTATAATATGTATGTATTTAGTAATATATAAAAGTACAAAGTACAAAGTACAAACTCTACTTAGTTTGCGATCAGACGGCCGTGTGTAAATTGTCTAAAGATATTATGTTATCTTTTAGACGTTAGACGTAATTAAATCACTTGATAATATGATGTTGAGGGAAATGTAATTAGTCGGTCACATGTTGCAAAAGACTTATGTACATATCGTATTTATCTGTATGTGTTACAATAGGCATAGCATCGCGAAACGGTCCTACCTTGCCTCATGCTCAAGTCATGAATTCATGATAAATAAAGACTATTTTGTCCATGGTGTTATGTAATAATTAAATATAAATTTTGTTCGATGTAAGCCTTTAAGTTTAAAATAATAATAATAATAATCTTTATTTGGAACATGAAAATTTATTATTACAAATGACGTGTGTATGATTAAGGAAATTTTACAATTCAAAATATTTTCACTATCACTGATAACTGATAATAATAGGACAAACTACATATACATATCTGATTAACAAATATAAATATAAATATCTTTGATTTGATAAACTTGTGATAAACATAATACTGCAATAATGAAGTTCATTCAAATGTACTTTGTACTTTAGATTACATACATATATTTCTAAGACGCTAGTAAGAGTAAAAATATTCTTCAAATAAATTTCTTGCTAATGTGTTTTTTTTTTATACTATAGGGGGACAGACGAACAGACGGGTCACCTGATAGTAAGTGACACCGCCGCAGCGCAGCCCGCCTTTGAGGGTGATGAGGGATGGGGGATACAGGGAGCGGAAAGAAGAAAGGAGGGATGAGGAGATGGGAAAGAGGAGAAAGGAGATGAGGGGAGAGAAAAGAGGGGAGGGGGAAGTGGGCGTCCGGAAACCTCACTCAATTCGGGGAAATGCAACGCAAGCGTTACTTCACAGCCGGTTTTCTGTGAGGCCGTGGTATCGCACCGGTCGAGCCGGCCCATTCGTGCCTAACCATGGCTCTACCACTGAAGAGTGTACTTAAGCTATAATGTGCTGAAAATAATATTAAAACATAAATCACATTACAATTTAGTTTGGCCTGTTGGATTTAGTGGTTAGTGATCCTGACAACCGTCTGTATAAAAATAATTGAAAAATAGTTAACTTAAACACGCTCCTCTTAAAAGCAACTGTTCCAATTTTGTGAAATTTATTTTAATCCTATCTATGATCTCTATGAGGAATACGAGGAGAGCACTTAGCATTAAACAGACAAAAATGCAGAGCATGGCACTGATAAATTAAAGAATTTACGTGAAAAGGACAAAGTACGTTTACATTTGATGGAACTGTAAAAAATATTCCTTGGTGTAAATAATTTTATCTATTGAAGAGATCTTTTAACCGCAGTCTGCATTTTTCTAGTGTCTGTTGAGTTACTTAATCAAAAAACGCAAGGCCGTTTGGGAATAGCCTCCAACAAGAAGACCCGGTTTCTTTCATTTATTGCCTGGGTTGGTAACAAGACCGTGAAGTTAATAGCTAACTTAACTATACTAATATCACTTAACAGTCCTCTTTTTAGTTTGCATTATTAATTCCTAACCTAGTTTCCGCGATAGTCTGCATACACCTTTATTCATGATTTTAAAAGCTTATCAGTTTGTGTTTTATTTATTTTGTTATTGAAGTGCAATGCGTTTTTTTAGGGCTGACGAACCACAGATTGTCTCTGCGATCAGACTGTTCTTTGAAGTAATATGGATGCTGCTAAGAGTAAATTACGAAGTGTTAAAAACTATGTTCAGAATGGTGATACCACCTGATCTTAAGGACGTCAGTGATGATATTGTTCTGGTGAGTTCCTTGAAACTTGTTATACGTATACCTTGAATAAAATTATCGATGCCATAATCTACTCATATTGTACTTTAATTGAAATATGTATTACATACCAAAGAAGTCTAAAAGCATAAGTCGGAGTTGATGGTGGTGGTATTTTACAATTAGTTTGTAAAGACCCCCGCGAAACAAGTTTCTTCACAATCACAATATTATGTTTGTTTTTATTTTTATAATAAAGATAGACAGGCGAACAGACGAATCACCTGATGTGAAGTGACAACCGCCGTCCATTAACACCTGCAACTCAAGAATCGTAAGTGCGCTGCCCGCCTTTGAGGGTAATGAGGGATGGGAGGATGCGGGGAGGTAAAAGAAGAGAGGGCGAGTTGGGCCACCGAAAACCTCACTGATTTCGAAATGTAAAGCAAGCGCTACTTCACAACCGGAATTCTGTGAGCCCATCTGTATCGCACCATTCTGCCATTGGAACATTTACAAAAAAAAAAAAATGTAACAAAAGTTAAACACATAACAAAAGTCAGTCAGTCACGAGCATGAAACACAATATATGCACTAGCTTACGTATCAGTGAATATTTACAACTTTATAAGTTTAAGAGTGGTAGAGCCATGCTTAAGCACGAATGGGCCGGCTCGACCGGTGCGATACCACGGCCTCACAGAAAACCGGTTGTGAAGTAACGCTTGCGTTGCATTTCCCCGAATTGAGTGAGGTTTCCGGAGGCCCAATTCCCGCTCCCCCCTTTTCTCTACCTCATCTCCTTTCTCCTTTTTTCCGTCTCCTCATCCCTCTTCTCTTCTTTCCGCTCCCTGCATCCCCCATCCCTCATCACCCTCAAAGGCGGGCAGCGCACTTGCGACTCTTGAGTTGCAAGTGTCCATGGACGGCGGTGTCACTTACTATCAGGTGACCTGTCTGTTTGTCTGTCCCCCTATAGTATAAAAAAAAAAAATATATTAAATGCAATCAAAGTAGTTAGAAGGACACATCCCTGGGCTTAATTACCAGTCACCAGGTACGTGAATTTTTAACATGCATGTCTTCAGGGATGAATCGTCTAAGGCTTTGGAAGTAAATTCTCTTGCATAATAGATTAATACAAGGGGTATAGCTTAGTGCGACGTAAGCGACGCCTAGGGAATGATAGAGGTGTTACTGGTAGGTATTTACAGGCCTTGAAATTCTTTATCGAGTGATTGTATGCCATGGTTGTATAAATAAAATATTATCGCTCATTTACATGTATTTTGTTAGATAACTGGTGCTGGACATGGTATGGGTCGAGAAATGGCTCTGCGGTTCGCCCGCCTTGGTGCCAAGATAGTTTGCGTGGATATCAATCCAAAAGGTAATGAAGAGACTGTCGAACTCATCAAGCAAGCAAAAGGAGAAGCTTTCAGTTATCAGTAAGTACTTCTTAGAAGTTTATAACATCCTAACGTTGTTAATTAAGTTTTGTGTATAGGATTACAGATGTCACTACTTTCAGTATAAGAAGTAAAAGTTTCTGTTGATTGTGATTAATTTTAAGAATCAATATTTGTACAGTGAGAGGTTATATGGTATTCCTGCTTCGTATCAATCTCAGTTAACCATTGAAATGATACAATCCAATTTAGTTATGTCTAAATGGAGGCTAAATTTATCTCTATATGTCTGTGGGATGTTATTTTGTTTCAATAATTACAACGTTTAACAATATATTTTTTTAACTGAAGACCATTCTCCAAATTTGTTCATCACGTCTTTCTTATCAAAATGCCTCCTCTTTTAGAATAAAATATTTGGAAAAAAAATGTAGACGCTATTTCTTACAGATGTGACGTCACAAACCGCACTGCTGTCATGGAGCTAGCAGAGAAGGTGAATGTCCAAGTTGGAGAAGTAACCATTCTAATCAACAATGCTGGTATCATGCCCACCAAGCAGATGCTAAAACATTCTGAGAAAGAGATCACGACTTTGATGAATATTAATGTCAATGGCTGCCTATGGGTAAGTGGCATTTGTTACTATTTCTTTGTACTATAACAGCGGACATTCAAGGTACATAGATGTTGGACAGAAAACTTCAAAATAAACAGTTATAGCTTTTTCACCAATTTCAAAAAGGAGGAGGTTCTCAATTCTACTGTATTTTTTTGTTTTTATTTAAAACTGGTGCTTACCGTGTGGTCTCATTTCAATTTGGTCCGGTTTTGACAATGGCAACCATGAGAAAACCATATAAGCTTAAATTTGCATTAATCATGTGCGCGACAAATGGACGAATAACTCAATATCACGCCAACCAATTAGATTATTTCCATAATATTTTTTTTATTAGAAAGTATGTACTTCAAGGGTAGTTAGATGAGAGTTTGGTTAGGTTCTGACAGTGGCATCCATGAAAAAACCATGTAAGTCTTAAATTTTATGATAGACGCATTGAAGTCGGTTGTCTACTTTTTTAAAGTGAATTATTCTTAAAATATTTTCAAAAGGTTTTACTTAATTATTGCCAATCTAATGTTTTTGGTGAACATTTAATATTCCAGTTTTTTTTTTGCGTGTCAACAGGTGTGCTAGTGTAATATGTACATACAATCAGTATTAACATCATTATATTTGCATTGCGTTAGTTACTGGATCTATATACATTGAAGAAACCTAAAAAGAAAAGGTATTAAACAATAACAAAGCAGGTTTAAAGCAAATATTTGAATCAATATATAGAGCAATCAAGTTCATTGAGTTCAGCTTAGTCAAGTAATTAGTTACAATTTTACAGAAAGTGTAAAAGGTTAAATGAGTCCTTAAATACAACATACTCATAATATTCACGACACAGCAACTACAAAATATCAATACAAAAACAATATAATATTCTATAGTTTGTCAATAGCCTTCTATTAAAATCTAATTCCTTTATATCCATATACTAGCTGTTACCCGCGACTTCGTCGTTCGTTCGTGGTATTTAACATTTTATTGTTCAGTTCGCAGAGTTTACGATAACTTATTATTTCTGTATTTCGCGTAAAGAAATACCTAAGCCAATTTTAATGAAATTCTTCTTTGAATCGAATATTATAAAAATTTTAATTGGTTTTAATTTTTTTCGTGAGGTCCTATTTTTTTTTTCTAAAATAAAAGTAGCCTAAGTTACTCCTTGTTACATCAACCGTCAAAATCGGTCCAGCCATTTCAGAGATTAGCCGGAACAAACAGACAGACAGACAGACAGACAAAAACTGAAAAAAATGTTGTTTTGGTATATGTACCGTGTATACATCAATATGCACTTAGTAAAAAGCGGTTATTAATATTACAAACAGACACTCCAATTTTATTTATTTGTATACATAAAGGAATTACATTTCAGATGACACTTAAAATTGATTTAATTCCTCTTTACAGATGATCCAAGCTTTTCTGCCAGCGATGATAACTCGTAACTATGGTCATTTAGTTATGATGTCATCAATGGCTGGCAAGATGGGACTACGTAACTTAGTACCTTACTGCGGCAGTAAATACGCTGCCAGGGGTATCATGGAAGCACTTTCTGTTGAGCTGCATGAAGACCCTAGAGATACTAATGGGGTATGTCACATACGTAACAATCTGATTTATCTACAAGAATGATCGAGAGTTGGGTTTATCACCTGTATATTTGCTTGCAATATACCATAGAAAGCTGTGTTTTGTTATAAAATTTACTGAGGTGAGTAAGTCCTTTGATTTCTTCAAATTACTATCAAGGTGGGTGGAAAATAACTAGTATTAACTTTAGCTAAGCTAAATGCTGGGGTATGAAGTTGGTTTATTCGAATTCACAACCACTAGATTGCAAGTCTAATGACTTAGCCATCGCGCAACCGCCGTTTATCCCTGATTCGTCCGTTGATTTATTAGTGGATAAAATTTAATTTTATACAAAAGACAGCATACGCACCTTATCATTAAAGTGAAAAGACTGGTAGGAAAAAAAATAAAATAGAGATAAATCTGAGTAAAAAATATCGAGATTCTTTTTTATGTCATAACAGCCGCAATTCGATTTAATTTTTCCAGATCAAGCTTACAACAGTGTATCCGTATATCGTGAATACAGGTTTATGTCACAATCCCAGGATTCGTTTCCAAAATCTGATGAAGATTGTAGAACCAGGTGAAGCTGCCGACCAGATTGTGGATGCAGTCCGTAGAGAATACAATGAAATCACTATCCCTAGTGATTTGTATTATATTAATAAGGTAAGAACCTCTATTTACACCTCTACCATATTATGAGGTAATCATGTTGAGAGCAAGCGGTATCACCGGTAATGGAGACACTTTGTAAGCATCCTGAACTTTAACTTCCCAACCAAGAAAAAAAATTAATAAATGTTTCATCATGTCTGTAGATACATAATAATTGACTTGAAAAACGCGCCGTTTCAATTTAAATCACAAAACTTGCAATTTAAGAACTAATAAATAAATATATTTAAAAAAAATACACATACAGTCAAATATAGAACATCCTACTTTTAAGGAGCAAGTACAAGTCCTCTAAGTCCTTTAAATATGCAATAAATTTTAAACAATACAAATAAATATATAAAATACACATATAAAAACGGGGAAACGCCGCCAGCGTCATGGGTACGTTTGGTCGAGGGGACGCCTTATTATAATTTAATTTTAAATGTAAGTTTTTCTGCTTCTTTATATATTAATTTAAATAAAACGAAATTAAATATACTAACTTAGCAAATATTTCATATAAAAATATAATGAATTCAATATGATACAATTGTATTTTATTATACAAGGGTAAAGTGCATTGTTGCCTTGTATTGACATGACACATGTTTATTATCTATTGACCTTTCATCCTACTAATGGTGTGCAATAAGCGTTACCTATCTATTTTAGGGTTCATTAATAATTTAGAATATGAGATAATTGTTTTATGACCATAATGTTCATAAAACTAGAAAAATAAATAAATTCATATACCTTGCATTCTATAGAATAAATTTAATTCAATCATTTTAATTCTTTGTTTACAGATCTACAGCCTACTTCCTCCTGCCGCAGGCAAGCTCGTTGATGCATTTTTAGACGTCAGTGTGGACGCAGACGAATAATTAAAAATCTATAGTATTAAGTATATCACAAAGCTTCTATCTGTCATCTTATAAAGATATTTTATTTGAAACGATATTCTGATTCGATTGTTTTTTCTACTGATATCCCGCAGGGTCTGTATGTTTTATACATTTAGTATTAATAAAATAATAGAACCTAATGATTTACATACAGAGACACTTTAAATTAGACGTCGTTGATCAGTGATATTTAAAACAGATTTATTAAACCGATAAGTTTATCATTAAAGTTTTATAAATTGAAATATTCGTTCACTTAAATTTCTAGCAACCAATTGCTGTCTATGAATAACGCAATGTACAGCAACTGGAATTTTATTTTTAAGTACGCTATGAAGCCTTTATGGCACCCTGTCATAGCCGGAGCGCCATCCGTAAGAACTGATACAATATTTTTCCAGGGAATCTCTTTCTCATCACAAAACCTTTCCAATGTATTGAATATGGTTTCGCCTTTTGTATCGGTCTCTAAATTTCTCGCAAACAATAGTTCTTCACATATTTGTCATCTTTAATAAACCTCACGTAAGACAGCAACAATTCTTCACTAATTGGTAAAGTGGACTCATCGAGCTGAATTGAGAATAGACTAGTCCTCAGATGATTGCACAACGATTCTTCAATGTTTGCAGCCATTTCATCAATTCGCCTTTGCACAGAATTATTACTCAAAGGAATTTTTCCGATAATATCTGCGGCCGGTTTATGCAGCACAGTAATTATTACTTCCTTTATTGCTGCCAAATTAAGCGCTCTTGGGCGGCTTCTTTCTAATTTGGGTGGGCCCACAAGACGGTTATACACGGGGGTCATCCGGTCAATGGTACTGTATGGTGCACCGGTGTGGACGGAGGCTTTGACCGCCCAGAATAAGGCGCGCCTCTGGCGCCCTCAGAGAGTCATGGCGGTTAGAGCCATACGCGGATACCGCACCTTGTCAACGGAGGCGTCGTGCGCGTTGGACGGAACTCCCCCGTGGGATTTGGAGGCGGAAGTGCTCGCCGAAGTTTATCGGCGGACGGTTGAGTTTCGGGCGGGTAGTGGTAGTCGACCCCCGTCTGAAGAGGTACGCGAGAGGCGTGAGGCCACCCGCGGAGCCACGATGGGTCATTGGTCGTCCAGGCTGGAGGCTCCAATTCCGACACACGTTAAAAAAAAAAAGGCCTAGCCCAAATAAAATTAAAGCCGTAGTTGATGCACCGACCTCATAATGTGAAACAAATACGGCAATTTCCGGGTTTGGTGGGATACTTTAGAACTCGCCCTTAACATTACCAAGCAGAAGACCACACAAGCCTCAGCACTGAAGCTCCTAGTGGGCACTGACGCCACGACACCTATCGTTCGAATACTAATACGTGACGTCGCCATCGATATGTCCGAAAACCACGAAGGCTGGCGTGAGCTGTGCAGAACAAGAGCTCACCAACTGTTGACACGAAATCAAGCCAAACAAGATTCTCATGTCAACCGGCAGCGGCGAACACCACGCGCATACAACATTAACGACCTGGTCTTCGTAATTAATATTCCCAGTCCACAGGAAAACTAGACCCTGGCTTGCGCGGATCGTATAGGGTGCTCAGTGTTACCTAGTGGTCGCTACCAGTTGAAACTCATCAGCGGTTCATATGGCAAAACCACACAAGCAGCTGCTGAGTACATGATACCCTGGAGCGGAGAGTGGTGTCCAGAATCATGTGCAGCCTTTTTTGAGGGTGAGTATTGAATTGGTTTTATGCACCATGCCGGCGGGCTGCTCTGCCATAAACTTTACACAAGCACATCATTTTTATTTTTCTTTATCGATTCCTCTATATCAAACCTGCTATACGTAGATTAATTCCAAATTAACCCCTTCCTTAAGTAAGAGCTCGATGGTGGATGCATTTATCTAAACGATGAAGTTTGTATTGGATGTGCAATTCAGTGATGCCTCCATCCACATAAACATGACTATGCTTACTTTGTGTATAAAGGACGTCCGCCTTAGAGATGCCTCCGACCGCACTTAGTATATAAACCCATTTATATATTTGACATGATTGTTTGTGTTGTATATCTATTGGATGTGCGACTCGATGAATCTGTGCCGCATATGTGGCTCCTAAGGGTGATGGAGTTGTATAAGATTGATACAACTTTATGCACTTTCTTGGAGGCCTGTATGCAGAAATGGAGAACAGTTCTTTAATATCGAGGATGTCGACAATCTCATGGTGATGGCGAATTTATAAATATCAAACGGGACATATTTCAGGGTGACAGTTTGAGCCCCTTGGCTTTGAATCCTCTTGGCACTATGATAGAAGGTTCGGGGCTGGGCTATCGTTTGCGGAGAAAAGGTCAAGTTATATCCCATCTCCTTTTCATTGATGATTATAAACTGTTTGCCTGCAGCAATGTCCAGTTGATAAGATTACTATAGGTAACTGAAACCTTTAGTGAACTGACTATGAAGCAATCGATAAAGGAACGTTTCTTTGGCCGTCTGAAAAAAGTTCTGAAAAGTCTTTTGTCAGACGGTAATAAGATGCATGCCTCTGACGGTTGGGTCATACCAGTCCTAACCTATTCCTTTGGCATACTTTGATGGACTTGGACGGAATTGGACGCCCTAGATAGAAGAGTCCGTACACTGCTAACTGCGTACCTAATTCACCATCCACGTTCATTAGTAATGAGATTGAATATCCCGCGGAAATGTGGGGGTCGTGGTTTCTTAAATGCCAGGACCCTTCATAATCGCGAAATATGCATTCTTAGAGATTACTTTCTTTCTGTCAACGTGGAGGTATACCGGGATGTAGTGACACTTGATAACGGACTTACTCCGCTTGGTCTAGGGAAAGAGAATTGGCGCAAACCTGCAATACTTAATGTTACAGACCGTCGGGAGATATGGAAGAGCAAAGAGCTGCATGGACGTTTTTATAGGGACTTAAGTGGGCCCGATGTAGATTTTTAAATCATTTGTCTCTTAGCTACGTTTCAGTGACGTCTTTGGAGAAACTGAAGGTGTTATCTGTGCAATAACAGAGGAAGTTGTAATGTACAATTATCGGAGACATATCCTGAAGGATGGCACATTGACATTTGTCGGGCATGTCATCGCCCCGGTGAAAATGTCAGGCATATAATTTCCGGTTTCTCTCGTCTTGCAAATGGTGAGTACTTGCACAGACATAACCAAGTGGCTAGGATAGTCCAACAGCAACTTGCTCCTAGATATAACCTGGTGGATGTCGAGTTACCGTATTATAGGTATGTGCCCGACCCAGTTAGATTAGAATATTCTTAATTGTACACTATAGGAATTACAATAGATCTTAGTTAAGTTTAAAGCTTAAAAGCGATTTCTACCAGACAACCTTAGGATGGATTTAGTGTCAAGAGAGAGTGGGTAGCTAAGGTGTACAATATTATAAATTTTATATACAGTTTCAGTATATACACAGTACAATTATAGGTTGGATCATTCCACATTCCACACCATTTCACAATTATAGGTTGGATCATTCCAACCTCCAATTGTACTCCTTTGAGTGAAAGATTATTTAGTATTAGTCTTAATGGTCCTACCAAAATTGGACAGGGTAGTGAACTGTTGATTAAGCAAATCAGTATTTAATGTTTTGTGTGGATGAATGTTTAATATTTTGTTAACTTTGTTGTTATAACATGTGGGCGAAATAAATGAACTGGCGTCAAACTACTTGCAATCTCGAAGAATATGAAGAGCAGATCCTGTCAGTTCTGCACGAACGCCCAGGTAATATTTTTACAATATTAATAAACCAATAAACGACTTAAATTGTAAGTTCCAATAACATCTTGTCTATGTTGGTCTAAGAGTCCAACAGATATTATATTTTTTGGGACAACACTTTGTGTAATGCTCCAGTTGTTGTTCTGAGTCTGGGTACTCTTTGTGTCCGTTGTTTAAATAGTTGTTAAGTCTCTCGCGACACAGAAATTAATCCTAGTGCGGGAGTTTTCTTCTTAAAGAAAGAAAAAGAAATAAATATATTGCAATAGGCTCATTGAGACGGAACACCGTGTAGTTTTAGTTGTTTCGATACCGATATACCACCTCACCGGTGCGCTTTTGATTCGAAGAATTTCGTCAAAAATAGAGTTACCTTACCAGAGACGTGTGGAAATCAAGTTATTATGGCGTCGAAATTTATCTTAAACAATTAGTATTTTGTATTTTGAACGTCAGTAATTAGCAGTAATAGCAATTCTTAGTCCTCACTGTTAGGATGTAGTACCTGTGGGTATGTTATTACCAGTGTTTATAATCATTACTAATATCAGGAAGCAGCAGCACAAGGAAAAAAAAAATCTCATTAGTTAGCAAAGTAGACCTGTTTTAGAATAGTTCTCTATAAAGTTTAGGAATTAACGGGGGACCAAATATTTTGAAGCCTCCTTAATAAGGTACCTAGAAACCTCTATAAATAATTCACTATTTATCCGACCAAATCTAGACGATAAGCCCAAAGACCCTTTAGGAGCACCATTTTAGAAATGGCTTTTGTAATGAACCCTGGGAAACACATATACAGGTGGAATACCATTGCCAGTTCCAGTAATGATTCTTCCAAATGTCATCAACTCGCCTCCCTCCGTTGAAAAAATGTATAACCGTTGTAAAGCCGGTTTCATCGTAATTAATAATACGGTTAGCTGTAAAATTAAATCTTGCGAGAACACCTTCTAAATTATTAAAAAAGATTTCAACGGCAGTCTTTTTAAATGAAATGATCAGGCAACACTTGTTTTCGGGTTTCCTTAAAGTAATATTTTTATTTCTCTTACGAAAACCATAGGTCCCATCTAAGCCAGCACTCTTATTGACATCCCAAGATGGTGGATAGCTGCAATTTAATTTTTTAGCGTATTCGTAAGCAAGTTGCCGCATTTTAGTTAATGTAAGCCCGTGATGCATTTTACTGCATTTTATTATATAAGCATTTAGTTTGTCTTCTTGTTCGGTTGTAAATACTTGCTGGGAGGTATACTTAGATGAAAAACTCACGAATGCACCATCTTTATTCTCCTTTTTTTTCTTTTCTATCCTATAGACTTGCAGGTTTTGAATTATATTTATAAGGATAATTTTCCTTCCAACACGTTAGATATCGCAGATGCAACAGAAAGTCTATATAATGTAATGACAGATATGTACTTACCAAATGTCTTAATATAATACAGGTAACACTAAATAAATAAGAAGAATCACATCTGAAAAAAAAAAGTACGGAAATTTTGTTGCGAACATCAGAAACAGGTTTATACGTGCCAGCCGCTAGTCATCGAGTGAACGTTGTTCCGCGCTAGTGTGCGTGTTGTTTGTGTTACTACCTTCTTATTTGTGGCGGACGGCTCGTCTAACGCGTTTTGAATTCGATGAATATTGACTGTATCTATGTCCCCACGTTTCAATGTATCCCATTTCCCTAACCCTAGCTGGCAAAAAACATCCGTAACGTTAAACAAAAAAAAAAGCGTTAGATTTTTTTATTGATTGATAATACTGAAATCTAGTGTTTCTATTATGAACTGCAAGAAGTTTAGGGGTTTTTGTTTTAAAACAAAATATGATGTAACACTGCCATCTAGTACAAGTATTACAAACAACGGAAACTTGAACCTTTCCTCATAACAACGAACTTCGTTCCTATCTGCTGTCCCACGACACCACACTGTTTTTGATTTTTTTTTTGTATGATATATGGCTGTTGGCCGCAGATGGCCTCGACAACCTCGCACAGAGTTTTGGTGATCGCTGAGGGCTCTCAACCGGTCTTATTATGCGTTTTCATACGTGGCATAATTTATACTCACACACACGGACAACGAAAACAGCAACGTAATCTGATTAGTTGCCTACACATCGATTATTGTAAATATAGCATTAGAAATCTTATTACTTAGAAAGAAAGAAAGAAAATATATTTATTTTGTACTCATACAAGGCAAGGATAAAAAATTCATCAGACGTTAGTGCTAACAACTACCACTGTATGAGACAAAAATGGCCGTTAGCGCAGCTTTGTGCTACCTCGTAAGAAGCAGCGCTGGTATTATGCTAACACCTAGTAAATATCACGGACAGAGAGCCATCTTTTGGTATTTATATATACATATATATATATATATATATATATATATAAGAGAGTGAGAGAGAAAGAGTATCTACATAGAGTATACATAACCAACTTAATTAATGCTTACTAAAGTACAGATTGTATAAATTACATTATTATGTGTATATATGTATAATTGTGTATATTTAAAATATACTACTTATCCGAAAATTAAACTAAGAACATGATTTCTAGCGTATTGGTGTTATGTGCAGGGACTAAACAAAACGTCATGTCATTCCTATTTAATCTGTGCCCCGTACGCGGGGTTTTTAGTAGTTCTAAACAAGAGAAAACTGAGAGAAGTAATAGTTTTAAAATTAGGTAAAAGGCAGACACTTATCCCCGGTAGAGTGAACGGTTAATGGAAATTTTATAATCAGTAATTCAGTGTTAGTTTGTGAGTTTTGTTTCCTATATACAGTATAAAGTAGGCTGAATTTTTGAGAGTTATATGATAAATAGTTATTGTGACTTTGAAGTAACCAAGAGGAATTAGAGATGCGTCATTCAACGCAAAGCCGTTTTTAATTTTTTTTTGTTGGTCTGGTGACGGTACCAAACAGGAGCTGGTGATGTGGAAACAGAAGGTAAGTTTAAAGTCATTGTTTTTGTAGAGTAAGCAGATGTTGTTTCAGTTTTTTGCCAAAGTTTTGTTCCGAGTTAAGGGTTCGAAGAGATGGTGGCAGGTTGTTCCAGCACCGAGTACTTGTTAACCTAAAACTCCCAAGGAAGGCGGCCCTACAATGCCTTGGTGTGACCAATAGGTATGAGCAAGCTCGAGTTTTATGTTTGTGTTGTTCACAAGACCAAGCATTTACTCAATGTATTGTGCGATGAACTGACTACGCTACTTAATGGTCAAAAGTGTACATATAACTAGCACACTTAAATGAAATACAAGTCGAATCCAACCATTCCCTGGTGTTTCACTTCAATAGCTACGGTTCAAGGGGTCTGGCCGGCTAACATAGGCAACTTTCCCTGCTCCTAGTATTATCTGTTTAGTTACGGTTCGACGGCTTATACAGTCTTGCCGGCTAAGTAGGAACCCTCACCTCGATCAGCCAGCTGGCACAGACATAGGAAAGTACTCTTAACAACTTATCAGGTTAGCTACCGAAACAGCTGATCCAGAAAAAGTAAAATGAAGAAAAAAATTAAAGTTAAACCTAACGCACTACCCTGCGGGATGCCAGTAGAAAAAAAATATAATCAGAATAGTGTTTCAAATGAAAGATATTTATAAGGTAACAGTTTTAATAAAAAACTACATAAGCTTTGTGATATAGTTATAATTATTCGTGTGCATCCAAACCAGTGCCTATAAAGTCTGTCACGACCTTGCCTGCGGCAGGAGGAAGTAGGCCATAAATCTGTAAGCAATTAATTAAAATGATTGAATTTGTTTTATTCCAACTACATTCCACCAAATGCAATGTATATAATATTTTTTATTTTTTAGTTTTATGAACCTTATGGCCATATAAAATTTTCTCATATTCAAAATTTTTGACGAAGCCTAAAATAGATTAACCTTTAAGAAATGATACCTGATTTATTGTTAGATATGTAGGTACCGTTTACTGCACACCATAAGTAGGATAAGGGCGTAATAGAAAACATGTCAATACAAGGGAACATTGCATTTTACCGTTGTATAATAAAATACAATTGTATTGTATTGAATATATGTGTATTATATTTATTTGTATTGTAAAAAAATATTGCATTTTTAACGGACTTACAAAAAAGAGAATTTTCTATATTCGACTGAATGTTTTTTTTAATATATGTTAAGCGATTTCTCCACCAATTGTCGAACAATAAAAAAAAAATATGCTTCATAAAATCAGGATTTGATCATGCGATACGAGGGGAATTGCGAATAAGTGTTTAAGTTGTACGTTTTACGATTTAAATTGAGAAGGCACGTGGAAGGTGGTCATCAACTTTTTTTTAAGTCATTTATTATATATCCCCAAACACGAGGAAACATTTATTACTTTTTTCTCGGTTGGGCAGTGAAAGTTCAGGATGCTTACAACGTGTCTCCATTACCTATTATACCGCATAATATTGTGGAAGGTTTATATAGAGGTTTTTACCTTATTTGTATAATACATATCACTAGGGATAGTGATCTCGTGATATTCTCTACGGACTGCATCCACAATCTGGTCGGCAGCTTCACCTGGATCTATAGTCCTCATCAGACTTTGGAAACGAATCCTGGGGTTGTGACATAAACCTGTATTCACGATGTACGGACACACTGTTGTAAGCTTGATCTGAAAAAATAAAATTGAATTACAGTTAGGCCTAGTCACCGAACAGTTGTACGAGTATACGTTGTTATGATGTAAAAGAAAATCTTGATATTTGTGACTTAGTCTCATCTTTGTTACTTTTTATTTCCTATCAGTCTTTTCACTTTATTGATAGTTGCCTATGCTGTATTTCCTATAAAATTCCCCTATACGTAGTTTGACCTGTCAATGGCTTAAATTTCCAGCCACTTAAACTATTATAATAACCATATAATGTTGTGTCTTGTGTTTTATCCCTTTAATAGATCTATCGAGAATGGATTCATTACACACCTTCTAAAGCAAGCAAGTTTCTTTAGGTGGCTTACTGATAAGCATGCGATGTCTGGTAAATACAATGTTTTAATTCACATAATGATTGTATAAAATTAGATACAATGAATACAAATAGAGTGTCACTAGCAAAGTGTCATACATTGTTATTTTATCCACTAATAAATCAAGGGGATTATCAAGGCATAAATCAGTAATGGCTAAAGCGTCACACTTGCAATCAAGTGGTTGCGAATTCGAACCCTATCCAATGCACCACCGCTGCACCGTAATGAACTTGAAAAAGGGGTAGGCAATAATACTAGTTATTTGCTACACACCTTCATAGTAATTTAAAAAAATCTAAGGACTTACATTAAGCTAATTAAAATTTATAACAAAACTTTATAGCTCTCTATGTTAATGGTATATTGCAAGCTATTTGCTTGCAATATACCAGTAGCATAGAGAGAATCGCACATATGTATGTTACATATGTATGTTACATACCCCATTAGTATCTCTAGGGTCTTCATGCAGCTCAACAGAAAGTGCTTCCATGATACCCCTGACAGCGTATTTACTGCCACAGTAAGGTACTAAGTTACGTAGTCCCATCTTGCCAGCCATTGATGACATCATAACTATATGACCATAGTTACGAGTTATCATCGCAGGTAGAAAAGCTTGGATCATCTGTAAAAAGGAATTAAATAAATTTTAAGTGTCATCTGAAAACTTATTCCTTTGTATCTAAAACGGACCATCTGTTGACAAACTATTTCATTTATCTAGAGATATAGATAGTAAGTGACTACATAAAATGCAAAGAAAGTGATCCAATCAAGAATTAAGTTAAATCTGAAGACAGCAGTTTACTACTACTGCACTAAGTGTCAATTTTTAGCAGCTTTACGAATTTTTAGGAGCAGAACAAGAGGCTCGGTAATTGTTCTGCTCTCAAAGATTATTTTCAGAAATTAGTTCGTCTAAACCGACAAACAAATTAGTGTAGATAAGTAAGAATATACGTAAATAGTATAAGATAAGTTTAGAAAAAAATAACAAGTAAGTTCATCAGTGTTGAACAAGCTATGCTTATTTTGGGTTAAAATGGCGATGAGGAATGATGTCCAAGAATATTGTATTATTTAGATTTTTTTCTAATTTTTCCTTAATATATAATACGAGTATATATCCAGTAACTGACGCCAGGCAAATTTAATGACGATAATAGTAGTTGTACGTGTATATTATATTTTAATAATGACATATGAAACAGTTTTCAGACTATTGGAAACTACATATTTACATTAAACGACAGACTGATCGTCATATTACGATTCTTATAAATTCTTATAAAATATTTAAGTTCTAGTAAGTAATTACATAAGACTATGGTAATATGCAACTTCTTCACTAAGGATAAAACGAATGACAAAAGAATTAAATTTTAAAAATAATATAAAATATAATTTGCAATATTAAATGTTCATCAAAAACATTACATCGGCAATCATGAAGTTAAACTTTTTGAAAGTGTTTTAGAAAAAACCTCTAACTGTTACTTTGAAGTTGAAGAAATTTACTGTAAATATCCTAAAAAAAAAAAACTTCATCTTTCAAACACTTCTTTCAGCATCATCTTTGTACTTTAAATCTCCGCTGTTTTAGTACAAGAAATTGTAACAATTGGCACTTACCCAAAGGCAGCCATTGACATTGATGTTCATCATAGTCGTGATCTCTTTCTCGGAATGCCTTAGAATTGGCTTGCAAGGCATGATACCAGCGTTGTTGATCAAAATGGTTACTTCTCCAACTTGGACATTAACCTTCTCTGCTAGCTCCATGACAGCAGTTCGGTTTGTGACATCACATCTGTAAGAATTTGCGTCAACATTAGTATTTTTTTGCAAATATCTTATTTTAATAAAAAAATTTTGATGACTCCACTGTGCCTGACGGTAAGCAATAAATGGAGTCCAAGAGTGTGGCGGTCACCATCCTCATTCATTGCATGTCTAGTCAATGTAGCATGGTGACCCACACTATGGCGGCCTGGTGAGATGCTTTTTCACGCCCCGCTTAAAAGACTCGGGATCAAAGTGGAAAGAAAACACGTGCACTTGTAGTGAATTCCAGGCTTTCACCGATCGGCACAGAAAAGAAGAGCCAAACCGTTTAGTTCGGGATCGCATATTTTCGACTCTTAAACGGTGACTCCTCGGGCCAGCATGTGTAGTCCTGTAGAGGAAGGGAGAAGGTGGGACCAATTGGAAGAGCTCGTTGTTGAAATGCTATAGAGGCGACATCTCTTCGCAACTGCGGAGGCTCAAGAGACTGGGTGACCTCAGGACAGTCGATAACGCGGACTGCGCGTCGCTGCAACCGAAAGAGAGCGTCAAGCAAATACTGCTCATAGCCCTCCCAAAGATGAGAGCAGCACTCTACGCAGGAGCGAACCTGGGTCTTGTATAAAAGACACAGATGCTCTGGCGAACCGTCTCACCTTGTTCATTACACCGATCTTTCGCGAGGTCGCCTTAGTGACGAGTCTAGCTCAGCGATAAGCTTCTGTCATTTTCTCTCAACGTCTGCTAGCTTAAAATAGGAAGCATTTTGATAAAAAAAGACGTTATGAACAAATTTGGAGAAGGGTCTTTGGTTAAAAATATTTATAATTATACGTTGTAATTATTGAAACAAAATAGACATGACGAAATGAGATATCATTTCAATGGTTAATTTAGAATGTTTCTATCCGAAGCAGGAATACCGTATAACCTCTCCCTACAAATATTGATTCTTGAAATTAATCACAATCAACAGAAACTTTTACTTCTTATACTGAAAGTAGTGACATCTGTAATCCTATACTCAAAAGTTAATTAAAAATATAAGAATATTATAAATTTAGTCCTTTTCGAAGAAGTACTTACTGATAACTGAAAGCTGCTCCTTTTGCTTGCTTGATAAGTTTGACAGTCTCTTCATTACCTTGGATATTGATATCCACACACACTATTTTAGCACCAAGGCGGCCGAACCGCAGAGCCATTTCCCGACCCATACCATGTCCAGCACCAGTTATCTAATAAAATAAATGTAGATGAGCGATAATATTTTGTGTTTACAACCATGGCATACAAGCACTCGATAAAGGATTTTCAATGCCTGTAAATACCTACCAGCGATACCTCTGTTATCCCTAGACGTGGATTTCAGGATCTGTTATATCTAATAAGCTATACCCCTTGTATTAGGTTAATTTGTAATTCAAATTTCAATTTCAAATTTCATACTTCATGGGAGTTCTTCCGAATTTACTTCCAAAGCCTTAGACGATTTATCCCAAAAGGCTGGTCTATTAAAAGTTCATGTATCGAGTCTATTGTCCAGGGGATCGAGACTTTAACCGAGATGATAGTAACAGAATAAGGGCAGGGTGGATGAAATGGTGACTGGTAAAAACAACTTGTGATCCGCGAATGCTACTAATGCTTACAGAGCAAATATACAAAACTTTAATAAGAACTGCAGCGATAGAAGAAGCGCAGAATGTCGAGCATCGCATGGGTGAAATGGGAAGTGGTTAAGAAAATAACAAGATGATCAGTTAATTTTAGAGACTAATGAAATTATACTATTATGGACATTAGAAGATATGTATCTGTGTACTTAGATAATAAGAAGCTATTTATAAAATAATGACAATGCTTAACGTAAATTTATGGTGACTGGTAATTAAGACTAGTGACGTTTTCTCATAACTACTTTGATTGCAGTTAATAAAATTATCTTGTTAAGTTGTAAATGTTCACTGATACGTAAGCTAGTGTTATATTATAATATATTGATTCGTGACTGTATTTACAATCAAGTTTGGCAAATAACTCTTTTTAAGGATTTTTCGAAAATTTTGTGATAATATATATACATATATGTGTATTTTTTTAAGTGTTAACAAATAGGTATATACATTTCAATTTATTATTATCAATAGCTTGTTATCAATAATATAATGAATTATGTTATTAATTTATAATATAATTATGAGCTTGAAATAAAATTCTCTTCTAAAATAGTCTCTTAATGTGATATTCATTAATTCTCATGTCAAAGGACGAAGAAATTAGACATAATTACTTAGTGATATGATAAGATAAAGCGAGTAAATAATGCGTATTTTTATTAGGCTATTATTATCATACACGTACACCGTATAGGCGACCCGGAACTGATAATTTTATAATCTTCCAGTGTCTCTTCACTTCAATACCCAATATAATTTAGTTAGCTAAGTGACAATTTGACGTCCATTTAATAAAATCATATTGATATCGAAACTTTCGTAACTCTAAATCTGTTTAATGGCCAATTAAAACAAGACCAGTCTATATATCAGTATTTAATTGTAAGAAAATGAAAAAAAATATACAAGCAACGGACACAATGAACACGAAGACTCGAGATAACTATGTAACGTATGTAATTTTGTGAATTACACGAATTTTTGTCAAGTGTGGGAATCTAACCCAGGACCTCCACAACCTGGCCGGGCCTGGCAGTGGAATAGTTAACGTTATGTGTTTAGCTATCTATATACCCACACTTACAGGTTCTGTAAAACAGGATATAAACTATATTTGTATATTTATACACTGTGTTACAGAAAAGGTCTGTAAAATTTTTGGACCGTTATGTGTTAATGTAGCTTATAAAAGCTTTTTTTATAGTTTATTTTTTAAATTGAATAACGCTTTTCCTGGCATAGTTTCACTAATTTCTAAAAAGCCATTTATTTATTTTCCTTACGAGTTAATAATCATTTTGTATGCATACATTATTAGAAAATGACAGATATTTCAAGGAAATCCTTAAAAAAAATGCTAACATATCGATTTCATCCATTAAATTTTGAAACTGATAATTGAACCTCTAAATTGTTAGGGGTTCAATAGTAAGTTTCAATATGGAATTTCTTATTAATGGGCAACATTTTTTAAATCCACGACTTATCTTTTTAGATTTCTTGAATATATAATAGATATTCTTAATTAATGTACGTTATAATTAGTTAATGGCATCGATAATTTTATTCAGAATAAACTTATAAAATGTTTTAAGGGACTCACCAGAATAATATCTTCACTGACGTCCTTAGGATCAGGTGGTATCACTATTCTAAACATAGTTTTTAACACTTCGTAATTTGCTTTTAGGAGCATCCATATTACTTCAAAGAACAGTCTGATCGCAGAGATTATCTGTGGTTCGTCAGCCCTAAAAAAACGCATTGCACTTCAATAACAAAATAAATAAAAAAACAAACTGATAAGCTTTTAAAATTGGAATTGGCACACGGCCAGCGTCAATGAGATCTCAAAGTGAATACTGATGTTGTTATTCACTGTTTAAGATCATGAATAAAGGTGTATGCAGACTACGTAGAAACTAGGTTAGGAATTAATAATAATGTAAACTATAATGATATCTGTTAAGTGATATTATTATTGTCAAGTTAGCTATTATATAACTTCACGGTCTGTCTACCAACTCAGGTAATATACAAAAAAATCACGTCTTCTTGTTGGAGACTATTTCTAAACCACCTTTTTCCTTACATTTTTGATTTAGTAACTCAAGAGAGCCAAGAAAAAAGCAGGCAGTGTTTAAGAGATCTCTGCAATAAATAATATTATTTACACCAAGGAATATATTTTACACTTTCTCCAAATACTTTTTACGTACATTACTTAATTGATCAGTGCCATGCTCTGCACTTTTGTCTGTTTAATGGTCACTACTCTACTCGTTCCGCATAGAGATCATAGAATATTTTTATTAACGCAATTTATTACAGTAATCCAATCAAACACATTTACTTTGTCCTATTATCAATTATGAGTGATAGTAAAAACACCACACAGACTTAAGAGTAGAATATCTAAAATTATAAAATATCTCCTTAATACCAATTACCTGCTGGTGTGTACTAGTACTATAAAAACTCATAACGTTAGGAACGATATCCGTAACTTACGGATATCTACAGAAATCCGAAAGTTTCGGTTACAGTTACGGATATCGTAACCATATTGAAATTCGTTATAATATAGCCGTTACCGAAATTGTCAGACGGAAAAAAAATCTTCTTTTTGTTTATAGGAATAGGCGTTTGTCAGTCACTCACAAGTAAACTATTGTTATTATACAACAAAATAATTGAAAAACAGTTAACATATCTGCTTTAACCAAATCAAATATTAAATTGACTCTTCATAAAACACAACGACACGAAAAAGACTCATAAAATATACTTGTAAAGTCATTACGTACTTTAATACATATGTATGTGATTTCTGGAAGAGGAAAATATTAAATTTTGCCATATTATCTTAGGGACTTAGGGACACAGAAATTAAAAAAATGAAACAATTTCTCTATTGCATATGAAAAAACCTTTATAAAAATAACAGCTTCACCGGTCAGCCTTGATATGAAATTAAAAATGTTGTTTATTTATACAAGATCAAAGCGTAACTTTAATATGTTATAGACGTAAATTAATTATTCTAATGGCAATGCCATTTCTTAATAAAGGCCATCACAAATAACGGGTATATTAAATAATCAGCTGGGCTTAGCAGACGTCGGCCTTGCAAGCGCAAGGTTGGAATTAGTGGAATTGTACGGTCGATAGCGCTCTACGAGTCACCAGTGGGGGCAGGCACTCTGTCGAAGGTCGTGCGAAGGCCTCAACGCGCGATGTCCGTCAGAGTGATTAGGGGGTACCGTACGATCTCTTTCGAGGTGTCCGGCCTGTTTGCAGGATCCGCACCCTGGGACTTAGACGCCATACTCTTAGTGTTGCTGTACCGGTGGCGCAGGGATGCGCTAGGTCGGGGCGAGCTACCGGAGCCTGGAGAAGAAGAGGCAAACCGGGCTGAACTTGCGAGTGGCCGAACTGAAGAGTGACAGTTGGGGGGCACGTCGCTATAGCAGTGGTAAGACCCGTCCTTGGGAGTGGCTGGTGAGAAAACATGGAGCCCAAACTTTCCGGATGACACAGGTGCTTTCTGGACATGGGTGTACACAAGTACCTGTGTCGGATCAGCCGGGGGCCGACGTCACGGTGCCATTATTGTGATGATTGTCCTGACGACATGGCACTTCACACGCTGGCGGACTGCCCAGCTTGGGCCAGCCTGCGTCCTGATCTTATCGCTGCAATCTGTACTGCAGGTAGTAGCAGTAGTCTCGCTCCCGACCGTGGTCTTGTCCATTGTTCGGAGCGAGAGCGCATGAAACGCCGTCGCTTCCCTCTGTGAGGAAGTAATGCCCTCAAAGGAGACGACGAGAACGGGAGAAAGAGCGCGGAACAGCTCTCCCTACCCGCAGAAGACGCACCGGGCGCCGGAGGGCATTCGCTGATATCCAGCCACCTTAGGAAGCGGCCTGCGGGTGATGAACTTTTGGGGAATTTGTCGTCCGAACAGATGCAGGCCCGAGAGGTAACGCGCAGTGTTCCGTGCGCGCTTCTTAGGAGACTGTGACCGAAGGGTGACGGTTGCACTAGTGACGGGACTCGTCTCGGGTAGCGGAAGAATAAAATTGCGATCCTCGCTCCCCTGATCACGGGCAAAATGAGGAACACCGGGGTGGTTTTCAGTCGGTCCGAGAGACCCCTTCGCCCAATCCCACGGGCGAAGGACATCCATGATGATCCATGATCCTTCTGCATATCAATGATATGATGGCTCTTGGCAACATACATTGTTATGCAGACGACAGCACAGTACACGGGCGATACTTTGGACATCCTGCTGCCAAGCTAGCAGAAGTTGAGGGAAAACGACAGGAGCTTGTTGCTGAGCTCGACCGGGTCTTGAGCCGCATCTCTCAATGGGGTTGTGAGAATCTGGTCGAGTTCAGCGCCAAGAAAACACAGGCGTGCGCGTTTTCAAACAAAAAGTCTCCATTCCTTCCCCTTCCTACTCTTCAGAACACTCAACTGCCACTACAGGATAGGCTTAGTATACTGGGTATGGACATCTGTCGGGATCTCAATCCGCGTGATTACATCGAGAGCGTTACTAAGGCGGCCTCGCGGAAGCTCGGTGTATTGAACAAGGTGAGACGGTTCTTCTCGCCCGAGCATCTGTGTCTTTTATATAAGACCCAGGTTCGCTCCTGCGTGGAGTACTGCTCTCATCTTTGGGATAGCTATGCGCAGTATCTGCTTGACGCTCTCGATCGGTTGCAGCGACGCGCAGTCCGTATTATAGACTGTCCTGAGGTCACCCAGTCTCTTGAGCCCCTGCAGTTGCGAAGAGATGTCGCCTCTATGGCAGTTCTCTATCGCCTACATCACGGGGAGTGTTCTGACGAGCTCTTCCAATTGGTCCCACCTTCTCCCTTCCTCTACAGGACTACACGTGCTGGCCTGAGGAGTCACCGTTTGCTAGTCGAAGATATGCGATCCCGAACGAAACGGTTTGGCTCTTCTTTCCTGTGCCGATCAGTGAAAGCCTGGAATTCCCTACCAGCGCACGTGTTTCCTTCCCAATTTGATCCCGGGTCTTTTAAGAGGGGCGTGAAAAAGCATCTCACCAGGCCGCCATAGTGTGGGTCACCATGCTGCATTGACTAGACATGCAATGAGGATGGTGACCACCACTCTTGGACTCCATTTATTGCTTACAAAGCAATAAATGGAGTCCAAGGATGGGCAAAGTGGAGTCATTATGGTAGGCTTACAAATAAAAAAAAATGGAAAAGGATCTTAAACTAAGGTTATTTCTATGGAATTGGGTGACAAACAATTATATACATATATTTTTAACTTTTTATTGCTGACTCATCAATAGGACCTCAACCAGTCTGATTGTGTCACATGTTAAATGTTTTTTACTCATATAAACCAAATAGTTTAGGACCTGAAGACTTAAATAGATAGTTTGCATTGCCATTCAACGTGGCAACGCTGAAAGTCTACAGGGAACTCTACCCGTCGGAGGAATTTCATGACATGTGTGTAAAAGAATATTTTTTTATTTATATAAAATGTATTAATTTACAAAGCAGCTAAAAAAAGCTCTGTAACATAATAATATTATTTTGCAATATTAATAACGCAATAAACGACTTATATAGTAAGTTTAAATACCATCTTATCTTTGTTATTCTAAAAGTACGAGTTTTTTTTAAACCAATTTTCATTAATATTATCATTTATGTATAACAATGTGATTTCCGACTAACTAGGGATTATGAGATTAGGCAGCAAAAATAATAAACGTAATTAAATATTTGTTAATATCCTCTCGATAAATTACATATTGGATGAAACATTAAGACTTATTGTTGTATAATAGTATAGTAGTTGTATAACTTGTTATACAACTTTGGGTATACTCAAAATAAATTTGTTGTTTTTTTCTCCTAGTACATCAATATCATATCATTTCTTTCGTCACCGTTTTGTTCTTAAGCGCTAATGCGTGATTGTAAATAGAGCGTAACCTTCATCTAGAAAGGAACAATATATAACATTAATTTCGCGAGTAGTCCTAGTAACTATGTAAACACTTTCCCCCTGATCTTGCCCAGATTTTGCATCGGTGTTGGTGTTTCTATGCATAGCTAGAACAAAATTATTCCAAAAAATCTAAGTAATTCATCTGCGTTCTAGACCTCCCTAAACAGGCTATGTTTAGTGTTGGTTAATGTTCCAGAATATTTATTTCCAGATTTTGAAGCATCAATAATAGTGAAAAATTGTACTTACATGTTGCCTCCTCGATTCCTGTACCGCTACTGTATAAAAAGTGATTATAGCGTAACTGATAACGACTGATAACTTTCAGTTCAATTCTGATTAGTGGAGTATTGATACCGTGCTCGTTTGGAAATCATTTATATACATTCTTAGATTATGACATGAATTTTGAACAGTACGAGTATGTAAAGTGTTATAAAATCGTCCGCATCGATAGGAAGATAGATTTATACACGGAATCACGCTTAGGCACGAATCGGCCAGCCCGACCAGTGCGAAACCACGGCCTCACAGAAAACCGGTTGTGAAGTAAAGCTTGCGTTGCATTTCCCTGAAATGCGTGAGGTTTCCGGAGGCCCAACTCCCCCTCTCTCCTTTCTTCTCCCCTCATCCGACCTCTCCTCTTTGCCATCTCCTCATCCAACCTATCTTCTTACCCCTTCCCGTATCCCCCTATCCCTCATCACCCTCAAAGGCGGGCAGCGCACTTGCAACCCTTAAGTTGCAGGTGTCACTTACCATCAGATGACTCGTCTGTGTGTATAGTGTAATCCACAAACATGTAGATGTCCCAAGTTTGGAAGGCATGTGTGTTTGTTGTTTCGGCATTTGTGAAGCAACCAGCGACACAGGAATAATTTCCAATACGGAAGTTTTCTTTTAAAATCAACTTCACAAGAAAAGCCATGTTTTTCGAGTGCAATTTTGTGTGTAATGTATGATGTTTTTTTTAAGCCTCAGAGCCTAGACTTCTAGATGGATATCGAGAAATGAGGTATTATTTGAATCGTCTAAATCGTGCGACTTGCAAACTGTATACCCTTTTTTTTACACTATAGAAGGACAGACGAAAAGATCCGTCCATGGACACCTGCAACTCAAGAATCGTATATTTAAGTACGACTCCAATCGTACCATCCAAAATTAAAAAAATATTAAATTAAATTAGGTGTACAATAAAGATATTTATTATAATTATATTATAAGAAGTATATATAGATAAATGAATGATTATGTGTAGAAAGCAACTCTTTGTAGGACATCAAAAACGTTAAAAAAGGTGTTTATTTTAAAACAATTATATATTTCGTCAATAAAACATGGCCTCTGATATCTTTTATATTTTGAGTTAAAAGTGTCGTGAACTTTACGCTTATATCAAGCGCTCTTGTTTACTAGTTGATAAACCTTTATTATTACAAGTAGGGCACCTTTAAACCGTTAAAAACAAAACATTTTGTTGTGCATTTTATCTAGATCCTATGCAACCAACCAACAATTCATACATATTTGGTTCTAGAGTTATTTAACTGTGGGTCCGAAAATAGCATCCTGTTACGCATGAACGTAGTTTCTTAGTAACGTTGAGATAGCAGGAGGATATGAATATTACTTATCTCATTCCTTCCTACGGGCTCAGGTGGTGTTACTGAGGAACACAACTCCACGCTAGTAGAGTTAAAGAAAGAAATATTTTGTACTCATTCAGTATTTACGAAACACTGCCACCAGTGGTAGAGCCATGTTTAGGCACGAATGGGCTGGCTCGATCGGTGCGGTACCACGGCCTCACAGAAAACCGGTTGAGGGAAATGAGAGAGATTTCCGGAGGCCCAACTCCCCCTATCCCCTTTCCTCCCCCCTCACCCCCCCTCTCCATATTATCATGTCCTCATATCCGTTCTTTCCCGTCCCAGCAACCCCCCATTCCTCATCACCCTCAAAGGCGGGCAGCGAACTTACGACTCTTGAGTTGCAGGTGTCCATGGACTTGTGCCACTTACCATCAGATGACCCGTCTGTTCGTCTGTCCCCCTATAGTATATAAATAAAAAAACCAGCCAGTTTGAGGGCTATCGAAATGTTCGAAACATTTAATAACCCACTATTTTATTTACTTTGAATGTACTCGGTTACACTATAAATGGTATTTGGTTGCTTTACTGCTAGTAAACCCTTGCACTGTTTACGCTCGAATCCCTGAACAAAGAAATTGTTCATATTACACAACACTTTGTTATGTACCCATCAACTATGAATGTATGTAATAGTTATTGAATTATTCTACGACAGTGCATATTCCAAAGTGTGCCCCTCCCGATCACTTAAGTTTTTCTTAACATGTAGTTGGATAAAGTGTAACATATGTTGCTTCCTAATAGGTTTTTTAAATAGTAACATGTTAAAACGAGTTTATGGCTATGATTTTCTAAAAATCATATATTTAAATTTGAATTTGTTTGAAACAGTATTCCCTGTTTTCTTCGTATTAATTATATTATATCAGTGTTAGGTGTGCCTTAAATTATTATATGTACATAAAGTTTCCTAAAAAAAAGTATTAGGTTAATTAGTATATCAGCTTCCTTTCGAGCTATTATTGCCATACATTTTCAAAGACGGTTAACAGTAAATATACTCAGGTCTGCTATCCGTTGGAGCAGTAAACATATTAAAATTCTAAGTCAACGCAATCTTAAGATAAGGCCGTTTTTGCTCCGTTAAAGGCGATAAACGCAAAATCTTTCCCATTGCCCTACAATCATGGTTTTTGGCAAAAAAGTTAGGTCTCATAGTACAAGTAAAAGGAAAAATCCTAAAATAGTTAATTCGTTGTTTTATCATATATAAAAAATGTTTTACAATGTATGGGAGCGTAATGCAATGTTTAGTTTGTTTTTTGAAAATAGCGGTCAAATATCTCGAAGATCGATTCCCGACAAACTATACGACACATAAAAAGCTGGGTTATGTTGTGTGTATGTATGTACATATGTACATGTGTATGATGCTTCTTTGTCACACATCCAAGAAGCCTAAACGGCTTGATGGACTTTGACCAGTATGTTATCATGCAATTCTTCTTAATAGTGTTAGTGACGTATGCTATAAGAAAACAGTAGAGATACAATTAACGTAATAACACTTTTTAAAGCCAGTTCTCTATTAAAATGATTCTTTATTAGTATACTTTAACTTCATTTATGAATCTATTTTAAATATTTTTTGAATGGAATTAGTTGTACTGTCTTTTGAATTAGAGGGAAGTTTCTGTATTTCATTTTACACAACGGGGGAAACCCCTGTAGTGTAAAATGAAATACAGTTAATTACGATCATTTCGATACGATTATCACGAAGGACGGTGAAGTTAGTTGTATATTTCTTAAAAGTCAAATATACTTATTATTAGATACATGATGTTCATTTGCATACGGGATTCTCGGTGTACGAGTTTGACTCGCCATTGTCCGGTTTTTTTATAAACATTTTGCACTCTACATACCTAACTTGTCGAGAAGTTAGGAGTAGGAGAGTAACGATGATTGAATCTGCTAATAATTAAAACAAATTTATTTAGTAATTCTGATTTTTAGTTGAGTAATTGCGAAATTATTTCTTATGTAAAATCAAATCAAATAAAGATTCAAAGAACTACTATGTGTATAAGTGGTCTGTAAACATAATTTGAAATTACAGGTATGTTCTTTTCTACGATTAAGAGTTTTTTTTTCTAGGGGGCTTCTCATCTTCTCTTCTCTTCTTATTTCTATTTTTTTCCCATTTACTGGCTCATGCAAAGATTTTAGTGGCCAACCACTACTGCGTTTTAGAAAACATTTATAACGCCATCTATTGGATACCGTGTTCAACTAATGATGTAAGAAAACATTTTTTTTCTGGTTGTTGAACCCTGGTCAAGGTGAACACCGAGTAATCCCGGTTGTATCTAACATCTGTAAGTCTTTTAATAATAATTCTGGTACTGAATTGTATTACTTAAACACTTAACAATAAGTTGGCTGTCAATACTGCCAACACAAGTTATTTAGAAGAACTGAAGTATATCTCACAGCAGTTTACATACTGTGCTGTTTATATTTACACGGAGATAAAGTGTACATAATCGCTTTAGTTTTTTTAAGTCGATGAACACATGTAAACACAATCAAAATCTTTTAGAAGTACAAAACATACATAGGTACAGCTCCATGCTTTAGATAGCGTATGTACGTATATAGCGTATGTTATGTTATGTGGGGATGGTGTCACCTTTAACACGGATATTTTTTCTGAGGCACACCTAAGGCTCCGGCCATAAGACCCTCTGACTTAATCGTTTCGAGTTCACCATCTTACCATTACTCCCGTTGAGGTGAGTGTCCCGTGGGGATTCCACACAAAGAATAATGAAATACGTGTTTATTAACTCGTTAGTAGTAGAAGTAGTTAACTGGCCTATTGGTCTAGTGGTTACGGACACTGACTGCTAAACGTGAACCCTGACTGGTCTTCAAAAAGGTATGTAATCCACTAATAGTTGTTTCGAGTCTGGGTGTTCTTTGTGTCAAAAAACAGTTAAAATTTAAATTGGATGTTATATATCTATTTATTTTGGTATCATAAAATTAGCACTACAAACTTTTTTTACTGTATATCTCTACAAAACTCTTCATTCAAGACGACATATGTACATATGTATGTCTGTGTTGATTTCTATAGTTTCATAAAACAATCAAATTAACCATTTGTGGTATTGTCATCAACATTAATTACTACAATTATTTACATATGTTAATACCGAGAGCGCAAAGATCTGTGCCAAAATTAAAAGGGTTCATGTGAATTCATTCAATTACCGACCGAGATTTTGTGAACTTGACCTGCCGCCTACCAGTTGGTAATCAAAGATTGGACTTCCAAAGATCTTCAATTCCAAGAAATACACATGAATGATGATGTAAGTAAATGTCATGTCCAAAAAACTTAGTTGGAGTTTCAAGGTGTTCAGTATACGAAAGGACGTGGCGCTCAACATAATCGTAACTTTTGGGTAATTATATTATAAATTATATACTATCTTGTCCTGTATATACATGTATGTGTTCATTTATTTTTGTATAATTTCATGTATATTTATGATTCAGGTCGTCGTCTCCATCCATCCACCCATTAAGTACATCTTTATCCCTACACACACTTACACGCACACACATTCAGAGCGATACTATTTTATAAATATTGCCGTGATTATAGTGTTAGATGGCAACAGCTCCCACACACTTAAAACAACTTTTTGTCCAAAAAAGTGGCGGTTTTATCATAATAGTTGCCAACCTAATAATTTAAATACATCTATTAAATATTAGAATAACTACATAATAAATGCACTCATTTGACATACCTATGACGTCTACTTATAATTTAAATACTTAATTTCTTATTTCACCATCAATGCGACAGAAACTACAGTGGTAGAGCCATGCTTAAGCACGAATGGGCCGGCTCGACCGGTGCGATACCACGGCCTCACAGAAAACCGATTGTGAAGTAACGCTTCCGTTGCATTTCCCCGAAATGAGTGAGGTCTCCGGAGACCCAAAATCCCCCAGCCCCCCTAATGATAGCGCTGTTAACAAAAAGGATACCCCAGGGGGGTACCAGCGCTAGCGTTTGAGAATCCCCCCCTGGACGTCCACCCTCAGTACGGATAATGCCTGAGCGTGGATGCCCAGGCTGCCCCTCGTACTCTGGGGGGGGCTCAACTGCGCTCTCAAAATCTGCTCGGGGCAAGAGAAGGCATACCATGACACCCCCTGTCACGTTTACCGTGGATTTTTGTAACATCAGGGGCTTACATTCGAACCTCGACACTGTCCACCACCACCTTGAGACAGCAAAGCCGGCCTTGCTCTTTTTAACCGAGACGCAGATATCATCTCCAGCGGACACATCCTACCTCTGCTACCCTGGGTACGGACTGGAACACTCCTTTGATCCTAAGGCTGGTGTATGCGTGTACGTTAGAGATGATATCACTTCTCGCCGCCTCGGCAATCTTGAAGGTCGGGACCTCTCCATCTTATGGCTACGTGTAGACTGCGACGATCCCCGCATCTACCTATGCCTCTACAGGTCCCATAGCGGTGAAGCCGAAACGGACTGACTCATCGACCACGTCCAAATGGCTACAGACTCAGTGCTCCAGCAGGTCCCATCCGCAGAGATTGCGAATCTTGGCGACTTTAACGCCCATCACGCCGAATGGCTTGGTTCGCGCAAAACCGCTGTCCTGTCCTGTCCTGTCCCCCTATAGTATAAAAAAAAAGAAAAAATGTTTATACTTACATTGCCATCAATAGTTATGTATCAGGTGGCGGTACATACTCGTATATGTGAGATTGAATCCAGAACAATACTCTAGACTAAAGGTAAGGAAAAATTGTCGGCAGTGCAAAGAACTCTCACGAAGACATCGAAGACGACTCATGTCATGGACCCAGTGTATAATAAGCTACCTATGCATATCATTAATGTCAGTAGTACAAATATTTTTAAAAGTGGGCTAAAACGTTGGCTTGTCGAGCAAACTCTTTTGACGAATTATTAAATAATAATAATTGTTGATGAGCTTCAGCTTAGTCGCATTTTTGTGAGACTGCGGTGTGTGTATCTTTTCCTTCCAGGTTAAAACAGGGTTTCGACAGAATGAAATGAATAATTTAGTTTATTTCATTAGATTTGAATTTGACGTAACGTGGTGTCGTTCGAGCGCCTATAGAGTCAAAGCTTGCACTGCGTCTGGGGCCTTATTCCGTAAATCGAACGTCGAAGCTTCGGTTGACGTATCGCACGTTTTCTAAAACCAACGTGTTTCGGATCCGACGTTCCATTCGTTGTTCGTAACTTGACGCTTTGTCTTTCGTTGACCCTACTCCCAAGTGTTATTTTGACGTTAGTTCTTCGTTGTTTGACAGCGCTTTGTTTGTAAAATAAATTATTATCGAAATGGCACGACTTTTTTATGAGCAAGCATTAGCGGAAGAAAGAGCCGAGTGGAGTCGCAGACGTCTCGGCCTACTTGACACATTTTTTGAGAAGCAAATTCCTGACATGGAATTTGTTTCAAATTAAAGACTCCACCGGAGTTTGTTTGAACAGTTATGTGAGGACATAATCCTATTTCTTCCTCCAAAGACAAATGTTAGGGGAATAGATCACACCATTAAGGAAAGCTACCTCTAGTCTACAGTATATAAAATAGCTAGGTATCTACATATTGTTGAATTATTATTTCGGTCTCTACCGATGTATATTTAATTTAAATTAATAATAATTAGGCTTCTAGAATAGACAATGTGAAAGGCCCAAATAAATTTAAGTGCTCTACCTTTTGTTTAAATGTCTATTATTATAGACATTACTTATCTGAAACATTTTTACATTCAGACAAATTTTTAATCTAAGTAATTACCTATTTTCAATTATACATTCTGACGGCTCGGTCATTTTATGCCAGGGGAAGCTACCAGGGAGTAGTAGGGCTCAACATGGATGGCCCTATGGCACAGCAGACCGTATCAAATGGCTTGACCGTGTCTCGGTCAAGTCACTGAGGCACTTAATAATCCTGCAAATATCAGGAAATATATCTACAATTTCCCCAAAATAATCTTATTAAAGAAGGGCGCTTATAAAAACTAAACTCAAAACAACGGCTAACACATATATTTAATATGACTTTAATATGATATTATTTATGAATATGACTTTAATATGATAACACAGGGGCAGACGCACAGATTAAACAGCATGATATTAGGTCTTTTATAAGTAACATCTTTTATAAGAAAACAATTTAAAAAAAAAAAAGTGCAAAATAATTTATTAGAAATATTTATTGGTAGAGTTTTCAAAAAAGAAAATTAATAATTTAATAAACATTTTGCTATAAATAAATCATTTTATTTTGACGTTTTCGCTATATTTACAGATTTCTTCATGGTCAGCATAAAACATATAAACATTAGATTTATTATGCTAGTTAAAAACCAGCATATGCAGAACTGGTGCTGGGTATAGGTTCAGATAAAATAGGGCTGTGGCTAGGAGTTATTTCATCATCGTCACTATCGTCATCACTATCATTATCAGAAAAATTATAAATTTATCATTGACGGAATCTACGATATGATCACTTTCAATGCACGCGAGTGTACTTGTAAGTCAGTGGGATGCGGACGCTGGGCGAGAGGCAAGGGTCGACTGATCTACCAATAGGACGATCGGAACGACGTTACCCGCCACCACCACCAAAGGAACCTAAAATTCGTTTCTGCGTATTCAAGGGCATTGTTCAAGTTATTAGCCGGGAACATATACCCTTCACTATATCAGTTGTCTATGGATCCGGAACGACGGCCGCCCGTACTAGTCGAATATATACTATAGTGGTAAGGTATCTGTCCGATGTTCTTTGTTGTTTCGTTTCGATCCGAAGTTTAAACTTTCGATTTTCGGAGTAAGGCCCCCTGGTTCCGTTGAATTGTGTTCCGTCGCCAGTAGGTGGCGGTACTCGCTAACAATTATTTTAATCGACTTCTATCTTTATGAAAACTATGAATTATTTTTGACATAACCTAATAACATTTTAGTTCATTTGTTTATTTTTTATATACAACTCCCGCATAAGGAATAATTTCTGAGGCTTTACAAACTTTCAATCAACGGACACAAAGGACACCCAGACTCGGGACAATTATTTGTGGATCACACAAATTTTTGTCCCGTATAGGAATCGAACCCACGACTTAAGGTTCAGCAGTCAGGGTCACTAAAAACTAGACCAATAATTTGTAATTTATCTACTAACTTCAATTGAGCTAACATCTAGTTGTCTATTTCTTGATGTAATTTAATATTTTTAACTCATTTTAATTAATTATTAAAATTATGAATAATTGTAGCTTTGGTAGTACGTATTATACTTTTGTACCTATTCATTTGTAATGCAATGCAATTGTATTCATATGTATATATTTTGAACTGTAGGCGACCCCTTCTGGCCCCCTAATTATAGAGTCACCTTCTAATAAGGTGGTCAAGGCTTGCAGGGGTTTCGAAGGCTTCCTTCTAGGGATATCCCGGGTCTCGATATACGATATAGTCACTGTGACGGAACACGGGTTTAGTAGGTTCGAGTCCGACATACCATCTCACCCTCAGCTCCGGTGAGGTGATGACCCGTGGGGGTTTCCACAAGAAAAAAATAGGCGACCCTTTTTAATAAATGACTATTATGACTATAATGACAATCCTCTATGAATAGGATGTCTAAAGAGGTAGAAAATAGCCTCCCGCGTTATCCTGGAGTGCTCTGCCTCTGTGCCGCAGAAGAGGGTATCATAACCATTATTCGCTGAGGCAGAAATTCCGTAATAATGACCGTGCCATGTCAGTATATCTATGATCTAATAAAGATCACTTTATTCAAAAACAGTGATGAGCATACCTTCTTATAATACAAGTAATAAATAAACATAAGCTGCTTCCAAGCTCCTAAAAACTAACAACTCTTTTCTAGGTCAACATGTGCCATTTTATAATAAAATCCCTGAAAATATGCAAATGTTAAGTCTAAATAAGTAGCGCTTGGGATTGAACTGTTCGAGATTCAAAGGATATTTGAAATACTCAATACAAGATAATGTACTAATATGCTTCTTATTTATTTCTTTTTCCCTGATTTTCAGTTACCTTATTTAAATGTCCTTCTTATTCTTATTAAAAAAGACAACTCCCGCACTAGGATTAATTCCTGTGTCGCGGGGGACTTTACAAACATTCAAGCAACGGACACAAAGAACACCCAGACTCAGAACAATAATTTGAAGATTACACAAATTTAAATTACACATTTATTTACAAAATAGCATACTACAAAATAGTGTTGTATTGTATACATATGTTGTACAATAACTATTGTAATATTTATCTGGTTATATAAAAGAATGATCATGCATTAGTTTACATCATGAACAGAGGCAGGTGTTTAACTATCTTATATTTTAAATATTAATTTCACATTTGACAAAGGAACCTGTAGTTGCGGTGACGCTGTGTGTATTGATTTATACTTTTAAATATTTTTTTTTAATAATAAAACAGGACGATTTCAAACAATTCCTGAGCATTTTTATGAAATAAAGAAATTAAATTTGAATGGGTATTTGAAGGAATGGTTACATAATGGGCGAAATTCCTCGGGGGTATAAGTTCACATCTAAAAGCCCGTGAATGCCAGAGGAGTCTCACGTGATTCTGGAAGGAGCTGTTTTATCGGAACGTATAATGGACACAGACCCTTTTCCATTAGAAATAGGAGGGCATCGTCCTATATTAGTAATGATGATGATGATATTGAGGAAAGGAGCTAAAACACTCCGAACCCGCAACCGTCACACTACAGGTGACGGTTGCGGGTTCTGAGTGTGACTGTGACGTGTGACGGTGATGTGAATAATCACCTTCTTTCATTATATATATTTGAAAATCTAAAGAATTCAAAGTATCAGCTTGTAATTGAAGGTGTATTGAGCGAGTCGGCGTTGGCCTTTTAAATGCACTTGTTTTAATAATATATGTAAATGGTCAAGGGTGACTCCAGTTAGCTACGGATCTCCATAATGGGAATATATAAAACGAAGGCGACCGTACGTTTGAAAATATTTATATTTCTTGTCAGTACGAGACTCAAAGGACAGTTACTTTATCGTTTATTCCGTTTATAGGTAAGAAGCACTTACCTGTTGGTCTAGTGGTTAGTGAACCTGACTGCTGAGCCGGAGATCGTGGGTTCGATTACTACACATGACAAAAATTTGTGTAATCCTCAATTAGTTGTCCCGGGTCTTGGTGTTATTTATGCCCCTCGTATGAATGTTTGTAAAGCCCCCCGCTACAGAACAATTATTCCTAATGCTGGAGATATCGTTTTAAAAAGAAAAAGGAAGAAAAAACAATAATATTAATATGATTTTTTTATAAAAGCTGACATTATGCCTGTTGCCCATGTTAATGTTTACAGTATGCGACTTGAACTTGATGGCTACTTGAACTATTACTTACACTCCTCATTCCATTCATAAAAGCAGTATTAGTTTCGTTAAACTCTATAATCTTTTAAATTTTTAATATATGTTCTCCATAATTTCATATTGAATTCTCAAAATTACTTTGAAAATTTAATGACAAATGTTGGCATTACCTAAATGGGAATATATTATTGTCGAGAAAATGTGGTAGTTAAATATGTTTCTATCTAACCTTTGCGAATACAAGCGTGAGTGTATGTATGTATGCAAACCATTCGTTAGGAAAAAAAAGCAAGAATATAAAAAGCGCCTTTAAGGAACTAATAGCAAACTTTACGCGTGCTTATTGTTGCTTAAAATATTGTTACAGTTTTTATGAAAAAGTAGAAATACAAAAAACTTCCCTATTAAAGTCGATAGTAAATATTTTATTTTAAAGAATAGTAATAATCAAAGTCACAATAATAGTATTCTTGTCAACCCCCCTTCTAAGCAAAATGCGTGTGTTAGTCAAAAGAACAACTGGCTTGTTTAAAAATAAAAACTTGACATTGCTGGACAATATCTTTTTGGATTAGCAATCACACACCTACCATATCTTAGCATTAAAGTTGAATAGACCTTCATATTGCATTTTTTTCATTTATGCGTTGAAATTTTATTCTAATCTGCTTAATGGTTTTTGGCTCACCGGAGAACTTCCTTCGTTGGTGAAATTGTAGTGCCACCTCCACAAAGGCCACAACGAAGAATTGAATTGAATTATAAACTTATTCTTTAAAAAATATAAATAAATATATATGTATATTAATGGAATGTGAATAAATAAAAATACATACTTACTAGCAAAATATATTTGCAGTGTAGTTTTACTTAAAGGAGAACTGAAAATAATAATTCTTTTTTTCTTCTAGGTTGTCTACAAGACACATTAACGTAACAAAAAGTTAATATGTAGTCAAGTACATATGAGATTAGACCTCATTGCTTACATCGACACCACATATTGACTACACGGATGGCGCAGCGGTTTCGGTGGTTATCGCGCCACTACGCTGCCGCGCTGAGTCCATCGCCACACGGGACAACACTTTACGTAATCCTCAAATTGTTGTTGGGTGTTCTTAGGTCCGTTATTTGAATGTTTATAAAGTCCCCCGCTAAACCCTGGAATAAACAATAGTGCAGGAGATGTCTTCAAAAATATATATATTAGTGCAAGTGCCGTTTAACTTTATCGGTACATGTAGCTATGTGGGAATCAAAGGTAACGATGTAGGTAAGTCATTTTATATACAAATAAGTTAGTAATTAAGCACAGAGTTCTCCTTCGGTCATCAGATACCTAAAAACACACAACTGCAAAACTTATAGACTACACACCTGCAATGTAAACATTAGATCTAACCTATTACCCAGCATTCGGCAACCGTGATGTGCAATGTAAACATTAGATCTAACCTATCACCCAGCATTCGGCAACCGTGATGTGCAATGTAAACATTAGATCTAACCTATTACCCAGCATTCGGCAACCGTGATGTGCAATGTAAACATCAGATCTAACCTATTACCCAGCATTCGGCAACCGTGATGTGTAATTACACTTATTTACCACGTATTATTTTCCGTAATAAATCATTTTGTATGTGGTGTACAACTTTTCTTTTTTTATGTGTTGTTCGTTAGTTGATGATGTATTATTTATTAATTACAAAAAAGAAAAAATACAATCACGCTTGAATAAGATCTGAGATCTGAAGAGAAATTATCAACATGCACTGGTAAACCTATTATTATTATTATACAGACATTACAAATCAAAATAAACATATACTAACAAATTCATTACTAACGTTGTAGAAAACACATTAAAATAACAGTACTTGTAACTATGTACCTAGGTTGGTACGTTTTCATATGGTAGGTTCTCTAACGTGTGAGAGCCATACTTCAGCACGAATGGGCCGTCTCGACCCGGAGTATTACCACGGCCTCTCAGAAAACCAGCTATTAAACGAGTTTCCCTTCGCGTCTTTGCCGTCCCCATTTACCCAACCCCTCTTTTTGCTCCTTCCTTTCTCCTACTTGAAAAGGTGGACAGCACTCTTGTGACTCTTGAGTTGCAGGTGTTCATGGGCGGCGAAAGTAACTTACCATCAAATGACGCGTTTGCTAGTTTGTCCCCTTTATACATAAAAAAAAGGTAAACAATTCTTTTTTATTAGCCTACCATAATGACTCCACTCTGACTGATGGAAAGCAACAAGTGTAGTCTAAGAGTGGTGCTCACCTTCCTCAAGGCAAGTGTAGTCAATGCCGCATGGTGACCCACACTATGGCGGCCTGGTGAGATGCTTTTTCACGCATCCCTTAAAAGACCCGGGAAGAGCCGAGCCGTTTAGTTCGAGATCGTATATTTTCCACTCTCAAAGGGTGACTTCTCAGGCCAACATGTGTTGTCGTGTAAAGAAAGAGAGAAGGTGGGACAAATTTGAAGAGCTCGTCAGAAAACTCTCCGAATACATCCGAATACACATATTATCAGAATATATAAGTATAGCAAAAATAGTTGTAGATAATTATACGCATCTCATTTCATGATATACGGTATAGTCCAACTTATCAGTCAAATAAACCGTAACACATTGAATTCTATGATGAATTATGAGAAAAGCACACGTTAGACAATCAGGAATGATATATGTAGGTGAGGGTTATGAACTTTCGAGACCTAAAAGTACAATATATATTGGTAAACACAACAGTTACAACGATTTTATGTTCACGACCCTATAAACCATAAATTAATATTGGATGTTTATTTACAGAATTTATAGATTTCAATATATACCTAACTAGTTACAATGAAAATGCTACTGATGTATTATTACGATAATGTTAATTACTAAAATGGTTACGGAACCCTAAAACCGATCTCAGATTTTTTAAATCTAAAATGGCTATTTCGTATTTCAAACTCCTTTATTTGACATTGAAACTAAGATTTTTTTGACTGCAGCTAGACAGAAGACATTTATAAAGGTACTACAACTATTGCGAAATCGGCCAATATTGGACGAGTTTGTTATTTTCGTAAAGGGCCTTGATACAGATTACTTATAAGAGCTTGGTATATTTTCCGCAAACCTGATTACCTCGCACTCGACCACCAGCGATACGAAACGTTTTAACTACATTTGGAACAAACATTATTTATACGACTCTATTTTAGACATCAACATTTAATAAAAAGCCGGACGGACTACGGACCTATTCATATAATTATAAACAAGTTATTAATAACTGCCTATAACGTGGCACTTTCGGAATATAAAATAGGCAAATTGTTAATAAATTAAAAGGGAAAGGTTTTGGCAAAAAGGGAAGTTAAATGATAGCTCTCCAATCCATCTGTATAAGCAATATTCCTTTCTCTCTTTATCCCCCCTTTCCTCTCAATATACTCCAAATTTTCCCATCCACCTCCCAAAAGTGCCTGGATTCCTAAACTACAGTCTACATGTATACTAATACAGATGGGTCAGGGTCACATACGTATAGTCTTTATAACTCTACAGGTTACTGGAGCTCTATCCATACTAAGATCTTAAAGAAAGACGACTATCATTCCTGCAACTAAGTGTGACTTGAAAAAAAAAACATTTTTTTAACGCCTATATCTTGAACATAGTATAGTATAGTATGAAATCTATACTATATAATATAACACTACACCGCTTGAGAGAGAAGTGAGCTAGAGATTTATATATGTATACATAACTATCTAAAAGTTAAATCATGCCGAGGCACGCATGTATGGGCCGGTTCGACCAGTGCGATACCACGGCCTCACAAAAAAGCATATCGCTGAAAATAATGCGGCTTCCTGAGGCCTAACTCTCCTCTTTCCGTTCCTCGCATCCTCCCTGTCCTTTTCAGATATTGTCATTCATGTCTCATAACCCTCACGCTTACTCTCTTAAATTGAAGGTGTGCAAGGACGTCATTTGTAACTTACCATCAGGTGACCCGACTGGTTGTCTGCCCATTATATTATAAAAAAACTTAAAAAATCTAAAATCCGTGAAACCGAACTACGATTCATCTCTAATGAGGATATTTTTCTCCTTAAAGAGCCTAAGCCCTACATAGCAGTTTTGTGCTTTAGGAGTGACAACCTTGACCTACCCTCACTTCTTTATTAATACAATTCCTGAGGTCATCAGCTTTCAAATTGACTGTTTAAACTTTTATGCTTCAAAAACAAATTTAATGATATCATAAAATAATCTGCTTATTATCATTTGTGTGGTTGTGCAGTTTGAAAACAGAACACATGTTTATACATACAGTGACGACTGTATCCCCGAAGGGGTAGGCAGAGCGTAATAAGGGGGAAACCTAGCCGGTAGTTGGGCAATTTTTGAAATGGAAATTTTTTAAAAAGTAATAATTGGAGGAACGGGAGTGGCTCAAGCAAGTCAGGGTCGCATACCTATAACTCAGACGGGCTGGTGCCACCAAGTGCCTTGCAACTATATTCTTAACTATGTAAACAAATTTTAAATCCTTACAGTAACTTACTTAAAATAATTTTATTAAATCATTCAAATAATTTAATGAATTATGTTCAAGTTTCGATCGTTCAGAGACCACTAGTATAAAAATGACATGACAATAAATGCCTCTATATTTTCATTATTATCAAATATTTTCAATAGTATATATATATTTTCAAATAGTAATAATTATTTCAATCACTGAAGTGAACACTGGTCACCGTAATTGCTTCGGCCACGTGTGAACTGTGACTGTGTGTGTTGCTGTGACTGTGAACTCTTTTCATAACATGATATATTCGATACGCGAATTTATAAACGAATTTATGATACTCTAAATTCAAATTCGTATTTGGTATTGTAGAATGAAGAAGGGCTAAGTTTAGAATACTTGTAATCGACGAAAGTATATGACAGGTTCACTCTATATGTCAAGTTCGGTTTAAATGGTAACAATAGTGTTTGATTACCAAGGGATGTATTTCTTTTTATGAAATAGGGGGACAGACGGGTCGCCTGATGGTAAATTACAACTGCCATTCATAGATATACCTGCAACTCAAGAGTCGTAAATGCGTTGCCTGCCAATAAAGCTGAGAAGGGCGGGGGGAGTAGAGAGGAAAGAAGAGGAACACGAATCATTAGTAGCATCGCTTAGTAAGTTTCGATACTTTTCCCGGGGACATGCATGCTACGTAAGAGTCAAGTAATAATGTGAACCACTTTGCTCGTATTCTTTAACTTAAAAAGCACTATTATTCTTTTATATTATTAAATATATATATTATTTTTTCTTTTTTTTTAATAACTCCTTTTAATTGATAACAAAGTTATTTTAGCTTTAAGCCGACTTCAAAAAGGAGGTTATGAATTTCTTACATTTTCAATCTATTATTGCTTTATAAATTACTAGCACGCCTGTTGACACCCATTGTGGGAGGAATTTCGTAAAATCTGTTCTTAGCTGACCTCAAATTCCAAGTCTCTACGCCTTATGATACCAGAGATATCGTGATGAGTCAATATATCGGTTCAAGCTCTTATATTGTATATATAGAAGATAGATTGATGTATGCCACTCCTAATTAATGATAACTTAAAATAAGTGTAATTTACATCTGTTACATTTGTTATCTATAACCAAGTCTTGTAATGGTGCTAGTTACTAAAATGTATTAGGTGATCTTAGCAAATGATACGATACAGGTCAAAACGTGCGTATATCAGAAAATTATCGAATAATAATTAACTTTAAAAAAGTAGACAACCGACTTCAATGCGTCTATCATAAAATTTAAGACTTATATGGTTTTCTCATGGATGCTATTGTCAAAGACCAAAGAGAAATGGGACCACACGGGAAGCACCAGCATTCAAATAAAAAAAAAACATCAAAATCGGTTCACCCAGTCGAAAGTTCTGAACTAACAAACATAAAAGAAAAAAAAATACAGTCCAATTGAGAACCTCATCCTTTTTTGTAGTCGAATGAAAATAGACTTCACTGCCTGTTCTTTGCTCAATTCCTAAATCGTTAAAACGTGCAATTTAAAGACCGAAGGATTTTTCATCATTAATTCAGCAAATGAGACGCAAATATCTTAACAGTTTCAAAAGGACTTAAAAAAAATTAAGAGTAAAATTTAAGAGATTCCCTAGGTTTCTCTGGGATCCCATGATCAAATCCCGATTTGGTCACCGTAAAGGTATACTCTTCAGAAAAAATATATGAATGAATAAAAACTAATGTATAAAAAAAAATGTATATAAATTACAAATATAGAACCTCCTTCTTTATTGAAATCGGTTAACTACCAAATCGGATTTGTAATGTAAATCTAGTAGTTCAAATACAAATATTTATATAAATTACCTACTGATGTGTCAAATTTGACACGTTCTGCCACCACGCCCATAATTAGCACTTGGCATTGAAGCACTGACTATTGACTACTATTTGAATGTTTGTTGCGATGCAATCATATTATATGATCTATGAGAATAATTTAAAATAATTTTTATTGGCCTCTAGGTTTAGTGCTTAGTGATCCTGAGGTGGCAGGTTTCGATTCCATCAACAAATAACAACAATCTACATACAAATAATATTCGATCTACAAATAGTACGGTTTTTAGTTTCCCATAAGTGTGACGTCTGGTACCGTGGCGGCTGGACTGGATTACCCATTGTAAAAAAATATTATTAGGCATTTTTATTCTGCATAATATGTTTCATGTTTAAAATTCAACCCCAAAGTTTAAAAATGAAGTGATTAAGAATACAGCTTTTATAATTCATCAAGATATTGAAGGTTATAATGCTTTTTAGATTTTTTTTTTAAGTAAAGACAGACAGGCATACATAGAACCCTCACGCCTTTATCCCCAGAAGAGTACGCAGAGGTGTATTGAACACCCACATTTTTCAAATTAGATTTTGGTCCCACTAACGTTATAGAGTGAAAGCCTGTTGCCATCAACCGGACACTGTATGACTGTATAAATACTGTCTGATAGATAACAGTCCGATTCCTGAGTCGCCAACAAGACACAGCCAAAGTTATAACAGCTTAATCTTAAACCACATTATCAGACCACTTTAGTCCACCATTGTAAGAGTTGATGACTCATTCTCCTTCTTATTTATATACCTTAATTCTACTCTTTTTACTGCTATCGTTATCCCGACTTTCGTAACACCCATTAATAATACGATACAAATAAAACCTTGTGTCTAGGCTCTAGGTTCTAAGGCGGGACAAACACAACATCATACTAACATACTCTCGAAAAGTTGGGTAAAGAGGTTATTGTCCAATATGCCATGTTGTTGAACGACCAAATCAGTGGTTCTTTCACATTAGGCGCCATTTCACAGCACACTGTTAGTATATTTGTGAACAAATATTCACAGACCTTGGTCTAGAAAGTGCGCGTATGTTTCGTATATAAAGCTGAGAGTAGACTACAAAACAAATAGGTATAACCTTCATTTTACTTAAAAATATTATTTTGAATAAAGATTTACATTTAATTTAACTTTAAATGACTTTGATTTCTGGTTTTTTGTATAATATATTTGCTTATGTTAAATATTTCGCATATAATAAATTAAAGAATAACTATACAAGTACAATAGGATAAAAACAAATTTAATATAACTAGACATTTTAAGTACTTTTTGGTTCGTTAGTCCAAAGGAGTTGACAAAAGAATTACTGTTTATAAGTATGACTTCCTAGTAGTTATCAACTCTTTGTTTGTCAATGTCTTTATTTCAAATATAACTTAACAATTATTGAATTAAAAGTTATTTTCATTTAAAAAACCAACAGACTCAATGACACCGCAACAATGTTCTATTTGGCAAACACAACTACTTTTTCTTTAAAAGGTGGATAATACATACCGTTTTTACCTGTGTCAATCTGTAATCACCTATTTCTACATAGACTTTGTGTTTGCAATGTCTTTGAATGTTCAGGAATATTCTATTTTTGTTATTGTTGTAGTATTGTTAAGATTGGCCATTACTGATGCGAGCAAGATACCGCGATGACTAGGACAGATTAATTGATTGATCGCCTGCTACTGTTATGTTATATTCAGAACTCCTGCAATCAGCTTTATACCTTTAGGCAATTGTTCACATTCTCCGTGAAGGTCACTAGCGTCTCATTGACCCGCGTTGCTACTCAACCGGTGTTGTTTTGAGCGAATTATTTGCAATACTTACACAACATAACTATATACATGTATTCATATCAAAAGCATCTGCATAGTATACGAGGGAATTTTATCCAATTACATATACGCATGGGCGATTTGTCAATTTATTATGCTAATGAAAAGATAATATTTTATCAAGCACCTATTCATATGAGATCTCTGCTTTTATCGTGTAGGCTATTACTGTTTTTTTTTGTAGTTGTATTTTAATACCTTCGTTCCAAAAGTGCCTTCTTCGTAGTCAGGCAATAGGGTTCAGAGATATAGGTATGTTCATTTGGTGTCATTTGAATAACATTTATAAAACTTTTGTTTTATACGTTTTAGAACCTTTTTTAATGGCCTATAGTTAGCGGTTATGATTAGTACGTAGCAGTTTGAATCCTACTTTCCGAGAAACCTCTTTTCAACATCAAAATTCTACCAACTATTGAATAATTGAGTGATGACCAACCATAATACTAACAAGTCTTATCAAGTACTACCTATTATCATTTGTTATATAAACTGAAGTAAATATTACAGAGGCCAATCTTATCAGGGAATACTGCATTCGCACATTTCGCACTTCACAATAAAGATCATTGACATGAGTTAGGGTTGCTAGAGACTACTCTATCAAATTACCCATCATTTTGTCATTTCTGTTTTAAAATATTACTAAGCTTAGAAATATGCAGGTACAAATAATTATTGTTATTATGATTTTACAATATGTAAATATATGCAACCATTTTTATAAAATTAAAGGTGGATTTTAAAAAGCCAAGGTTTCATTCATCGTATTTTTATTATAACTTTTAATTAGTATAATAATAATTTAAATTACTGTGCTTGGATTGTTCTAGAGGTTTTGTATTTTTTTTTATACTATTGGGGGACAGACGAACAGACGGGTCACCTGATGGTAAGTGACACCGCCGTCCATGGACACTTGCAACTCAAGAGTCGCAAGTGCGCAGCCCGCCTTTGAGGGTGATGAGGGATGGGGGATGCAGGGAGCGGAAAGAAGAGAGGAGGGTTGAGGAGATGGAAAAAAGGAGAAAGGAGATGAGAGGAGAGAAAAGGGGGGAGGGGGAATTGGGCCTCCGGAAACCTCACTCAATTCGGGGAAATGCAACGCAAGCGTTACTTCACAACCGGTTTTCTGTGAGGCCGTGGTATCGCACCGGTCGAGCCGGCGAATCGTGCTTAAGCATGGCGCTACCATATGCATACTCGTTTGCACTTGAAGTTATATTGATTACCATAGTTAGAGGATTCGTGCTTCCCGGCACCAGCCAGTTTGAGTTATAGTTATATACCCTGACTTTCTTGAGCTATTGCTTATATTCAACGATCCATCTATATAAACAGTTTCCCTTTTCTTCCCTTTCTATCCTCCTTTTCCTGTCCTTATACCCCAAAATTTTCCCATCTTATTCCCAAAAGTGCCCGGATGACGTCAAAAGGAGTACTTCCTATTATGTAAATGAGACCAAAACATATTACGTAGAAGAGTAGGCTGTTGGTCAGAGAATTTAGTGTTATAGCTTAGCCATTTAAATTTAAATTATAAAAATAAGTAATAAACATATAAAATGCATTCCTAAACTTCGTCTTTTACCACTGAAATCGTAGAATTGTGTCCCGCTCACTATTTAGGCATTCAATGACACCTCACATGTCGATATCTATCAAGCCATGTGGGCTATAGGGCGTGACAACGAAACATCATAAATCAATTTACAAATATACATAGAAACACTCGAAAAATATCATAACTCTCTTTTTTGTGCAGTCGGTAAAAAAAAACAAAACGTTAGGTGCTTGACGTCTCGATCACCAAATACAGAATATTTATTATTGTAATGATAATATTTGTGCGTTTCAAGAGAACAATAGGTCAGAAAATTAATTATTTCGTTTTTTACACAGCCAAACGCGAAATAGCCTGTGTGAATCTACCAAAGTACCATTTTTAGAAAGGAATTTTAATCACATAATCTGTCTTTACAGCTTCTTAGATTCCTTATAACCCGTTTAGAATATATACGAGCACATACACTAACGCCTTACCTTTGCCGTCATCCCTTAAATTTTGGGAGTTAGGTTCGAAAATTTAGGGTACGTTGACAGGAATGGGAACCTGTTCATATCCTCTGCACAAATCCTGTAATATTTTTCGTCTATTCGAACAATGTTTTTTAATTTACATCCTACCGTATTTTTTTACTACTAAACAAACAGTAATACACAGTACAGTACAGTAAACAGTATAATTCTGTGCTGAAATAGAGCTGACCGCCGGTTTTGCCAACCCTAAATACAGAGCTGCGTTCTCAATTAGCGATAAGCCAAACGACCTAATTTTAGAACTCATCGTAAATTAAACTGCGTTTACATGACGATGCAAAGAAAAAAAATATATTTAAAAAATACAGTTTTCAGTTTGATCTATTTGAATAGATTTTAATACATTTTATCCACGTCACATTGCCAAAATAGAAAAAAAAAACGGTTTTATTTATTAAATGCTTGTGTACGGGGTTAGGATATCTCGGGTTCCTAGCAATAGACGCTCTCATGACGTAACACCGTGTGGTTTTAGTCGGTTCGAGTCCGACATACCACCTCACCGTCAGCTCTGGTGAGGTGATGACCCGTGGGAGCTACCACACGAAAAAAAAAACTATAAAAGGGGTGGGTTCACGACGCACGATAGCGCACTGGGTACGAGTCCGCAACCAGTTGATCGCAAGTCCGATCACCACACACTTCATGCTACATCCGCAAAATTAATAAATCTTTATATAGTTTTGACTAAAAAAACTACATGAACAACATATTTATTTCTATTTTAACAAAACAAAAAAAAACTATTCATGTTATCATGTGGACTCGGTTTAAATGAACTTGGCTGTTGTTGCTCGCCTTGCCGGCGTCGTTAGTCACTCGCGACATCTAAACGAGAGCGGACGCCGCCGCTGCCATTTGTTTTGTTTCCCGCGCATAATCTGAGCGTTGTCTGTGGTTTCAATTGGTTTTTTCCCTACTTTATCAGGTAAGTAATAATTAACTACAAGCGCATTTATGAGTATTCACGTTGTTTTCCTTATGAATTATAATTTAAATAGGTATAAAAATACACGGGGTATAATTTGGATTTATTTCATGTGTTCTACCCTCACATGTCTAAAATATAATGTATATTTTTTTTATGTATGTTAATATTAAAATAACTAAGAAAACCATATACTTAATTATAATTATTCTCATTATTTCGCGGTAAAGAATTTTATTTCCTTAATAAAACAATAATTACTATGATTTTTCTAACATACCCGTGATTCAAAATTATTAAATTTAAGAAATCAATCGATATTAATATAATAAAACTGAAGATGTTGTTTGTTTGTTTAAATTTGCTTATCTCAAGAATTACTGATTCGTTACTGACTAGATTTGAAAAAATATTTGCTTTAGACAGCCCGTTTATTCAGGAACCCCATAGATTCTAAAACATCACGATACGTCTCTTAGGAGCGGAGTACTTAGCATTAACGAAGTTCAAACTGCGGGGATTGGCAGGTAAATTATATATAAGTAGCTATTGGAAAGAAATTACAATATGTGTACACCAAAAAGATCAAAATTAATGTTTGAATTTTCCTAGTTAGTTCTTTTATAATAAATATAGAAACCAAATTACATAATATTTCAGTTTCCTTATTAACTTGGTAGAAATAGATTTCTACCAAGTTAAAGTATTACAACTATTTAATGACTTTTTCATTAAATGAATTAATCAACACAATGAAACCGCTAAACAGAATATTTTAAAACTAGAATTCTAAAAATATATACATATTCATTCATTTCAGTCGGGAACTTTACGTAACTCGATTAAATCCCTTTTTACATATTATATTTTAGTTAGAGTTAGCAAGTGTTCTCGGATCAATTACCGATTATTGCATTGCAAAGGTCATAGCTGTTCCTGTCAACCAAACACATGATTCATTCATATAGTAGCACTGAAGTAATGACTAAATGTAATATTATTTATGATTTAAAATAAACGTGTAAAACAAGTGTCTTTTTGTATGTTAGGGTAGTCTGTAATGGAAGATACAAAGATGATATTGATAGGAGATTAAATGCGGGTAATTGTATGAATTTATCGCTACACACGATACACGCCATTTTGAGTGGTTAGTTGGAGCATTATGGAATGAAACGGGATTTAGGGACAATCATAGAAAAGGAATGCTGAAGTGGAATTATTGAGTGACGAAAGAGTGACAAATATTTAAAGCGAAGGAACGCAAAGAACATATATTTCTATCAAGTTGGTGATGTTCTGAAGTTAGGGTATGTTTAATGATAGCAGAAGAAGCTCATGAGGTATGCAAGACAAGCAAGTGGCGGCTGTCGTCTCTGCCTACCCCGAAGGGAAAAAAGGCGTGAGTTTATGAATGTATGATTGGATTTAGAAATACAAAGGATAACAGTTTTGGCAGATACTCGTTATAAATTAATAGAAACATATTTGAAAATTAGCGTAATATGCAAAAAAAAATAAAGTTTAGCGTAATATGCAAAAAAAAATATTAAAATTTTGCATAATATGCAAAAATTAATATTAAAATTTAGCTTAACATGCAAAAAAAAAAACATTAAAATTACATACACTCACGCCTGCATCCCCAAAGGGGTAAGCAGAGGCGTTATTAACGCCCAAAGTCCCACTTACGTAATAGGGTACATGCCTATTACCGTCATCCGGAGACTAATGGGAATTGGATGGGAAAGTTTAGAGTATGTGGAGTAATAGGGAAGTTGCTTATCCAGATTTGGGAAGTATAAGAATAAGTTCAAGCGAGTCAGGGTCGCATAATCTATAACTCAAACTGGGTGGTGCGGGAAGTCAGAGTCCTCCAAACTTCCAAAATGTTGTATATTTAAATAAATAAAAATATAAAAGTGGGTGGCGGGAACATGCTTTTCTTCTCGTCTATCCCATGTTGGGGGTATCGTTGGATAAGTCTTTCAAAAATATTGAGAAGAATTCAGAAGTAGCGAACTTTAAAGTGCTTCTCCCTGCAAGCAAAGAGTTGGCTTGAAAAATATGAAAAAATAAAAAAAAAAAAAAAAAGAAACATTATAGCATGATAAGAGTAATATTCGTCCAATACAAAAATGTATCTGCTAGAAAGATTTTGGACAAAACCCTGTAAAGAAATTTGTTAGTATTAGCTGGAAGATAAACGTAAAGCTTAACTAATATGTTTATAGTAATAAACATAAAGCCTTCTTCTAAATCCGGAGGTTGTAACGGACAACTCTGGAATCCTACAGTGCGCACGCCAATAAACATTTGTTTCTTTTACTTTAGGATATATGTTAAAGTTGGTATGTATGTTTTCTAAAACCTGTTTGTAACCGTCTTTTATCTGAAATCTAAAGACACGACTATTAGGCGAAGTTCTGTAGCTTACTGAGTGCTTTACTAGGTCTTCGGCCGCTAAATAATGATTTACCAAAGAAGATCACATGGACGATTTAGTAAAATTGAAAAGTTTTTTTTTTGTATAAAATGCAATAACTATTTTCGTTTACTACTAGCCAGAGTTTTATTGGCGTTTAAGCTCCCTGCTACGCTCATAAGGATCACAGCGTGATGTTTTATAACCAACATTATTTTTTAATAAATACGCTATTCAACTCAAAATCTAGTAGTGAATCCGGCTGGAATATTTAAATAAAAAATCCAAACTTCCCGAGGTTAGTTCGTTTAAGCAAACAAAGTCCGATTTAAAACCACATTATTAATGTTTATTAATAAAGCGTTATTATTATTTGTTAATTATATATTTTTAAGTATGAACTTATTAAAAATTTGCATAGTAACCCAATAAATAGGGTTAAAAGGTTGCAAATGCATGTGCGTAGAAGTACTTGCGTCACGAAAAATATAAATAAAATTGACCAACAAACTTTAACTTTTAAATTTCTTTTGTATTTTTACCTATTAATTAAAATAAAGATAAATGTTAAAGCATAATAATTATTGTGCTAATTTAAGCCAGCATTAAATGTTACGTTAATTAAATTTAATTAATAAATTAACATATTATTTATGTTGCTTAACAAGAGAACAATGGCAAGACTGTGAGATTTAACGTGATTACCGCAAATATTAAAAATAATATGAAAATTTATTTTAAAATATATATTAACAGTAAATTAAAAGGTCCGTTTGTTTCGGTTCGGGCCATTGATGAGTCAGCAGTCACTGTGTAAAAATATATAAGTGTTGGATAGTTGGCCCGATGGACCTGTAAAAGGTAGATGTAATCGACTGACAAAGACATTGTTTCTGTATGATATACATATAACACAAACTAGGTTTTTAGACAATAGTAAAAAAGAAAAAATTGAAATCTTATATTACATCTCGATGTGGATGTGATGTGTTCCAAGTGAATAGTTGGGCAAATCAACATATAGGATACTGTCATCGATATACACAAGTTTAGATTGGGCATATCGTGAAATCATGAGTTTTTGTTATATTTATATTTATTAATATATCATGAAATATAACAAGTTACCCAGGAAGAATACGATCGGCTCAATAAACATTTTGTCCACGACAAATAAAACTAATGGCTGCTATGCAAGCAATAAATTAGCTTTACTAATTGTAATCATTGCTGAACTAAGTATTATTAAATTAAAATTATTAATTTAGTATTTTACCGTTAGATTGATTTAGGTAAACTATTCCTCGCTGTCTTTTGTTTTTGTTAGTGATGAGATTGCATCACCATCGCCACGGTAAATTAAGCGCATCTCTGTTTTTTTTTTTTTTGTAATCTTTAGTCAAGTATGAATAAAATATCAAATATTTAATTTGTGTTTATAACTTATTAATTAATTGAAAATATATTAACAAAATATAACACAACTTACTCTGGATGGAATGTATATCATCATGTACAGTACGTAAAAAAAAATATATCTTTTACGTTTCAAGTCACTTGTTTAAAGAAAACAACTTTTTAAACAGGTCATCAGTTAGTCAATTTCATTATTTTATTATGTTTTTTGTTCATACTTATTTAGCGAACGGTGTATTAAACACCCACATTTTGACAATTAGAATTTGGCCTCACTAACGTAAAAGGGGGCAAACCTTCAACCGGGCACTGTATGTCCATTTGTTAAACCACACAGTGTTTGTCACTTGTGGTAATGTCGCTATCCCAATAGCAACAACCATGAAGTGGTAGATCAGAATAGAGTTTTCCTAATTGTACACTATATACATGAAACTACAATAGATTTTAATATAAATGTGAATGTAAGATGTATAACATTTTATTTCGGTACGGTCACGGTTTTACTGTTACTACTTATATACATCAATATATACACCAATATGCACTTATTATATACATTAATATACACTTATTATATACACCAATATGCACTTATTATATACACCAATATGCACTTATTATATACATTAATATACATTTATTATATACACCAATATGCACTTATTATATACACAAATATGCACTTATTATATACATTTATGTACACTTATTATATACACTACAATCTATCTAGATATACATCAATATACACTAACGCTTATATCCTTGTAGGGGTAGACAGCTGTACTCCCACTTTTTGCAAAAATTTAATCTCATCAACGTAGTTTGGCAAGGGGAAATTGGAATATATTGAAAGGGGTAGGGAAGAAAAGGGAATAGCAGCAATTGGAGTAAATAGAATATTGCTTTCAGATGGATTGGTAAACAATTGCTTAAACTGGTTGTGGTTGCATACCTATAACTTGAACTCCCATTGAAAACCTTTAGAAACTATGCTTAGAAAAAAAAATATATACAAACAAAAGATACAGATGTCATATTTTCGAATAATTCATATATACCTAGACCTATTGCCGTCGTCGGGGCACTTTTGGGAATTATATGGAATAATTTGGAGTATGAAGTTGACAAAACAGGGAGATATTGCTATTTAGATGGATTGGGGAATAAGCAAAGCAAGTCAGGCTCGCATATAACTTGAACTGGCTGGTACCGGGAAGTCAGAGTTCTCTAACAATTTCCCACAAGCCGTACCAAAAAATTGTTTTTGGCGTTAAAAATCTGAATAGCCTTCAGATTATTTCCGCGATAAACTTTTATGAATGAAAATCTGAAGGCTATTAAGTTTTTTTTTTATAGTTTAATAGTTTTAAATTGACTCACTTGCACGTGTTAAGGTACGTTTGACGTCATTGAGCTCTTGAAAAAGGAACTTGATTTACAATTTTATGACTAAGTCAGTAAAGATATTTATGTTTAAGATTATAAAAAAAAATCCTTTCTCACAAATATCAGTGCGTGCGCAAAAGGCTTCATGTTTATTTTATCACTGGACACAGTTTATTTATACCTGTAAATTAATAATATTACAACAAATGAATCAAATATTAAACCGAACGGGGGTCACGTCCTCTTCCCCTCAATCAGCGAGCCTAATCGGCCACTAACTTTTTACCCTCAGAGCCCTAAGGCGAACGGGGCAAAGTCATAACAAGCGACCTCCAGGGCAGCGTATTTACTGTGGTTGTCTCTGTGGACTCGTCCCCCGCACCGGCCGTCCTCCATGTAGCAGATAGGTGACAGGACACGAAAGTACAGACACAAGTAGCATCCCATATCAGAAAACAGCCTCTTCATCAAGAAGTGAGGCAGTTATTAAAAATAATAATGGGAGTATATTTACCTCGAAATACAAATTGTTAGCCGAAAGACAACTTTTATGAATCCTTTTATGAACAAAATATTTTTTTATAAACTCAGGATTTGTTTGCAAAATACGATGTGTATCTTGTTATGAAAACGTTAATATTATTTTCTTTAGATATTTTATTTTACTAAGGGTTACAATAATGTCAAACTAACTAAAGCTCATCAATATTTTGATATCACTATATGTATTTTTCCAACAATTATGTAGGTCCTGGCCATTTGATGGCCATGACTATGTATTAGAGACACATATATCGTTTCCTTCCTATATTTCATCATCATCATCTTATATTTCCAAACGATACATAAACACGTATAACTTGCAGCCTTTAGAGAGAGGTGTCGTATCGCCGGGATACACCCCGACGTCCTAGACCTATTGGGCGCACTTCCTAATCCATTAGTATCAGTCCAACCGGGTCCAAGGTCAAGGACATGGGTCCTTTTCGTGCCATTACCTCCCCATCTTCTAACTTTTTCTCTCAATATACTCCCTAACGCAACTTTATTTATAAAGTGCCCCTTCTACAGCAATTTGCCCCATATTACGTTAGTTGTACAAAGTTCAGCCCTGCCTCTTCAGGAATACAGACAAGCTCGTATGTGTGTAGCTTGCAGCCTGCCTTATTACAGACAAACCTAATGTTAATGAAAAATTGGCAAGCCACTAACACCTCCCTACTAATGAGTGCTTATTCTTCTTGCTCCGTATGCCTACTTGCTTGAAAAAGTACGAAGTACCAAGTATATTCCTATTTTTTGGATATAATTCCTGTGTGGCCGAAAACTGCGCTTGTCCAACTCTTTCACTTTCACATTCATGATTACTTCGATGCCATTTTTCATGACCTCTGAGCAACAACTTAACTTAACTTAACGTTTATATAAAATAATGTTTCGTGTTCCTACGCAAAACCCACTCTAGATTCTTAAGAGGATTATTTGAAGCTGTAAATGTCGGCACATTCGATGACGTGCTCAATCTTTACCATGTGGCAACTAACGCCTCGTCCTACCTTCTATGACCTTGTTGAAAAGCTATCTATATAGCTAGCTTTACAGTTGTTTTTTCTATTTTATACGATTATTAATTATCAATATTTCCATATCTTTATAATTCTAATCAATATTTTCAATTTGTCTTCTTATCTCCCTCTCTGAAATTGCCTAAAATCTTCTCTTAATCACTTCTCTCCCCATTCCATGGATGCCTGTAACAGATTGTCGATTGCGCGATTAGACCGCCAATTGCAGTAATAACTTACTGTTGGAAATTATACATGGTAGTATAGAGAGATTATTATTTTACATGCATCGAAAACCCTCATTCTAAAGGTTTTGTCATTTTTTTTGTACTTTACATTTTTACTTTACACTTTACATTTTGCAGGGTCTCCTCGTAAGTCCATATAACTTCAAGAACTTACTTTAAATAGACTGAAATTTGAATCCTAAAATTGTATTTTATAAATGTATACAGTCAAGTCAGTCATTAGGCAGTGTCATTTATCTTAAGAACTAATTAACTAGTTTTTATACCTGGCACCTCGATATTTATAGCTTACGTCTCATTGTCACTTTTCCTGTTTGTGTTGAATGCACTATCTGATGAAATTGTTATTACGTTATGTTACACTGAAATTATCCTTAATTTGTCAGAATGAGAGACTATTAAGATTAAAACGCCTTCAATCCGTTCCTTGATATAAACGAGCATGCATGTGCGAGGACTGATGTAATACCCTAGGACGTATACACGGCTTAAAAACATCATCATCATCATCATCATCAGCCTATCGCAGTCCACTACTGGACTATTGCACTCTCTCCCATTGCACGCCACTTCGATCGATTTTCGGCGTCTCGCATCCAGCTCCTGCCAGCCATCTTGCTTGTCTTGTCTTACGCTACATAGCTAAAGTAAAAACAATAATTTGACATTTACCGAGGAACACATAAAATTAAACATCATAGTGTTACAACAATGCCTATGATTAACGTATGATTTGCATACCTTTAAACACAATCGAGTAAGGACACGTGCCTCATACCTGAGCCATTAGACACCGGGAAAAGAAACTTTATTTGTATATAAATTGTTAGGTTTACATTCACATATGATTAATCAAAACTCGATTACAATGGAGCTGCTATATGATATACTTTGAGGCCCTGAAAAAGACACGTGGAAGTTGATAGCACTATGTTGTTTATATTCTCTTCTCTTTAGTTTTGAGTGATCCTGATTACTGAATCAGAGTCGTAGCTTCGATTTCCACACGGTATAAAAATTTGTGTGAAAATACAAATATTTGTCCAGGTCCCGCAGCTGGGTGTCTCTACTGTCCGTTGGTTGCTTCTTTGTTTGTAAATACTTCTTCTTGACTTAAAAAAAGAACCAAATTTGAGACACCTATTATTGTAACTCAGCAGTCAGTATCACTACCATAAAGGTATTATACATAGAGCAGGGGAGCCAGGCCTCCAGCTGTACCTCAGTTAGAAAGAGAGACGATCGCGGTACCTATCAAGTACAATAATAGTAAGAATTCAAAAAGGTAAATAGATATTTCCAACAATGTGATATTATCTAGGTATTTGAAATAATATTAGTATTAAATAGTTAATAATGCTTCTAGAAAACAATCAATAACTGATAAAAGTACTATACCAAAGAAAAAGTTACCGTGATCTGCTCTCTCGTTCTAACCGTTGGACGTTTCCGCTTACAGGCAGCCCTATGTTTCTTACTCTATCTATAATACCTCTGTGATCACTACCCAGTAAACTTACAAACCAGATCAAAACGTGGTTTCCTTTAATTATTATTATTATTTATTTATGGACTCTCGCGTGTATATTCAACGCAGAGATTCTGCCAATGTCAAATATTTCTAGAGAAAAAAACAGTCTATAAAAATATGATCGCCATTTTGGTCGAAAACCGACATGAAATCTTTTTCCTTTTATTTGTCGGTCTTAAACATAAATTGAAAGCGCACGCATGACACTCGTCAGTGACACTTACTCTCCAGACACTAGAGCTTGAAAATATAATAATTAATCTGGCTATTATTTATGGAAGGCCAAAGTAATATATATTTTTTTTTAATGTCTATGAAATGCATTATTATCATAAAAAAGCAAAATTATATTATTTCTTTTCGATTTATGTACTGACTGTATTGTGTGTCAATAGTCTTAAGCCCGTCTTCTACAGAGAACATTAAGAATAAGTTGCAGAATTTAAAATAAATCTTTGTAGCTATATTAATGCTGGGTACTTAATGCTGAAACATTTTTTATCATTAAATACTATGTGATATAACATCAAACAACAACCCAGACAACTACAATTAGACAACTAGAAGCAAACTAACCGTAGACATGTGAAGTTACAGGGCCAGCTAATATACTTATTTTGTTTTTTTATGGTACAAGGTACAATATTGAATGAAAAAAAAAATAATGCTTTTAACCTTTACGCGCAGTTAAAAGTTAATAAAAATAAATATCACAAATACAAGCATTCGGACTGGTATAAAAAAAATACAAAAACTAATGATTTATTATATATAATTGTATTTCCTTTATTTTTTTTTGACGTTTCTAGCCCACATTCATTAATTTCTGTATCCCCGATAAAATAGGTGTTGGCGTTTACCATACTTATAAATTTATAATATTGATTACGGTAGAGGGGAACTGGTATGCGACCCTGACTTGCTTTAGCTATTGCTTATACTCCCCCTTTCCTGTCAACATACCTGATATATATAGTAGCAGGCCCATTGCTTTCATCTGTGTACTTTTGGAAATTAGATAGCAAAATTTGGAGTATGTTGACAGAAAAGGGAGTATGGAAAAGGAAGCCCCTATAACTTAAATTAAATAAATTATCGGCATAATGTGGGCTCTTGTTACACCTCTACCTACCCCATCGGGGTTAGTGAGCGTATTTATATATAATTATAGACTCAAGACAAAAACGGTAGTCCTTTTTAGGTAAGAAGAAATTATCCTACTGTTCACTGCTTATATATAATCTGGATTATTAAGTATTGGATGTAATTGTTACAGGCACAAGATGGCTACTGCTACGATAGAAAATAATAAGGTTGGAGATACACAAACCGTTATTGAGAAAGCACCTTGGTAAGTTGGTTATAGATTACCTAATTGCGTAATTATCATAGTTCTTTCGAAAAGAGTTAATTTCTAAATATAAGTAGTAGGTATATGTTTATATGTTTTCAGACATTCCTTTTGTTGTTCATAAACTTTGGAACTATTGAAGTTATTTTTATAATCCAATCACGATTAGATAAGAGACTTTTCTTTTGTATGGAAATCTCCACGAATCATCATCATCTCACCAAAGCTAACGTACAGGTGGTTTTTCGGAATCGAATCGACTAAAACCACACGGTGTTCTGTCAAGTGAATCAATTGCAAGCTAACCAGGTATACCCTAAGAAGGAAGGCTCCGCAAACCAGTGCAGATCTTTATCGCCTATCTTTCAATATATGCCAGTTTAGAGAGAATAATTGTCTTTACTACCACAGATTACGGTGCTACCTCTAGGAATTTTTTTGTTGTTGAACGGTTTAGATTGAGTTATAGCTTTCAGCTCAGGTTTTCATTATGTATAGTTTGCTATGAACAGAACAGCTTGCTATGGATATTAATTTATTACATAAATTTCTTTATTATGTTTTCATTTATTACATTCAATTTCATATTGTTGACACCGAAGAACAATCCTCAACAAATTGCGAGTACAAGCAACCCCCTAAACAAACATTTCTTGAGATTGCGGCAGGTACCTTAAAAATGTATTATTTGTTAGTGAAGTTCCAAAGCCTTAAAGATTATCCTTAATCATCGAAGACATTAAGATTGACAAACAGAGATTTAGGATTTTCCTTCTCGAGTGTTAAATATATATAAAAGAAGATGTGTGGTGTCGTGGGACACCAGATAATAACGAAGTTTCTAGAATAAAAAAAAATACTTTACAAAATTATCTTAACACCTTTATTTTATTTACAATGATTTATAAAACTATATAATAATAATATACCAAGAAACAGCTATTTACATGAATAATAATAGCAAACTGCAATAATAATAACAGTCATCCCGTAGACATTAGACACTGTATAGTCATCATTCATAGACTGTACAAAAACATCTCACGCTTTTTTTTAACGTTACGGACGTTTTTTGCCTCTCCGCAACAAACACCCCATAAGGATTTCGTTCCAAAACTTAACATATACATGTGCCAAGATAAGGTCAAATGTCTTTTACGATCGGATTAATGGCTGATAGATAGTAAGATGTCTTATAAATGTCGTGCTGTGAAAACTCTTCTGTTTTAAAGAAAACCTGGTAAGTGAATCATTAGGACAAACATATGCCAGCTTTATTAATTTAACCTTGTCTCTGACCTGATGAGAAGTACTTGCCCCTGGCAATGTGTAATTTCATCACGATCGGTACAGTAATTTGCACTATCGCATTTATTATATAGAAGTTAAAAAGTTGTTAAAAGTGCATCTGTTATAAGTTTGACTTGAAGTCCTTAGGTGCTCTATTAGGCTTATGAATGATATTGTTTTTGTAAACAAAATAAGATTATTCATGTACTCGTAATAGCACTTCATGTTTTAATTTACCTTGAAACTTCATAACGTAGTGGTTATTAAATATTCTTATCGTACAGTAATTCAAATAGTTTTATGTTTTTTGATCGTAACTAGGTTCTCCACTGTTATTAAATAGTTTAGTGTTGTCCTCTTATGCATCACTTTTATAATGTAACTTTACTGTAACTGTAATTAGAACCCTGTGTACTGTTTTCTTTGTTTGATATAAAATCTTCCAGGTTGTAACTGTCAACTTTTCAAGTTATTATAAACATACACTCACACCTGCATCAGAGGTGTATTGAACAAAAATTCCATTAAGGCGATAAGGTCATTACCGGGCACTTTAGGAATTAAAAATTTGAAAATTGGGAGTAAATTGAAAGTTAAAGGGAGGGAAGTCAGTGGAAGAAAAGGGTAAATTATACGGGGACTGATGTCATTGCTCATACTTCCAGAAGTATGAGCAATGACTCGAGGATGACGGGTTCGCATACCTGTAACTTCAACCAGCTGTCGGCAGGAGGTTTAAAAATGCTATCCATGTTTTTCATGCTTTTCGGTTAAGACATTACTGAAACTTTAAAAAATCGGCTGAGTATTCATCTTGAATGTATACTTTGTGAGGTCACCTGGTCATTGTTTGGCCACTAGATTAAGCGGGCAGGCGAAATGTACTTTTTAGTAGAGGTATACAATCCAGAAACTGCGGTCCTGTAGCTGAAGCTAACGTGATGTTCTCTAAGAATATCACAAGACTCTTTGGACAAGACCATTTACGTCATAATAGCTGCAAATTTGATAGATGCTGACCCGAAGTTACTCGTAGCAAGAATATTTAAAAAAAAATGTGAAACTATTGTATCACAAACTTCTTTTGTTTTTTTGTTGACGTAACTCTAATTTTTATATCCTATGACACTTCCATATCAAAACCGTCTAGAAACTTCATTCACAGATACATACATTGTTGTGTATTACGAGTAGTTTTAACTATATTATATATTTCAATATAGTTAAGTTTATACTAATACCACTATAACTAATATAAATGTACAGTTTAGATTTGAGACACTTATTTACTGTCTTTAGAGTAACAAGGCTATGTGCTGAATGAATTAATGTGAGTAATGAAACGATACGCTACGTTCGGTTGTTCGTCTGTGAGCGATGATTAATTGAATGAACGGCTTGCTGTGTGCATTGACATACATAATGTACGCGAAACATATAACTCCCCATCTTTCGTAGTTGGAAAAATTGACAACTATGTATGTAGTATGTTACTTATGAATATTTAATGAGTATGTAAATATGTACCCATAATACGAATGAAATCGATTGGTTTTTGGACAAATATGCTTATTATTACACATATCTGAATATGATATAACACATAATAAGATGTATATGTGTATATGATTTACTTTAACAAAATATTTGCTATATTTTGTTATTCAGATACTTAAAATGGGAATTGATATTTTTTTAAAAGAAGCTCTAGGACTTTACCAACATAAATGTAGCGGACTCAAAGAAAAAACGCGACAACTATTAAGATTGTGGATCATACAATTTTTTATCCCGTTTGAATAGAACTCACTACCCCAGAGGTCGCAGGTCAGTCAGGGTCACTAACTATATGTATATATTACATTATTTTGTTATCTTGGGCTACTCAATAGTACTTATCTATGCCGTACGACAACGCCTTATTTATAGGCCCTACACGTAATTTCTATACATTACTTTGTTCCGAATCACAAAATAACTGGTTTATTTCGTACAAAACGAATAAATGATTCCTTCGAGCAGTCCTCCTCACCTCGCAATCCTTTACTGGAAATGGCCTCTCCCAAACCATAGCACCCGGTCTACCGCCATTCACATCCTACCTTCTGCAGGTCGTCATTATATATAACTTGGTACGTCTATCACATGACAAATACGACAAACTCACAAATTTAATGGCCTGTTGGTTTAATCATTAGTGATGCCGACTGCGAAGCCAGAGAACGTGGGTTCGTTTCCCACAAGAGAGTAAAATTTGTGTGAAAAAACAACTACTTTTTGAAAGTAATGAATATTTTTAAGTTTTTAAGGCAATTATGATCTAGTGATCGGTCTAGACAAAATAATGAGATTAAATTAAATTTGATATTTAAAAAAATAAACAAAAAAGTTATGAATGTAGGTTCTAGGGCTCTCGCCATTGTGCAAAAACACAGCATAATTCGAGTTCCCGGAATTTTCTTTTTATTATAGGTTTTGTCTATCGACTTTGCAATCGGTAGGATTGTGTTTTTCGAGTGTGTATAATTCTTTCATATACATATAACCTACTATGCACCTATACTTATACCCTGAAGCCTAGACTGCATCTCGAATTTTGACACGTGACGTATCACTTTCAGCTAATATTTGTGTTTCTACTAGTAGATAACGTCATTGCAAGAATTTGTTGAGTACTCAGTTTTTTAAGTTGTTGAGGCAAATATAAACCTAAAACGGTCTTCGAAATAAGTAGCTTCCATTCAGTACGATAGAATCTCTCCTATCGTGCTGAAGACGTGTGCTCCAGAGTTGGCACCGGTTTTAATGCACCTTTATCGGCTTCCCTACTCTCTTGGCGTAGTTCCGTACTCAAGGAAGACAGCTTTAGTGCACCCAATCCCAAAAAAAGAAGATCGCAGATAGCCATCACCTCCTTGTTCTCCAAGATAATGGAATCCATTGTTAACTGCCAGCTTCTAAGGTTCTTAGAAGACCACCAGCTCCTCAATGATCGACAATACGGCTTCCGTCCGGGTCGCTTAGCTGGTGATCTTCTCGTTTACTTGACTCACCGGTGGGCACAGGCGATCAAGACCAAGGGAGAAGCGTTGGCCGTTAGTTTGGACGTAACGAAGGCCTTCAATCGGGTCTGGCCCAAAGCGCTCCTTGCGAAGTTTCCTTCCTATGGGCTTCCCGAGACACTGTGCAATTGGCTCACCAGTTTTTTTGCAGACAGAAGCATCAAGGTCGTTGTTGACGGTGCATGCTCCGACTCCAAGTCTGTTAATTCTGGTGTCCCACAAGGCTGTGTGCTATCACCCACGCTGTTTCTTCTGCATATCAACGACATGCTGCAGCTTAGTAGCATCCATTGCTATGCAGACGATAGCACGAGTGATGCCCTTTACACCGGCCGCGCTAACATTTCTCGGGTAAACGCCATCGAAAGCCGATCCAAACTTGTGTCTGAAATCGAAACTTCTTTATCAAAAGTTTCAGATTGGGGTCGACTTAACCTAGTCCAATTTTACCCCACGAAGACACAGGTTTGCGCGTTCACCGCTAAAAAGATGCCATTGGTCGTATCACCTCAATTTGAGAGCACTTCCCTAACTGCATCAGCCAGTATCGGAATCCTTGGCGTCGATATATCAAGCGAAGTCCAGTTTCGCGGCCACTTAGAGAGTAAGACCATATTAGCCTCGAAGAAGCTTGGTGTGCTAAACAGATCGAGACAGTATTTTACTCCGGCCCACCGCCTGCAACTTTATAAGGCGCAGGTTCGGCCGCACATGGAATACTGTTCTCATCTCTATGCAGGTGCACCCCAGTACCAGCTTCTCCCTTTTGACAGTATTCAACGGAGAGCGACTCGCATCATCGACTGCCAAGATATTTCTGATCGGCTTGACACCTTTGCGTTGCGTAGATACGTAGCTTCACTCTGCATTCTCTATCGCATGTATCATGGGGAATGTTCAGAGGAATTGTTCGGACTTATACCGGCTGCAGGTTTCCGCCATCGCCCTACGCGAAAAAACATCCATCCCCATCACCTGGACGATTGGCACTCCACCACTGTGCGCTTCTCCAGAAGATTTTTGCCTCTCACAACCAGCTTATGGAACCAATTGTCACCTGTAGTATTTCCGGACCGATAAGACCTTCAAAACTTCAAGAAAAGAGGGTACTCCTACCTAAAAGGCCGGCAACGCACTTGTGACTCTTGAGGTGCGGGTGTGCATGGGCGGTAATCACTTACCATCAGGTGACCCGTCTCCTCGTTTGCCCCCTATCGCATAAACAAAAAGCTAGCAGTGTTTTGAAACTTTGCAATATCCGTTTGTCTAAAATCCCTTAGGTGCTTGGGTTGGATTCCGAAGGTTTGAACGAATCAGAAATGTACATCTAGAACAAATAGCCGATGGGGTCGAAAGGTTTTCTAATGGAGACCACGAACCGGAAATTGCAGGTTCAACATGGTGGTCAGTGGATGCATAAAGCTTCCAAACGATCTTTTTCGATTTTAATGAGGGAGGCTTATATCTAGCAGTGGACGTCCTACACTAGTAACTCCAGCTAAAAAATTGTAAGAAAATTGATACTGTCTCTGCATACCTTTTCGAGGATATACGCGAGATTGTATATATATTAGTTATAGTTTAAAGTATTTTCAAAGGTCAGATTTAACATTACTAACACGCTACATTGAAGAGAATGGTTATCAATTCAGAGACCGATACGATTAGTGCACAAACTAGTCGTTACTGAAGAGAGTCGTTACTGCCTCAAAATACATTTTTACTCACCAAATCACCAAATACATATGAATACTAATAAAAAAAATACATTATAATATCGTATTCTTACCTATAGAAATCCATTATGAACTAATAATAATTGATGTCAAAGTTATTCCAAACTGGAACTCTTAATGGGCTGGTAGTGTAGTAATAATGATTTATACGTTTTTTTACGTTTTTAATATTTTTTTATTCATCAAATTAACATGAAAAGGGAATGATTTGACAATGCGAAACAGTGACGTCACGCTTTCGTATTTCATACAAAAATGTACTAAACCAACCGATTTCTATGTTAACCAAAAAGATGCAGCAATAGGCTTGCCTCTATTACGTTACTGGGAATAAATTCTAATGTACAAAACGTGGGTGTTTTATACACCTCTGCTTATCCATTTAGGGATACAAGCTTATAACAATAACCACCAGTGCGAGTATAAAAAGTATATAGTTTGGAATAATTCGATTAGTTATTTAAATACTTATAAAGAACAGCTAGCAGCGTAGCGAGTAAATACTGTTAGATTATATGTCACGTATAAAACCTATATTACAAAACTTTAGGCCTGTATCAAAAGAAGGAAACCTTCAAATCCGTGTCTAAGATAGCGCCATTTATTTGTAGGCGCATGCGCAGTTACACAAGCCGCGTGGCATCTCGATCACGCGTCGACTATTGACCTTTATACGTGACAATCAGTGACATTGACTTTCAGGTTTATGGGGGTTTTTCAAGGACACAACATAACTCCTATAAAGGAATCATAGTGAACTGTTACTTAGCATGGGACAGATTTTTGTTTAGGTATATAGAATTAATAACACATTTTGATCCTCCACGAGTCATGTATTTCATCGTTTCGGTGGATTATACAGGAAGGCATTGTACCACAGAAAGTGTTTTAGTTCTTTGCGCTAAAAAAGGTTTACAGGTTTATATTTAGCTTTAGAAAGGTTAAAAGAACAAGCATTATCATATAATAAATATTAATAACGAATACTGACTGTTAAGAAGAGTTTAACAATGTCTTTTACTGTCGACAAATTGAAATTTAAATCTCTGAACAATGTCAGTGCAAAGTTGATACTCTTAAGCTATAGTGAAGTTTTTAGTTTGTGGCATATTTCGTAATGATTTTTATAGGATGGGCAATGGGGACCACAGGCCATGGACACCTCTGACATAATCGTTGCACTGCCTGTCTTTGAGGGTGGTTAGGGGGTGGGGGTAGGCATATAAATAAACTGCAAGCATTGTTTTACAACAGGTTTTCTTTGAGGCCGTGTTATTACTCCGGCATTTTGGAAAAGAGCTGATACTCTTACACTCCTTTACCGATATTAACCAAACATAGCTAAGATCCACCGTAATGAAACTGGCTTTTAAAAAAAAACCGCATCGAAATCGATCTATCCGTTTGAGAGCTACGATGCCACAGACAGACACGCACACACAGACATACAGACAGACATCGACGTCAAACTTATAACACCCCTCTATTTGCGTCGGGGGTTAAAAAGTGAAATTGATCGACCACAAATTTAGCGTAAATGGTTATGGTTATTTCATTTTATTTTTTTTAATTGCATCGTACAATATAAATGTTAATTGGACTAAAATTAGGTAAATATGTAACCCCCCCCCAACTGATGTCTGCAGTATAATACAGAATTTTAAGTGAGTTAAATTGTGATTGCCCTGTACGTTCATGTAACACAATCACAATATTAAGGATATAGCTTGTTTTTTAAAATTCATTGTACGGATTTGCGAAAATGTCTAAATTAACAAAGTGTGTGTTATATTTATCCAAAAGGTGGTGTAGAGGCTCACTTCGCAATGTAAAACAACCACACAGACATGCGCGGTACAACCTAGCAGATATTATTTCGTACGTACCTAGGTAGTACAACGTTTAATAACTTCTGCATGACTAACTGCGGCGTTAGAATTCAAGACTACGTAGGTTTAGTCTACCTTGTTTTTACTTGTTTCAAACCTGCCCATTTTATATCTCGTTTGTAGAGGTGTTCATCTCATTTGTCACATTTAGAGCACAAACTTCTCATAGCATTGTCACGCTATTCTTTTGGTGTTTTATTGAAAAAGATTTATAGCCTTCAGCTTGAATTTCACTTCGAGCAACTATATTTAATAAAACCGGACTTTGGAATTAGGCGTTTAAAAAGTAAATCAACAAACTCTTTTGTTTAATTTATAATAAATTAAACGTATAACGCAAAGCAAAGAATGTTAGGTATATAATTTGGACCCAAGATTATTCAAACATGACATCTTACAAAAACAACAGAAAACTTTAAATCGAGTTTTTGTTTCTGTTTTTATAAAAGTACCAATAGCTACCTGTTTACTTCCTGATTATGACGATATCCTTATTCTATACTTAGGAATAAGCGACATATATGTATGTATCATGTGTAGTATTAAACTATACAACATTTGCATATAGAAATACGTATATAATATATTGTATTTATGTGTATGTTGTATACGTTTAAAGACATCTAAAACTGCTTTCAGAAACAAAGAAATAATTATAACTTAATAGCAGGAAAAATGTATCGTTATTTTAAAAGAACCGAATGATGATTTGAAATGAGATGAACCAAGATATAACAAAAACAAAAAATCCAGGTCCTTAAAATCATTTGTAAGTCTTATTTGTATATTCTAATACTTACACATGTAATCAATGCATTGATTGTGATAAGGGAATAGTTAATCACAACTCACAACAGACGCAAACAAATAATACACAATTACGAGCCCAACAGCCGTCATAATGATTTCTTTTATTAAAAGATTTGTAGCCAGCGTCACGTGGAATGATGTAAGGACTAACGATACCTTTGACGTCCAAATCTGTTCTGGGCATTAGGAAGTTATAGACGAATGAATAAACTTACGCACCGTACATACACGAAATTTAAAGTGTAATGCACTCTTCATGGCTAACCGTGTCAAATCTAACAAATGTATCTTGTGTAAGCACTATGTGTCGGATATCCGTATCCGTATCTGCATATACGGATATCCGGAGAAAAAAGATCCGTATCGGTCACTTTTTTGTCGGATTTTTTACCTATTAATTTTCAATACAAATATAACATTCTTTATGTAGGTGATTAGATGGCTATCAAAAACCATTAAATTCCACAAGAATTTTTTTATTTCTTAAAATCAAATACTTGGCACATTTACATTACAAAAATTTACAGTAATGAGTTACCATACCAATAGTACATAAGTCAAAGACACTAAACCAACTATCTTTGTAATAAGATCAATCACAAATCTTAGTTATAAGTATAAGAAGATTTAGTGAAATAAGAAACAGAACAAAAGAACGACCCGCGCAAAGTAGGTCGAAACATGTCACGAAACAAACCACCTAGTTATAAATATGACACGTAACGATTGTATCATTCTCAGAACATGGTTATATGAATATATATAAAATGTTACATGTTGAACAGTGTGGTTAATGTAAAAATTAAGTAAATATTTAGACATCATGGAGAATAGAACTAGAAATTATACATCATTTACGATAAGGCTATAATTATCTATTTATATTTAAATATACAGTTTTACTCACTTGTGTATTTCGGGAATGGCCGACTAGTTACTTTCTCGACAGGAGACCTTTCTCAAGGAGTATGTCATCAAGCCGCGACGGTACCGCACATCACATTGCCTTTGTATTCTGCTACAATAATCACCGAATAAAAACCGACGATCTTGTACGAAACGTTTAACGACATTTGAGGATGTTCGTGATAGGATTGAAGCAAGTGGCGGGTTGTAGTCTCTGCCTTCCCCGATCGAGAAAGGTGTAAGTTCATGTGTGCATGTATAATAAATATAAACCATAAGTATGATTTTTTGCTTTTTTTGCCTTAACGGCTATGTTTTTTAAAGAGAAAAACAAGGGTTGTAGCAGTCTCTGTCTGGATTTGTTCCAAATAGGATTTTCTAGACAAATTTCTTCAATTTATACTTTAAACTATCGAAAAAGATCGTCCTTTTGACGAAAAAACCGGCAACGCCGGTGTCCATGTACGGTGGTATACCATCGGGTGATCCGTCTGCTCCTTCAGCTGTATTCAACGATTAATAATTATTGTGTCATATATAAAATTAAACCAACGTCCGATTCTATACTAGCACTATCTTCAGTGTTTTATAGGATTGGCAATGAAGCCGCAACAAATTTAAATATAATTTTAGTAATCGAGAACGCATTTAGTTTAGTAGTGAAACGGAAGACATAAGAGCAATAACCTGATATATGTATTTAGCTTGTATACATTTTGTTAAATATCTACATATATATGTTCTTTACTTACAAAGGTCAAATTCATTATGTGTAACTATCGTTCTTTAACCACTCAAACGCGTGGCGCACGCATACTGTGTACTCTTAAGGTGTTGTTTCATGAATGAGATACATATTAATCGATAATATTACCGATTTTTATTGACATGACGTTTATATCGATTGTTAAAAAAAGCTACAGGTATAACGAGTTTCACAATTTGTTTATGAAAATCACTTTCAATAGACCAACTTGTGACAGAACACTGTATTTTTTATCGATTCGATTTCGACATGCATCTTCATCGCTAGCTCGAGATGAATGATGTGTGTAGAGGGGCAGGGGAGGAGGGTTCTCTCATATAACTCATTTATGATATCTTATAATTATACCTTATTAGGTGGCGTAACCATAAAAATACAGATTGTCTTACTACGCATGTTACTAACAATTGATATCTGTTATAAACATACATACGTACATACGCTCACGCCCGTATCCCCGAAGGGGAATTCACAGGTGTATTAAACACCCACATTTTTATTTGTATTACATCTTGTATTATTTGCATAATACGATTTAAAACCATTCTCTTTGTTAATAAATTGCAACGGTGTAACTGCCCCTTATTGAACTGCTTCACTAAACACAGGATGCCCTGCAGGATGCCCCGTCATTGTATATTATGCTGATTTTCGAAACTTTTCCTCTAACAATTATGCAACTGCACCGCGCTGCTACTAGTATACTAGTGAAAGTGAAGCCGGCTTGTGCACTTCGTCCATGCAAGCACTTTTATAAAATAAAATCTATGTATACGTAGCACGTCCTTCGATTCACTTACTTCTTAAGTGATTATTTCGTACGGACCTCTAATTATTTTGTTCTAGTGGAGTATGTGGTTTGATGTTTCGTTTGTCGGGAAGAACGGAGGAAAACAGAATCTTTTATTTTTCGAGTAAGTATATAGTTTTTTTTTTTAGAATATATCATGTATCCTATTTATTTATTAAGGATAAAAACAGTCACTTACAAAGTCATGACCAATTACAGTTATACACTAATACTTATATATGGTGCTCAGACTTTCTTTAATAATTGCTGCAAATTTTAAAGATATGGATTATAAATTAAATTGTTTGCAGGACTGGTAAAATTATTTATAATAATACAAACATGTGTTATCTATAATTATGGGCGCGCATTGAGTGCTCAGTCAGAACATCGAACCAGTCTGTTATTAATAGTTATTATAGACATCCAAAGACAAAAAAAAAGATAAGTGTTTTCAATTCGAATGTTTCTGTATCTCTGCCATTTGCTGACGGAATTGAAAACAAACTTATGTACTAACATTAGTTTGTTCCAATTGAATTTTAAAGAAAATATTCAATCTGGTAGACGAAAAATTAAGGGATGATAAACAGCTTACTACTATTAGACATGATAGGTGAGCATTATGTAGAAGAAGTATATACATATAATTGGTAGGCAGAAGTGTAATTACCATTCACATTTTGACAGTTATAATTTAGTCTTATATTTTTTTTAATTTGAAAGCTGGTGCTTCCCGTGTCTTCCCATTACAATATGGTCCAGTACTGAAAATGGCATCCATGCGGAAACCATATAAGTCTTTAATTTTATGATAGACGCATATAAGTCGGTTGTCTACCTTTTTAAAGTGCATTATTAAAGAATACTAGGAATGTGAGCCACACATTACTAGTATTCTTTTAAACCCCCCACTAACCTAAATGCTTGTGTTAGGGGTGTGGCACCGACAGTAGTGCACTAGGTGGTTTTCGATCCTGCAACCCCATTAGCCATCGACGCGTAAAACTTGACTTGAGATACTTCCACTCAACAAAATATAACTAAAATTTACCGCTGGCGCTGTAATAAAGTAACGGTCCATCAACATTAATTAATGTTCATAATATTCATAATAATAATAATAAATATTTTTAAATTCGTAAGAAAATTGCCACATAATATTTTCAAGCGTAACGGTCTAGTTATTTGCAATAATAAACTCATGGGCCGTCAGAACTCAAATGTTTATACTCGTACATGTGCCAACATTAAAACCTTGGTAGGCATAACGATCGATTACAAACAATGCCTACTAAAACCTTCTAATGCAGATACTATAACGGACATAATCAATTTATATGAATAGGTTTAAACTGTATAGAACCAACTACCATCCTCTAATTGATTATATAACTACAATGACCGTTGTAATTGGCTACTTCAGCCTCAAGGTGAATCGATTTCTTATCCACAAAGTAACCACCATATTATATGATATTCTTTGGCAACTTTAGTAAAGTCGTATGGTCGGCTAAAATTTATTTATTCACCGTGTACAGTTGTTTTTCAAGTTGTAAGTAGTTCTACCCATGCCCTTTTTGTGTCCTAAACGGCTTAAAAATGTAAAAAACAAACATACAATTTAAAAGTTTTATTTAAAATATTAAACTTGGGTAGTTTTTATCGACAAAGTATTTAAAAAAAACTGTTTTGTAAACTGCAATTCGAGAAATAACGACGGTAACCATCACCAGTGCAGTTCGATCTATACGTTAAGTAAACAAAACGATGTCGTAATGAACATATATTTCTTTTTTTTTTTTGGGTTTTTCTTTCTTTTATATTCAATACGAAGAGAAAGAACCAAACACAATTATTACTGGATAAAATTTTAATATATTTGATATCCTTTTGTTTACTTATAAACATTATAATCACTATAAATTGCGCTGGAGGATTAAGTGTTTTATAAATAGTTATATACAACAACGATTTAAGATTACAAAGTAATACCTCCACTTCCTTAGGTCTAGCTCATGACACTGGTAACCTAAAGTATATTTTTTCTTAATAAATACTTAGCGTTAATTTAATAGGCAGGCTAGATACATCAATTATATCTAAATGCAATATAATGATCTACAGTTGATGTAATCTTCTTACATAATATCGTAACAATAATTAATGTAGCTTGTCCTTATGTTGACAGCAAAATTGCAAGAGATTATATAGAACCCGTATTTATAGAAACCCGTTCGTACTATATGCAACACAAAAATAAGTAATACCAGAGATTACCCGTTGAAACAAACAAAAGAAATCATCTTTCTACTCGTGTGTTAGGAGTATTACAAGCGAAATGCAGGGATATGACAAATATTTTTATCCTTCTCTTCCCGTGGGTGCCGTTTTAGGCGACTTAGGGATTGGACTGTTTAACTATCAGATAATACATAACACTCATACAGTGCCCGGATGATGGCAACAGGCTTGACCCTTATTACGTTAGTAATATTAAATGGTTACTTAGTTATATATACGTACCCCTTCGGGAGTGAAGGCGAGAATGTATGTATGATATGACATAAAAATGAAAATATTACTTTGGCTTTTCTATAATTCCACGTCGTTGTTACAATAGAGTGTTAAATATTTATACACACATGTCTGTGTCACACGTACACAAAGAACATCCAGTCTGAACATCAAAAGTGTCTCGGGGTCAATTACGTTTTAGGGTATCGCCGCAATTGAGGATTATTATATTATTAACTTTATTGGATCGTTACTGATTACTTTTAGTGAATTTAACTATTTGAATGAAGAATTTGGTTAAAATTTTGATTTAAAAATAGAAAATCAACTGTCAGTTACGATTCCCATAAAAATGTGTAATAGCGTTTTTGCAACACCAAGTTTTACCTGTAAGGCATGCAAATAGAGCACGCACTAAGATGGAAGTAGCTTCATTATTATTTATATGTATTTTGCTAATAACAGTTACGACAATAAAAAATCTTGCTGATACTATATAATCTAATAGAATAACAAACGGAATATAATTACCATCCATTCAATAACATAATATAACATTTAATTTATATTATATATTTGCAAAATCATAGTTCCAATGTCACTTTTATATTATCATTTAGAATACCTTCAATATGATAATATGCTTTGACAATCTAGAATGTATTAAGTTTATTTTTAAAAGTATGAATAGCTAGCTCTTTCGAACATTTAGGCAATTTATTATGTATAATTGGAACCATACAAAAAAGCTTTTACGCATAAGAGAAGTTTTTGAATGATGCAGACAGAGACTACTGTTGACAATTTGTTGCTGTTGAATTTTAGAAATAAGTTACTTTTACAATTGTCAAATATTGTATTTTCTACTATAAATAAAGAGGGAACAGTAAGTATTTTGCTTTACAGCTATCGGTGATTTGCAGTTTAAACATAGTCCTAAACATCTTTTTTGATCCTTGAATACCAATTCTTTATTAGGTGAGTTACCCCAAAAAATAATACCAAATCTGAGATTAGATGACACTAAGCCGTGGTATGGTATCGATGGAATCGTATCATGAAAGCACCCCGTTTAAAATGTGCGCTGCCCGCCTTTGAGGATGATGACAAGGAGATGAGGAAAAGGGAGGAGGAGTGTCGGGCTTTGCCTCCGGTACCCTCACTCACTCGGCAATACAATGCCAACATTGTTTGTCTACCGGTTTTCTGTGAGGCTGTGTTTTTACTCCGGTCGAGCCGGCCCATTCGTGCCTGAGCATGGCTCTCCCACGTTAACTAAACTTAGTTAGTGTCAGCTGTGGGTTTACATAACTGATATTGTCTCACGGCCGGGTCCATCATTACTATCTCACTCTAGACTCTAGAGTAAACTATAGACTACATATAAAGTTTTACGACCTGAAATCATCATCCGAAAGCAACGTTGCGTCTCGTACTACTAGTTTTATTCTAGTTTTACCAGTTGGCATTGCGTGTTGCGTAAAGCATTGACCTCGAACTTGAGGAACTCGTAGTCCGTACAGAAGCGTGTCAGTTAAATTATGTTGAAGTGTAATGTATGTACAGTTATAAGGTATAAGCAGTTTGATTCTTATGAAAAAAAGTTATTCATTTTCTTTGATTTAAAAATACAATATAAATATAAATAAATGTAAAATAAATAAATATAAAATTAAATTAAGTAAGATAGTATTCAGAAAATTATATATATATTTTTTAATTATGACTATATTCTGTTGTTAATTTCGCCTTGCTTTCAATCGTCCTTTCACTGTAGATAACCATCGTATTAGGTATAACTTCTGTGTTCAAATAGCACCCAGACCCCTTACTAATTTTGGATCACAAGAATTAAATTCTTACACGGGACAAAAAATGTGTGGTCGACCCCCGACCGTCAGGCCAGGCTAACTATTTAGCTCAATTACCACATAACGCTCCTGATATTTGAAAAAACCTTTATATTTGTGACTTTTTAGGTTTATGTAAAATTACTCGTGTACTCATCATAACTAGGGAGGGCTTAGCAGCATAACTTAGGACTTCTTTCGTTTAGCCGTTAGGAGGGTAGGCAGCAACAGGACATAAAATTTGCACTGTAATAATACGCATTTTTTTTACTATAACAATTAATAAGCCTGGGCCGAAAGCAAATCAATCTGCAGTAGGCTAAAGCAAATGCCACAATATATTTCGAGTATAAATACCTCTTACATTCTGTCATGGCAAATTGACATTCATCTTTTGACACCCATAAAAAAACAACATACCTACATTTGACATATAAACAAGAAATATTTTACATAATCAACAAAGTGGCGTTGAAGAAACCGCCTTACTCAACTACTACGAAAGATGTGTATTGCGAAGCTCAATGTCATATAGTCATAGATGCTTATGTATTGCTGTAATTGCATATAAATTTAGTTATTGACTGATGTTTGAGAATACTGCAATGTTTCAAAAGCATTACTACATACAAATTTCGCGTCGATTGGATTTCCAAACATCGAGGTACAAAGGTCGTGTGCCACGTGACAAGTTTTACATACTGTTTTCTAAATAGCTTAAGTTTTTCTATTAAATAAAAGGCTATGTAATTATTAGCGAAGTAGAATATATTCCTGTGGGTGTTATTAAAGGTTTTTTTTATACTATAGGGGGACAGACGAACAGACGGGTCACCTGATGGTAAGTGACACCGCCGTCCATGGACACTTGCAACTCAAGAGTCGCAAGTGCGCTGCCTGCCTTTGAGGGTGATGAGGGATGGGGGATACAGATGAAGAGATGGAAAAAAGGGAGAAAGGAGATGAGGGGAGAGAAAAGGGGGGAGGGAGAATTGGGCCTCTGGAAACCTTACTCAATTCGGGGAAATGCAACGCGAGCGTTACTTCACAACCGGTTTTCTGTGAGGCCGTGGTATCGCACCGGTCGAGCCGGCCCATTCGTGCCTAACCATGGCTCTACCACTGCAAAAAGTAAAGAATTGGACTGTTAACTACATATCACACAGAATAAATAGTATGCCGGTGGATATGCGTGATATGATGGTGGATATAGATGGTGAGCAATAGCCCATGCTTTGCAAATTACGTTAGTGGGAGTAAGTAATTGTTGATTAAATGTCTTTATTTATGTATAGGTGTATGTATTTATGTAACGTAGGTTAAACATACGTAACTATTATTGTTTTATTTTTCGTCAAAGTTAAATAGGTAACAAAATAACCTTTCAAAGTTACGATGAAATGTTTGAAAATAAACTGCTAATACCATTTTAAAAGAAGAAACCAGTATAAAATACAAAGCGGTTTCGCCTACTAAAATAGCGCTGTAGTACGCTTTTATTTCAAGAGGCAAAAAGGGCAATAACCCTTGCCTTATGTTAGCTACGATAGAAAATAATATCTGTCACTAAACATACATAACTGTATTACATATGACTGTATCATTAATGTCGGATCAGTTCTTTGTAGCTCTCTCTATAATATTGTGGTCACAGGTGCGGTGAGCAATAGGTCATGAAGAAAAATGCAACTGTAGCTTATAATCCATTTGACTTTCATAAAGATCATGGTCTGTTTCTCCGCCTGCAAGGGAAATGGAAAATGATAGTTCAGCCTCATCACTGGGCCAAGTATGCTTAACGCATGAACTTAATGTGCAGTTTGGGTTAATGTTTGTTTATTAACTCAATAACAATTTATATCATATTTGAATTTTACATACAATATAAATATAACACAAAAAAAAACAAAATCAGAAATGAAAAGTTAGGTTAAATCACAGAAAAAATTAATATTAGTGAGTAATATCAAATTAATTAAATTGCATTTTTCTACTAATATTGTAATGTCAGTAGTAGAAATGACACTTAAGTTCAGTATTAAAGTGCAAACAGAGATCTCGTGTTACTTCGTAGCCTTATATTTCGAGAGGGTCGATGTACGCAAAAGAGGCAACGGAAATGGAACAGGAGAGGACTATCAGTCTCTAATCCCGTAGAGGATGCACGTGGACGTAGAGCGCCTAACGACGGAGGAAGGAGACGATGACGTGATAATGATAATATATGTTCCGCGCACTCCTGTCCAGACCGTCTGCACCTAATAATCTTTACCACATAATATTATCTTTCATTACAAAAATTATGTTGTGTATAGCTCAGTTGTCGCACATAGCTCTCACGTGTAGCTACAACAATTAAACTACAATTACCTACGTAATTGTTGTACTTTACATAATTACTTAATTTAAACTAGATATAATGTAGCGCTTGTCATATAATAATAATAATATGTACGCAACCTATTGATGTATGTGAAAGGATATGTACTTTGGTTTGTCATAAAGGACTCCTTTCTTAGCAACATTTATGATGTTTTGTCTTATTTGACATATTATGTATAAGGACTTGAGTCAAATAAAACACCGAGTAAGTATAGACTGGTAGACATAAATTTGAATGTAGATACTCGGGAGAGTGTGGCTTGAAAAAAGACGTAGGGACAAAAGTTAAGAAGGATATTACATATACTCTTTATAAAAAAAATATGCGAAGATTGTTGGGGTATGTGTAGGGAATGAGTGCGGAACGAATGACAAATCGAGTATATAAGGCGAATCCGAATTGGAATGCCGAAAGGAGTCGGCAACACAGAACATCTAATGAGTGATGTTTTAAAAAAGGCAGGTCAGACGTAACCGAAATCGACGGGCTTGTATTAAGAATTGATGACAGTAGAGGAAGCCCGTGATATATGTAAGGATAGAAGCGAGCGACGGGGTGTTATCTCTGTCTGTCCCGAAGGAGTAAGCAAACAAACAAGGCAGAAATAATAGAGAAGGCAGAGTTTTTCCTGGTCTGAATATGAAAGCTTTACCACTTTTTTTTCTATGCACTTCTTCCATCTGGTTTCTAAAGCCTTTATACCATTTTCAAAAAAAGGGCCCTCAAAATAGGCATTAACGGCAGTTTCAATCTCTTCAATAGATGAAAATTTCTGTAATCCTGAATGTTTTTTTTTAGATTAGCGAAGAGGAGGAAATCAGATGGTGCCAAATCAGGCGAATAAGCGGGTTGTGGAAGTAATTCGATTCGATTTATGGATTCCAGCCATCGTTACGCAGGACGTGTGAGGCGTGCTTTGTCTTGATGAAGCAACACTTTTTTGGTTAACATTCCTGGACGTTTGAACTTAATTTCATTACGCAACCGACGTAAAATCATGCAGTAATAGGTAGAGTTTATGGTGGTTCCTTTCGGTAATGACTCCCTTCGAATCCAAAAATCATTCATAGAAAGGAACAAGTCATGATGACTAAATATAAGGGGTATATAATTTCGAAAATTATGAATTTATAAATATTGTGTATTCTCTCGGTTATCGTCATCATAGTAACATTTTCTTCTATACTTATACTGATTACCTTTTGATAATTATGAATTACAGTATGGATTTAATTATATTATATTAGTACTATCGTGTATGTATTGACTGTCATGTGGTTTTATGTGGAGTAGAATAGGGATGGTCTGGCCATCTCTTACCGCGTGTGTAGTAAGACGACTAATTCACCATTGCATCCACCCAGGCTGTGTGTAAGAAATCGCAATTATCGATAAGACCGCCGTTAGTTAGATGGATAGATAGATAGAAAACTTTATTTGTGCACCATTCTTACAGTAAAATACAATACATGTGTCAAATACATAATGTACATGGGGGCCTTATGACTATGCAATCTCTTCCAGGCAACCTTAAATTAGATCATAATCACTCGGAGAGACAGAAGTAGTTGGAGGATCATTTCAACATTTTAATGAAAATTATACTAACGTATTTTTATACTAACGTAGTTATAAAACTTATGTAAAAACTGTAGATAACAGAACTAAAGTGATAAATAATAGTCATGCACCGTTTTCTCAAAAATGTTCAATGATTCCGCTAGCTGTTCTTTGGCAACGCAATCCACAAGCGTACAGCTTGAACAGTGAAAGATTTGTCATAAAACCTTGTGGAATGCAATGGCTTCTCCAGTCTCAAATTTTCCTATGCACCGTTTGTCGTTAGTAACCTATTAATAATTTTTTGAAGTAAAAACTTCTTTAAGCGCGTTGAGCACTTTTTGAGTAAACAAAAATCGTGGAACTCGCTTCATCGTCAACGAAAGCTTTCTATGAGCTATATGTATACTGTGAACATATGTGTACGTTTTTGGGTGAACAAAAAGCATGAAACTCGCGTCATCGTCACCGCATGCTTCCCATGAGCTATATCTGTACTGTGTATAATCTAATAGATCTACGATACAAATCACAAGTTACTTAGTTTTCACTTCTATCGGCAGTGCCCATAGCTCGTATGCCGTAACTGCAGTATTTTTTTTTTTTGTAGTATAAGTATATTGTATTGTATTCTTTTGTCAATAGGACTGACGAACAAGGCATTGCGATGAAGGTATACAACGGGATTGCCATCGCCCTGGAGATCCTGGTGCTGTACGTCAAGATGACAGTGACGTGGCTGCATTGCTTGTATCAGTTTTTCTTCCCACCAGAGCCTAAGAGCGTCAACGGGGAGATTATTCTCGTAAGTCGTTTAATGTTATTTTTTGAAAATAATTTAGAAAGATGTACTCTACATTACAGTTTATAAAATTAAAAAAAATTAGATGATTAATATAAATATTTAAACATCAACTAAAGCATCTTACTAGTATTATAAATGCGAAGGCTTGGATGGATGTTTGTTTCTCAATCACGCAAGAACAGATCATTATGAAATTTGGTACCAAGGTAGATTATACGATACGATTGTACGAAGGCGCGGATAACGTCTGGTAGTACTCAAATATGTGTCCGCTAACCCAGGTCAGGCTTATATATTTTTAGAGTGGATTATTTTTGCAATTATATGATGTATGTATGCACTTATCTGGTGTTTCATTGTTTTTTCGAGACGGTTTGATTTAATAATATAGGATGTCGTTTAAATTGTTTTAAAAGTAGAAGGGACAGAGGCCATAATCATTTGAAATGCTATTATCTAAAAAAAATAAGGTGTTAAATAATGTAAGCAGGTTTTATTAGTATTTTGTTTATAATTAGACTTTTGGAATTCATATCTGAACACTGACACGAAGGTCGCAATATTTTAGAGCCAGGAGCCGGGACGCAAGGAAGTTCAAGTTATTTTTAAATCTTTATAACAATTTGTATTTTTTCAAATATATTTTTAACTCATTGTTTAAGATAACTGGGGCGGGTCACGGCATGGGCCGAGAGATGGCATTGAGGTTCGGCAAGTTGGGCGGCACCATCGTCTGCGTGGACATCAACCCCACTGGCAACCAAGAGACAGTAGACATCATAAAAAACAATAAAGGAAAAGCTCTTCGATACGAGTAAGTAGAGAAAGAGAGGCTGGATAGTACATTACATACATATGTAGATACGCTGACGCTAATCCATGAAGGGGTAGGTAGAAGTGTTTTAAATAACTACATTTTGCTAATTAGAAACGTAGCACAGGCCCACCGATCTAATAAGGGGCCTATTACCGTTGGGAAGATTGGGAGTACATTAAAAAATAAGGAAGCAGGAAGTCCATGTATGGAAAATAATATTATTTATACGGATGTGTTGGAAAGTATCAACAATAACCGTACCCGGCTACAGGCTACAGGCCGAGCCGTCTAGATACTTAAACCAAATATTATTGCTCTATGCTCATACATACATACACTCATTCCTGTATTCCCGAAGGGGTAAGCAGAGCCATGACTAATGCCTACATTTTGCCGATTATGGTTGAATTGGATGGGAACATTTAGATTATATTTACCGGAAAGGTAAACTTATAACTTAAAATAACTGGCGCCGAGAAGTCGAGCCCTCTGAGTGAGTGTAAATATGTTCTGAATTTGGCAAATATTTTTTTGCAAATCGGTTTTTCTTAAACTAAATCTAAGAACACTATCGATCAAGTCGCCTTTTAAACCAAAACAAACAGTAAATCACAATTAGGTCATCCACATAGGAACTACGATGCCACAGACAGATACATTTTGTTTAGAAGGGAGTTAAAAGCTTCCTCCTATTAATCCAATTCTCAGTCAGACTCAGTACTCACATGTTGATACGCCTCGGATGTAGAAGGTCACATGATTAGCATTCGAACATTACACAAATACGGACATTTGTCTATAATGATGATATAAGCGAGTCCCAAATATTAGTTTATGAATTTTTAATGGCACTGTGTATGTGTTACGAACCAAACAAAGATAAATTTGATATTACAGACGTAATTCGTTTTTGAGCTTCCCAGCTATTATATTCGTTACGCAATTACTATTTTATAACTAGCTGTTCGACTCAATTTCAACCACGTTTAAAAGCATGTTTTTAAGGGTCGTTACGGCCAGCTTTAAAACCTTTGTGTAGAAATACAAAAATATAATTTTTAAATTTGAGTAATCTGATTGTTAGTTTCGTAGACCATGGTACCTACTGCTGGCAACATTATTGTTAAAAAATCTGACATAACTTGCTCTAGTAGCAAACAGAACTTATGTGGTAGAAAACTTAACAAGTAAGTACTTTTTTACCGGCTACTAGGCTACTATGTTCTTGATTGAAAGACAGCTAATGAAATGAGGATAGTGAAGATGTAATACAAAAATAATATTTCTTTACATAAAAAATAGTTCGCACATATTTTCAAATTTAAAATCTACAGATGTGACGTCACAGACCGCGAAGCCATTAAGTCTTTAGCTGAAAAAATCCGACTTGAAGTTGGAGACGTGAGTATGTTAATCAACAACGCTGGTATCATGCCCTGCAAGCCGCTCTTACAAACTTCAGAGAAAGAAATACGTTCATCGTTCGAAGTCAACATTATTGCTCACTTATGGGTAAGTTCATTTATTCACTCATTCAGTTTTTATGATAGAATTCTGCAGTCACATAAAATAATAAGGTAATGGTTTTCCTTTTATTGTTAGCCAACTTAAAAAAAGGACTAGGTGCTCAAGTCGTCAGAATATTTTTTTATATATCTGTCCGCCGCCTTGGAATAAGCGTACTCCAAGACGGCTGAACCTATTTCGAATATTATTAATTTGTTTGAAAGGTTTAAGGTGCACCTATGTCAGAGTCTAATAATCCTAAAGAAATCGAGGCAACGATTATCCTTAGATCCAAATTCAATCTGAAGAAAACTTCTAAGGTGTAAAATGAAGGGACTACGAATACAGCTTTGTGAGATTTTTTATGATAGGTGACGTAGTGAAGTCTACATCTCTATTTAAACAAAGTAAATTATATGCTGTCCACAACGCTTATATATCACCCTAATGAGGATAAAGGTTGCTATATTATATGTATGTATGGAATAAGTAATTATGTATGGTGTATGTACCTAACACCTTACTTATATTAAATATAAAATGTTAAAGTAACTTTGATGATTTATTACCGTCCTTGTTTTCTTAACCTTAATATGATTTTTATTATTTTATATTCATAATGTTAGAAGGGATAATTTTTTAAATAATCATCTTCACTTGAGTCGATCACAGCATAAACGGTATTTAAAAAATTAGTACAGAACACCATGTGACAGGCTTCACATACATATTCTAAAAATGTGGCGGAATAGCTAACGCAACGGACTTGCGATCGAGGGATAACTGGTACGATCTCCAACTTCAGGAATTATTTAAGAAAAAAATGACTTTTCAGCTTCTACAAACGTTCTTACCCTCCATGATGGAAAAGAACCATGGCCACATCGTCGCCATGTCATCCATGGCCGGAGTCGTTGGTCTTCGAAACTTGGTACCGTACTGCGCCACCAAGTTTGCAGTCAGAGGTCTTATGGAGGCCATGCACGAGGAACTCAGGGAGGATAAGAATAAAGATTACAGTGGTGTAAGTATTTTAAGATTTTGTTAATAATTTAAGAACTCACTAGTAACAAAAACTAAGTAAGAAATTCTAATTTTATTGTGAACAAACCACTGTTATATTAGTAAATGATACTACAGGTACCATTATAGTCCACCCTCACAGCATACACTTCCTGTTACAGATAAAATTCACAGTAATATGTCCTTATATTGTTGACACTGGGCTGTGCAAGAACCCGAAAATCAAATTTCCATCGCTGATGAAGATTTTAACTCCCCAAGAGGCCGCCGACAACATCGTCGACGCTGTGAGGAGGAACTATTACGAGATAACCATTCCAAGCTCCCTTTATTACATAAACATGGTAAAAAACTATATTTATTTATTGTATGTAGATCAAAATACCGAAAAATTAATTTAAATACGTCACTTTGTGTATTCGATCTCTTTATAAATAAACCAGTACGAATTTAGGTAGTATGTTTATCCGTGTTACAGAAATCTAAATCCAAGCTATGCTTCATTTGTGTCTAAATATCGTTTTATACTCGTATTAACGTCAAAGAGTATTATTATTAAAGGTATTATTTACGCTCTCATCAGCAACCTTTATGCAAAAGCACGTTCCAATCATTAGACGGTCTATCTGAGACACTTGCACTTCATACCGGTCATGGCTAACAATTCAGACCTACTTAAAACCAGTTAAACAAGAATGTGCAACATTCTAGTCTTAACGCGTTTCATCCAGTTATTACGTGGTAATATGATCTACACGAGTTGATGAATTCTAGATATGTGTAAATGAATATAAAATATACGAGATTTATTTTATGATATAAAAGGACAGATGAACAGACGGGTCATCTGATGGTAAGTGACAACATCCGCCCATGGACAACTGCAACTCAAGAGTCGTAAATTCACTGCCCACCTTTGAGGGTGACGAAGGGGGGGAATCGTAATGGAAACAGGAGGGGAGATGAAGGGATTGGAAAGAGGAGAGGGGGACGAGAAGAGGTGAAAGAGGACAGATGGAGTTGGGACTCTAATACTCTCCCTCACTCGGCAATACAATGCAAGTATTGTTTGTCTACCAGTTTTCTGTGAAGCAGTGGTCGTTATCTGGTCAAGCTAAACATGGCTGAACCAAAATATTTGATTAAGCTGATATTTTACGTATCGTTATCTTCACACTGGTGCCAGCTTCCATAGAACTAAGATAGAAGCAAAATAAGTTGTAATATTTATTCCTGACATTTGTTGCACAATATTTATTTTAATATTAATTGAATGTCTAGTAGTATTGCTAAAAAACTCTGCTTCAAGGGCCTTTAAATATCGAATTTAATACTATTTTGTTAAGATGAGAGTTTTGTATAAGAGAGTTTACGTAGAGCCATGCTTAGGCACGAACGGGCTGACTCGACCGGTGCAATACCTCGGCCTCACAGAAAACTGGTTGGGAAGCCACACCTGCCTTGCATTTCCTCGAAACTAGTGAAGTTTTCGGAGGCCCAACTCCCCTCTCCTTATTCCTTTCCCTTGATCTCCTGCCCCTTTTCCAATCTCCTCATCCCCGTCTCTTTCCCCACCCCACATACTCCCATCCCTGTTCAAAAAAAAAAAAAAACGAAACAAATATAAAACCACTAAATTTAAAATCGTGGTTTTATTATCTCGGTGCCACGTGACCGAAAATGCCGACTACCATTTTATTCCCATGCGTGACATCATTATAGCAGAAACAAGATTTTGTTTGCAAACAACAGCGTACAAATTTAAATATTATTATTCGTAATTTCATTTTTATTATAGAATAATCAATAAAGGCAATCGCTATTCACGGCACATTTGAAGTTTCTGCTAATGTCCTTTTTGGCACTACTTTTGCATAAAGCTGTATTATTTAGATTAAATGAACATAAAAATACCAGTTGACTATCGAATCTATACGATAATTTTAAAATATATTATTAAATAATTGTAACGTAGCCTATCTCTTTTTTTTTGTGAGGATACCCACACGGGTCGTCACCTCATCGGAGATGACGGTGAGGTGGTATGTGCGGACTCGAACCGAGTACAACCACACGGTGTTCCGCCACGAGAGCGTCTATTGCTAGGGACCCGGGATACCCTTAGAAGGTAGCATCCGGGAATCCCAGCATACCTTGGCCACTTTGTGGTATGGGGGCTTTACGCCCCCCCCCCCCCCATCAGATAGTCGTTGACCACGTACGTCACGCCACCGTTTAAACAATAAACACTATTCTAATATATTGATAAAACGCTATTCTAATACGTGTATTACAATAATTTATATTATTATACCACGCCTAGGTACATGTTTCAAAGGGTAGGCAGAGACGGCTTACACGCTTACTTTAATCCAATCACAATTAACACCCACTTAAGCAATAGCGAGCAAGCCTATTGGCATCGCCAGGACACAGTATGACTGTATACACGGTATTAGGGAAATGCTCCCTAAAATGAACACAGACGATAGTACTAATGATACCTTTAATGATGGGTCAGAAAAGAAATGAATTCTTAGTACAACATTTTATTAACTTTTTACAATTTTCAAGCTTTATCACGTTAGTACAGCTAAATTAAAACTTTAATTTCGCAACAATACATAACTTTAAAGGAGAAACTAATAGTGAAACGCCTCATCTAAAATTGCTGGCATTGGGTTCAAAGTACACGTGGTCGCACATTCTACCCGTCCCACACACACGCGCATTGCTCGGCTCGAATCGTGCGAGCACTGTGCGACTGCGACAATAGCTATTGGTGCGGTCGTTACTCAGTCCCAGACCCCTATCGTCAGCTATTTCATTACACTACTGGCTTATTTTGTTCTATTAAAATTATGTATTTTTTTTGAAAGCATGACGGAACGTGAATAATGTTAATAGAACGTTAATGATTTAGAAAATAAAACTTCTGATTCAGAATGAAACTGAAGTTTTTTTTTTATATCACCATCAAAGGTATCATTTGTACTATTTTTTCGGTAGTCTTCATTTTCGGGAGCGTTCAATTAACACCGTGTAATAATATGTTTTTTTAAATATGGAATGTGGAGTATGTATGATTAAAATACTTTTGTTCCAGATTTGCAGAGCTTTCCCGAGGCAGGTGCCATTATATTTAAAGGACTTCTTAGACTCAGGACTCGAAGCTCACGTTTAGTAAAACAAACTATATAGTCTTGTGTGATAAGTGCAACGTGAAGGTTTATAATATGTAGAAAATAAGAATAATATAATTTCTTACAAGGATGTGGTAAGAAAAGATAAAAAGAGGAGAAAAGACATGCAACCTCACAATGTGCGATTTTCTTTCTGGTAAATTCTTAAGAAAGCGCTTATGGCGCCATCTATTTTTTAATACAGGTAAGTCTAGTTTGATCAATACTGGTTGGTTTAAATAGCGTTACTTTCAAACCGAAATGATTTTATGCAAGAAACTTGTCATTTAGTGTTTAAGTAACATTTTTTATATTTCGTTTTATAAAAATACTTATTTAGCAGATGTTGTAGCTGACGGAATAAAATCTTGATTAAATTTCATCTTTAAAGATACGGGAGTGGTAGTGTTCTAAAAAATTTCAAAATAATTTGAAAATTATGTTCATAAATTTAGCTTAGTACCTAGATTTAAAATTCAGACAATAGCAAATAAATGTGATATGAGTGCCTAGATATAATCGTTATGAATGAATTTAAAATATAAAAATTAAGTTCTTGCCTTGACATATTTAAACTTTTTTACTAAATATACTATTTGTTTAGTATATAATACGTAATTCTGGTTAATTTTTATAACAATTTATTTGTTGAAACAATATTTACACTTTAACTAATTTTAATGTTGATGGGCATTCTACAACGTAAAGTATAATGTTGTAGAATTACAAATAAATCAGTACCAAAAGTTATGGCATTTTATATATTACAAAAAAAAAAGATGATAACCAAACAATTGTTACACAGTAATATACAGAATAGGTAATTCTGTTAAAATTGTATAAATTTGAAAAACTTCTGAAGTGCCATTTATATATAAAACGTTGTATAATATATTTTTTATGTAACTATTTTTTATATAATGGGCTAGCATATGATTTAAATTATTTTATATTTTCATTTGTTATAGTTATTATATAATATAATGTGTATTTATATTGTTCCTAAATGAGACGTTTTTATAAGAATTACAACAATATTCAACTTACATATATGCGCTTCATAGTATAATTTATATTACACAAGAAATGAACAGCAATTTGTTGTTGATACGTGACGAAATTGTTTATACTATCTTATACACAGAAATCTGAGATATGTGATTTTATACAAAATTATTAATTACTTAAAATACGCTCAAAATAATAACATTTTGATTTATATAAAGGTAAGTTTTTGATGAATGAAGATGAATGTTGGGTTTTGTGTTAAGTTGCTATATTGTGTTATGTGAATTCCGTGAGTCAAAAAGGTAAAGAATAAAGAGTATATGTGATATATGTTATCTTTTTTTAATAAAAATATTTGGCGAATAATAAATGAAAAATGATAAATGGTAGTTATTATTTTCATTTTTCACTTCTTTTTATGCTACAAATACTTTTTCACTTGGTTAAGATGTTTGACCGAGAGCTTTTTTGTAGCTTTTTAAGAGCTTCAATTTTTTCGTCCCTTCGTTGTAGGTAATGTCAAACCGTTCATGGACATGTTCAGACTAGAGATTAAAAACTGGCCATTGGTAAATACATCTAAATGAATGGTACTTGTATCATTAACTATATAAAAAAAAACAATTTGAAGTACTTCTCAACCTATTTATTTATTTTCAGTTTACATTTGATTTGAATATTCATATTTAGAATGTACACATTCTGCTAAATACACAAGTCCTACAGACATTTGGCGTACAATTACCTTATTTTAAACAAATTTAGTTTCCTTAATTTATAAACAAGTAAAACGAGTTTCAAGTTACCGATTACACTTCTATAGCTTGACTTATAAAAAAAAAGAAAAAAAAAACGTCATTCTGATGAGATATTGATTTACACCATATTGTAAACGACCTTAAAAGTGAGAATTGTTTTGATATAGAGTTTTGAAATTTTGTATTTTTGTGTTAGATAAACTTTTATAAGTTATTTCAAAATAGTACAAACGACCGCTGTAAAAAATAAGCCGTTCCTTCCTAAGATAGGCTTATTTTTTACAGCGGTCATTATTTTAAGGATGGGAAGCTGAGTATAAACAATCATACTTGAATAATACTTGACACTTAATAGATCTGTGTTGCAAAAACCTTGTATTTTTTTAAATTAATTCAGGAGTAGAAGTTGGTTTAGCAAAAAAAACGTAGCATATCTTGAAAGTTTTGAGTGGTATCGTTACTATTATTGGATTACAAGCATTTTAACAGCCGTAGACAGAAACATAGGAGGATATTGCGCGCTGATGACTATACAATGCTAAATTTTTACATATTGAGGTCGGGGCAGATAGCGAGCAGAGCGGCGTCTGTTGTTGAAATGTAGATCTAGATTAATTATCATCTACGCTCCCGCTGTTATCCCCGACCTTTAGAAGTCAAGAGGTTTATGCCATTTAAAATAAAAAAACTACATACATAAAAGAACATTTAAGAGTTACAGAGAATAGCTTTCTCTTAGACATGGCGTGTTCCATCATTGTCTTAATTGTCACTGCTCATCAGGTGACATCGAAGATGAACACCTATTCCAATAAACAATGATAATAACTTATTGTCGATGGTTATTTTTATCGGCAATAGTAACGTGCTATCGACAATTTTGGATAGGAATCTTATAAACATTACACATTTAGTTTTTATTAACCACTACGCTAAGCAACAATGATTATGTTTTTTGTCAATAATGAAACATCTTACACACTATTAAATTATATATCTTAAAATAATATATATTATATTTATTTTTGCTACTGGCTCCTTCCACAATAGAGATGTTGTTTATTTATTTATTATTTTTTACATAAGTATTGAATTATCTTTTATTAAATTAAACTAAAGTTTACTTCAAAATAAATATTTTAATTTAATATTATATACATTTTTAATATTTATTTTGTACAGCATTTTATGCTAAAATAGACCTAAATACATACATCAAAGAGATCAATTTAATATCAAAGTCTACATAATAATAAAATTATATCATGTTACGGTTACATTTAACATAATTTACTTTAACATTTTGGATTACATTTAACATATAAGCTTTTAATAAAAGTTTTTTTGCTAAATCACAAGGACATCTTATGACACATTCTATAAGTACATAGAAAACACTGTGTGATGTTGTGTCCCTAATTTATAGTAAAAAAAAGATAAATGTAAATTATGAATATATATAATCAAGTTAAAATTAATTATGTGATATTTTATTCTTTTATATATATATATATTATATGCATGTACTGAAAATATATAATATTATATGCTTAAGAAACTGATACTCGGAATTAATCTATACATTTTATATACCTATATATTTACCTATTAAATAGGTACAAACTTTCGGTTCGAGAGCATTTAAACTCATCTCAGTAGTTCACGAGCAAACGTGTCACCTGAAAGTGCAAACCGCCACCTGTGAACACCTGTAGCTCAGGAGTCGTACGTATCGTACGTGACGAGGGGGGGGGGGATAACGGGATTAGAGTTAGGCCATAAGAGTTAGCTGAATGGTTATCTAGTTTATTCATTAAAATTTCATATTAATTTCAACCATCTTAATTAAAAAAAAAAAAAGATTTTATTGCTTGCGACGCAACATGATTTTACTAATAATAATTGACGTTACTTTGTTTTAATATAAAAAAGCAACCTTTAGAAAAGTATTTGATCTACTTATACAAAACACATAAGTTATATTATTTAACATCAATTGATGAAAGAGAAGCTTAAAAAATATACGGAATGATAGATGCAACGTATACCTACCTACTATTAATTACATGCCAGCTTTTTCCAGTTTTAGTATAAATAAAAATATAAACTGCGAACAATAATTTCAACAGCACACGGTCAAAGCATTTATATTAGTTACTAGCTGTTGCCCGCGACTTTTTCCGCGTGGTATTTAACAAAAAAGTTATTGTTCAGATCACAGTTTTCAATTTGGTTTTAATTGGTTGGTTGGTTTTAATTTTTTTGTGAGGTCCCATTTTTCAGAGATTTGCCGGAACAAACAGACAGACGGACAGACAAAAATTAAAAAAAAAACGTTTTGGTATATGTACCGTGTAAACGTCTGTATGCACTCAGTATAAAGCGATTATTTTAATATTACAAACGGACACTCCAATTTTATTTATTTGTGTACATAAGCAATTATAGCTTAATCTAAAATAGTTTGTGTCAGTAATCAAAAATATTTAAATACCGAAGCCTGTCAATATTTATATTCTTCGAGAATAATCTAGAAATAGCAGAAATATTTATACTAACAATATAACCACTTTGCAAAATAGCTTCACAAAATATATATTTTTTAATAAATGAAAATCATATTATTTAGAAGTGAACACAGAAGTTAAAAAGATATTATGCAATTTGATACTTTAAATCTCATTTCATATCATTATTTAAATGTTACTTATTGAGATAAAAATATTCCGTTATATCTGTATTTTTCTTTTATTATCCTCTAACACATAAATATACTTTCTTTAAGATTTACAGAATGAGTAATTGCGCTTTCGCAAATTCTCATATCTTAAAAATCGATGTTTCTTATGTTCTTGGCTCTTAGAACCCATAAACATAAATGCCTTTAAATTTTTAACAACTATTTCACCATCCAAAAGTAAGTTTTTCTATATTATGTTAGATTTGAACAAGTCAAGATGAAATTATTTTTTTACGTCACGGTCTCAAATATAAATAAACTGGTATTTCATTGTTTTATGAAGTGGCAAACTTAAACATAATAAAAATAATATACACTGGTCTCAATCTACGTAGAAAGTAGTATTAATAGCGACCACAACAACAAAGCCAACGGGAACCACATGAATAACTCACTAGAAAAATGGAACTTCAAATAAAATTAAAAATAATATCTCGGTTTGCTAGTCCGACTAAATGGGTACACAGATTGCGCAGTGGTTGAAGCCTGCGCTGCAGAGCTAAATGTTATGGGTTCGATGTCCCCACACGGGACAACACTTTTTGTAATCTTTTACTGATGTTCTGAGTCTTGGTGTGTGTGTTCAGCGATACAGGAATTAATACTACTACCAAAAAAAACAATAAATATTATGCATGGCAACATCACGTGTAAAGTGTCACTAATAAAGAAGCTATTGATTTAGCTTAAAACAGTTCCCACTTAGCTGTGAGTTTTTTATTTGTTACTGGTCTTTTCCAGTCACTATTTGTACGAATGGGTGGTATATAGGTTGAGTTAGAGGCCTGCTATAAATTAAAATATTTCCACATCTTTCAAATGCTGGTAGTTGCGATCCCAGTAGCCACCGTTGTAAAGCCAATCCTCTTGCTTCGTGTACGGGTTTGTGCCTTGACTAAACCACCTGTAAATAAGGAAAATTTATGTTTTACATTAATGAAAAGTATTTTTTTAATATGATATTAATATTTTAGGAGTTCTAACGAGGATAGGTTTTTAAATAATATTAATTTAACGAGTTGATTGAATAATATATAGGACTTTTGACAAACTATTGTTTTTTTAATAATTAGTTATGAGGCACGGACTTCCCACCAGCCAGTGCCAGTTATAGGTGAGTTTTTGCGAGTATACTCCGTAATCCACCTGTATCAATAATATCTCTTTCATTCTTTTCTGTCGTACCTCTCCCATTTTACCATTTAATTCCCAAAAAGTGCCCGGATAACGGCTTGACCTCTATTATGTGAATGGGATCTACATTAGAATCGTCAAAATGTGGGCGTTAATAACAACCCTGCTTACGCCTTAGAGGAGACAGTTTATTTTAAAATTAAATAGATTCAGAAAATTATATTGTAATGACGGTAGTTGATTAAAATACATGTTTGTCGTCGCCTATAAAAACGAGTGCTCTGGCTGCATTGAGACACTTCTTGTCGAGACGTGGACCGGTGCGGAGCTCTCTAAGATTTAATCGGGGGCTATCAGTAGTGCCAGTGCGTATATTATATATAGATTTGCAAATTGAAGATAAATATATATTAGTCTATATTGTGTAAATAATGTTTTTTTTTTTATTTTTTTTATTTTTTTTTTATTATATTAGCCTACCATAGTGACTCCACTTTGCCTGATGGAAAGCAATAGGTGGAGTCAGAGTGGTGGTCACCATCCTCATTACATGTCTAGTCAATGCAGCATGGTGAGATGCTTTTTCACGCCCCGCTTAAAAGACCCTTGTAGTTTCAATGTAGTTATTAAGATAATTATTATTATAATTTAAATGATTAAAATTGTATATAAATGAATTGTTTGTTACGTATTAAAAACAGTCTACTGTTTTTACTAGAATAAAAATTTAGCTTTCATAAATTTCTTGTTTTTATTATAAGTATAATTTGAGTGACAGAATAATTTTCATTTTTTTATAAATAAACGTATGCTTTTAAAATCTATTACACGTATGTTTGTTTATTTATCTAACTATTCAGTTTAAATATGAACAAGAGAAATATTTCATCCCAATGGCATTTTTATATTAATCTTTTAGCAACCTTAACACATTTCAAATACTTTGGCAATTATTTAGGTTACCTTGGTTGCCAGGGTTCAGGAGATTTCTTGAGAAGTTTTCTGGCAGTGCGCTGTTTCTCCTCCAGCCTAGTCTTCTCAGCTGCTGCAGCGTCAATTTCACCTTGTTCCAGTAGCCTAACGTCTGGTCTAAGCCGGCTATCAGTCGGACAAAGCTGCCCCTTCATATCACGATCGAGCTCGTTCAGGGACATGGCGAATTCAGTGAACTGATAATACTGTAAATAATAACATAACGTAAATTTGAAGTATATAATGCAACATCGACCTTACCGCATCGACCTCACCGACAGATTGTATAAAACATATCATATAACTAAACTATGTGTTAGAACACTGAATTTAGTGCTCTAGAGGGAGTGCTTTAGTGTGCACGAGTAGAAATTAAATGAAACCACTATGCAATGATCTACTGGATCGATTTTTTTAATTTCCTTTCTAATTAGCTCATATTAATACATAAATTCCTCATTTATACACTACGATTTGCACACAATTTTATTGTAGGTGGCGCGACATCTAGTGACAGAAACTAAAACTGTTTTTAAGTGTGGGTTTCATCATGGGCACTATATATTTTGACTGGCTCAAACTACTAGTTGTTAGTGATCCGAGCTGCTAAGACAGAGGTCGGATGTTCAGTTCCCACCCAGAACCAGTAACCGTGTGATTTGAGATTATTTTGTTCTGTGCGTAAATTATCTATAATAACGTATGTATAATTTGGGATCACCTGAATCAGTGTGTATCTGATACACTGATCCACGTTCAATAATCATAATTCATAATCTTATAAATTTCCTGAATAGTGATCACTATGTTCTATGTTTGTACATGACCTTTATATAATATTTAATTATAGTCATTGATTGGCTAGATTTACTAGCGTGTTGGTTTAGTGGTTAGAGATACTGAGTACTAAGCCGAGATCGGTGGGTTAGATTCCGGCGAAATACAAATATTTATATATACGATCATATCTTCAGTGTCTGGGTGTAATTTATATATATATGTTGTATCTAGAAATATATAAGTATGTTTATCAACGGTATGGTTGTCATAATACAAGCTCTGCTTAGTTTGGGATCAGACGGCCGTGTAAGATATGTGGAGTTATTATTAATATCGATTATTTTTAATTGATATCGATAAAAATATAAGTGTAAAACTAGATTAGTGTTGAATGAGCTAGTTACAAAATGATATTCTTTAACATTATGTTTATTTGAGTCCTTTTGTTTTTGGACTATTGTACAAAGGAACGTGCGCGAAGTGACGTAAAAAATATAATGTCAATCTGAAATTGCCAGATTATTTTGGTAGGTATATTATACCTGAGCACTGTTTGGAGGTCGTGGTCTCGCCTCCCAAAGAGTCACAGACCCAGGAATGTCAATGTTGTACGATTCGTCCGGTTTTGGGACATCTTCTGAGTTATCACCTTCATCCGACTGAAAAAAAAACATTTAAAACATTTAATTTATGATATAAAACAACACACTGGCGTGTGGTGTTTTATACTAGCTGTGAGAGCCATTTCATTAGCGTAATGTCGAAAAATTTCAGTGGTAGAGCCATGCTTAGGCACAAATGGGCCGGCTCGACCGGTGCGATACCACGGCCTCACAGAAAACCGGTTGTGAAGTAACGCTTGCGTTGCATTTCCCCGAATTGAGTGAGGTTTCCGGAGGCCCAATTCCCCCGCCTCCCTTTTCTCTGCCCTCATCTCCTTTCTCCTTTTTTCCATCTCCTCATCCCTCCTCTCTTCTTTCCGCTCCCTGCATCCCCTATCCCTCATCACTCTCAAAGGCGGGCAGCGCACTTGCGACTCTTGAGTTGCAAGTGTCCATGGACGGCGGTGTCACTTACCATCAGGTGACCCGTCTGTTCGTCTGTCCCCCTAAAGTATAAAAAAAAAAAATAACGCTTAGTATATGCATAGTATAAGGTGAATAGGGAAAACCTAAACATGTTTAATACTGTATTTACTCATAAGCAATGAAACTGCAAAAATATTATTTTATTTCGCTTACACGCTCATCAAGACATTTGGTACCCATTCTAATGATAAATCCAACCAACAACATAGTTTGACACAACCTTTAATGTATAGCGTTTGTTTATTACAAAAGCGATTACAATGACACCTTATATTTCGAAATCCATCGAGTCGTCTAGCCGACAAGACAAAAAACAGCGCATATCGAATAAATAAACCGATTAAAACAAATAGTGACAGGCCTGTTTCAATTCTTGAAACACTTATTTCAATATAAGTGTGTAGTAGATTAAGTAAGAACTCTTCATATATATATATCTGCTCATCCCTACAAAGCGTGGAGTGAGCCCCTACAGGTATACATAGACATGCAGTTACAGCAATTACGGGGTTTTGCTATTAGTTATTAAACATATGTATATACAGATAATCTTGCCTTAAAATATGCATTTATGTATCGAAAAATGCATCCAAATCGGATCAGTAGCTGTTGAGAAAATTGTGGACATATAAAGATACATAAATGTACATACACATTGAATACGGAAAACGTCGTCGTCGTGTAGTGTCGTAACAGGCGACCGTGAGTCAACTGTCAGTCGCCTGTTACGACACCCGCGGGACGAGATAGTGTAGTGTGCGTGTGTGCGTGAATTATGGTGTTTTACAGTGCAGTAATACTGTGTCTTTAATTAAAAAAGGAGGTCTTCTGTATTCGATCAATGCATATGTACATTTATATATCTTTATATGTCCAGAATTTTCTCAACAGACACTGATCCGATTTGACTGTTATCTATCAGACAGTACAAGTATAAACAGTCATAACGTGCCGGGTTGTCGGCAATAGATTTGCCACCTAATGTGCTACGTTAGTGGGACCAAATTCTAATTACCAAAATGTGGGTCTCTTATACACCTATCCCTTGGGTGGTACAGGCTTGAGGGTATATACATATGTATATAAAACTCAAACAGCATTTTTTTTTTAAAGACAACTCCCGCACTAGGATTAATTCCTGTGCCGCAGGGAACTTTACAAACATTCAAGCAACGGACACAAAGAACACCCAGACTCAGAACAACAATTTGAAGATTACACAAAGTGTTGTCCCGTGCGGGGATCGAACCCACAACACTCGGCGCGGCAGCGTAGTGGTGAGGTGACCACTTAAACCGCTACACCATCCGTGCAGTCAATTATCAGTCATTATAGGAAGTTTAGCTACTCTGCTATCATAAAAATTATGAGAACACTATTGCATATGACCGTGGGAGATCCATGCTTAGGCACGAACGGGCTGGCTCGACCGTCCTCACAGAAACACGGCAGACAAACAATGCTCGACTTGTATTGCAGTGTAAGTGTACTCTTTCCCTTTTCACCTCATCACCCTCAAAGGCAGGCAGCGCACTTACGACTCTTAAATTGCAGGTGTCGATGGGCGGGGTTTGTCACTTATCACTTACCAGGTGACCCGTCTGTTCGTCTGTATCCTATACCATAAAAAATATCCCTGTATAGTAAAAACAACATTTTACAATACTTACATCTTGTATCGACATAGATCTCAACGCTCCGACCTTGAAGCTGTTCAACTTTGCGAGCATCTTCTTCGGAGTATGTGAGGGTGTCTGCGAGGAAGCTTCCTCCCCACGCTCCTTGGCCCATTGATCGTAAGCTGCTGTGGTACAGCATTTGATGTACTCCGTCCATTTACCGTATAGAAATTTAATACGCTTTTTACTGAAAAAAATGTGTTAATACATATAGTTTAGGTATATACTACAGACTGACTGACGACTTTGTAAAGATCGCTCTAGATAGTGAATAGGTACAGGCCTCTTTATCGGTATTCTTGGAATTCATCGAGAGAGGGCCATGTCCAGAAGCGGACCTCCTGAGAGACTGAGATGATGATTATACTAACTGAGTTATCCGGCCCTGCATGCATTTATTTTTCATTCATCATCTATGCATCCATTCAAAAGGACATCCTTCTGTCTATACATCTATTTAGTAAATAAAATACAGGCTTAAAGAGTTACTGTCAAGAACTTACTTTGCATCCACAATATGCCCATCGACTCTATGCAAGTCTCTATTATTGAAACCAGCGGGCTTGAATACCAGATTGGCTTTCAGTCCAGCGCCACCATGACAGGTCACCTCCATAGCGCCGAATTGTTCGATCCAAAGCTTGCCCACGATCACGTTGTGAACGCAGCAGTTCACGTTACTCCAGGTGTAGGCTTCTCCCCATCTATAGAACAGGCATAAATACAAACTGTCACAATATATCCATGCATGGGTAGGCAGAAACGTATCGAATACGTACATTTTGCCAACCATAGTTTAGACCACTTACGTAATAGCAGGCAGTCTATTGCCATCATTCTTCTCCCTAGCCTTACTCTTCCCATGTCTATTGGGGTTGGCTTCTAGTCTAACCAGTTATTGCCTGAATAAAAGTTTTTCCACAGAGCGACTGGCATCTGACCTCCGCAATCCTAAGGGCTAACTGTTTTTTGTTTGACTGCACGAATTACGTAGCAGTTTCAAGTGGTACGTAATCCGTGCATAACGTAACGTAACGTAACACTTTGTGTGTGATCCTCAAATTATTGTTCTCAGTCTTGGTGATCTTTGTGTCCGTTGTTTAAATGTTTGTAAAGTCCTCCGCGACACAGGAATTATTCCGAGTGCGGTAGTTGTCTTTTTACAAAGATTTGGATATTTAAGGACTCTGGCTACACAGCCGGGACCGACAGCTTAATGTGCTCTTCAAGGCATGGAGGTGTAACAACACTAACTGCCAAACTCCGGGCTGTGACTGAGAGTTTTCTGTTAGAAAAACCCTATAGCATCTTTTGGCCAGACCCGGGAGTCGAACCGAGTTTATAGTTACTGGTCCGCTCCTGAGAGTCGTAGCGTGACATTCAATAACCTTAAAGTTTTAGCTTAGAAATTAATAAAAAAATTACTTAAATTCTAAATGACAGCGTCGTCATAATCTGTGGAAATACAATTGGCATATTTTTTTGGGTTAACGCTAAACCAAGTCTTTAGCTTTATCAAATGAGAATATGTTACTTTCAAATTAATTGGAGTCGCTGAATTTAAATTTCCGTTAATAAGCAAACATGTCAATGTGGAATCGTGTTCTAGTTAAAACATGTTTGCTAACGTTCATGGTCGTTTGGTGACGGAAATTGTGTCACTTATAACGAAGGCTGTTGGACAGGAATGCATATTGTTTTACAATTTTAATATTATTTTACAATAAATAAGTTACAATAAATAAGTATAAGTTATGCTACTTATTTAATTAAAATCTAAGTGTTATCTATTTCTAAACATACTTCATAAAAGGAGGGGATTTTATGAATTGTTAAGCCTTTTTTTATTCTAAACATTTTAGAATAAAAAAAGGCTTAACAATTCATAAAATCCGAATGAATACTGTTTAAAAACCAATCATAGGACCTGATTAGGTCCCACTGTAACCAAATTAGGATTTTATCGTTGGATGCCGGGAAATTACGAATCAGTTTTGAAATTTATCATTTTTACGTTCTAACGTGATGACGCAATAGAATTTAAAAGGCGCACTGATAGTTATCTGTCTGTTATTTTAAATAAAAGAATAATAATAATCGGACTTTAAAAAAGTAGACAACCGACCGATCGTATATCATAAAATTTAAGACTAATATGTTTTTCTCATGTATACCATTATCACAACTCGACCAAACTCTAATCTAACGACCCTAGAAGTACATACTTTCCAATAAAAAAAGAATCATCGAAATCGGTTGGCGTGATATTGAGTTATCCGTCCGTTTGTCGCGCACATGCTTAATACAAGTTTAAAACTTATATGGTTTTCTCATGGATGCCATTGTCAGAACTGGACCAAATTAAAATGGGAACACACGGGAAGACCACCTTTCAAATAAAAAAAACGTCAAAATCGCTTCACGCAGTCGAAAGTTCTGAGGTAACAAACATAAAAAAAAATACATTCGAATTGAAAACCTCCTCCTTTTTAAAATCGGTTGAAAAATGGTTGTCTATTATATTTCACGACTTGGAATCAAGTCTGTATTATATACTTACATATATTTAATTAACATACGAACAAGAATCTGAATTATTATAAGCATTATTAATTAAAGAATATGATTGCATCCAAAAACATTAAATGAATAAATTAAATGCAACCGTATATACCTATATTTTATATTATATAGTATTTATTATCTGTTATTATTTGTAAATCATTTCAACGCAATGTAAATATATTTAAGAAATGAATAAACTGAAACTATTATTTACAAAAATTTATTAGAGGTCTCGAGGTGTAGGATGGATTTTGTAATATTATATTCAACCATATTGGTAATTAATACACGCATAGACTAACGCTTGTATCGTTGAGGTAAGCACAGACGTAATTAGCGACCACCTTTTTTCAGTGGTAGAGCCACGCTTAGGCACGAATGGGCCGGCTCGACCGGTGCAATACCACAGCCTCACAGAAAACCGGTTGTGAAGTAACGCTTGCGTTGCATTTCCAAGAAATGAGTGAGGTTTCCGGATGCCCAACTCCCCCTCCCCACTTTCCTCTCCTCTCATCCCACCTCTCCTCTTTCACATCCCCTCATCCACCCTCTCCTCTTTCCCCTCCCCGCATCCCCCATCCCTCATCACCCTTAAAGGCGGGCAGCTCACTTACGACAAGAGTTGCAATTGTCCATGGACGGAGGTACCGACTTACCATCAGGTGACCCGTCTGTTCGTCTGTCCCCTTACACTCGTAGTATTAAAAAAAATGATTAGGATTGACTATATTATGGATGGCATATCCACTCACTCACGCCTATCATCCCTTCGGGAAAATAGACGTGAGTGAGGATATGTGCGTATGTATGTGAAAACATCAGTTATTTAGTAATATACTTCTTATGAGGCAATTTCTTCCTTACCTTGAAGTAATTAATATACCTAGCTTCCAATTCAGAAGTTATCAATAACTTATTAAACGACTATAAATCCTCTTGAAACCTTAATCTATCTTGCTCAATGGCTTATAAATTAATTATTTTCTTAATCATGTATATTGCCTCTTAAAAATTTAAAACAACACAGAATAAAATATGTTGGTGTATTAAGTTCTCATTTTTATTCATCATCGAACTGTTTACCGCGGGACTTTATCGGAGTTAAAAATGCATCAATCATGAACCGATGTGATGTCTCCTAGAAATATAACAAACAATTATACTATCAATGTGTGATTTTAAAATGTCGAGTTGCCTGTCTATGTACGCTTACAAAAAAAGACATTGATTTTTTTATTTATTAATTTAAGTTTGGTCTCTATACTCACCGTGGTAGCTCAACGGTGACGTGTCCCTTAGGCTGTATTTCAACGCTTTTGCCACAGAACTTGAGCTTGGGATGAACTGACCCATGGAATACGAAATGAGGGCTATCAGCATGGAAGGCCGACACCGGTGGGTGGTGAGAGACCTGTGGGTAGAAGTTCAATATATTTGAAATGTTTTTGAAGTTTAGTAAAATGATCAAAAGTACTATGAGTCTCTAATAAGAAATAATGTACGTTTTATACTGATACACGCGGTTATAACATAATAATAATTGATAAATTATAAGGAATTATATTATTAATCTTAAATCTCAAACATGAAACTGAAAATGTAAAGTTTGAGGCTATCTTCTCGTTTGAAGCGCATATTTTCAGATAATATTTCTACAAAAAGACTTAGTTATCAGTTTTTTTGCAAAAAATTATCATGGTAAAGTTTAAGAAATACTGACATAATATAGAAAACGACAAATGAAAAGTACTGTGTTATAAAGGAAACCTTCTAAAATCACTAAAAAAGGATTAAAAATCATGTTTATTGTTAATTAAAACTTGACGAAGTCACAATCACATTTCTTATTTAAAATATTACCTACCTAACAATATTTTTGTTAAAATACTTGTCATACAAGTATGAGTCGCAACCGTAATTCCAAAGTAGGGATTTTAAAGATCTTGCTTATCTGTTATACTTAGTTAACAAATGATCATTCGCACCTGTTCGCAAACGGCTCTGAACTCCGGACGCTCAAGTTCATATGTCTCGCCAAGAAGTGGGTTGAACGGTTTCCCGAGACGCTCCCAGTTTGATGCGAGAGCACTTACTGCAAATGCTGTGGACAAAATAATATACGAACCATGACTAAGTCACTTTATTAATTTTTTTAGTAAAATTTAATCTCGAAGCATTATAAAGTACTGTGCATAGATTCCTCTTGGGTTTTGTTTTTTTTTCATCGTTTTAAATCAGGTGAGTTGGAAGAGGAACGTCTATTCCAAAACTCTGTAAAACGATATAACAAACTACTCATGAGGTTTGTTTTTGATTCAAAAACATTGCTTCGAGAAATGGATTGTTTCAAACTTTGGAAGAAATTCTAATTAATATTTATTGTGATAACTTTATGGCAATAATAAATAGGAAACTGAACCTCCAACGAGGTTTTTGGGGTAACTAAGTGTTTCATACTGCGCTTATGATAAGCAGAGGCCGGGAATTACTATTCCATCAATTCCTGACACAAGACACTCAATCGTATATAATCGTCAGTGTAATTAAATTATAGTTAACCAAAAAAAAAATTAAAAATTAAAAAAGTCAGACAAAACAATATTAGATGTTTCCTAGAACCCATTTCAAATAATTCAGCACACATCAAAGGTAACAGCAAATGTGTAATCGTATTAATTCTTAATGTGAGCTAAGAGCATTTTATTCTTAATTAAAAATGCAGTTACGTAGAGGAGAATCACAGTCGACCAAGGGTGAACAAGAGCTTGGTAAACAAATTTAAATATGCATCGTTTTCTCTTAATATGGAATAAATATTGTTAAGTTGAGCTAATAAATATTCATGAAAAAACATTTTAAAATATTGATTTTGATTTATGAGGTACAATAGCAATCTGCAATTGTAATGACGTTGATGTTGCATATCAGTGGAAAAAGTTAAAACCATTCACTAGTAAATATACCTAAACATCCTTTTAAAAATATTTTAAAATGAATAAGTTCATATTTATTTTACAGTTTTTGATATTTTTAATTCCTGATAAATATTTTAGGTTAATAATTTAATTAGTAGGTATAATATAAATATAAAGGACAATTTGACTTCCATCATGATACTCAGATTTTTTAATGATCATCAGATAATCTATTGTTAAAAATGCCGGCACATTCAACAACTTTGATTCACTAATCATTTGTGGTATTGTCTATTCGTTTGTGGAATTATTAAATGGCGAAGAAGCTTAAACGTTTAGAGTTTTTTAAAAAATGGTCTAGCAACTTTATCTGTCACTGTTATGTTATTTACTTTATTCGTTTAAAAAACTATATTACCTCTAATAAATGACCGTTTACACTAAGTGACTATGAATATCTCTCTATATGTAGAAATACTTGTCTTCATCTTCAATAGTACATCAGCAAGTACTAGTTTTAATTAATAATTTGTTTATTATTTCCTCACTCGGTTCCCTTCTCTGGTAGATATCGCTTTTAGGGATTAGACTTGTACTCTAATTTGTAAGATTATATTGTTTATAACTGCAACTTTTTAATGATGTACAATAAATAAAGAGTGTATTCACGACAGTTTGTGTTTGGTTACTTAAATAATGTAACTGTATTAAGAAATGGTAGAATCAAAAAGTAATCTTGTTTTTATATTCTATGAAATATTAACTAGTCTTTTATTATAGGTGGTACGCCGGCTCTTCCAGTGCGATACCACGGCCTCACAGAAAACCGGTTGTGAGGCAACACTTGCGTTGCATTTCCCCGAAATTAGTGAGGTTTCCAGAAGCCCAATTCCCCTTCTCCTTTTGCCTCTCCCGTGACCCCCACCCCTTTTCCCATCTCCTTATCCTCTTTTCTTTCCCCTCCCTACATACCTTTCTTTGGCCATCACCCTCAAAGGCGGGCAGCGCACTTACGACTCTCGAGTTGCAAGTGTCCATGGACGGCAGTTGTCACTTAGCATCAGGTTCTGTTCGTCTGTTCCCTTATAATATAAAAAAAAAATGATTACCTTGTATATAATAATGTATTGCCATAACTTCGTGTATATAATAATATTTTGACATGTAATAATTAAGAAAATTTTACATGTATGTGTTCTTGTTACTGTATTAATAATGAATTAAAATTGACATTTATGTATCCTTGTTTTCGGCAAAGTGCAATTACAATAGTAATATTATGTTAATCTTATATTTCGACACAAATGTATTTTTGTTTATAAAATAAATGAAATGAAATATATAAAAATATATGAATAATATGACATTAATGTCATTATAGTAATTCAGTGAGGTGGGCATTTCTTAGTATTTTTAAATATTTTTACACACAACATACACAAATTAGATATATATGGTGCGAGCGGTGCGATACCACGGCCTCATAGACAACCGGTTGTGAAGTAACGCACACGTTGCATTTCCCCGAAATGAGTGAGGTTTCCGGAGGCCCAACTTTCCCTCCCCTCTTTTCCCTTCCTTCACGCCCTCTCCTCTTTCCCAGCTCCTTATCCACCTCTCTTCTTTCCTCTCCCCGCATCCCCCTATCCCTCATCATCCTCACAGGCGGGCAGCGCACTTACGACTCTTGAGTTGCAAGTGTCCATGGACGGAGGTTGTCACTTACCATCAGGTGACCCGTCTCTTCGACTGTCCCCCTATATAATAAAAAAAAGTAAAAAATACATAAATAAAAGAGACAAGTAATTTTTAATGATGGTTTGGTGATACAAAGAATATAAAATCAAAAATACATGTTATTATGGGATGCAGGTACATTTAACAAATATTCCTTAGTATACCAATATTTTTTCAATCAATTGTGTTGTAGTTTTATTTATATTATTGATAATCGATACAACTAATTCTTTTATGCTTGATAGTTTCGTTACACGATGTGACTGTTTGTGTACAATGTTTCGTAGAGCCTTTACAATTTTTTCTTGCAATGTAGGCTCTCATTTGCGATCGTTACATACTGGGTAGGAATAAAAGGTAAATAGTCTTTTAAGAGCGTTATGTGTGGTTTACAAATAGTTGATATTGCAAGAAAAAAAAAAGGTTTAAAAAAAATCTTCGAAAACAATTTTCCTGCGGGTAAACATTTCTTATTAATGTTTAATATATTTTCACTTTAAATACTTTACCGCCAAAATCCAGACATGCTACCAACACCGTTGGTATTAAATATCTATAGTATTATTCATGTCAACTCTCTTACAAATAGTTAGCTTTATAAGTCTTAGAATAATAAAATATAACCTCACCATTTTTAAGCACCATGTATAGTAGAGAGTTTATTTTAGATATTCGTTTTAGAGCATTTAAAGGTGCATTTCTACTTCTCTTAACCACGGTTCTGTTCAGTATCTGCTGGGGATAGGTCTCCACCCTACAGACAAGATCAAATCACTGCAAACTGCTCAGCTGCCGTAGTGTGCTCTGCAGGTATCAATGGCAGTGTTTTAAATGCTATTTTGCACAAATATATGTCGTATATATTTGTGCAAAATAGCATCTTCTGTGTATCGAAATGGAAAGGAAAAACGATTATAATGAAGCTTAAGATAGGTGAAAATAGAGTTGTCTATAGCAATACATATTAATAGTACAAAGCTGGTTCTCACCAGCAATGTATTCCATTCTTGCTACAGGATCAGTCTGCTCAGATGCCATTCTTAGCAGGTGTGCGTACTCCAAATACTCCAGCATCCTCTGGAGGAAGGATAACGGCTCGTTGAACACCACCGGCATCGTGATCTTGGATAGCTCTTTACCGACGCAGTTCTTCAATACAGACCAGAGGGAGAAGTCACCGCGGCTGAATTGAGCCACTGGGAGAGAGGTTCTGAGGACAAGGAGATACATTTTAACTTTTAACAATAATACCAAAAGCTTGGTCTCAGATTGCTATGAGGGAATGCAAAGTAGTAGTTACCTGTTCCTTCCTGGACGGGTTATAGAAACTATTCACCTACTCGATACATGGGTAGTTATTTACTGTTAGGTAAGAATTTTAGACAACAAGTAAAATCTGCTTGTGAACGCTATTTATACACCTAAATGTACATATGTGCTAAATGTTTTTTGACGAAGTGCTTCCATCTCATTTGGGACCGCGGAATAACGTGTCATCGTGTATATCGAGGTTATCAAAATCGAAATGAAAATCGTTTATTTTAACTGAACCAATCATAGGTATTTTTTTAAATGGTCAAGAGAGGAAGTCGGTCAGAGCTAGTCAGTCATGAAGTTAGTTGCCTGTTCTAATACGTAGATCCTATGGAGAAGAAGAAGCAAGAAAGTCTTAGGACCCTCTTTTTCAAATATTTTACACAAGTTTTTTGTAACATAAGTGTACATTCATAAGTGTACATAAAATAAAATAAGATAAGATATGTTTTTAAGGACAATGCAATACATCATTCTAAAATAAAGTTTATTACTATTCTATGTTAAGTAATAACAGTCCGAAGATGACCAACCCCGATCAACGGTACTCGTTCATGAGCATGGTGCATTCGCCATCATCCATCTTAACCATATTGAAGGGAGCCGAACAACCCGACACATACGCCACCATTGGCAGGTCTTTTAGACGAGCATGACATACTCAGAGCTGCCAGATGACACAAAATATAAACCTACATAATTGGCTACACAGTTCTTACATGTACAACTCAAAAATTGATATGATTCATAAAATACCTACAATGTAGATTACTCATGTCCCTATAGTATAAATAGTATATTTGTGAATAATAGTAATTGAAATGTATATATGAATATCGTAAGTCTTAAAACTCATTTAAATCAAAAGCATTTGCCAGGCGATGAAGTAAGTCCGACTTTGTCTCTCGTAAAGTACTCGTCCACGCCATCGTCTTCCTCAACGATATCAAAGGGAGCCGCATTTAAATGATGAGCGTATATTGTCGGTGCGTATATTTGAAGCAAATACAGATCTCAGATTGATGTAAATCGATTTTGCAATTATTCGTTTTATTTGTCTATTAAGAGCATCGCCAGAACTGATCTACAGAGCCACACATATATGATTCCAATTATACTATGAGTCGAAGTGTAAATACATCGACCTTTTTTGCTAAGCGTAATACTAGATTTACATATAAGCAAAATAGTATTCAACAGGCCTGCAAGTCTAGTGGTCAATATGCATCACAATCTATGTAGGAGTAAGGCAGACATCACAAAGTTGTAATCTGGACCTCACTAATCTCTCGATGTTGATGCCAGCTGTACAATAATTATTCATTCCGTCACAGTAGCTTCTTAATGGCCGTTGAATTACCCATTAGCATTCTGTCTGCGTACGTATCTAGATTGCCTTAATTGCCCGGGACAATAACTTAATTTTATTTCAAAAATTTATAAAGATAAATGCCTCTTTCAGTAAGCAAAAATAAAAATGTTATTTAATTGTACATTCCCTGATGATCTCTAACTTTTTTACAAACACTAGTAACATAATTCAAAGTCTGCTGGATAGTATGTTTTACTTCGTTTTAGGGTTTCGTACCTCAAGTGGCAAAAATGGAACCATTATTGGATAATTTTGTATTCCGTTTGTCAAGCTGAAATTAATATTAAATACTCAGGTTTGCTAGCCATAGGAGCAGTGTGAAACCAAATTTCTAAGTCAACACAATCTAAAAATGTATGCTCTATCTGAGGCACATATTTTGTCGCTCGCAAGGAAATAACATTTATAGGGTACTTATTACCCTGGAACACAGGTCCCAAACGGGGGTGGTGCTGCCCTCTGTCCTGTCCTATCTGGGTCCTAAGGAGAATGGGGGGCGTTGTGACAGACAAGAAACGTTAATGGATTGAAATCATAATTTGATATATAGATTTACATTATCTCAAACAAATCAATTTCTTATAGGTAATATATAAAATATTACCTATGTAATATATGTATATATATTACATAGGTAATATTTTACATATATAATATATGTACATATATAATATATGTAATATATAAAATATTACCTATGCGTTTAATTTGCCAAAAAGTTTTTTTTCAAATAATGCCTTGAAGCCTTCTAAGCTGCAAACACATTTGCAAACACATATAATATTATTGTTAAAGAGGACAAAGATTTATCATATTTTCAAGCACTTGATATAAAAAAAAAACATTTAAACTCAATGAATCAACTTCACCAAATAATGAAACACTATTGACTTACGTTTGATTCATAAAAGAAGAAAAAATTGTGAACAGTTATTATTTGCAAAATAAAAAATTGGAAACCGCTATAACTGGAGAATCCATATTTAATACCATGCACATTTTATATCAAGAGAAAGAAATTCCTATTTGAAATATTTTATCAATTGCTACGGATGGTGCTCTAACGATGACAGGGCGTCATCAGGGTTTTGTGGTGCATTTAAAACAAGCAGTACCAAATTGACTCGCTGTACATTGTGTTACTCATCGTCAACACTTGGTTGCAATAAATTATAATGAACGCCTGCGTACGACGCATGTGACAAAAAAAAGTAGAGATACAGTTAATGTAATACAGGTGGGTTTCATATAACTTTAACTGACTTACTAACTGACCTAGGGCCTCCCCCTTTCAAAATTTGTCTTCTACCTATATCACAGACGAACAGATGGGTCACCTGATGGTAAGTGACAACCTCCGTCCATGGACACCTGCAACGGGAGAATCGTAAATGCGCTGCCCGCCTTTGAGGGTAAAGAGGGATGAGGGTATGCGGGAAGAGGAAAGAGACTGGGATAGGAAGATGAGTAAAGGGGTGGGAGGTCAGGGAGAGGAATCCTTCTCATTCCTTTCCCCTGACCTCCCGCGAGAGGGAGTTGGGCCTCCGGAAATCTCACTAACTTCGGGGTTATGCAACGCAAGTATTGCTTCACAACTGGTTTTCTGTAAGGCAGTGGCATCGCACCGGTCGAGCCGGCCCATTCGTGCTTAAGCATGGCTCTACCATGTAAAAATATATACCAACATATTCATATCACATAAAATATATACTTGAATCTGCAATTAAATTGAACCAAACTTATTACGAAACATAAACTCTCAAAGCAAACATAACGAACTCAAATATTTGGCGAACAATGTGGTATAGAGCGACGGTAGAGCATTGAATGCAGTGTTTGCTATGGGTTTAGTTTATGCTCAATGCAAATAATTATATACATTACAATATTCCTGTACGAATGTGTATATACTGTCTGATTGATAACAGTCCAATTACTTAGTAGCATTTTACGACGCCTTCGACAAGAGATTTTATAGCTCTACTCCAAAGAGACAGAATGAAGAAGAGAAGAACTATGTATAACTATGTATTACGCGTAAGACTTGAAGCTCTCGGGCACGGTTGGATGATAGCAATTAAAACTGTGAAGTGAGATAGGAAGGATTATGTTTGTATTTATTAAAAGCTGCCGGACTAGCTGTGATGTTCTCAGTGGAGTGGAGTAGAGCCACTAAAGTTTGTACTGTTATCTATCCAATAGCCCTTATCAGTTTATATATTGCCCAGCTGACGGCAATGAGCTTGCCCCCTATTGCATAAGCGGGACTAAATAATGATTGGCAAAAGCGGAATTTACCAAGAAAAATATGTAATTATCTTTATCTATATACGATATATACATCGTTTATACAAGCCATTATTAATTACGATTCATATAACGATGTGATATCCTAAGATTTAAAAAACTATGTTATAATTTACCTTCAATATCGCTTTAATAAATGTTGATCATGGACCATCGTTTTCAAAAAGGAATATTTAAATAGTAAGTTTTAAAGAAAACATGTAAAAAATTATATATATATGTTGTTTTACACATCACATATATTTCATCATTTATATCACAGTTGGGTATTTTTAAACTCAACCAACACAAACACGGCTCTCCATTATTACTATTCATAAATAACCCCCTTCAGCGAACCACGTAAAAAATACGACCGCAGTAATCCGCACAACATATTATCCTTTCTAAGTCCAAAAACCTCGTAAAGAAATTCCCCAAGACTTGAGGGTTAAAATCTGAAAATACGAACAGTGATGTCGAGGGTGCTATCGACCCGGCCATTTGGGCCAAGGACAGCTTTACACTAAGACTGTTGACCCTCCTTTCGCTGTATGTTTTTTCGTAAAGACGTTGTCCGAAAAGCGAAATCTTTATTGTATATTCTTAAATTTGTTTAATTTATTTTGGAATTCCTCTGTAATTTTGTTTAGAAACAGTTATTATGTCATGTAGTTCAGGCGGCCTCTCTTAACACCTGGCCGTAATCCTAACGAATTCTGACAGTCATTATTATGTACGCATATTTTTAGATCAGATACAATCTATGAACTCGCAACACCGTTACGAGACGCATATGTCCAATCAACGCAATATTAGCACAATGAGATATAAAAGTACAATTGATGCGGTATTCACGAGATATTTGAATAACTTCGAATCAAAATTGTTTATTTCCTATTTTAGTTAAAAAAAGCAAATACAATTCACAAATAAAATGCAATTCATTACCAAATAAACCAATAACCCTTTTTTTTTCTTTCGTGTGGAAACCCCCACGGGTCATCACGACACCGGAGCTGACAGTGAAGTGGTATGTCGGAATCGAACCGACTAAAACCACACGGTGTTCCGTCACAAGTGGGTCTATTGCAAGGGACCTGGGTATATTCTAAGAGGGATGCTTCCAGGAACCTTGCAGACCTTGGCCACCTCTTTTGCAAGAGGCACCACCACCACTGAATACGAGGGGCCTAGCCCCCCTCCAGTTTGAGACGCGAGCGTGGAACACGTTGCACCATCGTCTCAGGCCTGCTTCTGCTAGGGTAAGGACAGCCCTACCCGTTACCCCCAGGCCAGCGCTCATGGAGGCCGGAGATCGTTTTGTGCTCTCCGGCGCCTGCTGCGTGTTTTGCGGGACGGGAGAGCACTTGGCCTCTCCCGTATCCTCTCCGCCACCTCTTTAGCCAACATGACTTCTTCGCAAAATAAGGCGGCGGAATCCCACGCGCTCTCGCTTTGGACCATGGACAGAACCATGGTCTCTAGCGAGAGTCTTCCCGAACCAATAGCCGTCGCGAGGTTGACGCGTGTGGCGTGCCCTGCGCTCGGTCGCTCAATAACCAATAACCCTAGTACCCATCTAATAAATGTCTAACGCGCCAAAATAAGTTTTCACTTCTGTCGGCACTCCCGGAGTGCATTTTTTTTAATATAAAACGACAGAGTTATCAGTGGTTTTTTTGAGAAGTCAATTTCAGTCGTAGAGTATCGAAATGTTAAAATTTAAAATTTTATTTGCCGAAAAAATACCGATATAAACCGAAGTCCGAATTTACATTTATAATTAAGTATTACGTTAAATTATAAGTGTCAGTATTAATTAATTGTATAATATTATTATTGTATAAATAAACTTTCATCATTTAGTGTCACTGTCAAAGTCGGAAGACGTATCACGCAAAAGTTTTGATCCTTCCACAAAAGTAGGCCACCCTAACTCAACACAGTATGAAGTAAGGTGTCACCACTTTCAAGGTCGTGCGGGACCCGATCAATACCGCTGGGCCCAGATGCTTGCAGAGCGGTTGAAAATACTTTTGAATAAAGAGCGCCTCTGATGTAACTTTAACGATTTTAATTAACAGTTTTGTTTTTATTTTTAACAAACGACTAAAGTTTTTTCTAAACTAAATTTGGAAAATATTTATTTTGTATTATCACTACTTTAAAAATGCTGTCCTCTGCAGGGTGAAAGTCTCAATTTATACCGAAAATCTACCATGAGTTATCGTTTAGGTATACGTTTAGGTGACATCTAGTTATTTATGTTGACCAAGGTTAGTGTATCTACATAGACAAAGGAAATTCATAACCAGATGCTATAGCGAGCGCAGTATGCAACAATGCGGGATGAATTCATTACGGTTCGTTCTACTTCAGATGATATGAATAGGGAACTGAAATTAACGTAAGGCGAAACTATGGTAGTTCGTGTTTGCATAACATATTAGACAGAATGTTAAATGTCAAACTGCCGATGTAGGTACTTACCTAAAATTCTAATACCTTAGATCCATTTGAAACCCAATATGTATGCCAATATGCGAGTATGGTTTCCCTCGTGTTGAGTTTTGCCTGAATAATCGAGTTGACAAACAGAAAATTACAGCAGTTTAGAAACAGAAAATTACTCGTCAGCTGCTACTTTGTTGTATGTTGTGCTTTTGGGACTCACGTGCCTTTTTCTTATTATGATAAAGAGAGACAGACGAACTGACAGGTTAATTGATAGTAAGTGACCAGCAGCCCATGGACACCTGCAACTCTAGAGTCGTACTCACCTATGAGTCTGATGTAGGGAAGGGTAAAAGAAGAATGGGTATAAGTGTAGAGGAAAGAGGACAGAGGGATTAAGGAATTAACAATATTACTCAATACTTGCTGAATGCAAAAGATATACACACCAAAACTTTTTTTATATGGCGGCCGAACAAAATGTTGAGAACAGTATTTTTTTCATAAATCTAATATTATTAATGCTAGAGTTTAGATATAGATTTATTACACAATCACGCCAATGGTCTGAGAGATCTAGATGAAATAATGCACAGAGATATATTTAAGTAAAAAAGCACATAGGCATTTATGAGGGAAAGTATACGATTCAAAATATCTAATTGCATAAATTGCGTTCCACTGGCGTTAAAACTGGCTTTCAACAAGTAAAGTGGAGGCCTTCCTATTTTCTATTTTTGGAAAATATTTTTTCTTTTTCGCAGCTGATAGCTAAAACGTCAAAATGTAAAATTGGCAGCAGACAACCGGTTTCAAGATGTAGAAGCGAAAATATTTTTGTTTTACCAAAAAATTAACTCATTTAGACTCGCCTTTTTGCAGTTTTTTTTGGAGTTATCGTTGTTCTGTAAACAAGTAGCCTATTGTATTATTGTCTTGTCTATCTTTAGTTTGAAGGATTGTTATATTCACGTATGTTCCTTAATATTTACATTTGACTAAAACTAAAAAGAAAAACATAATGAAATAAAAATAGGGACTAATCACAAACATGCATCGTAAAATTTCTCCGCACCGTCGCCTACTGATAGCCTTCCCAGATGGAAGGGTTTATATTTTTATTGTAAGTCTATATATTGTTAGACCTCCGGAGAATCGTCGACTTTGCATCAAACAATTCCTCCCTAATTAAATTTAGTCGTTACGCCTACACAATATCATCTAAGCTTCATATATCACCTTCATGTCTGCTTTCAAAGGAATGGGATCGTCAAACCTTTCTTGTGCTTGGAGGCTTTGTGAACTCATTAGATTTGAAAACTGTCAGATTTGTAATATATTAAGATGATTAATTATTATTCATATATGACCCTCATTCACATAGCTAAGTACCCAGTTTAATACAAACATATATCCACAAATAAATATGACTTATTTTAATTTCGTAGCTATGTTGTAAGTGCGGGTATGTTCATATGTTTAGTAGTATTATTACAAAGCGAGTACGTGTGTATGTAAGTATGTATGAATTCGCTTTGCAATTAGGTTTAATAAAATTTAAAGTTCGAATACATCAAATAACAGAAACTGGAACTTTATCAAAAGATAATAATTAACTAACTTAGCTACATAAATATTGTCAGCGATTAAGGGTTACTTTAAAAAAATATATATATGTACACTTCTTATCAAAAAAATCGAAACAGTACTGCAATTACTATTTAGGCGGCATTTAAATAAAAAAAAGAGGACTGAAATCATTAAAAAAATACGCCAATAAATAGCTGGCAGTTTAGTCTGCCCAATGGTGTACCAAAATTTCAAATATGAATTAAAATTTTCGAATTTTCGCAAAAATAAATGTGATTCTAAAAATTGTTTTCAACGTGTATTCTGCATCGTCTTTCTGCACCTAATTACTTTTTTTTTGCAAATAATATAGTTATTTTAATAGTGATTGTACACTTAGTAGTAAACTAAGCTCTGTGACAACCTAGCAGAGATATTTTTTTCCTAACAAATATATATACCTCGCCCACGGAAGCCGCCCAAGTCTTGACGTTACTGGATTCACTGGAACTGCTTTGTTTATTATTGTTTGTTATTAATGTATTGTTAAGATGACCGGTATATTGCGTCAGTTTCTCTAAGAAATCGTTATTTTAATCTCTATCTATCTAACGGTTCGAGGATTGACTATGAGGCGATTCTACTATGAGAAGAAGATTCGTGGAGCGTGGCCTTAAACCTCATAATTCAGCTAATGCCCCAAAATTGGCGGTAGATTGTGATCTCTTGACCGTGCAAAGTTAAAGCGCGCTCTTATGTGTAAGAGCGCGCTCTAACTTTGCACGTGAGATCTTAAATTGGTCAATGGAGCACAAAGTTCTCTTTCCTTATGAGAGTAAGATGATGCCGTATTGTAACGACGGAAAAAAGAAGGTGTATCGAAGATAGGGAGAGCGTTTTGCAAATTGCTGCATTGAAGAGTCAGTTACGGTGGCGGATCACGGAGGGTTTGGGGAGACATAAGCGCCGCTGGAAGAACCGAACTTGCTTTTGTATCTGGACCTCGCTTACCGTCTTTAAATAGGTCACGTTACATCGAAGAGTGTCTGAAGCCGCATGTGTTATGGGCTGGCCAGCAAAAAGCCCGTACATGATTCCTTTAAAATACCTATGGGATGAGTTGAAGAGGAGTCAGAATGAAAGATCCTGATCCGGAGACGTTGGCCAGCTTATAACACTTTTACGCGAAGAGGCGGATTACATCCCACAACACAAGATTGTGACTCTCATCTGTTCCACGAGGAACCGCATGGAAGCAGTCATAAAAGCCCGGGGAGGAAATACAAGATACTGAATAAACTTTTGTTAAAAATTTACATTTACAAAATCTTTTTAAAGGGTAAAAACATAACTGTTGAATAAAATGCGACAGCTAAATATTATTATTATTATTATTATTTGTTAAACGTAATAAATATATATAAAACTAATACAAAACCAAACTTCAGAAGTGTTTCGATTTTTTGGAAAATGCGGTCTTTAGTGCGAACTACATATATTTTCTTATCAGCAGAGTAACGAATCTGTAAATACTCTACAGTAATACTCTATAATAATAATATTCTACAGTAATCCACACATAAAAAAGAAACCTACCAACATAGCAAAACTGATACAAAGGATATAAAGTAAGGTATTTGGTGCATTACACATTTCGCGACGCGCGAAAACCGGTGGTGTACAGAATGTTATCAAAAACAGATATCGAAGCAACAATATTATAATTAAGTAACAGCAAATATGTATCTTATTTCATTCTTATTCTTTTTGCCTCGCACAACCAGCTTATGGAACAAATTGTCGCCTGCCGTATTTCCGAACCGATACGACCTTCAAACCTTCAAGAAAAGAGCGTACTCCTACCTAAAAGGCCGGCAACGCACTTGTGACTCTTGAGTTGCGGGTGTCCATGGGCGGCGGTAGTCATTTACCATCAGGTGACCCGTCTGCTCGTTTGCCCCCTATCGCATAAAAAAAAAAATTATATAATATTTTTTTTTTTTTATGCGATTTATACAAATATGCCTCTTTAAGTAACCATTCTACGCAGTCTTGTAGTACCCAGAAGCGGCGCGCGCAATCACCATAATTACTGTGTATTGTGTTAAGGTGGAGTAAACAGTGTAGGGCCCCATTTTACTATCCCTATCCTCTTCCCCTGGGTGCCGTAATATTCTAAGAATGGGACTGCTATTTTAATTAGGGTGACGACAATAGGCTTGCCTCCTACTACTTAACTTATGGTTGGGAAAATATGAGCTTTTTATATACCTCCGCCTACATCTTTGGGGACATAGGCGTGATACATGGCCGTGTATATACCACTGTATTATAAAATATGATGAGCCACGTATCATGTCATAATTAGAATGTTAAGAAGAAAGAACTTATGAATAACTAACTCACTTTTATAGTCATCTACTCAACAATGTTTGTAGCAAAAATTTGATCGATTTGATCAACTTAAAGAAGGCAAAAAGACTTAAGTAATTATTAGACCGTAACGGCAGCCAAACAGAGTGTATAGGTATTATTTCAAGTGGGTATTAATATGGTGAAAATGATTGACTTTTAAAAAGTGTAGATGAACTCTTCCGGTATATAATGATGAGATCCTAATTTGTTTACATTGCGACCACCGTAACCGGTCTTTTAAATAGTACACAAAAAAAAAAATCCGTCGACAAATGGCGAAGAAATCGCTTAACATACATAAAGAAAGACACAGTCGAACATACTCGTAGAACATTCTGTTGTTTTAAGTTAGTTAATAATGTAAGTGGATGGATTTGGTTCTTTAATATGCTTCCGTAAAATATCAGAAGACGGTACAAATTTAAATCATATACAACTCGTACATAGATTCAAATGCCAATTATAAATAAGATTAAAAAGTTTAAGATGTCGTCATGACTCATAAATATAAAAACCTTTGACTATTATTTTAGATTTTTAATAAAACTTAATAATAATTAATTAATAATAAAAATATGCCTCAGTTATTTAAAATTAAACATTCGTACAACCAGCAACTCGATATAATAATAATAATATTATGACATTATTTAGCGAGTACAAGTACAAGTCTCGCTGTTGGCACAGACGTAACTAAGTAGCAGGGATAGCAAATCAGCTAATTGCTCTTAAATAATACCGTATAACAGGTATGTGCCCGACCCAGTTCTTGAAAATGGTCGTGAAACATCATACTAGGATCGTTCTACCAGCACTGGCAAGACTCTTGTTGCCAATAAACCTGAAATATTGGTGATAGGCGCATGTCAATGATTGTTGACATTGCAACTTCCAATGAGGACAATCTCGTAAACGCTGTATAAACAACTAAAATATTTGGATTTGGCACATGAGGTTGTTGACATGTGGGATGTGGATTCGGCAATCATTGTTCCGATAGCAATATCAGCCAATAGGTTGATCGCTCAGAGGAGATTCCTGTCTCTAGAGCCCTAACCACCGTTAGTTGCGTCCCTTTACCCGATACCGGTGGGACACTTTTTTTAATATTCTTAAATATATTTTCTTTGTTTTGTTTTTTATATAAAAAATGTAAATTAAATATATTTTAAGTTGAATAAAGATAATAATAAAGAGGCCGTGTGGGTATTGACGAGGGTCTATCCACACGAACCATACCAAATGGAGCGATAAGGACCTACGTTGGCAGATGCTCCACCAAAAAGGTTTCAACGACGTTTACAAATAAGTGAATTTCTTGGATCAATATACGAGATGTTTTTCAGAAGTTAATGTAGTAGAATTAGAGTAAATAAACACGTCTTTGGTAAAGTGTAATTTATTACAAAGCTCACGGATACGAAAACAATGAATATTTATTTGTAAAATATTACTCGAAGCTTACCTAATTTCCCAAGTAAGGCTCAGACAACATTGAATGTAGACAACCCTACAGGAGTCAATGTAACAGTACTTCTAATTCAATTCCTATTTCTGAAGTTGGAGTTGAAGTTGGAAGGATGAGGAGAAGGGAAACCAGAGAGGAGGGATGAGGGGAGAGGAAAGAAAAAAGGGGAACTTTTAACCGTTTTTTAATATTCTCTATGTATTTTGATTGGAATATGCATAGGTACATAATGCATGTCGTTTGGTTTGATATACGCGCATTTTATTATGTTTTGTTCTTTAGGTATCTAATAGTTGCTAGGACAAGAGTTAAGTGCCCCCTTTACCCTTGCATCCTAGGCTGCAGCCTGTTTAGCCTATGGGTAAATAAGGCTCTGATTGAGGAAGGCTATTGGCACAAGAAATTAACGCTGCAACTCTAACAGACACAAAACAGATGAACGCCACACTTAGTGTAAATAGAATCCACAAAAGGATCAATAACTGTTATACTAACAAATCATTCATCACAATGAAACATAACAGTTTCATAATTATATATCAATTACTTTACAGTAAATATGATCTAATCACATCACAACACGATGTCACGTTAAGCGGCGTTAATTAATTCCTTCCAATATTTAAAGAAACAAAAGCAGTACTTCTCTTCACAAGTAAACGTAAACACCAGCTGTTCGTTCTAATATTCCACAATTAAACCTCTTTTATATAAATCAGTTAGACGACTTCTGATTGACAGAGTGGCTGCGAAATTTAATTTTCTCTCACCTCGAGGCATAATCCCGCTAACGATGTTTGCACACCGTGACATCGTTAGCTAGTAGCTATATTTTTATACGGTTCCCAAGGCTTTTGATATTTTATTAGTATATTTTCTTTCGCTTTGCGCGTACTTACCAATATTTATACTATAGCTCAAGTGGTGTTATTTATTGTTGAAAGGAATTTTCTTAAAAAAGTAAGGTACCTATTCAATGTTTATACTAAAGCGTTTATTCACAAAGTACAGCCAAAATAAGTACGTAATATTAATAACGCTTATAAATATAGTGATGTAATTTCCTCAAAAAAGGTAGGCAGGTAGGTAGGTTGTATAGGTAAGCTGAGTCGAAAAGTCAGTTTCAGTAACTTGGTTTTTGAAAGGCCTATAAAATCACAACCTTTGCTGTGATCTATATGCTGTGAATACATAATTGGTTTTTGTTCACGTGAAGTACCGCTACTCCGCCAATTAACTACATAAAGGTGGCCGTTGTTAAAACCACACTGTTCCATTTATCTGCGGCTACCCGCAACCCTGTGAGCTAGCGACCAAATGCTCTGTGTCTATTTGATATCTTCTTCGTCCATTCATTTATCAAGTACTTAGGCATGTGCTATTCCAAACTATAATCTATCTTTATTCATAATTTCATCTACATCCGTTTAGCTGTTGCACTTTGCACTTGTAAGCTAAGATTTCCTAATGTGGCTAAGAATTATACTTTTTTTTTTTAAATACTAGTAATGTGAGTCGCAGATTAATAGTATTCTCGTTAACCCCTCCAATTAAACTAAGTGCTTATGTTGGGGGTAGTTTCAAGACGGTAGTGCACATTTTAGGGTTCGAATCTGCAACCACTTGATCATACCTCCGACACTAGCCTTTACGCTAGCGCCGCTTAATTTATAGGCTTTCGCTATGTATTGAATATGTGGTAAATTAGCTACCAGTAGTCAATAATAAGAACTTCTCAAATAGTACTGCAAGTTCAAAAGACTAGTACTACATGTAGTTTAGACGCGTTCAACGAAAACACGGCTAAAAGTTAGGACGTCATAAGACGAGTTAGAGATATTTAAAAAAATCGTTCGTATTCTTGTATGCGGCTCGAAAAACAAAAAAAAAATGAGCCAACAGTCATAAAAGGATATAACGAGCTTAGGTGCTTAAATAAGTTTGGTAACGACGAAGAGTGTCAAAAACTCAAGCGATATAAACTTTACCTTATTTTCATACTTGACAGAGATAATTAAAAAAAATATGGACTTGACGTTAGTGAAGCGAGAGATAACACCCTACAGAGATGAACATTCTTGCTCTTTTTAGATCGGTTTTATAGTCATTTTTATGTTATAAATTAACAAGAAAATGTTATCTGGATAATTTGAAATTCTGACGTGGAAAATGATATTAAAAACCAAATTAAAGTTAAAAAATAATGTGTTTGAAGTTTAGCTCGCTGATTTACCTCGAATAAATGTACTGACATAATTAAAAAATTAATTATTTAAAGATTTTGGTTATTCTGATAGTCTATAGATAACTAGAGATAGAAAAAATATATGATAAGACACCACATTTTCATGAGATCATACAAATACGTTTATCAGTTTGAAAATGTACAAAGGGCGGTCTTATTGCTTCTGCATTCTCTTCCAGGCACCTTTTCTTTTTTTTTTTTGTGTAGAAACCCCCACGGGTCATCACCTCACCGGGGCCTTACGGTAAGATGGTATGTCGGACTCGAACCGACTAAAACCACACAGTGTTCCGACATGGAGTCTTCTGGCCAGGGCCTCAGGTGTACCCTAGAAAGGAAATCCCTGTGAACCCCGACACCTTCCAGGCATAATATCGTTTTCCTGCCCTTTCTATCTCCAACTCCTGTCAATGTACTCCGAATTTTCGAGTCACTCTCCTACAAATGCCCGGATGACTGTAATAGGCTTGGACAATATTACGTAACTCGGCCAAATGTGGGCGGTGATTAAACCGATTATGAAATTAAAGGATAATTATTATATTCATAATCGGTTTAATCATTTATGAAACACGCATTTGGCAATATTCATAATGATAACTTTGCCTTTATACTTACCACACTGCACGGATGTCGTAGCGGTTTAAGTGGTCACCTCGCCAATACGCTGTCGCGCCGAGTGTTGTGGGTTCGATCCCCGCACGGGACAACACCTTGTGTAATCCCCAAATTATGTTTCTGAATCTAGATGTTCTTTGTGTAGTTGCTTGAATGTTTGTAAAGTCCCCCGCGATACAGGAGTTTATCCTAGTGCAGGAGTTGTTTTTTTAAAGATAAGACTTAGAATAAAAGCACTCTCACAATGAAATGTTTTTGTCTTTTTTTTTCCTTTTCTTGACACCACAAAACGGTCTATCTAATACAAAAACAATTTCTCAAATCGGATAAGGAATTTCTGAGATGAGCGTGTTCAAACAAACAAACTCTACCACTTTATAATATTAGTATAAGGACACAAAGAACACCCAGACTCTTTTATGTTTAATAGAGAAAATATGCATATGAATCATTTCCATATATTCATAACAAATGGGTTCGTTGCATCTCAGCTCCTATTAGCATTGAGAGCAGAGCTACGTAGTTAATTTGCATACAGCAATGCCGCTAGAAACCATTAGCTTAATGAAAATATCCTAAAAAAGTTATAAAAAGTTGATTGTTTGTTATAAATATAATATTATAAATATATAGCACTAAGGTGGCAGAAAATTATCTCGCCTAGTTGTCACCTATCTTAATAATGATAATAAATATTGGGTTGCTACGCGCTTCGTCAATCCTCTAAAATAACCATTTAGAAAAACTCAAACTGACACAATTTAGAAAATAAGACAGCATTAAATAAAATACCAAGCTGTATTTAATTGATAGCACGCGGCTTGTGGACGTCACATAATTGAAAATATGCAAATACACTATAACATTGAGTGTTACGATCTGTGTATGAAATATATTAAAAATGATTAAAAATATGTTATTAACTGGGTTTTGCTCACGAAATAAGCCCATATTCACTGTCAATTAATCTTAATCCCTCAGTAGAGTTCTTTTTTTATGACTAGGGGGACTAACGAGCAGACGGGTCACCTGTTGGTGACTTCCGCAATCCATGAACACTTGCAACTCGAAACTCACAAGAGTACTGTACCGCCTTTAAGGATAATATAAGGGAGGAGAAGGAGGGAAAAGGAGGGGAAAGAGGGAAAGGAAAAAGGGGTTGGGCCTACGGTAACCTCACTCACTCGGTCCCACAATGCAAGCATGGTTTAACAGTCGATTTTCTGTGAGGTCGTGATAACAATCCAGTAGAGCCCGACCCTTGCTGTATTAAAATAACAAAAGTACGAAGGGTAGATAATATAATACCGTTCTCAAAAAAACCGCATTGCTTCAGGGTAATAAATGACTTTATAATGAAATATAGACTTCATCTCTCATGTGGTACAGTTTAATTCAAAAGAAAAAGATATTAGTGAACACCTCCCTGTAGAACGCTTAACGAATTTCTGTCTGACGTGTTTGTAATATGTACTGTATATGACTACAAAATCTTGACATTTTATAAGATAATACTTTTTTTCAGTCATATCTAAATTGTTTAGTTTCATCTGTGTCCTATATAATTCAATAGACTTTAGGTATATATATGGGGAGTTTAATTGTTTACACCAGGGGTGGTTCCGCCCGGGATCAATACAGCCCACTGGCCTTGAAGCGAAGTTTCAGGAGAAAAATGTATATCCGAACCTAGATATAACACCTTTTACTATTGGATATTTAGGTGCCAAAGAGATTTATAATATATACATATGTATATGGCAAACATTGATATTTATAGTTTAGTAGAGGGCAACTAGAAAATTCTAGTATTCTAGTAAACACAGTCATGTGAATAAATATTTTATCTGTGTGTGATATTATATTTTATCTGTGTGTGATATTATATTTTATCTGTGTGTGATATTATATTTTATCTGTGTGCGATATTATATTTTATCTGTGTGTGATATTATATTTGAATATTTTGACTGTGTTTTCTTTTGTTTTTTTTTTATAAAGATAGCGGTGGGAGAGTTAATATATACTGTGGTGCTTAAACTTTGTCCTATATTTAGTTCATTTTTTAAATACTGCCGCAGAATGTTTTCTCGAAGTTCACACGACGCAAGTATTACCGGAGGTCGAATAACAGATGGCACTATGGAGTCTCTAAAGCCAATGCTCCATGGCAAATACATTTAGTAAACTATGATTACAGCATTATAAAATTTTTATTACATACATTTGAAATCCTTCTAGAAGGAGAAGAAGTTCTATTCTTACACTTTTAATTTAAACTTATATAATTACATTGTACATGTTCATTAAGAGGGTCCAAAACGTTTCTTTCTATAAGTAAATGTACGAGGGTGAATTTTCCCCTCGCGCTGTAGTTCTTATTGTGTACCGGCAACAGCATAATTACAGGCGTGCGCGACTTTTACAAAACAATACAGCAAATCGGTAAATCTGTCTAAATACTGAAAGCGGACAATCTTGAACCCTATTTTGTCAATCAAACAGCTGAAGTTACTATGTACAAATTTTGGCAAGTTCTTTGTAAAATATCTTTCTAAAATTATCTATTTAGGCACGAAGTGAAAAAAAAAAAACGCCTAATTTATGTAGTAAAAGGTACTATTTTGTTGTCAATGTTGGAAGGAGTCACTATATAGCATCAATAAAATAGATCCCGAAGACACTCTCCTTATCTGCTTCGGGCAATGAATCATATTGTCGTGATCTTATCCGAAAGGCCGTGTGTATTGGTTTGATCGGTGCGATACCACGGCCTCACAGAAAACTGGTAGTGAAGCAACGCTTGTGTTGCATTTCCCCGAAATTAATGAGGTTCCTAGGGCCCAACTTCTCCTCTCCTCTTTTCCCTACCCCTACTCTCTTCTTTCTCCTCCCACATTCCCGCATTTCTCATCCCCACCAAAGGCGGGCAGCGCACTTACGACTCTTGAGTTGCAGATGTTCATGGGCAGTGGTAGTCACTTACCATAAGATGACCCGTCTACCCGTGTGCCCCATCGCATAAAAAAGCTTAAGGGATATTTTCAACTTCATTAAACAAAATGCCTACTACAAGACCATTTTTGCTTTGAATTTATAATTAGTAAAGCAGAAATGGAACCATTCTACCAGGATAAAAAAGGCTTATATGATTATTATTAATATTTTTTTTAAAAAGACAACTCCCGCTTTAGGATTAATTCCTGTATCGCGGGGGACTTTACAAACATTCAAGCAACGGACACAAAGAACACCCAAACTCAGAACAACAATTTGAGGATTACACAAAGTGTTGTCCCGTGTGGGGATCGAACCCACAACACTAGGCGCGGCAGCTTGGTGGCGAGGTGACCACTTAAACCGCTACCAACCATCAGTGCAGTCAAAAGTCAAAAGTGCTTCTGTAATAAAGAAGACGAACCTAACATCATCGTTCTTCATATTACTTCAACGCAGTAGGCGTTAAAGTAATATGAAGAACGAAAACCATTTGAAGTCTATTTAGGAACTTCTTTCTTTTTAAACTACTTGATAGGTTCAAAAAAAAATAAAGAAGTAAATTTAAAAACAAACACATGTTTTTAAAACAAGATTTAGGTGCGAAATTTTGCTGTTGACCTGTGTAATACTCCAATCGATATAACTTCTCAGCTAGAGTGGTGCCGGCATGTCTGAGGTTTGTAGTTTCTATATAGTCTGAAAGCTAAGACTTGTTATTTTAGTTTCATGTACAATACAAAACTTCGGTTTCAATGACATTTGTAGAATTCTTTATATTTATGATACTGGCAAACGTAGAAAATGTAATTATTTTAGTTTTTTTTTTTTAAACAGAGTTGTAAATAGCAGCATTCTTAGATATTCCATATTAGAATTAATAATTAGGAACGGCAATGAACCTAATACCTAATAAAAAAACTAATGTATGGTATTTATTTGCTAAAGGAGGGGAACATTTGTTGGCAAATAATTAGTAAATTACTTACTGATCTCATTACATATCACGAAACAATCAGACCAGATTGTCTTAGGATTTTTTCAGATTTAGAATTTGTGCATAAGGCAGCTTTTATAATGACAATATGCCATTGGACTTAAGGCGGTTCTCAGAGTGCACATTTAATGTTCCGTAAATATTCCTGTAGTCTAACGTTAAAGATAAACCTTAAACGCCTACACTGTTTTACATAGCAATACAAAAATAACAGTTTTCGGTAATTCTGTATTGGCTCCTACATATGTGTGCTACCTCGACAAGTGACTAATTTGTGAAAATAAAAGGGTATTTTCGGAATTGCAAGAGTAACCACTGTGCCTTTTCACGCAGCTCATGGACAGGTGGTAGGTTTTTGAAAGCTTTTAGAAACAGGGTCCGTTTCGACATCCGACCTAGCTGCATAGAACATCCTTAATAAATGGATGCTCAACTTTGTATTTAGCTTTGTGACTCTTCTCTCTTATCTTTATATTTAATATAATCTATATTGTTTATCTCTTATTATTAAACCAGGTTCTTGTATAGCTATTTGACCTTTTTTGAGCCTCAGTGAACCGTTTATATTTAATCAGATGATATCTGACTGAGATATTATCTGACTAAATATAAACGGTTATAAACTATCGTTAGATTGGACAGATTTTTAATATAGTTATATAGGCCGATTTTTTATCGCCAAATGCGCGTCCACACAGCTTCATCCTGAAAGCAGAGCGGACTGTCGGCGGATTAAAAATCTCAAGTGCGCCGTGTTTCTTAGACCGTCGTGATATTGATTCTCACACAGGACCAACACTTTCGTGATATACAAATATTTCTGACGAGTGTTGGTGTTCTTTACGTCCATTGTCCACTCATGAAGGATAATGGTTGGTGATCGTTTGGTTTCGGCAACTTGAATAAAAAAAAATCCTTTCAATATATAGATGTGAATAGAAACCGGACAACTTAGGCACCTCAACTTGAACACGACGTTCAACTTAAGGTATATAGGCCAATTAAATTTCAGTTAATAGTTGTGTTTAGTAGAAGACCAGAGGGATTACCTGAAATTTCTCATAAGCTTCGCAAGATTAAATTTGTATTCATAACTTAATTAGTGTGAGAGCGGTAGAAAATAATTAACTTATAGGATTCACTTTTGGCCTTTTGCCTTTAACCTTCAAGTCGTTGGACTCTGTTTATATCTAATTGAAGTCATTTATACATATTTTATAAGAAGGTAGTGCACAAGTTTTAAATAAAGTCTTGGTTGGATTACGATTCAACTCGCAAAAGATCGTGGCTAAAAATAACTACGATTGACGAATAAAGAGTGTTATGGTTATTATTAGAAAGAGGTCAGACCCAAGCAAGTGTATGCATTAGTATTCATAGTTCAAACCATAATTGCGGCTATAAGGCTTATAATAGACCAGCTCGTGTAGGTCCCTTGCAACCGTCACCGTCAGATCCGGTCAGGTGATCACCCGTGGATGTTTCTACACGATAAAATAAAAAAAAAGAACGCGCACTTCTTATCTGTAAGTAACTTTGCAAAATATAATCGAAGATAAGTCTTGGATCTCGGACTCAGGAGCGACTCTTTACACCAATGAGTTTAGTATATACATACAAACTTATATAGTCAGTAACCAGATACGTGATGGGGGCAAGCTTATTGGCGTCAAACTGGGTACTTCTGAGAATTAAATGGGAAAATAGTAAGTGTATTGAAAGAGAAAGGGAGGATACAAGGGATGAAAAAGGGTATTATACAGATAGATGGGGATGGCGAGTGTAAGCAATCGCTCAAGCACGTCGCATGGGTCGCATTCAATATAATACTCGAACTGACTGACGGCGAGAACTCCGAACCGAGATACCTACACTAGAATTAGTTTTTAATACCCGAAGGTACAGTAAGGTCAAAGAAGGTAACTTATCTCAGTCTTAACCTAAATAACAATGTTACGACGCTTCGCTGAAAACGATGCCGTAACATAATACCGACATTAATAAAGACCCTGTCTCGCATTTTCTTAGTTTATATATTTGGTATTTTTGGCTCAACATTCTTGATCTTTTTTTCTATAAAGATTGTTAATACATTATTTTCTCAAAAACAAATTTATTATTATAAAAATGTCTTATAAGAGAAACCTTGACGACGCTTAACATAATTGGTAATCAAAATTTCTTACAGACAACCTTTGGATGGTGAAAAACAAGAATAATTAGATGTAATTAAGTCTAGTTTTGATATAAAAGTAATGTATGATATTTCGATAATATTATGAAAATTCATACTTTTGAAGCTATGAAAACATATGCCCACCTAAGATTTGATTAAAGGACGCGAAAGCAATAGTAGTAATAACCTATATGCTGTAATTCCTAGCAATACTATGTTATTCTACACACAAGTACACATATACATATCATATATTTATATACATAAGCATTCACTCTTTAATGCTTGTGTATTTAAACAGTATAAGAGATAGTATCTAACTGATAAACTTAGTCAATTATTAGCTTCTTAGCGATTTCAAAGTTATATAACATACTCTTCAGCAGATGTTTAGTTATACATATGTATATACATTAGTGTAATGCTGCAATGCGGTTAATGTGTTTTTAAAAACTTCAATGTGCGTACAGGTCTGCCACTCTTGTAAGTAGCATCGGTGATATTCGTTTGGGAAGAAAAGCGCTACCAACCGCCGCCTAAAACCGTATGTAAACACGAAATAAATATAATATAATAACATTTGTTTCTCGCTCTTTATAAAGTTTTGAAGTTAGCTTTATCTTAGTCTTTCACATGACTTGCTTTTCCAAACGTTGTCAAAGGAAAAAAGTCAACGAAATATACTCAAACAAAAAATTACATTTGATGTGCCAAAGAGTATTTTCAGAAACGACGACTCGACGACGAATTTACGACGACTGATATTTTGAAACTGATAACTGCATCACGTTCTAATTTTAATTGGCTAAATGTATGTACGTGTTTAATAGACCTATGCATAAAATATATTAATAGTGTAAGCGTATGAACCTATATATACAATACCGTGATCTATTTTCTTATAGAGATAGGTCATCTAATGGAAATGACATGACGATATACGATCAGTTTTTTGGAACTAAACACCGCATCACATTCTAGCGACTACTTACAATATATTTGAAATTTACAATGTATTCATTCTAAAAGCCTTTCCAGAATACAGATACTTCCTTTTCATTTTCATAATGGATTGCTAAGCTATTTGGTACTTAGTTGCTTTTCGGATAGCGATGCCGCTTCGTAGCCAGTCATTTTAATACAATCCTGATTTGGGTACGTAGCGATAGAGCGGTGATCCAGAATCACCAGAATGTTTGCGTTTGACCTCGGTGATTCTGGATCGCCAGAATGTTTGCGTTTGACCTCGCTACGTACCCAAATCAGGATTGTATTAAATTGACTGCACATACGCAATCATTATCTTTGGTCTATTAAGTATCGACAGCATTGCTATACACATTAATGACACAATATATGTCCATGTTCAATTTAGTTAGTTCGTTTACCGTTTGTGTATAATGCACATATGATTTTCGTAATAGTTTGTATCGTAAACCGTACAATGCGGAGAGGAGGAAGATCGCTCAGCAAAAGACAGACAATTTTTTTTTTATATATGTAAGCCTACCATAGTGACTCCGCTTTACCTGATGAAAATCAATAAGTGGAGTGATCACCATCCTCATTGCATGTCTAGTCAATACAGCATGGTGACCCACATTATGGCGGCCTGATGAGATGCTTTCTCACGCCCCGCTTAAAAGACCCAGGATTAAAGTGGGAAGGGAATACGTGAGCTGGTAGTTAATTCCAGGCTTTTACCGATCGGCACAAGAAAGAAGAGCCAAAGCGTTTAGTTCGGGATCGAAACAGTCTAAAATATACACTCCTCCTTTTTTAAAGCGGTTATATGACAATGTGACTTGTTAATTTTAACCTCATTCATATAGGCTGCTTGGTAACAGAAGTAAATGATAAGTCATAGGCACAGGTCATTGTACTTTAATTTAGCCGAGCTGTAGGTAGCCAGGTATGTCGCCGTATGTACTAAGGTTAGTCCGACCGATTTCGTTGTGTAGGCGTAAATACACTAGGCGCACCTACACTGTGAACTATTTCTACAAACATTTAGTCTTTGAACAACATTGTCTGACCCTAACATATATCAAGCATATCACTTCATCAACATAAGCATTTTTTTTAGTTTATTTACATTAACAAAAAAAATATTTAGGGGTGATAGAAATCGCTGGGTATAGAGATGAGTAACCATTAGTCCACAGCTCTTAAGTATATGAATGAGATAGCTTTACATCGGTAGTAAAAAATCTACAGTGTATTAACGAAAATATATCTTATTGATACCGCTAACCAGTCATAGCCTTTAATTTTTCTGAAAGGTATTTAGTTCGACGTCAAATGCTAGTGTAAAGTCTCAAAATATTAAAGTATAAATAGTAGCCACTTACCTAAATTTACACTGCTTGTCAGCATTATCTTCCATCTTACACCTCCACTCCACTCCTGGTTTCGGAAAGTCCGAACAGTGCCGATGTCCGAACTCTTCCGATGATAATTCACGACCACTTTTCAAGTGTACGATTAAAGTTTTAAATACTGAACACAACCGTTAATGTTTATCACTATTTGATTTCCATGTTTAAATTAACTCACTGTTAAACAAGCCAATAGAAAAGTTGATAAATATCGCTTCTTTAAAAAATAATTTAGGGCAAGATCACAAATAACTATTTTTTACGATATTTAATTAAACCAAGGCAGGTAGGTACAGTTAAAGCAAGACTGCCAATAGCTTGATCTATTGACAGTCTTGCTTATCTAGATGATATTATTAAGGAATGCAAGACTACAAGTGGGTCGCTTGCTTTAAGCATAATATAATATTGAGTACTAATATATGTTACTAATATATGTTGCGTAAATAGTTTGTTAAATTATCTTTAGGTAAACCTACAGTATATATACTACACAAACCAAGAATGTTTTCTTCGCAGGTGTAGTCATTTGACAAAAAGAAAGTTAAAAATTAATAAAAGAAAAACCGCAGTGTGGTTCTTGGCTTAGTAGCACAGTGCTACATCATCTCAGATTTAGCTATTGGACAGTATATATACAGTACAGTACCAAGATGGCAGCTACAGGCTTGATACTGTTGCGTAAGTGATACAAAATTATTGTAGGCAAAAGTGGCCTTCACGCCTCTATGTATCTCCTAGAGGAGATAGCCGTGAGTATTTTTAGGTATCAAAACTCTTTAAATACAACATATCGTCTGCACGTGCGTCATAATTTTATAGTGATTTACCAAATCTATTGATCACTAAGTGCTATCAGTTTTTTTTTTCTATAATTACTTGACACACATTTAAGTAAACAAGATTAACCTATGACACAATTAAATTAAAATTTGTAATATCTTTAGATAACTGAAATAGATTATTGAAACTAGAATGATAGCGAAGTCTATTACTTATAATTTTGCTTGTAATTTTGTTTGGTTAAATAAAGATGATTGTACAAAGACATTATGATATAAGGATTATTTTTATTTGCTTTTCTCCCCATAAATGGTAAAGGGGCTATGCTTAACTATACATGTAAATGGCCGCTGGGGTGATTTCGTCGCACTGGTTGAACATATTTTATGATATGTTTACTTTTTAACATGGGAGAGCCAAACTTCGGCACGTATGGGCCAGGTCAACCGGAGTATTACCACAGCCTCACAGAAAACCAGCTGTTAAACAATGCTTGCATTGTGTGACCGAGTGAGTGAGGTTAACGGAGGCCAACCCCCTTTCCTTTCCTCTCTTTCCCCTCCACCCTTTCCCCTACCCTAACAGGCGGACTCTTGTGACTTTTGAGTTGAGCAAATGTGTTCAGTGTGTAAGGATCCTCAACAAAGTCCAATGAAGTAATTTTCTCTACGATAAACTATTTTATCTATTTAGGTCAACATATATATATTAGGAGAAGGTCGACTTTTAAACTAATGGAAACATAGAGCAGTAGAGATGCGTCTGGTCATTACCTTAATTTTGTGTATAACGGCTGCCTTTGGTATGTAATGCATAATAATATTTGATACACCTACATTTAATTATATGTAAAGCATTTAAAACAGATTGGTTGTCTGATTGTAATTAACTGTGTCAACATTATCTCTAACTGAGAGAAGAAATACCCAACTAGGGTAATACCAAACTGCGAGGTGGTTATGCTGGCCAAAGAGACGGCGGAGAGGACAAGTGCTTTCTCGTCCCGCAGAAGACCGCCCACCAGGAACCGTAGAGCGCGAAACGATTTCCGGCCTACATATTTACCCACAAAATTTATTAGTTGTACAAAATAATTACTCATTTCATTGCAGTCTGGAGGATCACCTTCGGAACAGCTTCGACACGTCCAGATCTATACCATCAATCAGGCTGCATGCAGGTCCCGTTATGCATCTGCGGGTCTTTCTTTAACTGATAACATGCTATGCTCCGGAATGCTTGATGTTGGCGGTCGTGATCAATGCCAAGGGGATTCTGGCGGTCCTCTTTATCATAACCGAGTAGTCGTTGGTGTCTGTTCCTTTGGCGTTGGTTGCGGTTTGCCGCAATACCCTGGTATTAACGCACGCGTCTCTCGATTTAGCTCTTGGATACAATCGAATGCTTAATATCTGTATTTTCTTTTATGCAGGCACTCAAATTTGTTAAATAAACATTATTGTTCTAATTTAAACTTTGTGCATTATTAACTACTTGGGAACTCAGTAACGAATTGTATATGTATTATTTATCTAGTATAATTAATATAAAAGTTAAGAAAGGTATTTTAATCAAATATAGTTTTCTTGTTATTGTAATAATGTTCAAAATCAGACTTCAAACATCTTGCAACACAAAATATGTTAAAAGACTCTTATTCTAGCAAATCCAGTATTTATTCATCTAGTCTCTCCGTAAAATCAAACATTCGGCATGCTTCTCATGAAGCAAGCAACTGAATCGCATTAAAGAGTGTTAGAAAAGAAATGTGTATATCCGACTTTAATCGTATCATGATAAATTATGAGGAACTGTATTTTTCATCCCTGATTTACACCTTTACTATTACTATTAAAATGGAAAATGTTGTTCAATTTCGTATAGGACCAACCTTGAGTGCAAATCTTTCAATAAAAATAAGTCACTTTACAATTAGCAAAGATATCGCAAAAAACACACTGAAAACCGACACTAAAAATATTGTCCTTAAAAAGTCTGCAAAATATTTTAAAGAAAAGTTTTAATCGTTACATAAGTAGTAGCGACTATTCCGTCTACGATATATGATTTGCTATAATTAAATAACCATATATCAATCAGACCGTATCCTCGTTCTTAATCGATTTTATGGTATTGATACCAACAATCTTACTACTATTATAAATTCGAAAGTTTGCATGTTTCCTACTCAATCAGGCAAGAACGGCTAAACGGGTCTAGATGAAATTTGGCAGAGATAGATTTTAGTCTAGAACTGCACATAGGCTACTTCTTTTTATTTCGGAATATTTAGGGTTCCTCTGTAATGCTTCATACTTATCATTAAAAGGAACTAGCATGAAAATATCTGAGTAACACCTTTTTTTTTCGTGTGGAAACCCCCACGGGTCATCAACCTACCAGTAGGGTGGTATGTCGGACTCGAACCGACTAAAACCACACGGTGTTCCGTCACATAGTCCTATGGCCGGGGTCTCAGTTGTACCCTTGAAAGGAAATTCGTGTGCACCCTGGCAGACCTGGTCGCCTGTTGAACAACAGACGACCCCGCTGTGGTGTACCATCACGGAACGCGGCGCCGCCGTCTTGGGCCTGCTTCTGCTAGAGCGTCGGATAGCCTTATCTGTTGCCCTCAGGCCAGCGCTTATGGAGGACGAAAATCAGTTTGCGCTGTACGGCGTCTGGTGCGTCTTCTGCGGGATGGGAGAGCACTAGACCTCTCCGTTCCCTTTCCGCCACCTCCTTGGCGAGCACCACCTCCTCGCAAAACGAGGCAGCAGAATCCCACGCACTCTCGCTAGAGACCATGGACATTATCATGGTCTCCAACGGGAGGCTACCCACACCTATGGCCGCCGCGAAGTCCACACGCAGGAGCGTGGCACTCTACTAGAGCGTGCAGTGCAGTGTCCTCCAGCCAATCCTCCAGAATGGGTCTTACCGCCACGATTATGGCGTGCGCTATCTAAGTAGTACCTTCTTGTACATAATCGAATTACTCAGAACAACTTGTATTGACAATTTAACACGAATTTCATTTTAACTAGAATTGTGTAAAAACGAAAACACTTGCCTTATCATTTGTGATGTTTTGCTTCCCGTAACATAGTTGAGTTCAGTTATATTTACTTCAAGGCAAATATTACATTTATACTTTTACATGCATATACTCACGCCTATCTTTACAAAGGGGTAAGCGGAGGCGTCTCATGAGATGTATTGGCCAGGAATATACTTCTACTTGACTATAACATATGCTTCCAATCAAGTTAACCTTTAATTACAATCCGGTACGAAGAGCAAATACCCTCGGATACATCAACGTCAATACTAACGGCATTACAGAAAAAATGGATATTTTTTCTCAAACCACTAATATACTAGTGCCTATAAACGCTACAAATAAATATAGCTTGTTACAGAATGGATGAAAATATTTCTCAATCCAATAAAATCCGTTGTAAAGTTCCATTAATGAATCTTTTTGCGCTCTTATGTCGGATTAGAAGTGTTTTTTTTAGAACTAACGTGTCTGAAAATTCTTATCAAGTACTTCCAACTTGCCTGGCTGAATCATAAATTATAACTGCATAATGCCAATTGCCTGTCAAGCTATTTATTTAATGTGCTTCATATTTATATGTAATAATTAAGTTTTAAAAATTGCTGATATGGTTGTTAGTTGTGTTGATCTTATGTGGATTCGAAACATAATGTAGTCTTGAAATAGAAATTATAATTTTAAACATAAATCTTTTCTTTTAAAACAAACATAATTATTATCTTTGTGTTAATAATTCACTTTAAAAATGTAGAAAACCGACTTCAATACGTCTATCATAAAATTTGATGAGACCAGAAATTTTCTCATGGATGTCAGAATTTAACCAAAACTCTCATCAAACTACCCCTGAAGTACATCCTTTCCAATAAAAAAAGAACCATCGTGCACATACTTAATGCACATTTAAGACTTGAATGGTTTTCTTATGGATGCTGTTGTCAGAACTAGACTACAATGAAATGAGACTACACAGGAAGCACTAGCTTAAAATTAAAAAAAAAAACATCAAAATCCGTTCACCCAATCGAAAGTTCTGAGGTAACAAACATAAAAACTGTTTAATTGAGAACCTCCTTTTTGGAAGTCGATTGAAAATCAATTCAATTCAATATTATAAAACTCTTAGTAATATGTATACCTATGTATGAGTACTTACTCTATGATAGTGTGCGTAGTGTAAAAAAAATGTTTAATAATTAATACAATACATTACATTACATAACATTACATACATACACTCTAACCTATATCCCCGAAGGGGAGGCAGAGACATCTGAAAACCCCAATTTTGTCAACCATAATTTTGAATTTTTTGCCACTTACGTAATGGGGCAAGCCAACGTCACAGCAAGTCGACTCACTCCTTGATATAAATTGAAAATAGTCGTTAAAATGTATATTATATATGTAGGTCACCTGTTCACAATAATACTTTTCTGAAAAGCGTCATTTGCTCGGGCAAAAGGGAAATACTTACAAAACTTTCTAAATTGAAAAACTTATTTAAATAATAACGCAAAGCTCACCTGCTATGCATATAAAACCCAAAAAAGGAACACTTCTTATGTTTTCCAGGCTCAAAACTTGAAACTAATCTTAGGCCTGTTTCTGGCACGTATTATAATCCACCGTGTAGGTCTCGGGGGAGCAGAATTGCGCCAAACCATCTCCTTCCGTGGGTATCGTCAAGCGACCAAGAGATAAGACTGTTATTTATAAAATGATATATATACAGTCAGCGCCCGGTGAGTAGTCTTGCGAAAATGTTGGCGTCCATTGTCGGTCTTCAGTCAGTACTTAATATCCGTCTTAGTTGTAAGTTAAAAATTGCGACCGGCGGCGAACCGGGCGGTGGAGGTGCTCCTACCTGCCTGAGTGTGGCCACGGGTGGTTGAGACGGGCTTATCCCATCAAAACGCTAAAGTGACAAACCGCGAAGAGACATCGTCCTGGTGTGCCTGGACGCTACCTAATTGAGAGTTACACGAAGATAGTGCCTGCGCTTTTGCGGGGTCCGGACGTATTACGCCTAACGTCGGGTCACTTAAAGCTGTTCTTGAATTTAGTAGGTCCGATTCCGACACACCGTTCCACCGTTCCACACGTCAAAAAAAAAAGAGTGAGTTCACTACGGTAGTGCGTTACGTTACCGCCAATGAAGATAATACTGCAAACGTATTAGGTACCTACGCAATAAAAACACTAAACATACAAATAACTCTTCTTTAAATTATTAGATGCATTAAATAACGTTACTAAAATTGTCTCATGATACATATATACGAACGGAGGGAAAGACTGAGAAAAGTTTATTTCATACACCGTCAAAAGTGGTGTAAAATGAAAGTCTTTTTATTTCACTGAACATTCGAGAGCAAAAAATCCCCAGATATAATATATCTACGAACCAGCATGAATAATAGACGAAAAGGGCATTTGTTCAGACGCTCGTAACTTTTTTACAAATTACATCTCATAAAACAACATATTGTTGTTCACATTACCAGCGCACTGGAACCATGTTTTTGTGTTTGATTACATTAGTATATTTTCTGTTGTTCTTTTTTGTTGATGTTGACATCTGTAGCAATGTGATATTATATCGCAGGCCCCAGCGTCGTCCATTATTGTCACCAAATAAAACCCGTATACATTTGTACATCTGATATGTCATACGTACTTGTTCAGCTCGTAATTAATTTTTTGCGACAAATTAAGAACAGTAGAGCCATGATCAGAGCAAATGGGCAGGCTCGGCCGGTGCAATACCAATCACAGGAAACCGGTTGTGAAGCAACGCTAGCGTTGCATTTCCCCGCAATTAGTGAGGTTTTCATTTGCTAACACCCCCTTCCTATTTCTTCTCCCCTCATCCACCCTATCCTCTTTCCTCTTCCCTCATCCTCCTCTCCTATTTCCCACCTCCTCATACCCCCTCTCTTCTTTCCCCTCCCCGCATCCGCTATCGCTCATCATCCTCAAAGGCGGACGGTACACAAAGCAATCAAATCAAATCAACATTATTTATTTAATCTGAACCAATCATAGGTATTTTTGAATTGTCAAGAGAGGAAGTCTGAGGATGCAGCTAGTTGCCTGTTCCAATACGTAGATCCTATGGAGACCTATGGAGATCCTATAGAGATCCAAAGAGACATCGTTCTGGTTTTTTTTTTATGCGACAGGGGGCAAACGAGCAGATGGGTCACCTGATGGTAAGTGACTACCGCCGCCCATGGACACCCGCAACTCAAGAGTCACAAGTGCGTTGCCGGCCTTTTAGGTAGGAGTACGCTCTTTTCTTGAAGGTTTGAAGGTCGTATCGGTTCGGAAATACAGCAGGCGACAATTTGTTCCATAAGCTGGTTGTGCGAGGCAAAAAGCTTCTGGAGAAGCGCCAATCGTCCAGGTGGTGGCGGAAACCTGCAGCCGAAAAATGCCTGCTAAGTCCGAAAAATTCCTCTGAACACTTCCCATGATACAAGCGATAGAGGATGCAGAGTGAAGGTACAAGTCTAAGCAACGCCAAGGTGTTAAGCCGATCAGAAATATCTTGGCAGTCGATGATGCGAGTCATCTATCTATTAATGTTCTAATATTGTAGGAAAAGCCAACTTTAACGTATCTGGACCCGAGAGAAACGTTTTATTACGGACATAAGCTCCCTCATACAAAAAGTTAACTGAAGTATGTGTTTGTCAGCGTTTTTAACTTTTAGTTTAAACACCCGAATCCTTGGAACTATCATACGAATTTTAATTATTGTTTTTGAATCTGATAGAAAGACGATTTATTGAAGAATAATGTAAGCTATTGCCTATAAAACATCACGTTACGACCCTTAGAAGCGTAGCAGTGACCGTAAGCGGGGGGGAAACTGCGGATACAGCTGGTATTAAATAAACAAATTATACGAACCATTTCGTTAAGTTTTGAATATTTAGACGTGTCAAGTTTATCATAATTAATAACATTGGGAAAGTTGAATAAAGCAAAAAGCTTTTTAATACAATTCCACGTAACTTTTAAGGAATAAGCATATAAATGTAGACAGCAAAAGTGTTTCGGTAAAGTAAAAAATAACATTTTGAACAAAATCGACGAGTTTCCTTGTAACACAACTTTTGTGGAAAATAATTGGAGCTTAAAGGACCCCGCCCTTGCCTTATGGAAATTGGCTTTCTGTCAAATCGGATGAAACTATGATGAATGGATAGAGGAAGTCTTCCTGAGTAAAAGTCCTCATGGGCACTAAGCCCGAAAATTGAAACTTTTAGTACTTTTGGGCATTCGAAGTTTTTGATTTTGGATTCTAGCAAAATCAATAAATCCTTGTAGAATCGGCCCAAAGTACAATTAGACATAAAAGAAAAATACGTATCGAATATTTTTTCAAGACCTTTCGAATGACACCCTATTTGACCCCCCCACCCCCCATCTACGGGGGTGGAAGGGGAGCGGTTTTTCGCGAAAAAGTTCTATTATAATGTTATAATGGCCTCATGATTGACGGAACACTTGAGCCGTGCCCGATTGACCCCTCACCTACTCACGCCTTTTTCGCGAAAAACCGCTCCCCTTCCACCCCCGTAGGTGGGGGGTGGGGGGGTCAAATAGGGTGTCATTCGAAAGGTCTTGAAAAAATATTCGATACGTATTTTTTCTTTTATGTCTAATTGTACTTTGGGCCGATTCTACAAGGATTTATTGATTTTGCTAGAATCCAAAATCAAAAACTTCGAATGCCCAAAAGTACTAAAAGTTTCAATTTTCGGGCTTAGTGCACATGAGGACTTTTACTCAGGAAGACTTCCTCTATCCATTCATCATAGTTTCATCCGATTTGACAGAAAGCCAATTTCCATAAGGCAAGGGCGGGGTCCTTTGAAGTTTTTTAAGGGCCACTGAACTTTAATGGAAAAGGGCGAAACCAATCCCTCTCCGGTTTCGTTGTACTGCGTGTCCCAGGTTTTCGTAATTAATGAGTATAGCCCTGAGTAGAACAAAACAAAAGCTATTATTCTAGAAGAATAGGTTTAAGAAGAATTTGTGATCTATTCTGCTATATGAGCAGGATATTTCACAAATTACGTACGTACTTCTGAAGTAAAAAGTGATTTTAAGGGAAATAAAGGCATCGGAACGCAAACCCTTATTGATGGTTTAAATGTTTGTACGGACTTTTTAAGTGTACGATAAAGAGAGATCTTATACCGTGGGAGAGCAATGCTTAAGACCGGCGTGACTGCTATTGACCGACCGAATGCTATTCTTGCATTTGAAGTGGGTTAGGAGCTTAGCTTACTCCCAACCCACGTACAGAAGTTTGTCGTTGTGAAGGGAATAACAAATATGGATCGTAATTTTATTGTTATTAACTTATGCGACCGAAGACAGTAGCGAACTCTACGAAACTGACTTAAAATAGATTGACACCGTTCTTTCATACTAGAGTCCAGTGTTGTTATCGCTCGCTGCATTCCTGTTGTTATCGCTCGCCGCATTCCTGTTGTTATCTCTCGCCACATTCCTATTGTCACTTGACCTAGGTTCGGCTTACAAGAGGACGATAAGATTTGGGTATTGCTTTACTACACTACATAATGTTCGCTACACATTGTATTGCCGAGTGAGTAAGGGTAGTGAAGGCTTAGTGCACTGCAGCGCCTGGTTATAACAGTATCGCAACATATCGCGAAATAGCAATGCAACCGTCTCCGTCCGCTAAGTCCGAAAGACATAAAAACAGATGCCAACGTCGATTCATCAGTGCATCGTCAAAAAGGCCGAATGTCGAGAACAAAACTAGTCGGGCTTCCCCGAAATACAGACGTGAGTAAACCCGTATATTTAAATAAACATATGTACAGTACAAAATAATATATTATTAATTGTGCAGGTAATTTTAAAATAATTATCTAAGCGTAAGAGCGCAGAACAGTGAAGTGAACTCCTAGTCAGGCAAGGAAAGGGGGAGGGATTACTTACAAGATAACTGGGCCATGTTTTCCAAAAATCCCTTCAAATTATCTTTGATATTTTTTCTCGTTTAAGCGTTCATTCATGTCGAGGAATATGATATAGAACGTTATACTAAAAGTAAAAAAATGTTGCCAGTATACTTTGTAACTTATATACTGTTTGTTTCATTATTAAAATAAAACTCAATTATAAAACAAAGTTAAGGGTTAGTTACACCATTTATAACTTAAGAACGACACGATCTATTCATATGTTTTTAGATTTGATAGATTTTACTACCTTATTTTAACTATTAAAACATTTAAATAAATAAAAAAACGGGTATAAAGGAAAATTGTTTTCTGTTTTCATTATCAGTCAGTCAGCAATAAGTAATATAATTTAACATTAAATTTCCATTTCTTATGTTTATTATCCCAGTTACAAGGTTCTCATTAAAATCAATTTGTGATACTGACTTGTTTGCGCTCGAGTTTTAACAAAGTCGTTATTCAATAGAATTCGGGAACAGACACGTGCGCATTACTCTAATTGACTTCGAAGCAATACGGGACGTGAAAAGTTTTATTAACAAACAAACTTTTACGTCAGAGGGCTCAGCGTTCTCGGCACCGGCTAAATCCAGTTATAGATATGCAACCCTGACCTGTTTGAGCTGTTCTTTATACTATCCAATCCATCTGTTTAAGCAATATTCTTTATTTGTTTTTTATATCATGTGGGGGCAGACGAACAGATGTGTCACCTGATGATAAGTAACAACCACCGTCCGGGGACACCTGCAACTCGAGATGAGGGGTGGGGGGGATGTGGGCAGGGGTAGGGGAGAGGGACGATGAGGCGTTTAGTAGAGGTGAGGGGGTATGAGGCGAGGAGGAGGAGGAGGGAGTTGGGCCTCAGGAAACCTCACTGATATCGGCGAAATGCAACGCAAACGTTGCTTCAACTACCGGTTTTCTGTGAGGCCGTGGTATCGCACCGGTCGAGACGACCCATTCGTACCTAAAGATGGCTCTCCCACATAATCTCTTCTATTTTTGTGTTGCCTTATTCAACATTTTTAAAGTATCATTAAAAGTGTTTCATCTACGTCACGTGTATATTCAAACTATTGCAATAACATACGCCGCAATGGGGGCGAATCCCCGTATCGGAACTGCTACACCTGAGTTTGCTATCAGAAAAACTAATAATTACTTTTTTTAGACCAGGAAGTCAAGCCTTGTCCAGAGGCTTCTTTTTAAAACTAGAGAAATCTATAATTACAAATAGTATATAGAAAATATACTAGAAGATAAAATACAGAAATTATCAAATATAAACTTATTAAAAATAAACGATAATACTGTTTTCTCCAATCTTTAAGGACCAGCTTTCAGTCAGTCAGTTATCATTCGTTCTGAGTCTTTAGTATGTTGTCAAAATTTTATAGATACATATGCTCACGCCTGTATATCCAAAGGGCAGGCAGAGGTCTATTAAACAGAATTGAGGAGTCACCGTTTGCGAGTCGAAGATATGCGATCCCGAACGAAACGGTTTGGCTCTTCTTTCCTGTGCCGATCAGTGAAAGCCTGGAATTCCCTACCAGCGCACGTGTTTCCTTCCCAATTTGATCCCGGGTCTTTGAAGCGGGGCGTGAAAAAGCATCTCACCAGGCCGCCATAGTGTGGGTCACCATGCTGCATTGACTAGACATGCAATGAGGATGTTGACCACCACTCTTGGACTCCATTTATTGCTTACCATCAGGCAAAGTGGAGTCATTATGGTAGGCTTACGAATAAAAAAAAAAAAAAAAAATCATTTAATTAGAATTTGGCCCTGAACCATGGAATAGTAATAAGACATCAGGGTCGCATTGTTGCCGGGAGGTCCGAGAAAAGTGTATATCTAAAGTCTAATTTAAACTTTATAAATACAGCATTGTTAAACAGACTAACTCACAGACAAAGTACATTAACGAAATAAAATACCACTCAATGATGTCATCTTTCGAAAAATATTTCCTACGTTGTTAAATCGGAACGTTGTAACTTTTATTCTTGAGACACGTATAACATTATAGCTTTAATGTCAAAGAAGTCACTAAGGCAACTTATTGACATTAATAAAACTTGGGCCTACAACAAATAATAAATTACAGCTAATTCATATAAACGCTTTGATAAATATCTGGTACGAATATTACGGACTCCTGACTCATATTTCTTAGTGGAAATTCTCGTTCGGGTTCTATCCAAACAGATTGCTTTTGCCTTTACTATAATAATATTTATCCTTGTTATCTAGGTGAAATATCTTCCCAACCAGGGCGGTGTGTTGGCTTATTTATACGACATTTTCGGAAAATGTAGGTAGGTATGACTTAGATAGACTAATCTGTGCATTATATTAGGTTAGCAACTAATGAACCCGCCATCTTTGTACACAAATTAATTTAATTTTTGAAGAAAATCAAATTATTTCTCAACTATATAAGCAGCGTCGTTTTTTATCACCTGTCGCCAACGCGCTGACAGAGACATAATTTTTTTTTTTTTCTTTTACGTGGGGAAATCCTCATGGACTATCCTCCGCCGGGGGCATCAGCGAAGGGGTGTGCCGGACTTGACCGGCTAAAACCACCGTCGGGAACACGACATTCTTCCGCGGCCAGCAGGTCACCGTCCGGAGCGGACCCCATCTCGTTTTGAGGGGGAAATGCGCCTCTCCCCCACCATCACTCACTGAGGGAGGCGCGCGGAACACTACACGCCTGCAACCTCGGACCTGTTAAACGATTTAGGCGGTGGACTGTACCCCACGTACACCGCCCTCGGGTCCATTTACGGAGGCCGGAATTGGGCATTGTCGGCCCTCCTCCGACGTCCGGTGCGTCGTCTGCGGATGGAGAGAGAAGTCGTGTTTTCCCTCTCCCTTTCTGCAGCCTCCTTCTGTGTCATAACAGTTTCACAGAAGGTGACCACTGCATCCCATGACCTCTCGCTCCCGACCATGGCGCGCACAAGCACATTGAGCGAGAGGTCAGTCCCTATCTCTGTTACTAAGGCACGGCGCGGCTCTTCCCAAGCATTACACTCTTGTACCGTATGCCACGTCGTGTCTACCTCGCAATTGACGCAGTGGTGGCACCGGGCATCCGGCTCCCTGCGAATGTCCCGCAGGTACTTCCCAAAACATCCATGACCGGTAAGCACCTGCGTTACCCTATATGACAGGGAGCCGTGCCTCCGTTCGATCCAATCACTGAATACTGGCCGGATGGCCTCGATAGTGTTGAGGCCATATGACGGGTGCAGTAGTCGCACCCGCCATTCCGCCACAAGGACCCCCCTCACTTCGGACCGACGCCTCTCGTACTCCCTAGGGGTCGGTTGGTGTCCTCGCTTTCGCGCCTCTACACGCCACTGATGTAGAGACGCGAGAGCTTTCGCTTCCAGGTCCCAGGGTCAGAGACATAATGCCAAAAAAAAAAATGGTGGTATGGTCACTTTTAAGCTGGTCTTCGTTTTTATTTTTTTTATCTACGAGAGAACGAAATAGATGATTATCTGAAGGCATAATGTCTGGAGAGTAGGGTGGGTGAGGAAGGACAGCCCAGAAAAAATAATTTCACGAGTCGGTTTTGCTACATGTGGTCGAGCATTATCGTGCAAAAAGTATACTTTTTTTTAATTTTCGGTAATCTCGCTGCTACTTTATCCAGTTAGTCACAATAAATATTGGCCGTGATGGTAGTGTTAGATGGCAACAGCTCCCAGTATATAATTCCGTTTATTCCCCACCACACACTTAAAAGAACTTTTTTACTCTTGTCAGACTTTGGCGTCGGTACTCCTGTTTTTCGAGGTCCAACCAACCTAACCCACTTTTCATACCCCGTAATTCCTTCAGCCACTCATTGGTACGATGATAAGTAAGTAGCTCCATACACATATTAGCTCTTTTCTGAAGTTGAAACGGCGTCAACTCATGTGGCAACCAAACTGGATATTTACAGATATTTTCTAAAGCGTGGAGTTGTTTTTCTACTGCAATATGAGAACACTAAAGCTGCTCTGCCAGACAACGTGAAGGTAATCTGGGATTCATTTCTATGAGTCTTTTTAACTCATCTACATCTATTGTAGGAGGTCGTCCTGGATGAGGTTCATCAGATAAGTCATAATTTCCAACCTTAAATCTTCTGAACTAATGTTTGGTGGTATCGTAAGAGCCTTCGCCCATCGTTGCACATATATTGCGCACTGCTTCAGTCGCTTTTCGACCTAAGCGACATTCGTGAAGTAAAAGCAGCCGAAGTTCTCTACGAGAAATATCCATAATTTACTGTAGTTTTACTATTCGAGATCCAGTTATCAAGTGATCTGATGTACAACACTTGCTTTATTTGAGATAGTTCTATTTATTCAAGAAATTCGAGATAGTTCTATAACATTTTCGAAACTGATCGAAGTGGCGGATTAATTCGTTGCCAACCTAATATTTTATAATATCTTACGCGTATACAATTTACCTACGCATAAGATTTTGATAATATAGCTTATATTATACGTTTTTCTTACCTTTGTGCACATAAATATTTGTAATTGTTCATATTAACATTTGTGGAACATTTTTGAACTTATTTTATAAGCTCTATTTACTCCCATAACTAACCAACATAGCTTCTTTTTCATTCAGTACATTTCATATATTTTTTTATTTATTTAACATCTATGTGCATTGCGAACATACGAACTTTGAGTATCAATGGGAGTATTTAAACTATTCAAAAGATAAGGGACAAACGAAAAATATGACGAAAAGTATCATTATTTTTTCAAAGAACACATTTAGAAAAGTATAGATGAATACATACATATTTATATCGAACTCTCATTTGGCGGACTGTAATTTAGTCCCCACTTATTATGTGACCAATTTTGTTCAGAAAATCGGTAGTATATCGAAAGGAACACGGAATACACAAAGGGTGTATTGTTTTGATAGATGGATTGGGAGTTACAAGCAATAGCTGGAGCAGGTCCGGGTCTCATACCATGGAACCGGCTTATGTTATTATATGTACGTAAAAATAGTACGTATACAGGAATTTAAATTCGTTTAACAGTACATCAAAACCATTATTGTCACCAGCAACCAAATTCACAATAGATACCCTATCAAATTGAATAGCCCAATAAAACAAGTCAAATCTTTCAAATACCTAGGAAGCGTAATAACAGAAGACTCATACTGCACTCGAGATATTAAAACAAGAATATTCATTGCGAAAACTGCCTTTAACCAGAAGAAACACCTGTTGAAGTCAAAAATATCGAAACACATAAGAAAAGCACTCATAAAAACATATGTCTGGTGCATTGCTCTGTATGGAAGTGAGGCTTGGACCATGACTTAAAGGGATAGGGAATGATTAGAGGCCTTAGAAATGTGGTGCTGGCGACGGATGCTGCAGCTGGACTGAAAGAAAAACTAACAAGGAGGTACTGCGCACGGTCCAAGAAGAACGACAGATACTTGTGACTATAAAAAACAGAAGAGGGAATATGTTAGGTCACCTTATAGGACATGACAACTTCGTGAAAACAATAATTAAAGGTAAGCTAGAGGCAAGAAGAGGAAGACGAAGGCCGAGAAGGGCACACATAGACCAAGTAACGGTCATGTCGTATAGGAATGTCAAGGAACTGGCTGAAGATCGGGACAGACGGCGCATACTCCACAGACAAGAGTTAAATTTTATGATAAATAAAAACAATGAATGAATGAATGAGTATATCAAGCACAAGTAAAAAAAACCATTAAAACAAATCAAAATCGTTTATGTTAACTGATGTAATCATATTTTTGAATGGTCAAGAGAGGAAGTCGGTCAGACTAAGTCAGACATGAAGCTAGTTGCCTGTTCCTATACGTATATCCTATGGATAAATAAACAAGAAACTCCAAGGACACTCATTTTCAAATATTTTACATAAGTTATATACCATATTCAGTCCAATTAACCCTTGTTATTCCTGTTAATCCAATGCTTACAACCAAAGCCAACCTGTTTGTTTTAAAACTGAACAATGGGCTTTAATTAAGTAAACCGTCTGAGTTCACGACAATGCAACCAATTAGCAAAGTATTTGGGTTGTAACTCAAACAAAACATAGCTAATTATTTAACTTAAATTTTATTTACTAAAATATTTATATTGTAAACATAACCAAAACACAGAATATATTCAAAAATATAGTTAAACATGTCAGAAATAGCTAAAGATAACATAGACGTCTTATATTTTGAGGCTTTTCATGAGAACAAACAAAGAGGTCTATGTAATCTACCATCTAATTCTATCAATCACTTCAACTGTAAGACATCCTTTGCTAAACAAAAGCATGCCCCACGTATAAGATGTCATGATATAAGATCTTATTTTGTTTTTTTTGTCTGGCTAATGTGAATTTGTTTTGGTACTTATGACTATCTCCAATAAATACTTATATGCGACATATCAATATCGAGTAAAGTTTGCCGAACGACATGATTGTTTTATGACTATACCAAGGAGACTGAGATAAAGGAATATTATATAGAGTGTAAAATTATGTTGGGACTTTTGTATATCATACTAACTGTTGTCCACGCTGTTGCGAAATTTTGAACTGTACCTTTTCTGATGTAAAAAGAAGTCTATAAGCTTTTCCAGACTATAGTCTATACGAGTTTCATACAGATCCGTTCTAAAGTTGTGGCGTGATTGAATTATAAACATCTATATAAACTTTCGTACTTACAATAGTAATGAAATTTGCTCTTAGTAATTTGAGGAAGACCAGCTCTAGTTTCTTTTCTGTTCTACAGTAATGGTATTGTTAAAAGTGGTTATCACATACCGTAAAGCTGAAATACCCCGGTATATGTATTTTACACAAGCCTACAGCAAGAAAAAATTGCAAGAAGTAATCTAAAAAGATTGAATAACAACATAAAATATTCCGGCATTCCATTCCGCCCGTTAAGTAAGTCATTCCATCCACAGATATTCTCACGCCTATATCCCCGAAGGGGTAAGCAGGGGCGTCTCAGAAAGATCATTTTACGTAATATGTATGATAAACAGCAGTTCGATCCCTTAGTGGCCTTATGTGTTATAATAAATAAATAATAAAGTCTAAATTTACAGATTATCTCATCTGACTTTTCCTTTCTCATTTACATTACAATAAAAAATAACACCCACATTACAATAAGAGTGATTTTAACAATTACACACAAACGTGTAGAATTTTACTTACTATGGCAATATACACTAGTCAGCTGACCGTCTGGCAGACTGCCAACTCACGATCGATAGTTCTAGATTTGCAGAGACGTTCAGTCTAGGTTGCATTCGTTTGGTTAGTGTTTTCACATCTATGTCAATCTTTAAATTATTTATTTATAACCAATTTAAAAAAAAAGGAGTTTTCAATTCGTTGCGTCTTTTTTCGTTTCATTTAATTTTGTATTTCGTACATATTTTACACTATAAATTATAATTTTCAAAGAATAGCATGTACAAAGGCAACCTCACATTGCAACTGAGTTGTCTACCAGAGAACCTTTTGTTTTTACGTTACCTGATTACTCAAAAATTACTGGACCGATTTCGATAATAGTTTTATTTATTTCATTTTATTTTTAGACTGTGTTGTCCCACTGCAGGGCAAAGGCCTTCCTCTCTGTCTTCCACCTTTCCCTGACATATGGTAGATCGGCTGGTTAAAACAGAATTTTATTGATATGAAATACGAAAATATTATTATTAATTTCGTATATGATAAACAGAAAACCACGTCCAACGTTCTTGTGCTTTTGTGCGCAACAAGCTCTTTCTCGTTAAAGTCGCCTAAAATGATTGTCTAATTGCCATAGAGGCAATTGCTCAATGCATCCTTGGCTGGACCAAGTCATAGAATTCCTCGACTTCCTCGATTCGGATGATGGTGAGAATTTTGATTTTCGTGACATAAAATTTAACACTGCTATTTTGTCGGAGTAAGAGGCGAATTCTATGCATGACGTTAGATTTTCAAGGTGCTGCAACTTAGAACCCTACGCTGGACTGACCTCCACTTCGTTCGTTGTGATAGAATACATTATTTTTGCAGTCATCGCATTGATCATAGATTGATGTTTTGGAAAGCCCTTATGGGCAACATCAGTATTGATAAATATTGTTATAGTTAAATCTAATGTATCTTCGCTTCAAAAATGCTGATGGGGCCCATTTCTCCTCATATACAATTATTTGATTTTTTTGTTACTAATACTTACAGAATATGTAGATTTAATTGGTCCCATAAATAAATAATGATACAAACATTGTTTTTGTTTCCACCAAGTCAGACATCTAATCAGTAAACACAAATTGTTTAACTGTTCTCATTTCATTTAAAAACGTATCGAATTTAACTATAGAAAGATCTCTGCTTTTATTTCGACTTTTTAATTCCAAATTCAAGTCTCACATTATTTGTTTTGAAGGTAAACAAGAATAAATTTTCTTTAACCCTTATTTAAAGTTTATGGAGAGAAAATTTAAACTTAAACACGTTGCTAATGCCTGATAAGTAAGACTAATGAATGAGGCAAGACGTTGAGATAGATAAGTGAATATGAAGTAACTAATAGTTGGCAGTAAAGGGGAGTAATTTATTTAAAAAATAACCGTTTGCAGAACTTTTCGTATTTTTCTCAAATGATTTTTGTGTATTTTAGTTTTCATGTATATACTGTTTCACATTTTCGTACTTATAAGAAACGTAAAGTTTATTGTGCAGCATTTTTTAAAAAGAAATCAAAAATAAACTTTATTTGCAGAAATAGTCTTATAAAGATCGCATGCAAATGTAACTTAAATATAAATTAAAGGTACAAACATTACGTAAATTATATTTAATTTATACTTAAGAATATAAAAAAATATATAATGATAGTTTAATTGAAAAAAAAAACCCTTAAGTTTCGGTATATGCTCCCTGTACCTCCATCAGGATATGGAGATATGGGGAAATATTGTATACTCTCCCCGTGACTCCATTGGGATATGGAGATATTGTATACTCTCCCTGTGTCTCCATTGGGATATGAATATACGGAGACAGTTATACAACATTTAAAATTTTATCTCAAATACAGTAGCAAACCACGTTGTTGTTGTTGTGTTTGGGAGCACCATAAAACAAAAAAGACAATTTCGTCTTTTCTGTTGGTAAGTAAGCTGTTTTAAATTGGTCTACTCAAGAATTGGGTATAATACAATTTACATAAAAAAATACTGTATGGTAAAACCACATGGTGTTTCGTCACAAGGGGTCTTTCGCATGGGGCGAGGGAGGGAAAGCTCCGGGAACCTCAGCAAACCTTGGTCGCCTAGTTATCAACTGTCGGCCGTAACGAACTTTCTTTGGAGGGAGAAGATATACAATATTAAATAAATTGTTGCATTTTTAGATTTATATCGGGGTGTTCATTTGTAAATCCTGATCAAAAACTAATTACAGAGCATGACTTCTAAGAGCGACAACAAATTATAGATGATGTGAAAGCAGCATGTATTCAAGGTCAACATTTATTTCAAGGGCTTCTACTAAGGAGTTTAAACTCAAATATAAAATCATATATTTCATGTAAACCAAGTGCGTCAAATTAAGTCAATTGTGAAGTTGCCTATTCCAATACGTAGATCCTATGGAGAAGAACATGCAAGTAGCTCTATCGCCCCTCCTTGCAACATGTTTTTTTTTAACAAATGTTTGTTAAGGTCCTTTATTGCTTTGTTTTGATGATAACTTAGAACTATATCGAAGTTTACTTATCGCTATTATTATCGTTAATTATTATTACAAATAAGATAAAAGCTTGTTATAAGAATGGGCTTACGCTAAGTAATCAATACTATATCTTTGAATGACAGCCTCAATATCACAAATGGCTACATAATAGTAAATTTACTTTCCTGAGCATTGTCAAGATAGCGAAAAGGTCAAAAGCGTGGGCAACAAGTAATAAACCTTGTTATTTATGAATAAAAGGCTATTTATCTTCTTCAGTTCGCAAACAATAGTGAGAAGCCCAAGCTTCATAAGTAGTGTTTAAATATTGATTGGCATTTTGTACACAATGAGACTGTAAGCCGCTTGTTAACTTTCTTCTTTGAAGGATGGTTATTTTAGTGGCAGAGCTACAGTCAGTTATTAATAATTGAAATACATATGTGGGATCTTAATTTTTTTGCTTTCGACCCGTAGATATCATTGCTTAATTTATTTGATTCCATACAGCGAAATGGTTGTAATGCTTATTTGGTATTTTATATAAAGTTTCTTTTGCTTCATGTGTTACTTTATGGTGCACAAATCAGAATATAATTTGGTGTTTTATTAGGTTGTTCGGATCAAACCCGCCCACACAAATATTCCAATAAGAGATATAGTTTTCATTTATACGAACTTATATTTAAAGATTAACCAGAGATAGTAATCGCGAATTAAATACTTTTGCATATTCCACACGCACATTTTTTTGATTCTCATTCAATTCATGGGGCACCCACACATGTTAAGTTTGACATGTTAAGTTTTTGTTTTAATTAATTCATAACAGGTGGTGTTAGGTACACCAGTCTTCGCTGACAATGAGGTTAATGAACAATATTCTCTCTACTATCTATCTCTCTCTATCTCTCTACTCACGAAACGCTTCTTGAATCACCTGTAAACGTTTCTCAGTTTCGGGTCCAGATTTTTTGTGAATGCCTCCACGGTGCTCCCCGACATCAAAATCTCCGTTCCTAAAACGCCTGTTCCACACCTTAAAAGTCGTTTGGGAAAGTGCGTTACAATTCATCACCTTAGTTAGTCTTCGGTGGGCTTCGGCCGCAGAATGTCCTTTAAGGAACATTAACTTCATTATTTGACGCTTTAAAAATACGTCAATAGAATTACGACCTTCTAAATTAATATTTGCAGCGAAAGCGTAATGATCGCAACAGAGGATGGACGACAACTGAGTATTCTCTTTACTAACAAAATATCCTGATGTAATAACTCTTAAATATTGCGCAATACAATTATAAAACCACGACACACCTATTAAGAGACATTGCCTGGCTTGTATTAATTACAATCAAAGAGGTAATTTTTTGACCAAACGGTGGCGACTAAAGACTTAAGACTACCACAATTTATAATTGAATAGGAAGGGAAAGTTAACACCCTCGATAAAGATATGGTAAATACCAGGTTTACAAGTACTTACAAAGCAGTAATACCCAATATTTGGCCGGCCCTAAACTCTGTTCATTTAAATCGTTTCAGTCACTTTTAAAAACATTAGATGTTGTAAACAATATTGCCTCTTGAATGGCAGTAGAAGCCAGTGCTACTAAAATAATGTGCTACGACTGCTACGACAGCTACGACTTAGAATGCTACAAAGTACTACGCTCTTCACAGTAGAGCCATGCGTATGCACAGATGGTGCCGTACCATGGCCTCACAGAAAACTAGTTATGATTGCGTTGCATTTCCACGAATTTTTTTATGTTTCTGGAGGTTCCATTCCCCTACTCCTTTTTCCTCTCCCCTCATCCCCCTCTCCTATTTTCCATCTCCTTATCCCCCTCTCCTCTTTTCCATCTCCTTGTCCCAACTTTCCTTTTACCCAACATTCCTCATAGCTCTCAAGGGCAGCGCACTTGCGGTTTTTGAGTTGCGGGTGTCCAGATTTTGTGTTTATATTGTAGGTAAGTATTTTATGATTGTATGATATGTTTAATTTTATTGAGGTGTTGTAATGAGAACTGTGCTATAACTTTTTAAGATCTAATTTCTTTGTCGTCAAGTTATGAGTATGTCATAAAGTCCCGCCAATGGTGGCATATGTGTCCGGTCATTTGGCTCCCTATAATATGGTTGAGGTGGACGATGGCTAACGCGATCGTCATGCTCGTGAACGAGTGCCGTTGATGGGGGCTGGTCATCACCCGAATGTTATTTCTTAATATATACCCGGTAGTCATTATTAGAATATATATTTCAGAATGAAGTATTACATTTTCCTCACATTTTATTTAACATTTATTTATGAACTGTAACGAGAAAATTGTATAAAATACTTGAAAAAGAGTGTAATTAAAGTTTCTTACCTGTTCTTCTCGATAGGATCTACATATGGGAACAGGCAACTAGCTTCACGGCTAGCTTAGTCTGACTAAGTTCTTCTCTTAACTATTCAAATATACCTATGATTGGTTTAACTGAAATAAATGTTTTTTTTTTTGACAAAGATGTGAGTGACTTTTTAGATAAGTATAATACAAAGCGGATGTAGAGGCCTGCATTATCTGCTAATTATTTTCATTGTATAAAAAATACCTGGAAGTGATGCGTTAAAAGTACAAATGCGATGTAAAACAATACGAATACATAATAAATACATCACTACATACACTTGAAAAAAATAACCCTCCTTAAAAGCAATCATTTCGTATTTATTAAGGACGAGTCATCGATTTGATTGGTGAAAACATTAAAAAGATAACAGCTTCGATCATAAAATCTCAAGGGCAATAAAAATGTAAAAGTAACGTCTTAAATTATAATTTCAAATTGCTTTTTTATTATTCAGAACAAAATTTGTGGATACATGCTGTAATATATGAACATTAGGGAGAGGCCCATTAAGAGATTGATTAAACATTTCGAATAATACAAAAATAATGAAAGGGGTTTAGAGTGTGTTTTGAGGTCACCAGTTTTGTTTTTTGCTCAACAGGGGCCCACTCACCCGAAGGAAAACGACCTGTTCTGCTCATCCAAGGCACTACACTTTTTGATGTTTATGCTGCTTTTACAAGAAGCATGTAGCATGTTCATGTACGACGTAGATCTATATCATATTTAGATTGAAAAATATGCTTTAATTTTTACGCAAAACCGTATCAAGATATAAATTTGTAATTAATTTTGTGTTATGTCTAATCGAAAAGAATACTGTCAGATATCAGTTGAACAGAAAAGTTTAAACCAGGAATTATTTTAAATTAAAGTTATTTATTCATGGGTCATTAACAAGACAATCCTAAAACTGTTTTTATATTAAAAAACAATTATTGGTATAGGCCTTTTACACATTTGATGACTCGTCCCTCATGCTCTACATAATTCTTACATGACTAACCTCTACCGTACACGACTTAATCAATAAAAGCCAGATTCCTTTCTGACAATCCGAACTAAATGGCAAAGCATTCCGACATGGTCAAGCTGTTATTGTGTACGAAATGCCAATACGCACTAAATTTTACTGTGATTTAATAAATTAAACTTTGATGTACTGAAGCAGTTATATTATTATTTGTATTTTAATTTATTTGATTTACCAATTTTTGATTAAACGTGGGAGAGCATTGCTTCGGCACGTATGGGCCGGATCGACCGGAGTATTGCCACGCCCTCACAGAAAACAGGCTGTTAAACGATGCTTGCATTGTGTGACCGAGTGAGTGAGGTTTACGGAGGCCTACCACCTTCCATTCCCCTTTTTCCCCTCCTCCCTTTCTCCCTAAAAGGCGGACTGTACTCTTATGACTCTTGAGTTGCAAGTGTTCATGGGTGGTGCTCGTTTGTCTCCCTATACTATAAAAAATAAGATAAAAAATATATAAAAAAAACTTTGACAACACACGTACAATACAGTAACAAACAATAAAAGGTTAATACGGTATTTTTTTTTTTTTTTTTTTTTTTATACTATAGGGGGACAGATGAACAGACGGGTCACCTGATGGTAAGTGACACCGCCGTCCATGGACACTTGCAACTCAAGAGTCGCAAGTGTTCACACAACTCGTGTGTTTCTAGGTATATTAATAATTTGCAGGCAACTGGTTTTGAATTCACTAAAATTTGAACTTAAAGTGGTGTTGTTCAATAGCCACTAGGAACATAGGGCTGTGATTACATAAATTCAACGAATTCTGGGCGTCTCTAATTGAAGTGTATATGAAATTTGTATTCAACCAGTGTAATAACAATGTTCCATTTGAGTACTATTGATGCTATTCTATAAAATATGTACGTAGTTGGAAACTTCAAGCAGCGTGGTTTACGGTGTTTTTTTTTTATGCGATAGGATGCAAACGAACAGACGGGTCACCTGATGGTAAGTGCCTATTTTCGTCCATGGACACCCGCAACTCAAGAGTCACAAGTGCGTTGCCGGCCTTTTAGGTAGGAGTACGCTCTTTTCTTGAAGGTTTGAAGGTCGTATCGGTTCGGAAATACGGCAGTACAGGAAAACAATCCCATCTCATCGTGTAGGTGTCGTGAAAGGCTGATAAGGGATCGGACTGTAATTTATCAGATAGTATATATACAGTCATACAGTGCCCAGATGACGGTCATATTGTATATGCATATTGTTGTTCAAATAAAACATGTTATAATTTTTCTTTTTTGGTATAGGTGGCAAAATAGCAGACGGGTCACCTGATGGTAAGTGACTACCGCCGCCCATGGACACCCGCAACTCAAGAGTCAAAAGTGCGTTGCCGTCCTTTTAGGGAGGAATTCGCTCTTTTCTTGAAAGTGTGAAGGTCGTGTCAGGAAATGCGGCAGGCGACAATTTGTTTCACAGGTTGGTTTAGCCCGGAAAAAAGCTTCTGGAAAAGCGCACAGTAGTGGATAGCCAATCATCTAGGTTTAGGGGGTGGAATTTAATTAGGACATAAATTTTATAATATATACTTGTAGCTCAAGAGGTAATAATTTCATATTTAAATCCTCGTCTGTATAGCAATAATAACGCTGGCTCGGTTTGATGCTCGTCAGCATCACTTTTTTGCATATTTTATAACGTCATAGAAAATAATCTATACGAGATATTAACATGTTTTTTTTTCATTATAGTATGACATATACTATTTGTTGATGAAATAAAATACTCCAATAATGGAATCTAAGTATCATTTTAGATTTAAATTAAAAAAAAAAGTTTCGCTATATGAAGATCATGAATCATTCTTTCAATAAGTATTAAAATAAAATTGAAACTCTAACAAAGCACTTCTTTCTTTATAAATATAAGAGAAAATTGGATAACGGGTAGGTACTAATTTAGCTACGCAAATTGTAGATCCGAAATAAATAAAGGAAAATAAAACCAATTGCTCAAATAGGTAGGTACGTCTGACAATCAGCGGACGAAAAACTCTTTCAAATAAAGTTTCCCAAGTTCGTAATCTAAGGAAATTTGAAATTGAAATTCGTTCTGCCGAATAATTCAGGCTTATTCATAGTTCAAATACAGAAATAACACAGATAGATTTGTTTGGGACTACGGCCGCGTCAGGAAAATTATTTGTAGAAATTATTCGTTTAACAGTGGTATACTATCGGGGGACAGACGAACAGACGGGTCACCTCATGGTAAGTGACAACCACCGTCCATGGACACCTGCAACTCGAGATCGTAAGTGCGCTGCCCGCCTTTGTGGGTGATGAGAAATGAGGGGAGGGGAAAGAAGAGGAAGGATTTGGCCTCCGGTAACCTCACTCATTTCAGGGAATGGGCCGGCTCGACTGGTGCGTTACCACGGCCTCACAGAAAACCGTTTGGGAAGCAACGTTGCATTTCCCCGAGATTAGTTATGTTTCCAGAGGCCCAACTCCCCCTTTCATCTTTCCTGTAACTTTATTCCTCTTTCCAATCCCCCCTCTCTTTTTTCTCCTCCCTGCATCCCCCTTCCCTTATCGCCTTCAAAGACGGGCAGCGCACTTAGGACTCTTGAGTTGCAGGTGTCACTTACGATCAGGTGACCCGCCCGTTGAATGTATATAAAAAAAAACTATTGCATGCAGTTTTCACAGATGTATTACTAGAGGTAAATAAAGTAAAGGCTTTATTTTACAGCGTCTCTACATGAATAAATACAAACTTCACATATTATCTCAATACATATTTGTATACAGTATACGTCTTATGTAAATACACATTTCTATATCATTTGTACACACATCTTCTTCTTCTACTTATACGCACTTGTCGGTGCAGCAATCTCCAATCTTCTCTATACCCTGCAAACTCTTTGACCTCTTGATAATTCACGACTTCCACTGTCTCCTAGAAAAAAATCTAGATCTTCCTCGACTTCTATTCCCCTCTATTTTCTTTCTAGTATTATTCTGAAGAAGTCTCTCTTCGTTTACCATAATTAGGACTTATTTGTTGGTTCTTTTTTCTGTCCAACTGATGTTCATCATCCGTCTTCAACACCACAGCTCAAGCGCACACATAAAGTACAATGGCCTTTATGAGCCGTTTCTTTAATACGATATTTGTTTAAGCTCTGAATAGATGTTTTTTTTCGGTTGAAGGCTTGTTTGGAGATTGCGAGTCTTTCCATTATATCACGGGAACATGTCTTGTCATGTATTGTTCGATTTCGGTATCAGTTTTTACTTATTCTATATAAGTATTGCGTATTTTAATATTACTAATAATTAATGGTGTAATCTGTTATTTTGAGGTCATCATAATTTTAGTTTTGTATGCGTTTATTGTTGATCTAAATTCTTTAAGTGTTGTTAATTGCTATTATTGTTCGTTTCGAATATCGTTCTTTGGTCTTTATATGGTTGATAAATTTTTCTCCTTCCTCAGTAATCCACCCCTGTACACTATAAGACTTCAATCTTTTTACGTCCAGTTTACGTTAAAGCATGCTTTACAAAGAATATACAGATATACACCTAATAAATATCAGACATTTATCACCAGGAGAATGGCGACATGCAAATACGGCTTCCAGATAAGAACGGTGCACCGGCGAGACGGTGGGGTGCATAATAATCGATCAGACCCCACTTCAATAAATTCCGATCAGTGTAGACTAATATTTCAATTGATTTGAATTATCTTTTTCGTGTTAAAGAAAGTAGTACTGTCTCGTGAAGAAGACATATGATGAGCAAAATCACTAACTTATTTTCAGAAGCTCGTTAATGACCATTATCTTACTCCGTGATAACGGCATAGGTATATTTTATGAGTATGTATTATGTGTTTATAGTATATATGTATGTATTTGGCCTTCACAAATATGAGCATGTTTTCCATTTGCATAAAAAGCTCAAATGACTACCAATTCGCGGGAATACTCTCATCCTTAAATTTCTATACAAAATTTTGTTTAATCCACTGATTCTTCACAACCTCAAAGAATGCTTTAAGTTCCTGCGACACAAATTCAAAATGACTAAGATAATCTAAAAATTTGAGACAGAAAAGGTCAAGGTATTCCAGCAATAGTTATCATAAATCATTTACAGTGATTGCCGTGCGTTTATGGAATGCATTGTTAATTGCTATCAGACGATCACAATCTTTAGTGAGGTTCAAAACAATATTAAACAAGCACCGTCACTCATTATAAAGTAATATACAACAATTTTAGAAGTGGTAGAGCCATGCTTAGGCACGAATGGGCCGGCTCGACCGGTGCGATACCACGGCCTCACAGAAAACCGGTTGTGAAGTAACGCTTGCATTGCATTTCCCCAAATTGAGTGAGGTTGCCGGAGGCCCAATTCCCCCTCCCCCTCATCTCCTTTCTCCTCTTTCCCATCTCCTCATCCCTCCTCTCTTATTTCCGCTCCCTACATCCCCCATCCCTCATCACCCTCAAAGGCGGGCAGCGCACTTGTGACTCTTGAGTTGCAAGTGTCCATGGACGGCGGTGTCACTTACTATCAGGTGACCCGTCTGTTCGTCTGTCCCCCTATAGTATAAAAAAAAAAAAATGTATATAATATTTATATGTAAATGTATTTTTTAACTAATAATATACTAATCTTGTACGTATGATAAATGTGCATGCTCATATTTATGTCTATTGGTTAGATAACTATACAAGTATATGCATATTGTAGTATTACAAAACAACATTTTCTGTACTAGATAATTAGATGTAGACATATATGTATATACACACTTATTTTTGGTATTACTATATTTTTTGTGTTGTGCACCGCAAGTAATCTACTACATATGATCTTGCGCGATAAGTTTTTTGTGGGCAAGTGTTTAAAGTGTTATATTGCCATTAATTGTGTTTTGCTTGCGTTTAGTACACGTCCTGCATTATGTAATATTATTACAACAGTCGTACTACAGGACGACTGTTGTAATAGATGACAGAGTTCCTATCCTTCTAGCTATTCTAGGACACAATACGCAACTAGATCCCAACTAGACATAGATGACAAGCTTTAATAAACCTTTTTTTTTTTATACTATAAGGGGGGCAGACGAACAGACGGGTCACCTGATGGTAAGTGACAACCTCCGTCCATGGACACCCGCATCTCAAGAGTCGCAAGTGCGCTGCCCGCCTTTGAGGGTGATGAGGGATGGGGGATGCAGGGAGCGGAAAGAAGAGAGGGGGGATAAAGAGAAAGGAGATGGGGGGAGAGGAAATGGGAGAGGGGGGCCCTCGGGAAACCTCACTCATTTCGGGGAAATGTAACGCAAGCGTTACTTCACAACCGGTTTTCTGTGAGGCCGTGGTATCGCACTGTTCGAGCCGGCCCATTCGTGCCTAAGCATGGCTCTACCACTGTACCACTAAACCGAGTATAATAAATACATTAGTACTATAATTATTTTGTATTATTTTATTATATATATATATTCGTAATATATTTTATACAAATGTTTATTAGCATTGACATGGTAACGTACGTTCAGTCCTTGAAGCTGTAGGCCTAGGTTGTGACCCATTTGGTAAATCAGGGTTGTCATGCGCAAGAAATCTACATCTTAACGACTGTAATTTTGTTTCATTTCAATAGAAAAGGTTTCTGGATAGTATTACTTTCATTATTTAGTATCAGTTAAGATAACCAACCATTTCATGTATAGGATTCCGTCGATCACAAACATTTACAAACAACTTTACTAAAAATTTCAAAGATTTTCCTGGAATCTTTCCCAGGTCACTTGAAATAGACCTAGCTGTGACGGTACACCGTGTGGTTTTAGTGGGTTCGAATCCAAAATACCAACCAACCGTAAGCTCCGGTGGGGTGATGACCCGTGGGGGTTTGCACATGAAAAAAAAAGTATCTCCCTACTCTATCGGTGTAACAATTTTTAGAATTCCAGGAAACTACTTTTAAATATTTAAAACAATTTGGAAAATCATTATATCATCTCCGCTTGACAATCCTGTTTGCACCGGCTGTACAAAACAAAGATATATCAATCAAAGGTCGACACTAGCCTATTTTCATTGCAATCAATTCGCTTCTAACTATTCATGCATAAAACCACAATCGCTTACACCGAGCTCTCATATTGGTTTCTGTTATGAGTGGTGGGAGAAAACACATTGCATGCAAAATATTAAAGTAAACGTTTGGAAAAGGTTCGCCGTTTAATATAGAATGAAAAAAAAATATAAGTTTTTGTGTAATACATAATCTTTTTCAACAAAGCAATCTTTTGTTACAGAAATTCGACTTTAGACTAAAATGTGCCACAAATTGAAGGTTTTTTTTTTCTGCTGGTACAAGTACAAATACAATTAACTAAGAGCCCTTAAGTGGTAACCAAAAGATTTTCAATGACTTACACGTATATAAATAATTTCTCACAAGATTGCTGAGCTACATCATTATTTTTTTTCTTCGGGTAATTCAATTAATCATTATAGGAAGTTAAACGTAGAAATTATTCGTTCCTGATAATGACCTGTAGGGAATACAAGCTTTTTAACGTATGATATTTATTTTAAAAAGATGTGATCTCAGTTTAGGAGCATTCGCAATTTTCAAAGCCGATACTCTATATTAAATCTTTCGATATAAAGAACTTGAACCCATACACAACAAATAAGTTATAAGGCCAATGATTGCGGACATCTACACAAATATAACAAAGCTGAAGATGTCTCTTTGTTTTGCTTCGACAGACTTATCTCTGGAAGGAATATTACGGATGATTTTTTTATTGGATGAAATGGCCTGTTGGTCCAGTGGTTAATGAACCTGACTGCTGAGCTGGGTTCGATTCCCACACGGGACAAAATTTGTGTGATCCACATATAGTTCTCACAAGTCTAGTTGTTCTTTGTGTCCGTTGATTGATCTTTGTAATGTCCCCCGCGACACAGGGATTATTTCTAATGCAGGAGTTATCTTTTTTTAATTATTAATTATTTTATAAAGACACTTCAAGCTACAACCCTTTGTTCAAAAATAGGTATACACATACAAAAATCAATAGAAATTTCTGAAGGACACAAACAAATTTTCAGTTTAAATCAACCATTTAGCGGCTACATATAACAATCCTATGATATGACCACTCTTCTGTGACAACTAACTAACAAACGTTAGCATTGTCAGCAAACTCGTGCTTCCGACCTACAAATATAGCCTTCCGACATGCATCTGACAACTGCCCCTTTGCTGTTTGAAGACATTCCAGAGCAGCTGCTCTCCATGTGGTACACTGGGGCAGTACATCTGCAAATCACTTTTGCAAGCTTCTTTAAGTTCCGAATCCAATTCTATATTTTCCTTTTGTTGAGAATAGCTGTTGCCTCAACTGTTGCCTGCAGTCTTTGAAAATGGTATGCTTTCTTTTTTGATATTTCATTTGTCATTTATTAGTTCAGTGAAGGTAGTGAGATGCATGTCATATGAAGCGATCGAACGGAAGCGGTCGCCTTGCAAAACGCTTTCGACGCGTTAAACTGACACCTGAATACGAGTTGTAGAAACCGATCGCTTGCATGTTTATATAGTTTAATATCTGTATATATATATTCATACACAGTTTTGTATATTTGAAATGATATTTATTATTTCATCTATTCGGAAGCTAGAAATAACATTTCTAAGAGGCTATATTTGAATACTGTAAAGCTTTAAATATATGTATGTATATATAAAGGCAGTTTAACAAGTTTTAGCAGCAAAGTCGTTACAATATATCACTTTTCCCAGCTTTTACCGTTAAATAAAAGTAAAACATACTCAGAGAAGATATAAAAACCCACGACTTGAAAACGTTCGTGCAGAACAATAGACAGGATGGCTTTTGAATGACAGGATGGGATTTGTAGCTGAATACAAAACGTCGCAGGCATGACGCGGCGTTTTATTTTAAAGCCCATTTATATCAACTGTCTAACGAAGACATTTCTTTTTTCGCAGAGAGGTGGTTCAAACAATTAAATACTTCATTTTTTAATTAAAAAAAAATTACAGAAATCATCACTAGCCAAACTGTTTAAACAGTTCTGTAGGTAGGCGCTGTGCTCAATTACATAACTCACTTAAAATACTATTTTTATATGTATTTTGAACCATTATCACATTAAGATAAAGATAACATTAAAGTAGTTAAAGGGCTCAGAATTCCCAGCTCCTGAAGTTCCTGCCGCTGTTAAACAATGCTTGCATTGAGTGAGCGAGTGAGTGAGGTTACAGGAGGTTTATTATATAGTTTTAACACAGCTTCAATTTAAAACCCTCTAACCATGTATACTAAAGTAACATTTGAGTGTGAAAAAGAGATATCAGGAACTGTTTTTCGTCCGAAATAAATAAAATTAACTTCATGTAAACTTTGTTAGCGAATATCAGCTATATAATATTAGACGCTCCTTATACTCGTGAAGCTCTTTCGAGTTCCAATCTAATCAAAACGCCACGCCCAAGTTATCAAACAGATTATCAAACTTACATATGCTTCACAGAATCCAAATTACATATCAAGTATATACTTGTACCGTGATGAAACCCGGGTCCATTTTACGATGGCTGTAACATAAGCTATCTTACCCCTCGAAATGGGTTTGAATTTTGGTCAAAGTACTCACGACAGCTACTTTTCTGAGGAAAATTAACCAAACACAGACCCTGCGGGTTTGGTCAGTATTGAGCTAAAATATAAATAAAACCGCAAATTAGAATATACAATATCAAAGGCGAATTTAAGCTAAAAGATTCTTTCTGTCTGAATGAAAGGATTCTAAAAATGTTAACCGACTCATAGAATGAAGTAAACTTATATTAAATTCTAAATTTGATCAATTTTTTTTTTTTTTTTTAATATTTAAGTAAAGCCTTTTGTGTGAGTTATTGTTGTGAGCATTATATAATCAACTTTTATATAATAAACGAATACGTTGTTCACCGATTCAGATCATTACACCGATTTAGACATTATAAAACACATGCATTAGGGAAGAATTCATAAATCACGCAGTTTCTTTTCGATTTCCATATATCAATATAGACAATACAAGGCAACAGAGACCCTATATACCTACAAGAGAGGCTACAGATGAATGCTGGACAATATTTCTTTCGTTAAGAGATGGTTTTTAAAATGATCAAACTTTAGGAGTTATGTGAAGAAGACACATAGTTGCTAAATGATTGCTCAAAATATATATAATTTTGCAACTTTTTTTACTTTTCAAAATACTTTTCCTATCATGGGGACATTTCTCGACAACATACAATGATTTTTTTTTGTACTTTAAAAGCCTTACTTTTAATTTTTTAAACATAAATTTTCGGAAAAATATATATATATATATATATATATATATATATAAAGTTTTATGCATGTTAGCCCTCTACTAACATGTTATTAGTATTATACATACATTTTAAATGTTATTATTAGATTTAAAGTAGGATTTCTGCTGTACTAAAAAACAAGTATTTCTCTTAAACTGTTAGCGATTTACGTTATTCACGGGGTATCCCACATACAACCCGAAATACAACCACATCTTTCTAAAATATCCTATATAAATAATAAGTTTTATTTCATGTGATAATGCGTAGCCGCTTAACTTTTAGATACAATTTCTGTTTCCAGATGAGAGAGCGAGAGTGCACGATGATAGGATTATAACGTAATAATGCTTCAATTCCATTTCCTTATTACCAACAAATGGGGAGAAATGGATATAATGTCGTCATCAAGAAAACGATATGATATAGCTAACTGAAGTATTGTATACCTACATATACGAGAGGAAAACATTTCAGTATTTATAGAAGAATTGTTCGGACTTATACCGGCCGCAGGTTTTCGCCAACGTCCTACAAAAACACTGGCAACACACTTGTGATTCTTGAGTTTTGGGTGTCCAAGGGCGGCAGTAGTCACTTACCATCAGATGAACCATCTGCTTTTTGCATAAAAATCAAATAAAAAAAAGACCAGACGTAAACAATTATTTGAACATGTTTGGTCAGACTCATGTGGTACGCTCACGCCTGTATCCCCCAAGGAGTAAGCAGAGGTGTATAAAACAGTCACATTTTGCCAATGTGAAAAGCGAACTGTCCGATATTTCTATACTCGACTTTGTAAACTACTCTTATAGGTCAAGTTATTCTAAAAAGCAATTACTTTTGGTACCACTAACGTAATATGAGGCAGGCCTATTGCCATCAATTGGGCCCTGTATGACTGTATACATATTGTCGGATAGATAACAGTCCGGTCCCTTAGTCGCCTTTTACGACACTCACGGAATGAAATTTGGTGGCTCTATTCTACTCCACAGAGAGCCATATAGTGGCCATCAAAAAGGTGTTCGGCTTTTTAAGTTCATATTTTCAATAAATGTAATATTCAGAGTCACGTCTTTTCTTTCATTAAGATACTCATAAAAACTACAGATTATTAACATACAAGTATTTCTGCTTTTCCTTGATATTGCAGTGCAAATGAGCTTGATTTATAGGCAAATTGAGCACTTTGGCATCGTGGCAAAGTGACAAAGGGTAATCCTGATACAGTAACTTAATAAATTTGTAACATTCTTTAATGTTACAAATTTATTAATCTCTACAAGAAAATAGCTACTCCAATTGCAGACACAAGTGCAAGTAATTCATAAAATGTGGAAAGATAATTAAATAATGCTATATATTATACATAGGCAGACGGACGAACAGACGGGTCACCTGATGGTAAGTGATAACCTCCGTCCATTGACGCCGGCAACTCAAGAGTCGTAAGTGCGCAACCACTAATATTTGCTCATTAAATTTAGTTTTTAATATACTTTTTGATGTTTTTAAAACAACCTATGTACCTGACACGTTCATTACTAAAGTGCTACTAGTAGTAATAGTACTAGTGTACTAAAGTTAGTATTTGAGTGAAGTCAAGAATGTGTTTATAGAAAGCAAATGGATACATTAGGATATAAGTGGGCAATCACTTACAAGCAAAAGTAATCAAAATACATTATTAACTTATGAAAGAGGTCCGGTAATTGGTTAGGACGCGGTAACTTGCGCCCTAACAAAACACCATCAGCGAAGCCTACAACAAGAATGAGTCATCAAAGCCACCCGAAGTAGCAGAAAAAGTTCTGATAGCAGGAAATGATCAAAATATTTCACCTAACTCAGTATTACCTAGTACCTACAAACAAAGTATTTACGTACCATTTTAGAATTTTAAAATATAATAGCAACGTGGGTCACACATTACTAATATTCTAGTTACCCCAAAATTTAGCCTAAAGCTTGTGTAAGGAGTGGGTTCACGAACTGTAGCGGCAATAGGCCCCCTCCCGGAAAGGTACGCGAGTGGCGTGAGGCTGCTCGCCCAGCCACTATGGCTAATTGGTCCTCCATATCATACTATATAGACTGAACCAGTTTTACTATCTCAAAAGCAAGTAAAACAAATGGACTGCCACAAGGCATAGTCCTGGCACCTCAATTCCGAGATTACTGACTTCCTGATTTCAGAGCGTATCAGCTCATCGTATAAAATAAAAGAATCGACAAAGATACTCAGGACTGTCCGATATTTCTATATTCGACTTTGTAAAATTACTCTTATAGGTCAATTTATTCTAAAAAGCCATTACTTTGGCCCACTAACGTGATATGAACTTTATGACTGTGACACCAACGGGAAGAAATTTGGTGGCTCTATTCTACTCCACAGAGAGCCATATGGTGGCCATCAAAATAGATGTTCGGCTTTTTAAGTTCATATTTTCAATAAATGTAATATTCAGAGTCACGTCTCTAAGACTAGTCAGAAACTACACTGTCAAGTTTTCTTTCTTTTAGATACTCATAAAAACTAGAGATTATTAACATACGAGTATCCCTGCTTTTCAAAGATATTGCAGTGCAAAATAGCTGCATTTATCGGCAAATTGAGCACTTTGGCATCGTGGCAAAGTGACAAAAGGTAATCCTGATACAGAACTTAAAAAAAATGTAACAATAAAGAGCTATAAGAAAATAGCTACTCCAATTGCAGACACTAGTGCAAGTAATTTATAAAACGTGGAAAGATAATAAAATAATGCTATATATTATACACGGACGAACAGATGGGTCACCTGATAGGAAGTGACAACCTCCGTCCGTTGACACCTGAAACTCAAGAGTCGTAAGTGCGCTGCCCACCTGTTAGGTTGATGGGGGTGTGAGGTATTAGGAGATGGGAATGGAGATGAACGTAGGAGAAATAGGAGAGGGGCAGTTGGGGCTCCGCAAAACCTCTAAAATAATGTCGGCAAATGCAACGCAAGCGTCATCGCACTGGTATGGCCGGCTCTTATGTACAACTCAATATTCCACAAAAAGAACCACTAATTTTGCCCATAAAATTTAGTTTTTAATATACTTTTTGATGTTTTTAAAACAAGTACCTAACACGTTCATTACTAAAGTGCTACTACTAGTGTACTAAGGGTAGTATTTGAGTGTAGTCAAGAATGTGTTTATAGAAAGCAAATGGATACATTAGGATATAAGTGGGCAATCACTTACAAGCAAAAGTAATCAAAATACATTATTAACTTATGAAAGGGGTCCGGTAATTGGTTAGGATGCGGTAACTTGCGCCCTAACAAAGCATTACCATCAGCGGGGCCTACAACAAGAATGAGTTTTGCAATTCATATCATAAAGAGAAGATTATATCGTATAATTCCTGGACAAAATATAAATTTAAATCATTTTTTTTAAACAATGTGGCTGTTAGCCATTACGTTTCTACTATGTAAGGTTTCTTTATGTTTTTGATCGCTTTACTGAATACAAACTGAAGGTATTGAGCGTACTTCGTGACTCAGCAGCTAAAGTTTCCCTCTACGGCTACGACGTACAAACGCTACTTAACAAAGACTGGTTTGTTTGTCTAGTTGTTAGTGACCACTACTGCTGTCGTGGGTTTGAGTTGCACACGGAACAAACATTTCCGTGATCTTCAAAAAGTTGTCGCGGCCCTGGGTGTTTGTTATGCCCTTGTTTTAATGTTTATTCGCGTCCCAGAAATAAATATATTCCTAATGAAGTTGTGTTTAAAAAAAATACTAAAAACAAAAATGCAAGTAGTGATACAGTTTAGCATACACGTCAGGTATTCAGAAAAGGACGAAGGGTGCCTGTCATCAAGAACAAAAGTACTGGTAAATCAGCCGTAATCTTTCTTTGTTTTGTAAAATAACCTCATTGCTTATGACGTGGAAGAGTTCTACAGACGTTATCATTATTGAGTCTATGGAAATGTCGATTTTACGATTATCGATTCAACCCGAAATTTAATCTACGTTGTCTGTCTGACCCGACGGATAGGTCATTACATCTCGTTCGGATAGGTATTGATCCTGTCAAAAGAAAATAATGTATCAAAAAGTCGATTTCATGAAATTGATATTATAGTCATATTCTCTACCAAAAACTAGAATGTAATATATATATACGGTAGTAATATGATATTTTTTATAATTACTACCTCCGCTTAACTCGATCTTTTTCTGCTACTTTGGGAGGCTTCGATGATCTTGATGTTTCACCTAACTCAGATATTCTAGTTACCAACGGGAAGTATACCACCCTATTCTTCTCTGCCGTGAACCACACCAAAATGTTCTATTACCTTATCAACCTTTTTATTAATATTTGAGTAACGATGTCTGAAAATCAAATCAAATCAAATAACCAATAAAAGGGTAGTTTTATCTCACGTAGATTAACAAGAAAACATAATAATACGGCTTTTTACATCAGTTTAAACACGAAGTAATATTTTGATATCATATTTTGCCAATATATCTAAAAAAGGTAGATGTAATCACATAACATAATTTAATAAATTTGTATTTTTTTTTATATATATATTAGGTTGGCAACTAATAAACCCGCCATCTTCGTACACATTTTTTTTTTAAGCATACTAAATCAAATTATTTCTCAACTATCCCAACGCGCTGGCACAGATAATGCCTTCCTCGTAGAAGTTTTTAGGCTTTTGATAAAAAAAGGTGGTAAGGATTCTTAGGCTGGTCTTTCTTTTTAAATTATTTGTCTGATAATTAGTGGGCTAGAGAACGAAATAGATGATAATCTGAGGGCATAATGTCCTGGAGAGTACGGTGGGTGAGGAAAGACAGCCCAGCGAAAGTAATTTTTCACGAGTCGCTTTTGCTACATGTGGTCGCGCATTATCGTGCAAAAAGTATACTTTTTTTTAATTTTCGGTAATCTCGCTGCTACTTTATCCAGTTGGTCACAATAAATATTGGCCGTGATGGTAGTGTTAGATGGCAACAGCTCCCAGTATATAATTCCGTTTATTCCCCACCACACACTTAAAAGAACTTTTTTACTCTTGTCAGACTTTGGCGTCGGTACTCCTGCTTTTCCAGGTCCAACCAACCTAACCCACTTTTCATACCCCGTAATTACATCCCTCAGCCACTCATTGGTACGATGATAACTAACTAGTACCATGCACAAGTTAGCTCTCTTCTGAAGTTGAAACGGTGTCAACTCATGTGGCAACCATACTGAATATATCCAGGTCTTTTCTAAAGCGTGTAGTTGTTTTTCTACTGAAATATGAGAACACCGAAGCTGCTCTGTCAGACAACGTGAAGTGAACCTGGGATCCATTTCTGTGAGTCTTTTTAACTCATCTACATCTATTGTAGGAGGTCGTCCTGGATGAGGTTATCAGATAGGTCATAATTTCCATCCTTAAATTTTCTGAACCAATGTTTGGTGGTATCGTAAGAGAGCACGCCTTCGCCCATCGTTGTACATATACTGCGCACTGCTTTAGTTGCTTTTCGACCTAAGCGAAATTCGTGAAGTAAAAGCAGCCGAAGTTCTCCTCGAGAAATATCCATAATTTACTGTAGTTTTACTATTCGAAATCCAGTTGTCAACTGATCTGACATACAACTCTTACTTTATTTATACTCCAAGAAATTCGAGATCTATAGCGTTTTAGAAACTGATCGAAAAAAGTGGCAGGTTTATTAGTTGCCAACCTGATATATAGCCAACCAAATTGTTTAAAACATATAAAACCAGAAAACGTTATTAATATCCTCAACATAATTTTATTGAGGTTATCTATAGTATTATTATTATACTCTCATCGATTCAAATGAATCTATATACACGATACACATCAGAATCATCACGACGTATAGGCTCTATGATTGACGATGGCGTAATATATACCTGCAAACATACATACATATATACGTATGTACCTACAATCGAAAAAGACAACACTCCTGTTTTGCGCAGCAGGGTAATAAAGCAAGCTCCGAGCAGGGTACAAAGACCTGGAAAATTTGTAAGTGTTTTAGAAGACAATGCCGAGAGTATTCACGTCGCACTGTTCTTGTATTGTACCTCTGTTTTATGAATACTATTAGGGAAACGAAAGACCACCTATTTAATAATGCTCATTTCATAGAAATATAGAAAGTATTCTCATAACAATGCGATATTGTATTACTAAAGATAAATAAGAGTTTACTGTCAAATGTTCGTCAAAATGGCTGTTAAGGTGGCAAGCGCCGATCTGTATATGTTTTGTTGTGTTGATTTGTTCTCACATACTCTATTCTATTCTATTTTTTTTTTATATACTATAGGGGGACAGACGAACAGACGGGTCACCTGATGGTAAGTGACACCGCCGTCCATGGACACTTGCAACTCAAGAGTCGCAAGTGCGCTGCCCGCCTTTGAGGGTGATGAGGGATGGGGGATGCAGGGAGCGGAAAGAAGAGAGGAGGGATGAAGAGATGGAAAAAAAGGAGAAAGGAGACGAGGGGAGAGAAAAGGGGGAGGGGGAATTGGGCCTCCGGAGACCTCACTCATTTCGGGGAAATGCAACGCAAGCGTTACTTCACAACCGGTTTTCTGTGAGGCCGTGGTATCGCACCGGTCGAGCCGGCCCATTCGTGCCTAAGCATGGCTCTACCACTGTGAAAAATTATCTTAAACATTAAGGTCTACAATAACTTATGATGTGACGCATATTATGCGAAATGAAATATACCAAGTTAAAATTGTTTACTCTTATCGTTAATTAAGCAAATATTCTCTTGCAATCGAAACGACTAATATTGTATGTAAATAATAGTCAAAGTAATTTTAACTACTAATCTCTACACCATACGGGTTTGAAAACCATAAAATCACTTAGATTGGTCAATCCTCCCTTTATATTTATGCTATTTTTATAAAACCATGAATAAAAAATTGACTTAACTTATCGGTAACTAAAAAATAAAATAAAGTAAATATTGAGTACATTTTTTTTTTAAATAGGGTAGTTAATATTTAAAACATTGCTAGAGTTACGAATTCGAATATTGAATAACTGCAAAATGACGCTAACATCTAATAGATTCAGCTGAGCATTATAACCTTATATGCGTGTAACATACATTATAGTGAATAATTATATAACCATAGACCACTCACGATAAAACTGATGTCTAGGTCATGTGTGAGCGAGATCACTGTAAACGGGCGCGACAAACGTGTGCGCGCGGCAACCGCTGCGGCGCAACTGGCTTTTCGCGGCTCTTGGGAGAGTGTGAGGCGTAATCCACCACCCCCACACCCCGTGCCGCCACAAGAATACTATTGGCGCACAAACTGGGCCACAGTCCCACAGTGTTGCGGCTGAAACTCTTTGCATGTTCCCTTCTCGGTGACATATTAATATTAACTTTGTAACAAACAATTAGTTTCTCATAACTGACATAATAACAAGATTTTTTGATTAATTTTCAAATTCAGTTTTAAACAATGGGATGTTAAGGCACGCGAAAGCGAAATACGCTTAACTAGATTTAATTTACAAAAATAAAATGTTTTTTTTTTCGAACACTAAATTAAATACATTTTAAGACATTCAAGAGAAATCATCACATTTATTGACTGAGGATTTATAGTGTTTACTTACAGCGTCGTCGCGTAAGATATTAAATATCACTAGCCTCCGGATAACTTTCGAAGAAATGTGTTGTATTCGCTCAATCTATGTATATTAGGAGATACAAAAAGGATTGCTTTACAACTCAGAGAGTGCTAGAGAAACGCGAAGTCATATTTTCGAGTCATATACATATGTATAAAATTGGTAGCGCTTTACGCCACTTACGGGTTCAACATCCGTAAGCGCTGCTAATTTTAGAAAAATTTTGATCCTATTTTGAAACTGTAAATTGAACTTTAAAAATGATTGATATATGTATATCATTTCGTAAGACACACACTCTCATGAATAAAACTCTAGGTGTTTATTACTAACGATGTCGGTGGAATATAAAGATTTTTCTAAAAGTGTACTTACTTATACATAAGAAAGAAATATTCTTAAAATTGATGTTAAAATTAATGATGATCTTATTTACAAATGTGCTACCACACCTAAAATCTTTTTTTCTAAAAACTTTTCAAGTTCAAGCAACTTATTTTCGGCATAACATAACGTTCTTAAAATTTGATGTTGCTTTTATATAACCGTAGTAGTTGTATAACAGTAGCAGATATTGTTTTATACTCATAACACACATAAATATTAGCACACACCTGCTACAACGGCGCACCCAATTGTATCTGTCCATCGATAACTTCTACCGATACTAGCAAATACCTTGGGATCTAACTCAATTTTTAAACACATATCATACACCTAACAATACGAGTAGAAAATCATCTACATTTTTAAAATACTTCGACACATTGCCGATAGTCACATCATTCGTACCGTGTACAGTAATACCCCGACTTACGCTACCCCGTTTTACGCAAATTCGGAGTTACGCGGTTTTTCTTTTTGAACACCGCGCGCATCGTCGTGTTTGGTTTACGACAACTTCAAACGTATTCCGTGTGGAATTGTTTTATCCCTATGTTAGACCAAGTTGAATCCGAAAATCGGTCAATGGAAAAGGGGTTACAAATTTTAGAAAAAAAAAAAGTAGATTCCAATGAAGAGCGCGTTTCTGCTACAAAACGGGAAATAAAAAAGTTACTAGCATGCTACAAGAAAATTTTCCGTGAGAAGAAGAAAAACTCGTCAGGCGACATTGTTAGATGACATGAAGCCTTTCGACATCAAAACAACTACGGTTTAATATTCATTCATATTAAAGCGAATTGTTCTTACTGTCTAACATTTCTTTAAACATGTATCTTCTAAATTATTATTTTTTCTTTAGACCGATTACACAAACTTTATACGTATTTATATACAAAGTTGAAACCCGACTTACACGGCTATCGCTTGGTCCCACCTATCGCGTAAGGTCACAGCATAGTACAGTAATACCCCGGGTACTATGCTGTGACCGTCAATTATTTGCTATTGTATCACAAGATGGGGTGGTGCAGCTAAAACGCTTTTAAAACCTTTGGAGGTAGCTCAGAGGGCCGTACTTAAAGTTGCTACTTTTCTATACTCCGGCAGCACAAGCAGAATCATCTCACACACGATCACACTGTACCTAAACGAAGAATAAAAATGTATAATTTTGTGGACCTCAGTAACGGACTGTTCTTAACACAAGCTTTTTTTTATACTAGTCGAGCCGGCCCATTCGTGCCTAAACATGGCTCTACCACTGTTAAAATAAGCTATGTAGGAAACCTAGCAAGAACGTTGTAAAGGTTGAATTTTTACGAAATAAATTATTATAACGCGATTCGATAAATAAAAGCTGTAGTATATTAGTAGGTATGCTAGTAGGTAGCCTGTCCAAGATTTGTGCTTGTTTAACTCATTGGTGAGTGTTTAAAGCTAATATTATATAAGTGAATATTCCGACTTGCTTACAAACGTGTCTTATTGGAAAAAGTGACTATAGTTGCGTAGAGACGAAATCATATTTAATACTTAATTTCTTTTATATTAATTAGTAGTCTAGTGGGAAATAGATTTGTTATTTATTCATACAATGCAGAGTCAATCCTCTTAACATTTGTATTACCGTCTAAATACACCCACCGTAATCCTTAAATCAATTATCGTACTACTTGAATATTTAAACCGACGCATACCCAATCCGACCGAGCTCGAAATTCAATTACTACCAACGCCTTATAAGGGTCAAGAACCTTTATTAATATTTTTAATTAGAAAGACCTCTCTATATAACTAGCAAGGTCAGCTATTGTATGACACGACACATAAGACAAACTATTCTTATACTGCGGTACAAAAAAAATAGATAATTCTACGTGTAACGAAATCAGAGCGCGTTTCTGCTTTCTCTCTCTCTCTCTCTCTCTCTCTCTTTCTCTCTCTCTCTCTCTCACTCTCTTTGGTGGAGTAAATTAGAGAAACCAGTGTATTTCTCGTGAGTGTATTTCTTGTCGTGAGCGTCGTAAAAGGTAACTAAGGGATTCGACTATTATCTGTCAGAAAATATAGCATACACACACACATTTATGCCGTATCCCCGAATGGGTAGGCGGACTTTTGCTTAAAAGGGGGCCGAGCACTTTTGGGAATTTGATGGGGAAATTCTGGAATATATTGACAGGAAGAGAGGATAGAAAGGGAAGGAAAAGAAAAAAAAAATCTTTTATGGGGTACTGTGTTAAATGTTACAACAAAATTCCTTGTGATATATTACAATTAAATGAAAGGACATTTAAAACCCATATCAAAAATACACTTTGTAAACAAGCTTATTACAAATTAGAGGATTATATCCAAGATAAGAACGCTTGGAAACATGCTGGTCCTGCTCCATAGGACAGTGTTGAGTCTAGACAAAATCAAAGTGGTTTCTAATTGTATTTTATGAGGTATTATATTTTGTAACATTATTTTACACGATTGCTTTTACCCACACACTGACTTATGACTTGTTAATATTCTCTATATCTATGTAAATCGTATACTACTTTTACTATGTTTGTTAATGTGTGAGCACCATGTAGCTATCATAAAATCAATTTATCTGTCGTTGCTTCGCTTTAATTCTTTTTACCTGTTGTTTCGGTATAGTGATATTGTTCTCGGTGCATCTTTTTCACACATAATTTTAATTATATATAATAATTGTATGTAAACAAAACATTTTAAAAGAGTAACGATGGAGTTTGTTGCCCATTATTCTCTATACGAAACTACATTTGAAATGAGCGACTAGAATCAATTCTATTTAAATGTAAATGTAGACGTTCGAAAGTGCCTTTTGGGCTTTTTTGAAATAAATGCTTTGACTTTGACTTTGAAGGAAAACATGGATTGTGGAGTATAAGCAATAGCTCAAGCAAGTCAGGGTCGCATATCTAACTCGAACTGGCTGGCGCCGGGAACTCCGCCCCCCTAACTTATATAGATACAAGACTAAAGAATGGTTAGTATTATTTTGTCGTTTGATACGCCTTTATGTAAGCCCTTGGGGTTATAGACGTGAGTTTATGTGTATATATATACTAGTACACCTGTTGACACCCCCGCAACACCCTTTGTGGGTAGAATTTCGTAAAATCCGTTCTTAGCTGACCTCTACTCGGCGAAAGGAATATTCCTACGAAATTTCAAGTCTCTACGCCTTATGGTTACAGAGATATCGTGATGAGTCAATATATCGGTGGGAATCTCTTATATATATACATATATAGATAGATAATATAAAAATACGTTTTTATAAGATAGGTGAAGAAAGCAGTAGCAGTGTTTTACTTAACAGAGTAAAAATCTATTTAAACAAAAATTCATATCGTAAAATATGGAGTAACGATCGATCTACAGTAACACAAGGCGTGGATTTAGTCTAAAATTATAGATATTTACATCATTTTTAGATGTTAAAGTACATAAAATATCAATTTATAAACTTTTGGAAATTAGAAATTTATACTAACACTTTTATTTAGAGCCATAGCAGTAAATACATAAGTTAGAATTTATAGGTGTAAGTAAAAATAGTTTTTTTTTTTTTTTTTACTATAGTGGGACAGACGAACAGACGGGTCACCTGATGGTAAGCGACAACCGCCGTCCATGGACACCCGCATCTCAAGAGTCGCAAGTGCGCTGCCCGCCTTTGAGGGTGATGAGGGATGGGGGATGCAGGGAGCGGAAAGAAGACAGGGGGATGAGGAGAAAGGGGATGAGGGGAGAGGAAAGGGGAGAGGGGGAGTTGGGCCTCCGGAAACCTTTATAGGTGTATGTAAAAATAGTAGACACAATTTACAGAATTTAAAACATATTATACACAAATTTATGTGAACAAGTGTGAGCGTGAAAACAAACCCCATAACTAATTCAGCACACTGACAGACTACTAAAGTATTAGTAGTTCGGAATATGTTTCAGTCAACTAATTGAGATTATTATTTGCTTTTATATTTTACCTTCATTATAATTCGTTTAGCTTTTCGTACGTAGAAATTGTACCATGTAAATTGTTTACCTGAATATACCCATGTACTTACGACTGTACATTAGCTTGGATTTTGGATAGCATCATCTCATTACACTAGTTTTAATTTGGGAGAGTCACGGAGAAAAACAAAACCTTTCTTTTTTCTTCGATAGCAAACAAACTTTTATACATCTAAATAGTTTTTTTCTATTATTGTTATTAAATATGCAGTTATCGCCCATAAATCGACATAGTTTTCAACAGCAATATTTAAGTTTGTAATCACATAAGAACAGATAAGCGTTTTATCTGTTCTTATCTGTTCTTTTTTTGTTGACTTGTGTTGCTTTCGTACCTAAGCTGTGAAATGCGCAAATTAAAAAAAAAACTAATAGCAGCATCATTTGGGTGCATGGACTTGGAAGTATAATATTTTACTCCTTCGTGTACTGCAGACATAAATATGTTAATTTCAACTTAATATTAATATTGTGACCGGGAGAAAATACAAAAATGAATATAAAAACAAAAATAAAATAAAAAAATGATATACCTTTATTTACTAAACATAATATGTGTGTCACATAATATTCAACTTATTAAATAAAATAATAACTACAATATTTATTTATCACAATATTTCCTCTTTGAACTCAGGTACCGTTTCAATAATACAAAAGTAATAATATCTATTTGAGATTTACAATAATTAAAATGTACGAAATAAACACATTTCTTTTTAAAAAAATTATCCAAAAATATTATTTTATTGTCGTTAACATTTTTTTTTGTCAGTACTTACAAGCTTCTATTTATAATTTATTATTGTCTTGTTCGCAATAAAATAAATCAAAACCAATCTTTACAACTCTAAGTTAGAAATGATAATTCGCACTGAATGTAATAAAATATTAATTGTTTACCTTTTCCACTATTAATGATATATATATATGTATATCTCAATTAAAAATAATTAAAAAATTAAGTAGAATACATAATAGTGCAAACGAATTGTTGATTCCCATGAGTGAGAGAGAGACAGCCATATTATTTTAGTTCTGACTTATTAACGTCAAATGTCGTTGACTGTCATTATTGTTTGTCATTTCTCCAAGGGCCACCGCACACTGGTGATTTTTAATCGGTCGACATTGTCATCGTTGGGCAATCGATATAGATGTGCTGCAGTAAGAGTATTTCCAATTTAAAATAGACCGATCAAACTTTCAATCTCTCGATTCCTCTTTGATCAAACTAGCGAACGATTATTATCGGCGATCGCATTTGAAGTTGTGATTACGTGCTTCGGACATTTGTAAAATTAGTACTACTAGTCTGTCGATAGTTAGCTACGATGTTAAAAAGAAGGAAGGATTTTGGGAAGGGAGTTTAAAGGGTTGGTTAAATTTAAAAGTCAAGAAATTAAGGATTGAAAAACACACAGGACAGGTGTATTAATGTCTGGTATTTACATTAATTTAATAGTTTAAATTATAAAACATTTTCCGTCTTTTTCTGGGCTACATGTGAGATTATTTACATACCAAATCAGTGTACCACAAAACTCTCGGCCGATAGTTTAATCATTGTGGTCAAACTATTGACTAAACTGAACTATTGTATACAATTAAAAATCACCAATGCGCGGTGGCTCTACCCACCGTCAAATAGTATTATATAATTTAACTAATTATAAAATTAAAGGATTAGAGGGAGGCGAAAGCATAGACATACGCTTTAAGTAGAACTCTATGGTTGGACAATGATCATCAGGCTGAATCACAAAAATGATCTGAAGTTAGAACATAAATGAAGGATTAATTTAAATATACGGTTTTACTCGCGTGTGTATTTCGGGATGCTCGACTAGTTTCGGTCTCGTGATACACACGTGAGTAAAACTGTATATTTAAATAAATATGAATGTAACTCAAGTAAGTTTTTATTCAAAAATAAATGAAGGATATGAAAATTTATTATACACGTCACAACATAAAATATAAATTTAAATATAATTAATAATATTGCTATAATTTCTAATAAATACCAATTGAAAATATTTAGTGAACAATTTAATTTACATTAACATATTTCGGTCAAACTGTAACGTAGCGTAAAACACATATACTGCTATATACATATACTTACTAAGATGACGACTATTAAATGTGCCTTGTTAATATTTCCCTTGTTAGTATCCAAAATTATATTTATTAATTCAATTTATTTCCTACACGACTTTTTCGAGGATACCAAAATAGTTTCTGTGCAAACAAACCCTTCTGTACCCCTTGATAAGGCAGCCCCCCTGCCGAGGCCTTGTCAGGTGCCAAATTGATGGAACTAGTGGGCATCCTCGAAAACACGTTGATATAATTATATATCTATCTATAAATACGACAGGAAACGACAAATCTAGTCTTAATTTTTTGCAGGACAGCATAATAAGCCATACATATTTGTCACAACCTCAATTTTTAAACACCGAATAATTTGCATAACAACAACTTTATTATAACTAACCTGTACTCTTAACACCCACAGAAAGTTTTGTAAAATGTTTTAAAAAACATTTAAATTTTGCCATAGACAACTGAAATAGGAAGCATAACCTAGTAAGCAGTCTTAAAAATGGAAGTAAAACTATATCAAACTTTCTGACAACTTTTTTTTTTTAATACATCCATTTCTTTTTTTGACTGATAAAAAGTTCACGTGTAAAAGAGATTCGTCAAAAGAAGTAACTCCTAGTGATAGATCTGCATCACGCGAAATCCGTTTCAGTGGCGTTCGAAGATCAAGTTTAAAACATTCTAGAAGAAAGTACGTCCATAAGCAGACGGTGAGCAAAATAGAACTACTTGTATAATTTTGTGGTCCCGTACTTATTAATTACCTTAATAGATAAATTAATTCGTTTTGCTAAACGATATGTGGCTTATCGATATTGAATTATTTCCACACAACCCAGACCGGCCGTCTATGTTACCCAAATTGCTGATAAACATACTTATATATTTCTAAGTACACGTATTATTATTAAGTATAAATATAGAGTGCGTCACTCGTTGTATTTTTGTGCAGTTTGTCAATTTGTGCGCTTGTACATTTGTGTTAATTAAATATCCATTATGATATGCTTTAAATAGGTTTTCATACTGACCAGGAACAGTACTCTAAAGTGACCACTGAGAACTGGAACAAAGAAATAAAAAAATAAAATAAAAACTAAACATACAAAATCATAGATATATATATATATATATATACATATGTATATATATGTTTATACATATATATTTAAAAAATAAATCCTTTTTTTAATAAAATATATCGACAGGGCTTTATATGAAAATAATATTTTAACAAAGGCAGAGGTTTTCAAATAGCTAACGTTGCATTTACCGAGTGAGTGATGGTACCGGAGGCCCAACTCTCATCTTTCCCCTTCACTCATCCCCTCCCCTCATCACACATGAGTTGGAGGTGATCAGGTGACTCGTCTGCTCGTTTGCCCTCCTGCATTAAATATTTATATACATATATCGTGTATATACATATATATATCTTGTTTCAGGTCCACCTCAAAACTCTTTTGACCTCCTTCTTGCTATGAAGGAAGTCGATCTTGTATTAGATTCATTAATTTCCACATTTGTTTTTGGTTAATATTTTTGCAAAACATTTATTTATTCTTACACTCTAATGGCCTAACACTTAAATATTACTAAATAACGTTTTCTGTTGTTAGTTTAAACTGTAGCAACAACATGATACTTAACGACATTTACACATAATAGAGCCCAATAGTAGTCATTTTTATTTACAATTGCTCCAAAGTCTTTTGGGTCTACAGATGGCAAAGTTGATTTCCTTATTCTTAAAAATCATTCCAGACAGATACCCTCATAAAAGCTATTATGATTATGACACCTGAAAGGGTATACAGATATACATTTAAACACATAATAAAACTTCAAGAAAATAACAAAACATATGTAAAATCAGTAAGTAATAAAACAATATTCAAACAAAGTAAATCAAAGGGTTATTGAAATCTTCTTAAAATCCACGATGAGGACGTTGGTAAATGGTATCATTTATAACAAAGACGATTCAACTAAATTCTTAACATTCCTTACATGTGATGAATGAATCAATGCATAAATATATTTAGTAATTATGATATATTTATAGCTGCCTTCATTACAACAGTAATAAAGAACAGGTGTCGATAATTCTTTAAAACTGGACAGTCAAAGCCTTAAAAATTTCCAGCCAGTATTCCTCAATTCTGCCTCCTGAGCTGATACAAAGATTTCTTAGGGCAACTAATGAAAGATTTTAAGTTGGTAGGTACGAGTATCATTTTTTCTTCTTTTCTTCTCAGTGTGTGACATAACCTAGGGGATAAACAATGTGATCCTGGAGATAAAAGGTGTGACCTTGGAGATAAAAGGTGTGACCTTGGAGATAAAAGATGTGACCTTGGAAATAAAAGATGTGACCTTGGAAATAAAAGATGTGACCTTGGGGATAAAGAAAATGACGTACCTGGGGTGCGTGTTCTTGCGGTAAGGTCTGGCGTTCCTGTAGACGTGTCCGCCCTGCGACACGAGCGTGCCACGCGAGCTGGCGCCGCTCAGAGCCGTGCGCAAGGACGTGGGCGACTCCGGAGATGTGCGACCACACAACCACTCTTCATCCTCCAAGTTCGTTGGGGTTTTATCACCTACGAGAATACTTATGTTAAGAAAATTAAAGACACATAGCACACACGGCCTTCTGATCCCAAACGAAGCAAAGCTTGACACACAGAAAAAATGTTCATGCTCATCACACAAACATTATTCCTAGGTGGGAATCGAACCCACGACCTCTGGCTTGGCAGTCAGGGCCACTAACCACTGGACCAACAGGCCAGTCAAATGTATACTATATAACATGTTAGGTCACCGATAACCTCAATTGACAAAGCAACCAATTTGTTTTTGGTCATAAAATTGTGAATTACGAGAAGTACAAGAACGACAAATAAGAATTACTTATTTTAAATGTAAACGTACGACGGGATACGACAATTATTTCTATAAGTATAACAAAAAAATAATTACTACAAACCATCAACACTGCCTATAGGCGTATGTCGTGTTAGGTCAGGGCTGCTCCCCCACGGACTTAAAGCTCCGAGCGGACTTGACAACCCTGCCGTCACTAAAGTATCATCTTCGTCCTCAGAATCTGTAAAAAATAGAATTACGTAACGCTGTAATGAAACGAAACTTAAACAGTACAAAAAACATTTAAGTACTTGATTTTTTTTAATTCTTATTATAAAAAAAATGGTTAAAATACCTTTCGAATTCTACTTTCTGTCCAAAATTTATGTTTATATGTATATAAAACTAAATAGTTATAATACACAAAAAAGACATACCTTCAAATACATCAAAGAAATTTTCTTTTGACTCATTTAGTGTTGAGTGTGATGTTGATTTCTTCTTTCTTTTACTCTGTAACAACAAAGTAACTTAATAAATATTAAATTGAGCTTCAGTTAGTATAGTAACAAGTAATAAATATATTTTAAAACCAAGAGGCAGTTCAGTATCCAAAATATCCATCCCCATCACCTGGACAATTGGCACTCCACCACTGTGCGCTTCTCCAGAAGCTTTTTGCCTCGCACAACCAGCTTATGGAACAAATTGTCGCCTGCCGTATTTCCAAACCGATACGACCTTCAAACCTTAAAGAAAAGAGCGTACTCCTACCTAAAAGGCCGGTAACGCACTTGTGACTCTTGAGTTGCGGGTGTCCATGGGCGGCGGCAGTCACTTACCATCAGGTGACCCGTCTGCTCGTTTGCCCCCTATAGCATAAAAAACAAAAAAAAAAAGTAAATTAAAAAGCCTTTTTTTTTAAAGACAACTCCCGCACTAGGATTAATTCCTGTGTCGCGGGGGACTTTACAAACATCCAAGCTACGGACACAAAGAACACCCAGACTCAGAACAACAATTTGAGGATTACACAAAGTGTTGTCCCGTGCAGGTATCGAACCCGCATCACTCGGCTCGGCAGCGTAGAGGCGAGGTGACCACTTAAACCGCAACGCCATCCGTGCAGTCAGTCTTTAAATAATCAAAAGAAAAATATTTGGAAATTATTGGTAACAATACCTTGGTGAGTTCTTCTGCCACCGACATTTCTAGCGCGTGGTGTGTCCTCGCCAGCGCTGCCAGGGCTTCTTCTAACACCCTGTTGCGTTCTATCTGTACAGTCGAAATAAATTTAAAAACTTGTATACTAAAAAATAGCTTTATAATTTATGTACATCTCTGAATTGATAGCAACCTTCTGTGATAATTAAAAAGTGATGTACTCTGCTGTAGGACCAACATGTGCGTGGGTCACACTGAAACTTTTAAGAATAGGCCAGCCAGTAAGAAAAGTAGCCAAAAAAACTTATTCAAATTCCGAATTAAGAATTTTGGGAATCTGTAAATGTATAATAAATTAATAATAAAAATTATTTAAAAGGTGTCTGTCGTGCATCGAATTGTGAAAAAATGTTTGCTGAATGATTTATTACGACTTTCGTTGCGGTCTTACTCAACGACAATGCTACATGCCACTGCATTGCCGCTGTTTACAGCTATTTTTTATGAGTTTAACGTGGTCGAAGCAAACTCAATGATGATTCTCCGGAATGACGTCATTCTACGACGACTACTGAAGATAACATGAGGGCTGTGGCCAATGAGTCAAGTTCGAAAGTCTTACATGAAAATTTGGGAGTCAGAAAGCTTTGTACAAAATGGATACTTCATATTTTGATGGAACAAACTGCGCAATGGATGCTTCCATTCGAAGATTTGCCGATAAAGTAAAGAAGGGCAGAATTCAAGGAAAAAAGCCAATTACCTCATTCTTTGGTCCAACCATTTTAAGAGATATAAAAACTGTTAAGTATGTCAGTAATTGTATGAAAGTTATCTTTGAAAATGTTAGTCAGCAGCTCCCTAGAAGCAGGATCCTCCTGCACCACGACAATGTTCCAGCTCACTTCCCAAGACGGACTCGCTCGCATCGACTCGCATTCGGACGGACAGATCGAATATTTGTCTATTTAAGGTGTGAAGTTAGTGAGTCATCCTCCTTACAGTCCGACTTGGCACCTTGTGACTTTTATTTATTTCCAATAATAAAAGATAATCTTAGAGGAATCTGCGTCTGCGGAGTGAGTGTCATAGGCCTGCACCACGAAATATAAGAACCTCTCTAATGAGTTCGCGCGGAATCTGTGTCCTAGGCCCGCACCAAGAAATATTACAACCTCTCTAGTGAGTCTTGCGGAGTCTGTGTGCTAGGCCTGCACCCCGAAATATACGCACCTCTCTAGCGAGTCGTGCGGAGTCTGTGTCCTAGGCCTGCACCACGAAATATACGCACCTCTCTAGCGAGTCGTGCGGAGTCTGTGTCCTAGGCCTGCACCACGAAATATACGCACCTCTCTAGCGAGTCGTGCGGAGTCTGTGTCCTAGGCCTGCACCACGAAATATACGCACCTCTCTAGTGAGTCGTGCGGAGTCTGTCTGCTAGGCCTGCGCCCCGAAATATACGCACCTCTCTAGCGAGTCGTGCGGAGTCTGTGTCCTAGGCCTGCACCACGAAATATACGCACCTCTCTAGCGAGTCGTGCGGAGTCTGTCTGCTAGGCCTGCACCCCGAAATATACGCACCTCTCTAGTGAGTCGTGCCGAGTCTGCGTCCCTGGCCTGCGCCACGAGTGCGGCACAGTGCCGCAGCGCAGACAGAGCCTCGGAACCCGTACCGCATGCATGCTGGAACCTCTGAACGTAAAAAAAAAAATATTTTTAGATACCGTTGAATATCATAAGATTGATTTAGGGATTCTAAGTCTATAAGGATATACCATATAAGCGGAATGATGTAACGAGTTGCCGACGTTGACACTCTTGTCTAACGCTGCGACAATGGCAGAGCACTCGCGCAGCTGAGTGTCCAGTAGCGCTAGACTGTTAGTGGCTGCCGTTAATGCATCTTGCATTGACCCTAAAACATAAAAAATACTATAATTAATAGTTTGAAAAATCCTTACCCAATCAGATAATCTTCGAACGAAAATTAATTTTTCATAAAAAATAAAATCTGTTCAGCCTTTTATGAGCTACAAAGCTACAAATCTAGACGTTAAACTTAAATTCCTCTTTTGTTCGTTTTTTTTCATAATGATAAACATTTAAATAACAAACCCAAAAACAACCAGACTCAGAACAACAATTTGTGGATTACGCAAAGTGTTGTCCCGTGCAGGTATACCCACAACACTCGGCTCGGCAGCGTAGAGGCCCGAACCTACAACAAGAGGCAGCCTTGTGGCGTGGCACCCACTTAAACCACTGCGCCCTCCCTATAGAGCGCAAACTACTACTACTACTAACTGGCAAAAAAAAAAAAATGCTATTTATATCAGCGATCGTATAACCTGCTCGATGTCAATCACTGTAGCCTATGACTACCGCCGATACAAAATTTAACCGTTACAGAGGATATGTCTTACCTAATGGTTTACATTCATCCTCCAAGTCCTCAGTTGCCTCTCTAGCCGTGTCAGGGGAAGCCCCCGCCCATAAATAGTGACCGGAGTAAGCGATGTGCTCGTTGAGTGCTGTTACCCAAGACTGAAAGATAAAAAATTGTCTATGAAAGAGAATTTCAACAAGCAGTCTTATTTGTATTAACGGCTAGACACTTTTCTAAACAGAATTGAAACAGATTAACGAAATATATTTTTTTATTAAATACATACACAACGGATCTAATTAATGTTATTATTAAAATTTATGTGTTGAATAGAAATATTTAACTACTTTAAAATGATTTGATCACATCGCTGGCTGCCATAAAGTCAAATTTAATGGTTTTGTACAAGAGCATGTGTTATGTCACTCCAACAAAAAAGTCGAAAATCCTTCAACCGGGCGAGTTATTTCGATATTATGGAAATGTATTCATATAATTTATTTATAAATAAATTATTCTAAGTTTAAACATTCTTTGCTACAAGACGAAACACAACAAAATCTGCTCTCCAGGTCAATCTTCTTAACTTGCCTGTCTAGCCACAGCGATGTCTCTATCCCCCTGAGGAACAGCAAGTCGGTGAGTATCGCCATCGCTAAAGTTGAGTACGATGAGTGCGGGTTCGGTGTCCGAAACGGTGAGTGTGGCCGCGTCGAGGTACTTGCGGCCTCGCCAGTGTGTCCCACCCCTAGCGGCCTCTGCACGAGAACCGTAATAGAGTAGCACCCCACGTTGTAATACCGCCTACATAAGAACATTTTATTTATTTTTAACCAATTTCAATTTAAATAAGTTATTTTTAGTTATCGTCAAAACAATTGGTTCGATTAAATTTTGAATGATTTCGGTACAATTTTGGAAGAATGTCACAAGTATTATCATATCATTTACTTTACTTTTGACAGTGACAAAGCCATACTTAGGCAAGAATGGGCCGGCCCGACCGGTGCCACCACGGCCTCACAGAAAACCGGTTGTGAAGTAACGTTTGCGTTGCGTTTCCCCGAAATGAGTTAGGTTTCCGGAGGCCCAAGTCCTCTTTCCTCTTCCCTCATCCTCCATCCCTCATCACCCTTAATGGCGGTCAGCGCACTTGCAACAAAAGTTGCAAGTGTCCATGGACGGAGGTTGTCACTTACCATCAGGTGACAAGTCTGTTCGTCTGTCCCCCTATAGTATAAAAAAATACATTAGTTCATAAGTCATTTAAATCCTAAGCAGGCGGGTAAAATACATTGTGTGTATGATGCAATAATTATTAAGTGAGAGGTATAAATCCAAGGCTTAAAATCAGCTTTTAAACACTTGTAAATCTCACATTCTCTCTCATCCTCTACATCCCTGAGGGGGTAGGCAGAGGCGTATTATCACCGACGTTTAAGTCATAAGTCTGTTATGACCATCTTAAGTGTAGTCACACTAGATATTGTAAGACACTTCTAACTTCTTCTTCAACACACTTACCCAAACAGCTCTCCATCCTAAGAAGCGAGACCTTTTGAGCAGTGGTCCTTCGAACCTAGCAGCCGTTCTCTGTAACCTTTGTACTGGACGGACGCTCAGCACCTCGCGCATTTCTGTGTCTTTAGCCATGTCAATAGCTAACTGACCTGAAAATTTAAATCAAATATAATATAATATAGACAGACGAACTGACGAGTCACCTGATGGTAAGTGACAAGAGTCACCCATGAACACCTGCATCTCACTCAGTGGTACGATGTTCGCCTGGGTGATGAGGGGTGGTGAGGACAGGCGGGACGAGGGGAGCTGAAAGAGGAGAGGGGGGTGAGGGGAGGGAAAAGAGCAAGTTGAGCTTACGGTACCCTCACTCACTCGGAAATTCAATGCGAGAATAATTTGTTTTTAGTTTGTTTATTTAAACACACTAATTTCTGAAACTATCTGGATTTATAAAACATCACCCTAAAAGCCTAAGAATCGAAGCAGACGCAGGTAAAACTACGGGGAAAAGCTAATATTTTTTGGAATAAGAGATTTGGCTTAAACTTTAGTACATTTGATTCCGCGCTAAGAAACAACGTGTTGGAATGAAAATAGTAGTCAAAAAAGTATGAAGTGCTTGTCATTCAGCATGGCGAGTAATCAAACTTCCTTTTTAAATTCCGAAACTATTAATTTAAAATATCCATATATATGTATATACATATTTAAGTTGCCATGTGAAATAATAATCATGCCATGTAAATATTAAAAAAATTACCTGTTTCTGGGCAATATCTACAAAACAGGTTTATATATTTTAGTTTGTTTCTATGTTAATAACTATTTTAATTAACATAATATACATACTTATGTGATGTTATACAATTTGAACACATTCATACGAGGCTATATTTAGTATTCATTTTCTAGAAAAATGATTCAAGTTTTATAAGATAATTCAAACAGTAAATAACCACATTCAATACGCTTTTCTGTTCCTTTTTTTCTGCAATATTTGTAATGTTACTCAATCATGCCAGAATGGACGAACGGATCCGAATAGAATTTGGCACAGAGATAGATTATAGTCTGGAATAGCACATAGACTTTTCTGGAAGAAATGTACCATTCAAAATTTCTACGCGACAACTAGTAAGTCGGATCTTATCGAACAAGATTAAACGTATACACACATACATATACCCAAGGATATAATTTCCCCAAGGGGGTCAGACGTGTCTCAAATTTAAATTTACCAACCACAAAGTCCCATTTACGTGATGTAATACAAGCTTATTTACCCTTATCATGGCACTTTATGACTGTATATTTAGTGTGTGATAGATAGCAGACCGAACCCTTTGGTCTCCGGCCTCCATGAGCGCTAGCCTGGGGGCGACGGACCACTATCCGTCGACCTAGAAGAAGCTGGCCTGAGATTGGATCACTGGTGTGATCCAATCTCAGGCCAGCATTTTTTTTTTATACACCATTTTTTTTTTATACTATAGGGAGGCAGACGAACAGACGGGTCATCTGATGGTAAGTGACAACCGCCGTCCATGGACACCCGCATCTCAAGAGTCACAAGTGCGCTGCCCGCCTTTGAGGGTGATGAGGGATGGGGGATGCAGAGAGCGGAAAGAAGAGAGGGGGGATGAGGAGAAAGGAGATGAGGGGAGAAGAAAGGGGAGAAGGGGAGTTGGGCCTCACTCACACACTCACTCACAATCACTCACTCAAACCTCACTCATTTCGGGGAAATGCAACGCAAGCGTTACTTCACAACCGATTTTCTGTGAGGCCGTGGTATCGCACCGGTCGAGCCGGCCCATTCGTGCCTAAGCATGGCTCTGCCACTGTTAACCATAGCCGGGTCGCCTCCATCAGGCGACCTAGTCTGTCGGGATTCACAGGGATTTTCTTTCTAGTGTATACCTGAGGCCCCGGCTAGAAGATTCTATGCCGGAACACTGTGTAGTTTTAGTCGGTTCGGTGAGGTGATGACCCGTGGGGGTCACCACACAAATAAAAGAAACCGAACCCTTAGTTGCCGTTGGCCCTATTTTACAACACAGAGAACCAAGATTATACTGATAAGGATTCCCCTCTATCAAAATAGCACACACCACAATTGTTCCTCAGAGTAGTATCAACACCATTTTGAAGTAGTAGCACAGCCAGTCTAGTATGTCCTCTGTAAGCTGCACAGTGCAAACATGTGTTGCCTTGTGCATCCACACAGTTTATGTTTGGAGGATTTGGACTGCTTAGCTGGAAAACAAGATAAAAAAATACATGAAATTGTCTATGAAAGATTGTGTAATAAAAAATTTAAGCATTTTTAAGTAAGAATCTTGGGTTTTTAGGCAAGTTTAAGATTTGAAATTACGATGGTTAAAGTTTGCAAGGGCTTTATACACACACACATACATATATGGAACTCATGCCTATATGGAAGAAAAAGCCAAAGAGCTCTATATGAAATTAGAAAATTATTAAAAAAACGGACATACACTCAAAAATATATCTCACCAGTTCTTGAATATCATCAATCCTGCCTTCCTTAGCGGCAGTCAAGAGTAGTCGCTCTCGCTCATGCCTCTCGGATCTTTCCGCCGCTTCCAATAATCGTTGAACATCCCTTGTCTTTGATACGTCACAAGGAGTCTTCCCCTCACCATTCATTATGTTGACGTCAGCTTTGTGTTTAAGGAGTAAAATGACGAGGTCCTGTCAAATTTAAGTATTTTAGGAAGCAAAATCGTAAATATAAAAATATTTACCATAGTCACACTGAAGATAAGATTTGACATTAACAACGACAAAACATTAAATATCACACATAGATAATATAAAGTCCAGCCTAGAGAAAAATTTGAATTTAAAATTTATAGAAGAATAAAACCGACAAAAACTACATATCAGTCTGTCAGTCAAATATAGTTTTAAAAAAAAATAGAATAAGCAATAAATATCTAAAAATGTTTTATAAATTATTCACTTCTACAAAAAATCGAAACACTTCTGAAATTTGGTTTAATGTATTTTCTTACATTAAACAAAAAATAATAATAATGCCAGTTGATTGCGGATATTATAAGGTATCGTTCGTATCAATGATTAAAATAAATTTATTTAGCTATCGTGTATTGTTCCAAAGGTATGTTAGAAACAAGGACGTAAAACAAAAATATGTTTAAAAACAGTTTAATGGGGCCGGATAAGAGTCTTGATGACCGGATGAGATCTTGTGATGTGAGATGTAATCCCACACTTCTTGTATAGCTGTTGTAAGCTGGCCAAGCGTCTCCGGAGCAGAATCTCTCACGCTGACACGCCTCTTCCCATAGGTGTTCCATAAATTCCGATAGGATTCATATCCGGGCTCCTTGCAGGACAGCCCATAACCGTAATACCGACTTCGCGCAGGTATTCATTTACAATGCCTGCGGTATGAGCCTTGGCACTGTCCTGCATAAAAATTAACTCTTCTCTAATAAAATGTTCAAAGGACCACATGCGGCTCCAGACACTCTTCGATATAACGAGACCCATTTAATGACGGTAAGCGAGTCCAGATACAAAAGCAAATTCGGTTTTTCGATCGGCGCTTATCGCCTCCCCAAATCGTCTATAAACGTGTGGAAACCCCCACGGGTCATCACCTCACCGGAGCTGACGGTGAATGTAGACGGAGGTTGTATGTCGGACTCGAACCGACTAAAACCACACGGTGTTCCGTCTCAAGTGGGTCTATTGCAAGTGACCTGGGTATATCCTAGGAGGGATGCTTCCAGGAACCTTACAGACCTTGGCCACCTCTTTTGCAAGAGGCACCACCACCATTGAATACGAGGGGCCTAGCCCCCTCCAGTTTGAGAGGCGAGCGTGGAACACGTTGCACCACCGTCTCAGGCCTGCTTTTGCTAGGGTAAGGGCAGCCCTACCCGTTACCCCCAGGCCTGCGCTTATGGAGCCCCGAGATCGTTTTGTGCTCTCCGGCGCCTGCTGCGTGTTCTGCCGGACGGGAGAGTACTTGCCCTCTCCCGTATGTCCTCTTTAGCCAAAATGACCTCTTCACAAAATAAGGCGGCGGAATATTATACTAACATATGATACATAACTACAGACATAAACTCAAGTTTGTCATTCAGAAGGCGTTGGCAGAGGTTTATTAATGCACATTTCTTTTGAATAATTTGCGCACTTTTAGCAATGAGAAAATCGTGACAATATCGAAAGGAAAGATAGAAAGAGATATTGTTAATACGGGTTAATTGGTGTGTACCATGTGATATACTCTAGTAAAACTTACCTCATTACCAATAAAAGATGCTTTATGTAATGCTGTGTCACCAGTGTCATTGACCTCATCAACATTAGCGCCTGCTTCTAACAAGGCTTGTACCACATCTGTGTGGCCAAAGTATGTCGCCAAATGCAATGGTGTCCATCCTAAGTTTGTTTTGTTTTTACCTAGAGTTTTATTATTAATTGGTAATCAATTCAATTGAAAAATTCTCAAGACAGAAATTCATAGTAACACACAGATCAATTGCTGCCCATTTATTAAAATGTTAATAATAATAAAACTATGATATATAAGGAGTATGTGTGGAGACAAAATTTATATTATTTTTATCACAAAAATGCTCAGAAGTTACAAAATATTTTATTACAGGGGTAGAGCCATGCTTAGGCACAAATGGGCCGGCTAGACCGGTACGATACCACGGCCTCACAGAAAACGGATTGTGAACCTTAACCATACCTCACTCATTTCCCCGAAATGAATGAGGTTTCCGGAGGCCCAACTCATCCTCCCCTCTTTCCCCTCACCTCCTCTTTTTTCTCTCCCCGCAAGCCCCTATCACTCATCATCCTTACAGGCGGACAGCGCACTTACGACTCTTGAGTTGCAAGTGTCCATGGACGGCGGTCGTCACTTACCGTCTGTTCGCCTGTCCCCATATAATATACACACGAGTCATCCGATGGTAAGCGTCAGGTTACCCGTCTGTTCATCTGTGCCCCTTTAGTATAAAAAAAAATACCCTATTAAGGAAACATCGGAGAACCACACACAAGCTGCATTTATTATTATTTCTACAAAGTATCAATTTACTTACTGCACTACTACTAAGCAATTATTCCTATCACTGTTCCGAAGTATAAATCTATTATTATTGAAAACTTACAATAGAGGTGATAATATTTATGGCTATTACTCATCAGCAACCTATCATAAATATGTACTATAAAATTAAATACTGAAATGATAAGTAACATGCAAATTTGTATAAAAAATATTCTGAGGGACTCCTGAATTTATCCTGCCTTCTAATCACAACATTGCACTAATCTAATAATTTAATTTGGATGTTATAGATGGATAGTTAAAAAAATTATAAGCGGCGATATTGTGATGGCTGAGGTGTCGGACTTGCAGTCAAGTGGTTGCAAGTTCAAACCCTGCCTAGTACTCTACCGTCGTAAACCCACCCCTAACACAAGCATTTAGCTTAGCTGGGGCGGTTAACAAAAATAATACTAGTAATGTGTGACCCATATTCTTTTATAAAAGGAAAAATAAAAAAAATTGTACATCATTAGTAGAATAACATTCATATGCTTACACCTATTTGCAGGAGCATGGCTCTACCACTGTTAAAAACTAGTAGCATAAATACTCTTATTTAATAAACAACACAACTTTTTTTACCGTGTGAATCTCGGTGGAGTGGAATTGAGCCACACCATTTCTTGCCATGGTTATATTAAAAGACTACTAAGGAATCTGACTATTATCTATCAGACAGTATGCATACAGTTATAAAGTGTCTGACTAATGGCAATAGACTTGCAACCTATTACGATAGGGGGATCTAATTCTTATTGGCAAAAAATGGGTGTCTTATACACCTCTGTCTAAACCTTTGGGTATATGGGTGAGAAAATGTATTTATGCTTAATCACACACACAGTCAACATGCAACTATAGAACCATACAAACTTAGAAGAAAAAAATTGAGAACTTATGGTCACAACCTTGACTTACAATCTTACCAAATTTAAAATGCAACATAAGATTTAAATGAATATGCATTATGTTACAATATTTCTCTTGTAGTAAAAATATAACATTAATATTTAATGCATCTATACAATCAAGGAAATACATACATTTATTTTGAATAGTTTTTACAGAAGTATATATAGGTGTAAGTATTTAGTATTGTTAGTTAGTAAAAAAAACTTCATACCTTTACAATTTATATCCAAAGTGAGCTTTCCTTCATTTTTCGCATCCAGCAAGCCTTTGACCACCGACAATTCTCCATGTCTGGCCGAATACAACAATGATTCCTGTGTCTCAGAACTTATCGTGTCTTTCTTGGACATTTTAAATGCTTTGTTGTTTCACTTTTGTTTTTAATTTTATAGTCAGGCAAGGCTTTTCGTCATTGAACAGCCTCACTTGTCGAGTCTAATTATGTCAACACTCATTCTGTTATAAGATCCTTAATTATTCTATTTTATAAATCATGCAAAAGAACAGGCTTCGCAATATCATACGACACGTCACTGCCAGTAAATAGATAGATATATTCAAAACCGGATAACTAGATTCAAAATGACCTAAATATTTTTCAAGAAAAATTATTACCCCAATAACAGGAACATATGATATTTATAATTAATTTTATGTATTGTCAAAATTGACATACTGTCCATGACGGCTTTATTGTCAAACCACGAATGACTGATAAGTCGGGTTAAGATGGTGTAGTTACGTTCCAAATTGGTTCTGTATATAGAAAATCTTTTAAATTAAATTAGTCTGTAAAAAATTAGTTAAAGCAAACATTTTTAAAAATACAAAATAAAATATTACAAACTGTTTACATCTTCTTGATATATTAGTATTGTGAAATATTTTATAAATCCCATAGTAACAGGAGGTCGAACTGTCGTGCCAGTCTTTAGAAATACTTCTAATTCATTTGTATAGAATTAAAAAAATACTATGTGATATGTGATAATTACTGTATGTATCTTGTCATCCGTTATTACTATGATCACAAATAATAATATTGTAGAACTGGTTAGGAAAATTGGTCTAACAGAGCATAAGTGAGACTTAACTTAATAATGGGTTCGCATTTCAGATGCTCTTTTCCTCACTTAAACGTAAATACAGGGTCAGCTCTTTTAAAGTTAGTGAATTGTGAGGAAGCAATTGTTTTGATATCGGAGATACCATATTAGGACGTCTACTGTACAATAACATTTTATGAATAATTTTAAAAGCGTTTTATTATCTGACGCCGAGAATCCTGATTAGTCAAATGAACTTGACCCCAATATTGTATTCCAGTTACGTTTATAAATCTTAACTATAAGCATGTCATATTCAGTATGACACCAGATTATTTTTATTGAAACAAAAAAATCATTTTATTTCAGTAAATCAATAAACTTAATATTATTTAAATATTCTTGGTAATTATTCTTCTCTGATGTCGATTCCTTCTATGCTTTGATTTCTAAACAACAAGGTACAGAGCGACAAGTGTCAACAAACATCATAATAAAATAAACTGCTGGCTGGCGCTCGTTTACAATAGTTATCGTATTGTGTATAAAATGTGTGATAACATTCAAAATTGTTGCCGAATATGTTTAGACCGAGAGTCAGACCACGTGTCCATAATTGGAGATCCTACTATAAGCTTACACTTGAAATCCTGTCTTGGGGTTTCAGTGTCACTGATTGATCACCTACCAAAAATTATTTGCATGTCCTGTGTATCGTTACTAAATCAATTTTATAACTTCCAACTAAATGCTCGATGCTCACAGGACTGGCTTGAATCTTCAGTGCAAGAAAAAGGAAAGAAAACTACCGAGAATAAAGTACCTTTGCAACCATTACCTGACTCTGAATACAATTCCGATTCGCTTCTAGAATTTTTAAACAATACTGTTAACATCGAAGAATACTTAAATAACCTTGGTAAGGAAGATATACCGTGTATAGTAAATATGTTAGATAGAAATGAACACAACATTGAAATTGCTAAAGCAAATTTAAAAACGACAAAAGCCATTAGCCCAAAAAAGAAAGATGCTAAAAAGTTCAAAATAGAAACAGACGTACTAGAATCTGACTTCACAATAGTAAAAGGATTTATCAAAAAAGAAACAGATCCAAAGATAAAAATAAATCAAGTAAAGGTTGATAAAAACACATTTGTATGTTTTGGTTGCAAAACAAAGTATGAGAATGTACAAAACTTATTGCAGCACATGAGTTTATGTGATATTGCTTTACGAACATGTATACACTGTAACATGCTATTTAATTCCAAACAACAAATGCAACAACATTCTATTGTGCATAATACATCACTATCATTTACATGTAACTGTGGGGATCAATTTCAAACTAAAGAACGATTGATGCAGCATCACAGAACTTGTCACACGGACTATGCTGCATCAGTAGGGTGTGTATACCGTTGTAAAGAATGTGGGGATACTTTTAAAGAAAGGTTCCAACTATATAAACATGCAAAAGAACACATTATTAGGTCAGAAGAGAGAGTGTGTGATATTTGTGGTCATACTTTTATTGGCAGTGATGCTTTGGCTAAACATAGGAAGGAAGAACATCTGAAAGCAGACAATGTTATGTATAGGTAAGTTATATTCTGTTATCTAATTTTTTGTGTAATAATATTAGTATTGCTAGAATGTGAGGGGAGATTTAAACTTACTTCCGTTGCCAACATACTTGGAACAGTGCTGATAGGTAAATTTTTTTACATTTTTCAAGAATTTTATTTCACTCTGCAATCAGTTTTTTTGTTATAAATACAATGTGTTAGAAACTATAAATTATACTCAACTTCTACTGATCTCACCTGGATGCCGATTGCATTTCACCAATGAAGAGAATTTTAATATATTTATAATATACGAGCCAACCCTACAAACTGTACTGTCCTAATGTTAACAAAATATTTTCTAAAATATAATATGGTGGCGATGTAATAGGGCTTATTGCAGAGCTCTTTTTTAGGCAGCTATATAGGGAGGGACCCAAACACACAAATATTTATCAAAATTCGTCTAGCGGTAAAGAATGAGTTCAGACATACACAGTAAAATATACACATCTTATACACTTTTTCAGTTTTTTATTTTGGTGTGCAAAGCTCCACAAGTCATCACCTCACCGGTGCTAAAGATGGTGGTATGTTGGACTTGAACAGACTAAAACCGCACAGTGTCCATCACAACCTCCAGCTTATCAGCAGTCAGCTCTGACCTTGGTCACCTGATTAGCAGGTGACCAGTCCATGGAATATGGGGGCCTTACTAGCCTCCAAATTTAAAAGAGCGAGCGGAACACGTCGCACCACTTTACTGGCCTCAGGCCTGCTTCGCTAGGATAACGGTCAGCCTGACCCGTTACCCTAGGCAAGCGCTCAAGGACGCCAAGAATCATTTACCTAATCACTTGGTTCGTCCTCTGCGGAACAGGAGAGTTCTTGTTCTCCCGAGAGGCGCAGTTTTAGCTAAGAGATAAGCTAGATAGGATTGGCTAAGAGATAGGGGTGCCAGCACGGATCTCGATCCAGAGTCTCCAGCAACTGCTGATGGGCCTCTCTCTTGTACCTTTTTATAGCCGCTTGAAGAGATCTTTTGGTCTCCCACATCTTAAACGCTAATACCTGTATCCCTTAAGGAGTTGCATGAGGTATTTATACGTTATAATTTTGCCAAAAATCGTAAATGGTCTTTCACTTAAATGGTCGATTCCTTTTATTTATACGTTGTCACGTTATCACTATATGGCAAGCCCATGAACCCATATCGCGCGTGGATAACTGCAGGAGTTGACGCAACGTCAAACGCAAGTAGAACGCGTTAGCATCTGACCGACTTGACTATTATTCCTGTTCTTCTCGACGGGCTTTACCAAAACGTAAACTCAACGCCCGTCATCTGAGCCGAGCCGGAGATCGTGGGTTCGATTACCACACGAGACCAACATTTTGTCTGATGTTTTTATTTTTGTAAATTCCCCGCACATAGAAATCATTCCTAAGGGATCATCTATCATTCCTATCTATTTTATAAAAATATAAAAAAAAAATGTCTAAATGTGTTACAGATGCAAAATATGCAGCTTCACATCCAATGACCGAAAAAATATATATCTTCATGTTAAAAATCATACCGCAAGACCTGAACCAACCCGCCATCTATGCGAGTCATGTGGCCGAAGCTTCGCTACCCGTATTACGTTAAACCGTCATATGATACAGCATGGGACTGATAAAACCGGCTGCAGTATTTGTAGCAAGAAGTTTCTTGATACGAAGATGCTTAAAGAACATATGTTGGAGCATATCGATATGACAATGTGTGAGAAATGTGGCCAGTGTGTTAATACTTATAAGTTGAGCTTACATACTTGTGTATAATTACATTGTGTACTTTAATTTTCTACTGATGTTTCGTTTTCATTCTATCTATGTCATATCTGCCAGTGATGTGATGTGTATCGATAAAAACAGACATCTCTTACTATGTAAAATAAGTATTTTATGAAAACAAAAACGTAGTCCGGCAACGCACTTGTGACTCTTGAGTTGCGGGTGTCCATGGGTGGCGGTAGTCACTTACCATCAGGTGACCCGTCTGCTCGTTTGCCCCCTATCGCATAAAAAAAAAAAAAAAAAGGTTAGCAAAGTATCCCGATTTATTAAAATAGTAACTAATTAACAATAATGTAAATCACTAATAACAATATCAACTAAATAAACAAACCAATAGCAAATGTTCACATCAATAACTAACAATTTTGACCTCTAACTCACATTTTTTTTTTCGAAATGTGACGAGATATTTACTAACTGATAGCTACCTTATCATACCTTGCCGCGTTCATATAAAAGCTGAGATATATAGAGTCGAATTTGCCTTCAACTAAATAAACAGACACAAAATAACAGTTGTCTACAAAGTGTTCACACCACGCACCTAATTTGTAGGTACTTGTAATCTCTATTTTTTTGTTATCATTTCATGTCCTCTACAACTTTGTGCCGTATATCACTTATACATATTACTTGCATAAATTTGATTAAAATCTTAACAAAAACAAAACCAGCCCCTATGTCGAAAGTTAAAAAAATCTGTGAAAATGATCCTTAATCTGTAGGGCATAAGATTGTTTAAATCGATTAGGGACTTCATAAATACAGGTATGCTGATTTCCTTGTTATTCCTCCGAATACCTGCAAATTTAAATTGATTGATGACACTTTATCAAACCAGCGAAGCACTACTCATGTGTTAGAATAAAATGTTTTATTTTATATATTTGTTTTATTCCTTATTGTAAGCAAATGGTATGTACACAGACGAGCTTAACCCAAAACTGAGTTGTTCTTCAGTCAATAGAAGATAAAAAAAAAAATAGCTAAAGGCAGTCATGTGTGTCTAAGTAAAAAGAATTAGAACGAAAAGGCAAGAAAAGAAAAAAGAACATTAAATAAGGTAACCTACATTATTTTTTATACTTGTTTATCTATCATAAAATACCAATACTTATCCTGCACACATGCCTATAGTATATATATATACATATATATATGCAGTTGTGAGAGAAGATGGTCCTATATTCTCCACCTAAACACGATCAGAGAAGAGCTATGATGAGTGCGGTAGGGCATTCAACATTCTAACAGTAGTAACTCTGAAAGAATTGTCGTAACGAGTTCGGAGAAGAGTTTAAGTCTCCTTAAAGATTTGTTTCTATCATAAGCCAAAATCATAGACCCAGTTTAAGGTACGTATATGCTAAACTCTACTGATTAGGTTACACGGGGAAAGACCGCAAAGTTTTTTTAAGCTATTTGTGTCATTGACTTTGTGATGACGATTCCACAACCAATCAGCAAAAATTCAAGCTTTGTTGACTGCGTACGTAGTGGGCTTCAGCCTTAGAAATAGATAATGGCGGATCTTACCATCAATAATGATCTTTGCAGCTTCTTTGGCCGGTATTTCTGAGTACCACGATGTAAACCTATGAGTCGGAGGTGGATAGAATCCTGTGGCCACGCTGGCCAAGTATACCGAAGTCGTGTTTATGTTCTTTGTCCAAGTGTCCAAGCGAAGCTCTTCCGTTATAGAGTCCATTAAACCTGAGCGAAAGTTTGATGTTAACCGTGAAAACAGATGAACTGATTATGTCGATGGTGCTTATGCTGATGAACTGTTAACTAACAGTAACAAAAATTATTGTAGTGTCTAGTTACCTTTAAGTCCAAACTTTGCTGCGCAGTAAGGAATCATATCCGCGTAAGGCATTAAACCTGCACTAGAATTGATTGAGATAATGTGCCCATATCGTCTTTCTACCATAGTTGGTAGGAAGGCTTGAATTACCTGGGGAGTAGTAGGTAATAGTTATATTGGTTTGTGGATAGTGTACCTGGTGTACCTAATTGGGCCCTTTCCGTTTTCGTACGTGTTTCACTTTAAACTGAGGTTGAGTTAAATCGAGCATCTAATTTAATCTGAAATGGCTCAGAGCTCAGTACTATGATACTACCTACCCAAAAATGTGCCATCAAGTTGATCTCAATCACTTTTGCAATAGTGTCTTGGTGTAAATGTGCAATAGGCAAGCAAGTGACGGTTCCGGCGTTACTGACTACCATAGATACTTCACTTAGCTGACGTTGCATTTTCATCGCTAACGAAGACACTTCCTCTCGCGCTGTGACGTCGACAGTGAACCCATAACTCTGTAATAAAATAGTAACGATATCGCTTACAAATGTGCCTAATATTTGTTAGTATGTAAAAATCTCCAATGAAAATCCCCTAATAAAAGGAACGGCCATGTATGTATGCAGGTTTTCATTTCGAAATCGAACTGATATTAGTTACAGTGTTCCCACACTTAAAAATAGGAAGACTAGTAAATTTTTAAGGGAAAAAAATATAAGTGACGATTAATCGTATATATATGTAATTTTATCTATGCTTAGGATTACAGTTCCTCATTAACACAACTAAGTTAATGTGAGAAATAGCATAGAACAAATCGATTAGTTTTTTACCATCCCTATGACTGTAAATCGACTTATTATTGCAAAAAGCCAGTCTTTAATTTTAGGTATCTTGGTGTGTTGTGCTGGGGGTTAGTGATTCTGACTGTTAAGCCAGAAATCAATTCCCACACTTTACTAAAATCCACAAATTGTTGTTCCAGTCTGGGTGTTGTTTTTATCTTTTTCAAGTACCCCGCGACACAAAAACATTCCTGGGGAAGATATCTCCTTTACTCAGTTTTACATACTGACCAGCCATACTTTAAACTGGGACTAAATTGTAATTGCGGGGGGAAAGAAGGAGGGTAAGGATTTCGTGTTCAGATTATAATAGACCTTACGGACCTCTCCATCTTTCAGTCTTATTTCATTCACCAAAGCATTGTTCCTACGTGCATCTTTGTCCCAGCATATGACAGTGGCACCAAGCTCAGCGAACTGGAGAGCTAGTTCACGTCCAATACCACCAGCTGCGCCTGTAATCTATGTCAGTAGGAGAAGAAATCTTGTTTTATTATTTTCTGGTTGTAATGAGCTCAGTGGAATTATGCGGATATGTATAATTCGAGACCTGAGAGCATCTTGCTATCAAGAGGTTGCAAATTTCTAAATATCTGCATGTATATCAATAGTCCTTTTTTTATTTTATTGTTTTTATCTTTAGATGTAAATGTAAATATTAATGTATTCTTTTTTAAATGATATAGATAAACTAAAACAGAACGCCAAATAAACTGTATAATTGTACGTATATGAAATTATACTTTTCATCGTTAAAAAAGAATAAAGCAGAAGTTGCTGAAAGGTTTACATTCAGGCAAGATACACATATTGTTCGCTGAGGATATAATTGTCTTTCAACAAAGTAGTAACCACGTTCAACGCAATTCGTAAAAACGTGACATTATTACGTGAAGTATATTTTATGGAATAAAAAATAAATTGAAAAGCGGTCGACAATTTGCGGAGTCGAACATAGAACCTCCTCCTTCTTTGAAGTCGGTTCGAAACGATAAAAATAAGCGTTCCTGAATTCTTAAATTCTATATGAATATAATTATGATAGGCATATGTAAATATGGAAAAGTTACACACCAATACGGTTTCGCCATGTAAGCTCTTCATCACTGGCGGTATAAAAACCCTTGCCAAAGCAATAGTACAAGTAGAAAACAGTTTCAGTACAAGGACAACCGTATCCAAGGTCCAAAGAGGAACCGCAGCTAACCCTCCACATCCCCACCACGGCAGAATCCATACTTCTTCTATTGTCCTAAATTTCCTCGCAACGGCACCTACAAAGCGAACCAATGCGGTTGATCTATGCATACCTGCAGCTAAATTAAACGTATTTCGATTTTAGCATTGAATAGGTATTTCTGTTTAATTGACTGTTGTTTAAAATGTCAACTAATGACAATTTACTTTTTAAGTTTTGCCTAAGGAGGGACGAGGCATGGAGAACCGATTGGATCGACGGAGGTGGATATAAAGAGCACGAAAAGAAAAACAAATCTTTTCTGTATGCTATACTTATGTACTAACCTAATTTACCACGTTTATATTACTTACAACTATGTAAATTAATATTTGATGTCAATTTGAACCAACTTTAACAAAGTTTACGTTCGACCGTATGCATCGTACTTTATTTATGTTAATCGATTTCTTCGCGTATTGTACTGGCCCAATTTTCAAAATTTTGGTTATGTTTTTGTTCTAAAGACCCAACCCCCCCCCCCCCCCCTAATGATATAAAATATATAATATAGATAGATAGAACAAAAAGGATACCCCAGGGGGTACCAGCGCTAGCGTTGGAGAATCCCCCCCTGGACGTCCACCCTCAGTACGGATTATGCCTGAGCGTGGACGTCCAGGCTGCCCCTCGTACTCCGGGGGGGGCTCAACTGCGCTCTCAAAATCTGCTCGGGGCAAGAGGAGGCATACCATGACACCCCCTGTCACGTTTACCGTGGATTTTTGTAACATCAGGGGCTTACATTTGAACCTCGACACTTTCCACACCACCTTGAGACAGTAAAGCCGGCCTTGCTCTTTTTAACCGAGACGCAGATATCATCTCCAGCGGACACATCCTACCTCTGCTACTCTGGGTACGGACTGGAACACTCCTTTGTTCCTAAGGCTGGTGTATGCGTGTACGTTAGAGATGATATCACTTCTCCCCGCCTCGGCAATCTTGAAGGTAGGGACCTCTCCATCTTATGGCTACGTGTAGACTGCGATGACCATCCCCGCATCTTCCTATGCCTCTACAGGTCCCATAGCGGTGATGCCGAAACGGACCGACTCATCGACCACGTCCAAATGGCTACAGACTCAGTGCTCCAGCAGGTCCCATCCGCAGAGATCGTGATTCTTGGCGACTTTAACGCCCATCACGCTGAATGGCTTGGTTCGCGCAAAACCGATCATGCGGGAAGATCTGTTCACGATTTCGCCTTGGCATATGGCTTGACGCAGCTGGTAGCAACGCCTACGCGAATCCCAGATGCAGAAAGCCACGTGCCTTCACTGTTGGATCTTCTGCTGACCTCACATCCTGACGGCTACAAAGTATCCGTTGAGGCCCCTCTTGGCTCTTCGGACCATTGCCTGATTAGGAGTATGGTGCCACTCGTTCACTCGCTGCAGCCGCGAGTTACAGGCAGTCGCCGCATATGGCACTATAGGTCAGCAGACTGGGATGGAATGCGAACATTCTTTGAACCCTACCCATGGAGGCAGGTTTGCTTCTCGCCGGATGATCCCAATGTCGTTGCCGACTCTGTCGCGGATGTTGTGCTTCAGGGTATGGAACTTTTCATTCCATTCTCCCTGATTCCCACAGGTGGCAAGTCCCAGCCTTGGTTTGGTCGAACCTGCAAAGCGGCGTCCCTCCGAAAACAGGAATGTTACCAAGCATGGGCTAATGCAGCGACAGCACGGGATGTAAAGACCAGCACATTAAAGAAGCAATTTAACTTTGCCTCCAGTTCCCTCAAAAGAGTAATTGCTGGGGCGAAGTCGGCTCACATCGGCAGAATTGGCGAGAGACTAGTGAGTCTCCCCTCCGGAACTCGTGCATTCTGGTCTCTTGCCAAAGCTGTCCAGGGGAACTTTTGTAAGCCATCCCTTCCACCTCTGCGCATAGGAGATAATTCGTTGGCCCACGACGCTAAAGAAAAAGCCGATCTTCTGGGCAAACTCTTTGCGTCCAACTCGACCCTGGACGACGGGGGAAACGCACCGCCGACCATACCGCAGTGCGAGAGCCGCATGCTGGACGTCCGGTTTACACAAAGGGCAGTGCGTAAAGCGCTTCTTTCCCTCGACGTTCGACGTCGAGTGGGCCCGATAGAATCTCTCCTATCGTGCTGAAGACGTGTGCTCCAGAGTTAGCACCGGTTTTAACGCGCCTTTATCGGCTTTCCTACTCTCTTGGCGTAGTCCCGAACTCATGGAAGACAGCTCTAGTGCACCCAATCCCTAAAAAAGGAGATCACTCGGATCCGTCCAACTACAGACCCATAGCCATCACCTCCTTGTTCTTCAAGATAATGGAATCTATTATTAACTGCCAGCTCCTCCGGTACTTAGAGGACCACCAGCTCCTCAATGATCGACAATACGCCTTCAGTCGGGGTCGTTCAGCTGGTGATCTTCTTATTTACTTGACTCACCGGTGGGCACAGGCGGTCGAGACCAAGGGGGAAGCGTTGGCCGTTAGTTTGGACGTGGCGAAGGCCTTCGATCAGGTCTGGCACAAAGCGCTCCTTGCGAAGCTTCCTTCCTATGGGCTTCCCGAGAAACTGTTCAATTGGCTCACCAGTTTTCTTACAGACAGAAGCATCAAGGTCGTTGTTGACGGTGCATGCTCCGACTCCAAGTCTGTTAATTCTGGTGTCCCACAAGGCTGTGTGCTATCACCCACGCTGTTTCTTCTGCATATCAATGACATGCTGCAGATTAGCAGCATCCATTGCTATGCAGACGATAGCACGAATGATGCCCTTTACACCGGCCGCGCTAACATTTCTCGGGTAAACGTCATCGAAAGCCGATCCAAACTTGTGTCTGAAATCGAAACTTCTTTATCAAAAGTTTCAGATTGGGGTCGACTTAACCAAGTCCAGTTTAACCCCACGAAGACACAGGTTTGCGCGTTCACCGCTAAAAAGATGCCATTGGTCGTATCACCTCAATTTGAGAGCACTTCCCTTCCTGCATCAGCCAGTATCGGAATCCTTGGCGTCGATATATCAAGCGAAGTCCAGTTTCGCGGTCACTTAGAGAGTAAGGTCATATTAGCCTCGAAGAAGCTTGGTGTGCTAAACAGATCGAGACAGTATTTTACTCCTGCCCACCGCCTGCAACTTTATAAGGCGCAGGTTCGGCCGCACATGGAATACTGTTCTCATCTCTATGCAGGTGCACCCCAGTACCAACTTCTGCCTCTTGACCGCATTCAACGGAGAGCGACTCGCATCATCGACTGCCCAGATATTTCTGATCGACTCGACACCTTGGCGTTGCGTAGAGATGTAGCTTCACTCTGCATCCTCTATCGCTTGTATCATGGGGAGTGTTCAGAGGAATTGTTCGGACTTATACCGGCTGCTGGTTTCCGCCATCGTCCTACGCGACAAAATATCCATCCCCATCACCTGGACGATTGGCACTCCACCACTGTGCGCTTCTCCAGAAGCTTTTTGCCTCGCACAACCAGCTTATGGAACAAATTGTCGCCTGCCGTATTTCCGAACCGATACGACCTTCAAACCTTCAAGAAGAGAGCGTACCTCCACCTAAAAGGCCGGCAACGCACTTGTGACTCTTCAGTTGCGGGTGTCCATGGGCGGCAGTAGTCACTTACCATCAAGTGACCCGTCTGCTATCGCATTAAAAAAAAAAAAAAAAAAAACATGCTCAAGTGGCTCCCAATTGGCCTAAGACGGAATGCTTATGTTCTCTCTATACTTTATATTATTTTATTTTATTCCTTTACTCCACCTTATTTAAAGGAACGAACTCAATGACACACATTCATGTTCGTTTGAATCATTGGAACTAGCAGTACTTACTCATTCAAGTAGGTTCTAAGACAAATAATTTACTGTCCAAGCCGTTCGACTTTGGAATGTTTCTTGTCTATTAATCGTGCCCCGTTACCCGTCTTTAAGAACATGGTCAAAGAACATTTCATGTTTTTCCATTATATTATTATTTATTTATTTATTTAATTCTCTACTGTAAACCTTTTATACGTATATATACAGAAAACATGTCACAAACGGTTAGGTATAGCAATAGGCGGTCTTATCACACACGGCGATCTCTAACAGACAACCTTGATACGATAATTATTCTATTAATATAAGACATCCTATCTGCTGTATATCTACAAACTCATCAATTACCATTACTGTTTTATGTTTATGTATGTGTGTATATGTGTATGCATGAGTATATAACATATATACTCTGGTATTGCTAGGAATGGCTGTATACAGTACTCTTAGTTATCATAACAACAAAACATATCTCATCTTATATTGTTGTTGACACCAATACTATCCTTAATGACATTTAATTACTTATGTCTTTGTCTAAAGGTTGCCTGTAAGAAGTCGCTTTTAGTGAAAAGGCCGCCATTTGTACATACACGTTTATCTGTTTTATCTTTTGTGAACAATTTATTATATGTACATTGAAGTTATTTTCTAATTTCTAATCTATTATATTCTAAGATGATGGTGCACAGTTCTAATCCTTAATGGTTAGCAGTTAGGGGAAAATTCTTTAAGTTACTTTACGAATAAGTCTTTACATTACCAATTTTACTAGAAGCGTTGAAGGCGGTTATATTATACTCTTTTAAAGGACAATATATAAAATACTACCTAAAGTAGTATCGAAATTGAACTTTGTACCCATATAGGTATATGTAGTTTAAATTACATCTCAACATCAACATATCTATGATACGTTAGTAAAAATCCTTGAGTTTGGGTCATTTAGTTTGTTATAAATACTAAACGGGATTTTTTGGTTTAGCTTTTAGGATTTTAATTATTGTATGGCTTTTTAGCCATGCGAATGTAGGATAGATGTCACGATTATTTTAATTTCTTAATTTTTCAATGAGTTCCTATTATCTCCTTGTCTCGATATTGTAACGTCACGCAAGCAGTCTTTACTAGTAGCATTTTGATCCACCAAAAACCTCATTTGACAAAATCCACGGTCTACGTTCGCAACGTCATTTTTGTCAAATTAGGTAACGATACGTTCATATTCCGGAGTTGCGGATCGTTTCTATTTATTTTTGCGTCTAAATAAAAGTTGAAGCCATTTATTATCACATTGCTTACTCTCAATAACTAAAACCATGGCGAAGCCTCTCCAAAAAGAGAGAGAAAACAGGTCTGCAGAGAAGAAAGACTTAACTTTTCATGCGTATACTATATCACCAGAAAGTGCTCATACATCAATCTTACTTTTAGAATCAGCCGAAAGCGAAGTACTATGCCAGGTAAATGATTATCATATTTACTATTCGAAGACCAACTCTAATTTTGACTAATAAAATGATTTTGGTATAGTTTGAGCTAATCTTTAAATCTTTATCATAATGTTATCCTAAGTAGTAGATTGTGCGATTAGCGCGATAGTAGGTAGGTATAAATTGTCAGTTGACAATCTGAAATTGCAATAGGTTGCAATAGGTTCGATTAAAAAATCAACAGTTATGTTATTAGTTAATTGTATTTGGTGTGATTGAATTAACAATTAAATAGATTGGAGTACGTTTCTTCTCTATTTATTTTCTTCTTTTTTTTAATACAACACAACTCCCACATAAGGAATAATTAATGTGTCGCGGAAAAGCCTTTATAAACATTCAATCAACGGATAAAGACACCCAGACTCGGGACGACTATTTCTGGATCACACAAATTTTTGTCCCGTGTGGGAATCGAACCCAAGACCTCCGGTTCAGCAGTCAGGGTCACTAACCACTAGAATAAAAGGCCCGTCACTTTACTTTGTTTTAAGTACAATTAGTTATATTTTAATCCTGCAGCACGTCAACTAGTATATATTTTAGTGTTGCAAGTAACTCTTCTCAGTACTTTTTCTGGAGTACAGACATAATGCACCATTTAAAGACACTAATAAATGGAATACGCGTATAAAATCGCGTACTGTTGTGTAAGATGGAGATATTAACTTACGTAAGTCCATATATAATCACTTGTTGGATCGTGCCCGAACCCCAAAAACAATGTTAAATGGTGACTAATTAATACCAAATGCTTACTGCAGTATACTGCAACACATGGGCCTCTCCGAAGGTGTACCTGCACTCTGATCATCTACTTCTATATTATATAATGTATCCTTTCTAGACACTGCGAGCAATAACAAAATTTGCCGCTCAAGAGATGCATAATCGCAATGTGCTGTTCGAGCTGGATGCCATCAGATATATTTTAATGCACGTAACTCATCACGAGCTCAATATACGTAGGTTTGCTCTCAAAGCCCTGGCACAGCTTTGTCAGCTGCCCAGAGGCCCTGAACAAGTGCTAGAGGACCCTCAAAACTTGAGGAATATTGCTTATCTGCTCGCGAAGGTATCTGATCATTTATTGTTCTTATTTGTTTACACCTGAGGTGGTAATCAATTTATTGACAACTTACAGTAAGGCCACATATAAAAGTTTTTAACTTTAACAGACTATTATTACTACTACTTATTATGTTTGTCTGCATTTGAAACTGTTGTTGTGTGTGTGTGTGTGTGTGTGTCTAACATCGAAAACACATTACGGGCCTAGGCTCATCAATACAGCGAATTAAGTAAGCAGCGAAATTGTGAATATACATAGGTACATATGTGGCTTTTGTTGTATTTCAGAGTGAAGATGTTTTTGTTTTAGAGTTTGCTTCTTTAGTTCTATCCGAACTGACTAGAGAACCTCTCGGATGCGAACAATTGATTTCTGCAAACATCTTGGGGAGTTTATTCTCCCGAATGAAAAATAGTTTGGATCCCGATGTACAGAAGAATTGTCTGCAGGTAAACAGGGCCCAGATTATAGCAAATATTGTTACAACAGAAAAAACAACAATTTGGACATACATACATTCAAGCCTATATCCCCGAAAGGGCAGGCAGCGACTTCTCAAACGCCCACTTTTCAACTGACTTCAAAAAAGGAGTAGTTGAAAAGTGGGCGTTTGTTACCTCAGAATTTTCGACTGGGTGAACTGATTTTGATATTTTTTTTTTATTTAAAAGCTGGTCCTGTCCGTGTGTTCCTATTTCAATTTTGTCAAGTTCTGACAATGGCATCCATGAGAAAACCATCTTAAATTTGCCATGTAATATCCAAATAAGTATGTGCGCGACAAATGGACGAATAACTCAATATCACGCCAACCGATTTCGATGATTCTTTTTTTAATGGAAAGGATGTACTTCAACGGTGGTTAGATTCTAACAATGGCATCCATGAGAAAACCATATAAGTCTTAAATTTTATGATAATAATAATAATAATAATACAGATATATTATTGATACAGGAAGTAGGTACAGTGTTCACATACATACAAATTATCACAAAAAATATTGTATTTGTAATAATATGTACATATGATAGACGCATTGAAGTCGGTTGTCTACTTTTTAAAGTGAATTATTGCCAACCACAACTTAGTTACACTATGTAACAGGAATCAAGCCTATTGCCGGATGTCCGGGTACTGTATGTGATATATATAGATAACAATCCGATCTCACAGATTCACGGGAAGAGCTGAGGTATTCTGATCATCCAAAAACAACACAGCTATGAATTGCGATTTAATTGAATTAAGCATGCTCCCGTTCTTATAAATAAAGAGGAGTATTTACAGAGCTGGACATCCATTTTGACCTGAAGTTTGACCTGATTTGTCCACGCATTTTCTCAATATCAAGTATCAAGTATTTTCTCAATAGTATAGTACAATAAGCCGTTACGGTTTTAGATTGCGGCCTCTTAAATGGATATCTCAAACCTTAAGATGGGCTTTAGAATAGAATAGAAATAAACTTTATTGAACACCAATTACAATTATTTCACAAGAACAAAAAAAAATGTAGATTGATCGGCCCTTATCGCTAAAAGCGTTTTATTACAGGCAATTTTTACTACGAAAGTGTCATAATTTACACAGTAAAAACCTAAATACCTCTTTTCTTCCAAGACCTTGAGCAACCTCTTGGACGATCCGGTGTGCGCCTCCGAAGTTACAAAGAATCAGCAATTCAGTTGGCCTTCACCCCTAGCCTTAATGCAAAGTAAATACCTCGCTATTCAACATGCAGCTCTGAGGACCGTTGACCAGTTAATCTGCAGGTACAAAGATCAAAATGTGCAGAAGACGTTCCGAGCTTCAACGGGCGTATTGGATCTGTGTGATATTCTTGAGGTCATTATTGGATATTTATTTTTGAATTTTTACATAATCAAAAGTTCGTGAGTGAGTGATCAATTAATGTAACTAGTTACATAAAACCTTACGTAACAAAATTAGTAGGTATAGTTTAAAATAAATAAATAACACGCTTTGCCGACGGTATTGTATTCTACTCTTCAAATTAAACTCGAGTGGTTTACTAGTAACCTTTTGATTCTATGATCAGGCCATGTCTTATTTTTTATTCACATCGGTTTTACATTATACATAATTATGCCTATTTGTAAAGTTTAATTTTCGTAGGTACAAAAATGTATAAGGTGATTAGATTCGCCTTCCAAGATTTGTTAATAGGTGTGTCTGTGGTGTATAGGTGCATGCATGAGTGGTTACTGGTGAAGCTAATAAAAGTTTTGAATTATTGTTTTTTTTTAATAGATAGATACTCTATAGTACTATTGATACAGAATGATAATAATTTAGGCTATAAAACATCACGCAGCAAGCCCTAGGAGCGCTTCAGTGTTCAGAAACGTAGGCAGTAACTGCGAAGAACGGCTATAAGAATATCATAATATATGTAACAACGAGTATAATATGTAACAGTATAGCTAAATCCTTATTCTCACCACCCAAGCATTTAGAATAGTATTCTTAAGGACGGTTATCTGTACTTTTAGCCAAACGAAACAAAAAATATTTTTAATTACATATAATTCGTTACAATTTTGAAAATATTAAGTACTTAGTTCTATTTTTATAAAATGTCCACAGTCGTACGAATTCCGTGACGTCCACACTCTTGTTCTGGGCGTTTTACGTAACTATGTGGAGACAGAAGAGAACGCCAACCACGTCTTCCAGTCAGGGTGTATATTGAGGCTGCTGGCTTACCTAGAGATGGCGCTACCGGCAATGAAGCCATGCTGCCTAGCTGTACTGACTAAAATGTCTTTTAGTAATAATGGAAGAGATGTGAGTCGGCCATTTGGTTGTATCCTTTTCGGTAAGCAATGTATGGTTTGACCACACCAAAGGATACATACCTAGTTATTTATCGAGTGTAAACATTATAAAAAAGACGATAAAAACAATAGGGCTTATAAATACTTCGCAAATTCAAAAAAGGTTAACTATAACTTGTGTGCAGAGATCTAAAACAAGGTATGTGTTAGTTAGCAGCTACATACTACAGGAATATTATATATTTTATAAAAAAAAAAAAAAATATTATTATACAAAATGCGCTGTAACAATCTTTTTGAGAAACGCATTCCAATTTTATTCTTTAAGAGTTAACGTTCTAATTCGCATATAACTTTGTCTTTTATTGGTAAAGAGATGAACAGAGTAAGTAAGAGTCTCAAAATGTAATGTATATTTAATGTTATATTTCAGGCGTTATATGAAACGGGTACGGATCTGGTTTTTTGCCACCAACTGCTCAGTTCTAACGTGGAACTACTAGCGGACGCCGCTATGGGTGTTGCCAATATGACGAAGCTCTTGCCTTCAGCTGTTCGCATGTCTGATACAAATATTATAGAAGCGCTATGTGGTAATGCAGAATATTACCAATTTTAGATTTTTACTTGAAAGGACACTCTATTAGTAGCAACAAAATTGTGTAAAACATTTTTTGATACATAATATGCTTTCGGAGATATGATATTTTTTAGTAAGGCGTACGATGCTACTCTTATGTCACTTTCCAACAGTCTCTGAAAGCGTTCATGTGTGTATGATTTTTTGATCAACAATAGGTTAAAATATTAATATCACTAATTGGAAACGATAATATATTTAAACATGAGGAATATTTTTTTTTAAAGACAACTCCCGCACTAGGATTAATTTCTGTGTCGCGGGGGACTTTACAAACATTCAAATAACGGACACAAAAAACACCCAGACTCAGAACAACAATTTGAGAATTACACAAAGCGTGGTTTCGTGCGGGGATTGAACCCACAACACTCGGCGCGGCAGCGTATTGGCGAGGTGACCACTTAAACCACTACGCCATTCGTGCAGTCATTCTTAAAATTGACTTGTTAAATTCCACGAACTCCACAACATGAATTCCACTATTTCCATTTTATTCAACGTCGTTGGTATGTACACTTTTTTGTTCCTCTAGCTATCTTGGGAGATGATGCCGCAGTTTGGTTCTACATCAGAATTAATGCATTGCGGGCACTCGCGGAGTTGTGTCGCATCATTCCGAAGGCAGCCTTTAGCCTCGTGGAACCGAAGACCTTTACAGCCCTTAGGAACATCAACAAGAAATGTAAGTTTTTTGTTGTTTTTCTTTAATTCTTGCACTTAACAAGTGCCTTTTTAGCTCCTAAGTACTTATTTAAGATATATATGTATATATATATTAAATAAGTATAATATATAATATAACTTGAACTGTCATGTACCTAGTACTCGTCCACACACCGAAAACGCACGGGTTATTTAAAAATTTGGCTGAATTTTCAACACTGTGACAACAGTTTTTTTGTGTAAAAAAAAAAGCAAGATTGCAATATTACTTGTCTATTCTGTAATAGTGTAAAGAACTATTTATTTTAATACACATATACATAGAGATTTGTATTGCTATCCATAAATAAATTTGATTTTGGGGTTTTATTTTATAACATATTTGTTATACATATGTACATTGTAAGAAATGATCTGATGTACGAGCTTCTACTTAAGTGTGAGTATATGCTTATTGCAAGTTGAAGATCGAAGCTATACCGCGGTACTCGACTAGACATTATTTCAATAAAGCTTGGACTTCAGAGTAGCTGATTTCTGATAACAAAGTATATTTATTTATCTGTTCTTTAGTTAAGGATACACCTATAGAAGCTCAGCGTTTGGCGGTACAAGTCTATATTAACTTGCTGAACTACCATGTTAGCACTAAAGCCATGCTTAATGGAGAATTCATGCAGGAACTGCTGAATATTTTGCAGGTAATAAAGCATCTGGTCACTACCATTGTGGTTAAAAACGTGTTGGATTCGTATTCTGTATTTCTCACCATAATTTGAAGAGTTTGTTTTATTGATTGAAGTCACGAATCACTAAAACAGTAGTAAGATAAAAAAAACTTTAAGAATTTGATAACCTACTCATTTAGGAAGGTAATACATAAAACATTAAACTATGGTAGCAGGAGTGACTTTAAACTTCAAACAGTGGTAGAGCCATGCTTAGGCACGAATGGGCCGGCTCGACCGTTGCGATACCACCCACAGCCTCACAGAAAATAGGTTGTAATGCATTTCCCCGAAATGAGTAGGTTTTCTGGAGGCCCAACTCCCCCCCCCCCCCCTCCTCTTTCCTATCCCCCCTCTCCGGGGGATGAGGAGATAGGATCTCTTCTTTCCCCTCCCCGCATACACTCATCACCCTCAAAGGCGGGCAGCACTTTTACGTTTTGAGTTGCAGGTGTCTATGGGGGCGGTTGTCACTTACCATCAGGTGACGCGTCTGTTAGTCTGTCCCCCTATAGTATTAAAAAAAACGATAGTGAAATTGCAGAGTATTGTCAAAACTTACTTCTATTGGTCATTTAGGTTTTGGTTCCCAAGATTCAGAAATTATTTGATATAAGTGCCTTATGCTCAGCCAGATGCTCAGATAAAACACTAAACGACGAAAAATTTAAGTTATATTTAGTCTAGCTTCCATAAGAGTAGCCAATGTTCTTCCTCAGGGCTCGAAGTATCCACATACCAAGTTTCACCTTATGTTCTGTGTGTTCTTAGTTTCTGTTGTTTGAATGTTTGTAAAACCCCTCGCGTACAGGAATAATTCTTAATGCCAGCCGGTTCAGCCGTTTAGTTAGCCATTAAATGTTAACAGGCAGATAGATTCTTTCGCATTTATATCAGTATAGCTTGTGTATCTGTATAGATAATGTATGCGACTGAATGAGTGTTTTACTTTCTAGCGCATTGACATATGTTTGAAGATAATGACTTGCACGGCCCTCACCGGTCTTATGGTTAATGATATGGCGAAAGAACTATATACAAGCAGACAAGGAGAATCGGTAAGTAATCTTTTTATTAATGGTCTCACAATCGTCTATTGTTATCGTCAAGTTATAGCTCATAATGTATATATTACTACGGGATACAGACCAAAACTATCATAAAGGACGGATTAGCAAAAATAATATTCTGAAAGTAGAACACAAGTGCACACATAAACTACCAATAGCCTATTGAAGCTCACCGCTGGACATAGACCTCCTCTAATATGAGCTACACATCCGGTCCTTCACCTTTTGCATCCAGTCTATCCCAACTGCCTTCTTTAGGTCGTCGGTCCAACTTGATGGGGGCGTGCAAACAATCATGGACGAAAAAATTTAGTAAGCTGGAATCAAACCCACCTTTCCTTACCTTTCGTCGAATCTTATTTTAATCCGAAATCCATTTGTCTTCAAATAGGATTTGATTTCTATTACCAAACCATATTTCCCATATTTTACATTATAGCTCAAAATATATAGTATCAAAAGATAATAGGTACATCTATTTATCAGGTGGTGACGGGGAATCTGTATATTGAGCACGTCGGGCTCCGAACAGCGTTGTGTATGCTAATAGCAGCGAGCATCACCGATGAGGGAGCAGACGTTTATTTGGAACTTGGAGCCATACATTAGTAAGACCTGTTCTCTATAGTCCCTTAGTACCATTCAAAAGATAGATGACTTATCCCACTGCGCAAGAAGTAGTCTTTCGAGTATGATGTTTTTTTGTCACGCCCTGGAACACTACCGCCTTGATGGATTTTGATATCTGTGGTGTTATTTGAATCGTCTTAACAGTGGTAGATACGGCACATATGGTACAAGATTTCAAAAGAATGATAAATGAAATAAAAATCATCTATAATGCTATCGGTTTAAGAGGAGCCAATGATAGAGAAAAGCAGCACTTTGATCTCGGGTCTTTTAAGCGGGGCGTGAAAAAGCTCCTCACCAGGCCACCATAGTGTGGGTCACCATGCTGTATTGACTACACATATAATAAGGATGGTGACCAACACTCTTGGACTCCACTTATTGCTTTCAATCAGGCAGAGTGGTGTCATTATGGTATGGGGTCAGCGCAATTTATTTTATAGATAGGCCATCTATTTGATATATTTGGGAAATAGGCTAGTAGATAATGATGATGACACGACTTTTTAAGAAACAAATCATATAATAATCTTTCAAATCATTTTTAATACATTTTTTAAATTTTACTTGCACAAATTAAAATATATCATGTAACTACGAGTATGTCACCATTACATTTTCTGTGTACAGTGTTGGAATATATAGAATTCAGGACTGCTATTATACATATACATATGTGCAGTTATCTTTATCTATGTTATAGTAATTTAATGTGTGTATGTACAGCTAATAACCAACAAACATTATATCCAGAGATTATTGGAGGTAGCTACATGGTCGTAACTATTAATTGCAATGGACCCACACACCACCCACCTTTAATTTGCAATTAAATTGGCCAAAACATCTGGTAGAGTTTCCTTTATTCGTGTTTACTATAAGGTTCACATTGGTGTACTTCTTTTCACTATATAGTTTATGTAAGAACGATTTTGTGTCCGTCGAACGGGAAAGGAAGGATCTCCGACCAGGATAGGTGTTGCCTGGCTGATCGTGGACAAACTGAGAGTTCTATAGAAGCGATTTAGGATTATTTAGATTCTGTACATTGGTGCGAATACTTTAAATTAGCGATACAAGATTAGTAGCTAATTAGTGACTAATTAATAGTAGAAGTCGCTAGAAGTTTATATTAATGTTTTTAATTCTCTTATTCCTAGTATGGTGGAGAACCGACCAGCTAGGTACGTGGTGGGCGCGTGGGAGCCTGCAATAGAAGCTATCTTCAGTCATCACCCATCTGCTAAATTGGCGTATACCGGCAGACTTGACATCAACGATTATACTACGGTAAGTACTAATCAACTATAAATTAATCGTATACAGAGTTTTAGATGTTTATAACAGAATTAAAATTAACAAGTCTTAAGGACATCAATTAAAAGACTACACTACATAATGTCTACAAGTTTTCGAACCGATTTTTTTGAGATAATGTGGTGGAGATTGTTTATTTTTCACTCGAATACTTCACCGAAAGCTATTTTTTATTTGTCTATAACAAGCCTATCAATGTATATAAATATAAATATAATGCATCTTATTGTAATAATCTTACTACTATTATATAATAAATGCTACAATTTGAAAGACAATCACGCCAGAACGGCTGAACTGATTTGGATCAAATATGCCACAGAGATGTATTATACCCTAACCTGTAATCTATTTTCATAATTTTTTTATGACGATGATGATGAAAGTACCTATAGTTTATATTCATGTGTATGTAGGTAGGTAATAAAAACAGCATTCCACAAAGGAGGAGCATCTATGTTCAACCGTATGTATCTTTGTTAAAATGTATATTTATCGATATCTCCGCCAATTGTCAACTGATTTTAATTTTTTTTGTTCGATAGAGTATCTTGCTCTTGCTCTTGCTGTGGGAGTCCTGGAGTCCGGCTTTGATTCTTACAGTTTGAAAATCAATGTTATTTTCATATAATTGCTAATGCAATTACTTATTAATAGGAAGGCTTCTACTGCTTCAAGCGTTTGGGTAAACGTTTTCCCACGCTACAAGAGGCGCTGGCTAAACCACGCCTACCTTGGGACCCTGTGTATGTCTGTATGTTCCATCCAGCTGAGTGGGATGCTTCTGCGCTAGATATTAGAACTCCACATGGTAAGTTAATTATGTTTGAAACATAAAGTCGTGCTTCTTTAATTACAAAATTTGATTTTTGGGTATATTAACTAAGACGAATGTGACCTTTGAGGTGTTCTAAAAAATATATTTCTTATAAAGACAATTTCCGCACTAGGAACTATTCTTGTGTCTTGGAGTACTTAACAAAGAAAACAAAGAACACCCATATTGCGATCAACTATTTGTGGATAACATAAATGTTTGTTCCGTCTGAGAATCGAACGCACCACCTCTGGGTTCAACAGTTAGGGTATGTAACCACTGGACCAACAAACCAGTGACTAGAACCTTAAAACACAAGCTTGCATAATGCCTTTAAGTATGCCTTTGCCTTTGCCATGCCTTTAAGTAACTCCTAACAGCAGCATCTACAGAAATCCATAAACTTTTTTATTTTAATATTACAAACAGACACTCCAATTTTATTTATTTGTATGGAAGATATATATGACTGTATACATTCTGACTGATAGGTAACAGTCCTTCCTCAGTTGCGTTTGCGTAAATAAAATAAAATAATAAATAATTAATATCTCCTTTACTGGTAACAATGGAGGATCCATTGTTACCAGTGAAGGAGATATTATGAAGGAGATTGTGTTAAAATTTATTAATGAATTTTTGTATTCTACGAATATTGACTATGTTATTATACTCATAAACAGATCCTCCTCCTGAGTCGAAGATACTCACGACCCATTCTAGTAGGCACATCCCGCCGATGCCTGATGACGCGAACTTGAGGAGCTATCTTCTTAAGCTGAAGCTGTGGTTTGGGGATCCGTTAGTACTTTGTTGTGATTATAAATTATTAGAAAAAATATTTAATATTTAATAACCCGTTTTATTTTCAGTGTTGTGTTGTTGTTGTTGTGATTTACATCATCTACTTGAACGTTACCTAAATCTCTCTCTTCTCTTCTTCTGTTGTTTTATACAATAGGTGGACAGATGAACATGCCGGTCACCTATTGGTAAGTGACCTGCAAGTCAAGAGTCGTAAGTGCGCTGCCTGCCTTTGAGGGTGTTGAGGGATGGGAAAGATGAGGAATGGTATGCAAAGAGTTGAAAGAAGAGAGGGGTGATGAGGAGATGGGAAAGAGGAGAGGGAGTATGAGGGGAGAGGAAAGAGAAGAGGGGGAGTTGGGCCTCCGAAAACTTCACTCACTCACATTCACTGTTGTTCTCTATCATTAGCTACTTCACTGCTTGCTGCCTTTGCAGCCCTATCCTCCTAAACGCAGTCCATCCTTCTTTTATATGGGTGGTCCTGGTATCTGTCAGCCTTTTGTTGATCTCTCCGCATCACATGTCCATGCCCTGATAGTCTGTACTTTTTGCAAAGCAAAAATAGTTACATACATACATATATATACTCGTGTCTATATCCCCGAAAAGGTAGACGGCGGCGAAACAGACGTCTGTTTTTTGTCAACCATAATATAATTGAGTCCGTTTAAGTAATAGAGGGCAGGCCTCTTGCTGTGCTAATGTATCTATCAACATGCTATCGGATGTATAATAGTCAATTCTCTTAGTTGCCTTTTACGACACTCACGGAAAGAGATGGGGTGGTCTACTCCACCTCAAAATAATGTGAATGTAATTGCGCAGAAGCTTATTGCGAAGGTTGCGATTCTCCAATACTAAGTAGGACCTTACGGTACGGTACGGCGGTTAATGTTACCACCCTGAGTATTTGATTGCACGATGCAGGATTAGTAGATATGTATGTAGTAGTTTGACTAGTATTCGTTAGATGGCGTTGTATACATATTTCGCGATATTTTATTTTGTAGTGTAGGTGCCCTTGCTAATTTGTTTTTTACTTAAAAGAGCTTCTATTACTTTGTCACATTTTTATTGAACTATTAAAGATTAAGTCATGATGATCAGCCAAAACAGTGATTTATGTAGTATTAATAGATGTACTAATTTTTTTTTTCAGAATGAAATCTTTGCAGTATATTGAAATAGAACACGCTCATTATGAAGTCAGGTATGTAAAACTATTAATACATTTATTTTATTTTTTATTCTTACTAATATTTTTAAATACTATATAAATAAATTGGGCAGGTATCGAGACAAATGTGACGAGGTGTCGACATCGTTGAAGCATAAGGCTCAGTTATTGGCAGAGTTTGTAGCCGAAAATATGTGTGGACTCACGCAAGACAAAGATTGTTCATTACCTAGTGTCGACTTGCACTTGACGGATTTAATGGTACCTGTCTTAACTCTAATTATAGGTGATATATAATCTAATATATCTATATATACTTTATTTTGTTGAAGGGGGTTTCATTCTGTAAATCAAAACTATAAAATGGAATTTTGCAGTTTCTATAACTACTATCACCAAAGACGAAAAAGTAATCAACTTTTTAGTCCTTCGAGCTGAATATACTCTTTGAACATGTATATTTTATAATAATACCCCGTAACAAACTAAAACTCATTAATTAAGGGGGTTAAAAAAGCAATATATACAGAGTAAGTCAGCCTAGCTATAGGTTAACATAACCAAGTAATAAAGGATACTGATCATTATGTTAATTATGTTTTGAAGTAACTGCATTGTTTCAGATCGAGTTAAACTCTCCAGTGGTGGGTATAGGGTGGGTGAAGTGTGGCGGCGCGCTGGAGAGGGCCATTCTGTACAAAGCGCTGGCGGACCGGCTCGGGCTGCCGTGTTCGCTGCACCGCACCACCAGCTCCTACGCGTGGTGCGAAGTCGCCGTACCTGAAATTGAACCGGTACGATGTAAACAATTCGGACCTTCTTTACATACGTTATTGCAAAAAGGAACAAGTCAAGCCCTTTCCAGATATTAGTTTAATCATTTTAAAAGATAAGAAATATCAACATGATGTCACCCTAAAAGTCCAAAGACTGAAAAAGTTACATATATTAGAGGTTTTCATAGTAAACGATAATACCAAAGTTAATAACCAAGATACGATTGCAATTTGTAACCTCCATTGAAGGGTTTAAAAAACTTTTGGTCCTACCAACATGTGTTTAAATATAATAAAATGTGTGTATTACAATCTAAACTTATAACATGATGTTTACAGGAGGTAGACGTGGTTGTCGAGAACTTTCCAGCGGGCCTGCTTCGGGCTAACTATGTAGTAGACCTCACAGTGAGACCTGGTCGCTTGCTGCCCTGCAACAGCAGGGAAGCTAGGAACATGTGTGGACCTAAGTGTGCCCCACCCTACACCGCAGGCACACGTCCGGATATTTGTGTTTGCGAGGCCCTGGCACCACAGAGCACCAATAAGGACAATAAGCTATCAGGCAAGCAAGAGAAGAAAATGAGGATAGCAGATTACTGACGCAGAGCGCAGGACTTGTAAGATACGATGTGTTTTAGTCAAGTATCTGTGCCTAATCGACTACAAAGCCATAAATCAACAACAAACAAGGATCAGATAATAAAAAAAAATGAAACAAAAAACTACCACACTTGAGTAAGGCGGGTAATTAAATAGTGTGGAAATTGTCCTAAAGCTACTATAAGATTTTGAATTTATTTTACGTCCGTCGAATTAACATTTAAAAGGAATGATATGATAATAGTAGGGTGTGACGTCATGCATAGGTATTTCATACAAAAATGCATGACACCTGTCCTTTTTTACGTTTAATATAAAAATGCTGATTTGAATTTACAGTTATATCTAGTCTATTGAGACGAATGTAATGACTAAAGAGGCTGAAGACTTTCTCTTTAACAGGTTAACTTAAGAAAAGTTGCATAATTAATTATTGTCGCCTGCCGTATTTCCGAACCGATACGATCTTCAAACCTTCAAGAAAAGAGCGTACTCCTACCTAAAAGGCCGGCAACGCACTTGTGACTCTTGAGTTGCGGGTGTCTATGGGCGGCGGTAGTCACCTACCATCAGGTGACCCGTCTGCTCGTTCGCATAAAAAAAATAATAATATAGAAATCTGTTAAATGGTTTAGTTTTGTGTAGAAATAGACACACTCAAAATGACTACGTTGCGATACGTTGCGTCGCGTCGTGGAAATAGATGGATAATATGGTTTAATACTATGTATTTTTATTTCAGTTTTGGTTTGTTTGAAATATTCGTTTAGCAAATTAACCCCTAGAATTAATATGCCAATACAAAATTATAATGAAATAATATTTATTTTCATATCATAATACCATAATATGTACGTGTATCATTTCACATTATGAACTTACGAACCATACGTTTTTTAATGACACAGTAGTAACTTGAGACGAGAATGTTTTCAAGATTTGTTTTTCACATTTAGTCAAAATATCAATAGAGTATATCCATTTTAATTGTGTTCTTATATTTCTCGGGGTGTCACGACACAAGGCAAATCATGAGTCAAGATTTAGGGACAATGTATTGATTTGTCAATATAATATTCCCGATATATGCTTCTGTCTTTATAGCGATGGTAATTAATTTCTTCAATTACCAAAGAGGATACAGAAAGGTTATGGCCCAATGTTTATTGCAGTAACTTTCATTTCGCGATTTAGCATTAGTATTTACGAAGTAGTTCCTCTTTTTTTTGTGTAGATGGCGCCACACAATACTAACCTTTTCATTGGTTGTAGTGTGTATTGTTCTATACCTAGTTATAATGTATTATAACTTAAATTACTATTAGGTTCTGATTGTCAAGATACCTTAGTGATAATTATCGATGTCATTTTTTTTAATAATGAATATGAGATAATGATATTTAATTAAACTTACTAATATTAAGAATGCGTTTTCTTTTAAGCTGCAGTATTAGATGATAAATTATCTATGTAAATGTCTTGATGATTTGAATATATATAAATAAATTAAATAAACAGATGCCATGAAAAACAACCAACTACTGACTCTGTAAACATCTTGTGTAATCCGTCGGTATATAACCGCACCTATCAGCCTATTTAAGCTCAACATTGATAACGAATTCGCTGATGTTGATTGTAATGTCATTAACATGTTAAGAATAGACAAGTTAAATTGCTAAAAAAATGTAGAACCCGACTGTATTATTAAATTTCTTTCTACGTTCCCTCGAAACCTTATAGGCTATGTCCGATCCACTGTTACGACGATTTAAATCATATTTAAAATGTGGAAATCCAACAAGCCGTCTTAAGTTGCAGAGCGTTAAAAAACATACATACATACACTCGAAAAACAGAACTCTCCCTTCGCAGTCGGATATTTTTTTTAGCAGAATCTATAATCACGTAAGAATGTTCAGAACTGTTAAGGAGTTTATGTAGTTAAAAGAGCGTATTGGTCTCGAGGCATGAATTGGACTTAGTTGTGAACATTTCGATTTAAAATAAAACTATTACTTATATAGAATTGTTTTTATTTAAGCTTTACACAGTGTTACCTAATAGAGGTCGACAATAAGGTCTACATAAATATAATTCATATCAAAATTCCTAAAAGGCACGTATATGATACATTGCACAACAAATGGACGGACAAAACGATCACAAACATTTATTCTTATCACGATTAAATTAATTACGTTGCAGGTAATACATCATTACTCGATTTATAATTGATAAATATAAATTATATTAATATTAGTATTTTATACTAAATTATATATAAAAGATAACTAACAGGGCTATTAAATATTTCTTATAAAAACAGATTTTAGAACTTAAATAAAAAAGTAACCTATCAAAATACTAGCACGTAGTATGTTCAAACAAGTTTTATACGATATGGCTACCAAGAAGTAAAAAATTATTATAAAGAAAAAAGTAAGATGTGCAAAATACAATTAACATTAAATATTCTGAGAACATGAGTCATTTTAGGTAACTAAGCGCCGCTATTAAAGCTTACTCAAGAACCACTTGTAACAAAGTTAAAAAAAAAAAACAGGACAGTTGCAAAGATAAAATGCTTGAAGAAATTAATTGAACACAGTAATAAAGTTCCATAATACAATCTAAATAAACGAACTGCGTATGTACATACGCTCACGCTTCTATCCCCGAAGAAGGGCACACAAAGCAGAATATAACAAACATGAAATAATTAAAGATGCTTTGTTCATAGACAAGTTTTATGTCCTTGATTTACAAGTAAGAAGCCTAAAATATATAAAATCCGACTGCACTATAAATTTTCACTTTTTTTGCTGAACATCTGGAAATTTCTATCAAAAAAATATCACACATACGTACAACCGAAAAACACTCCATCCTGCGCAGAAGTGTAAAAAAAATATCATATTTTGCGGTTAGGTCGAGAGTCTACTTATAAATAATTCAGTCTATATATCAGTGTGGTAATGGCATCTTTCTATAATAACCGCTGGAAGCCGCCAGTTTTAACATAAAAATAACAAACGCTATTAAAATTAAAGTAAATCATATACCTAGATGAAAAAGACATAAGCGACGTTATGTATTTCGTATTGTTTAAGATTTTGTTGCATACCGTAAAAAATGTATGTATGCATGTACATGAACAATACTTCTTGTAATACTAAGTAGTCAATAATTCAAGTGAAAAAGTCGTCTGTATTTTGAGATTTTTCAAATGCTTAAATTAAAAAAATATAAAACCCGACTGCATTAATAACTTTTCTTGTTATTTTCTTTCGCTGACTTTATCTCGTAATTATTATTCATCTTTATTACTACTATTAATAGGATTTGATGACAAAGAAACATCATACACATAAAACATAACCCTCTTCCTTGCGCAGTCGAGGAAATACACCATTTGTATAAAAAAAATGTAATAACTTACAATATTGTTATTGACCAAGTTATTCCCAGGCACGACCTGAGTCATACATCTTGTGTTATGTAATTATGTTACACATCTCAAATTTATTTATTTACACAAATTATTATTTAAATATAGTCTTCATAATCTTACAAGTTTAGGTGATTTTATAGTTACATTTTAAAGTATTATATTTATATATTTTATGGTATATACTCAGCGAGCTTGGCTATTTAAAATGTGCAGTCATTTACGGTTAGGAACGGCGCAGTGACCACAAAGATGGATGAACAGTGGAGGATGGCTACTCTATGACAAGGAAATTAATATAGAAAGCAAGAAAATTGTCACACGACCATCTGATGCCAAATAATTTTATGTGAAAATATCAGATGTATTTTATATTTGGTGTACAATAAAGATATTCCTAGTATATATATATATATATATATATATACATATATATCATGACACATTTTTTATCCTGGATACAAAGGACAACACAACAGGCCAATCAAGCATTGCTGAATAGACCTTAAAATATTGCTTAAACAGTTGTCTGTGGTACTCCATGTACAATTTGTGTCCTGGATCTTGTTCTTGGCAGTGGCTCCGGTATCCTGGATACGGAGCTCTCTTTCAGAGACAGCGCTGAACCTGTAGAGGCTTCTGAGGGGGGGCGGGACGATTGCACTTGGGGCTGGCTTATCTGTAATGTTAGCACAGTAAATATCTCAAATTAAAAACGAGAATACGTCCGCTTTAAACAGACGACAGTTAAACCTTTATTCACTAGAGGTACAGATATGAAGATTTGCATATTGACAAACATAATTTTGATTTTTATTGCGGTTGGGTATTAAATATGCCATATTAATTAGAAAATTCTTAATTTTCGAGGGTTGGTTGAGTATCACATATTACATTGTAGCGACGCGAGTTCGTTCTAGTGGAAATATTGAGGTGTAACATATTTCTAAGATTTAAAATTGCCTATGTGTTATTCAGACTATAAAATATCTCTGTGCCACATAAAGCATATAGATCCGTTTAGTCGTTTTGGGGTGATTGAGTCACAAAATAAACTAAACATTGTTTTGCCGAGTGAGTGAGGGTACCGGAGACCTTACACCCCCTCCACGCACCGCCCCCCCTCTTCTTTCCCATCCCTCATCTCACTCTCCCTTCCTTCATCACCCTCAAAGGCGGATAAAGCACTTACGCCTCTTGAGTTGCAGGTGTCAATGGCTGGCGGTTGTCACATACATGTTCGTCTGTCCACATATATCATAAAAAAACAAAGATCCATCTAACTTTATTTATTCTAGTAGTGACTATATAATATCTTTGAACGGCCCCATATTTTGACACACTGGACGCAGATTATTTGACTGATATTAAGGGGATATGGAAGTAGTTGAAAACAATTGAGGAATATCTTACAGTTCTAGCTATAGGCTGTGGCGTGTGCGGTTTCTTGATCGGCACGTCTCTATATTCGTAGATATTCTCCCTGGAGCGGGTCGAATTCTCTATGCCGCTCTCCTCTACTTCAGGCACCATGAATATATCACCATCGTAGTATCGATCTGTTTCACTAGAATTTTTAATAAAAAAAAAATACTGGTTATTTTTTCTAACTTTGAACTGTTTGGAATTTTAATTGTTTGGAATTTACTGATTCTGCTATTGGGCAAGCTACTTCAAACCAGTCTTCTTAAAAGTTAGTAGGGGGGATTTTGTTAGGCAGTGGGTGTCATGTGGCTGAAATGATGACAGGAATATCATTTGAGTCATACGGCGTAGTTGAATGAGGCGATTTATCGAATTAATTAAAATATTATAGCCAAGTGTATACGGCATTTGAGATGATATTGCATTCGATTTGTTTTCAAATATTTAAAATCAAAATTTATTATTTAGAATACTAAAAGCTTTTTAAATTATTGAAAATTCATTAAATATTTTATTTTAGTTTCGAAGATATCGGTAGTAAATTAGTATTTGTAGAAAGTTATACACAAATGAGACATCAAATAAAAAAAAAAACAATAAAAACGAAGTACACAAACAAAACATGCACACATATGTACACACTACACATTTACAAAAGCTGCTATTAATTAAGCGTGCAGACCATCGTACCGCAGATAATATATGCCCATATTACGATTTAAAAAATATAAATTATTATATTTATGTAGGGTTTTATGTCTTAACCGACTTTAAAAGAGAAGGTTCTCAATTTCGTGTTATTTTTATGTTTGTTAAAGAAAAACTCCGTCATTTATTAACCGATTTAGAAAATTTGTTTTTTCTTTTAAAGATTATGTTTGTCGCTTCTCGTTTGGTCCCACTTTTAGTTAAATAAAATATTCCACCTCCAAGGTGGAATATTAAGGCAGAATTATTATTAAGAATACGTGACTTCAATAATTATTTTTTAAATTTAATTGTTTGTTCTTGAGGTTACGGTTTGAAAAAAATATTTTACCCCTAAGGTGGAAAATTACGGGATGAAAAATACAGTTGTATTTACGATTTATTATGAATTATTGAAGTCAGAAGTATTTTTTTAAAAAGTAATATAGTTTTTAAGGGTAGCTGACGGATAAGGTATGCGATTGATTAAACATATACACATATATGTAAGCATGAGTGTGTTAAGCAAAAATTGTAATCAGATTTAAAGAATAACAACTAATCAACCATTACGACCTGATACAATTTTACATTATTTGAAATAAATAATGTAAAGTAAATAAAAAATATTATAATAATTATAATAAATAGCGGCTAGGTAATAATTTTAATTGAACTGGGGGCCTTTACCAAGTGTGACCTCTGGCACCGTCAAAGCAGGCAGACTCACTAACTTTATAAAGGCTTCCGCGTCGGACGGTAACTAATCGGACATCCCCGAAACAAACAAGTGAATAAAACCGTTCATATTTTTGAATATTAATGTGGCTCTCGAAAGGTAATTAAAACATATATTAATAACATACATCAAAAACATATATTCTACTAGTAGTACGATGTACAATATACTATGTACAAATAAATGAAAACATATAAAGCTACAAGCATATTACTAATGTTAGTTTCACGTACATAGCCGGTATCATTTTCCATTTTGGTGGTCTAGCCCTGTTAAAAGGATTACAAACATGTCAGTACAGGATTTCAAACAAACACATCCTACAATGTGTGTGTGTGTATCCCATCAATACCATATATCAATTGGGGGCAAATATCGGATATATAATAATTATTTGGAATATTATTCTATTGTGATGACCCTTTCATTATATGTATTTAAATAGTAAGCACTAACTGAGACCAATTGAACTTTTGATACACAGCATAGAAAGTTAACTGTCATTTTTTTACTGGCTACAAAAATGATTCCTCTCTGCCTGATAGAAAGCAATACGTAAGCAGTCAGTAAACTAAATACATTTTATTTATTATATACTGTGATGAACTAATTATAAATTAAGTAGAACATATATAAAGATTATTATTTAGAACTAAAGGTACCTCAAACATTTTTAAACTCAGAAAGAAATTGAAAAAATCAGAGTCACAAATTTGGCATTTTCCAGAAACGTTTACCCCTCAATATTATTAATACACGATACGCGTGTTTCTCGGTAGAGGAGAATAGGGTCACCCTATATATTCTCGTGGGTGATTAGACCCCGTGATCCCGTGATTAGACTGTTATCTATCAGTATATATACAGTTATACACACACAGTATATATACAGTTCTCGGTGACGGCAATGGGCTTGCCCCCTTACGTTAGTGGGACTGAATTATGGTAAGCAAAATTGGGCGTTTAAGACAGTTCTGCCTACCCCTTCGGGGATGTGTATATATGTATATTTTAACATGTATAGTGTCATACCGTTTTGCGTTTCTCCACAACATACAGCAGACGACCAGCAGTACAATGAGCACAAGACAAGCGCTCGAAACCGACCAGAAAGCTATCTGCAATGGCTGTTTGGGCTCCCACCAAAACTAAAATAAAATAATTAATGTGTTTATCAATACTATAACAGCAATAAATTGTTATTAGCTGGCTTTTTAATGGAATCTAAAAATATCTTTATATATTATTTGTAAATTACATAGTCCCACGTAACAACAATACGGGTTAAAAATATCTTAAAAATATTTAAGTTACTTTATTTATTCTACTTTCAACAGTTTCTGAAATACGTATATCACAATAACTACACACATTTCAGAACAAATGTTCGAGCTGATCAAACAAATATTTGTCCTGGGTAGGGATCGAACCCACGAACCAGGCCTAGAAGTCATGACGCTGACGAACAGGCCATTTTGCATCAATGTATGACAAAAGTATTAATTGACTGCACGGATGGCGTAGCAGTTTAAGTGGTCACCACGCCATCTTCATTTTTGCCTAATGTTGTGGCTTCGATCCCCGCACGGGACAAAACTTTGTGGAATTCACAAACTGTTGAGTCTGGGTGTTCTTTGTGTCTGTTGTTTGAATGTTTATAAAGTCACCCGCAACACAGGAATGAATTCTAGTGCGATAGTTGTCTTTAAAAAAAAAAGAGAAAAAAAAGAACTTATTTACACAATACATTATACATAATTCGTTAGCTGGAAAGTTATGACACAAGGTAACTGTGTCGTTTCCAGCTTACCTCAGTAATAGGTGGGTAAGTAGGCACAAGCCGGCCTATAACAGTGGGCAGGTACATGCTCCAGAAGGCCAGCTCCGTTTGTCTGTAGTTCAGCATTATTGAAGAGTTGAACGTCGTGTTCAAATTGAGGTACCGAAGTTGTCCAGCTTGAGCCATTTCAAAGTGAATGCCTAAAACTCGGGAACGAGTTGGGTTGCTATAACAAAAAATAAATACATAAATCTTTAATTGTAAACTCTTTGGAATTTTTTAGATATTAGTTTTGAAAATTGATTATAAATTAGGAAAAAGGTTGGAAAATTGTTTCTGTTTATTTAAATATAACGTACTTTTATTTATTTATTCCTATTTACTTTATTTATTTTTATAATTCTAAGAGAGGTGACATGAATAAGCTCTCATTAGAGTAGTATAGTGTCACCCATCTCTTATTGTCTAGGTGTCGTAAAAGGTGATTAACTTTTGTGATCTATCAGGCAGTATACATATATACACACCTAAAGCACCCGGATGCCAACAGTAAGTTTGCCCCTTGTCACGTAAGTGGGACTACACTATTGTTCGCAAAAAGTGGGCAATTGAGACAGCTAATTGCCTACACACTGGAGGATAAAAACGTGAGCATATTCTTTTATGATTTTTTTTACTACTACTAGTAATGTGAGTCACACTTTACTAGTATTCTTATAAACCCCCCAGCTAACCTTAATGTGTTGGGGTGGGGCATTGACGGCAGTGCAGTGGGTGAGGTTCAAACCCGCAACCACTTTATTATAAGTCCGACACTTAAGCATTAAGCTACCGCCGCTTCATGTATGTAATTAGTATCTTTTGTGCTCATTTATATCTCCAGATTTATAATTAAGTTACAGATTTTTGAAAATTTATCATTTTCTAGCAACAGTTAAATAATATACATATTATACAATGAGTTGTTTAGAAATTAACTCCAATGCAGCAATAACTTGAGACTTACTAAACATACCACAATATGAAAATGGTAGGGTTCACAGACAGTAATTTAATGTTACTTTGTATGTGAACATAGTGTAACTTACCCAAATCTCGCAAAGTCCGAATAAGTCCTCATAAAGAAATGGCTCATATTTCGATCATTGTTGGTCCAGGCTCGCTGGTCTCTGCGCTGTTTATCAGGGAAGAACTCTTGGTCCATGAATGGAGCTCCAGTTAAGAAGAAATGTTCAGTGTCATGCGCGTATCGTCGCCACTCCTGGAAGGAGAAGGCTTCCACGGTTGTGTTGAGCACGTACATATATACGGGCACGTTTTGTTCCAGGAGCAGTTTCACCATTTTGTCTGTCGGCGCACGGTACAGGAAGTCTGATAACAGCTGTAATACCATAAAGTATTGGAACTAGTTTTAAGTAAATAGACAGGTATATAATATGATATTTGACTGTCAAGTCAAATAAGCATCTTACTAAACAATAAAACAGTCGGTTCGGTACATTTTAGTATGAAATCATAATAAATGATAATTTAAAAAAAGTAACAGCACTAGTAAACTATATACTATTTTTGAGCCGACTTAGGGGAACATATTTTTTTTATCACCCCACAATAACACAACATAACTTACATGAATATATTGATCCCTTATAGCACTAACGTTATGCGGTTCTGGGTGGTACGTGTACATATATCGGATAGCTTCATACACTCCTCGCGGATTCAACGTGTAGTTGTATCTTAGTACCAGCTCTTGCACCTTTTGATTGAACCAGTCTTCTGAGATCTCATAGTTAGGAGCTAGAGAATCATTGTTATCTGTAAAGGGAATACAGTATTTTTATATAGACAAATTAGAGTAAACTAGTAGTTTAAAGCAGTAGGATCTAATTTACACACTCACACACGCACGTACGTACGTACACAAGCGTGCACGCACACAAATTCACTTTAATTGCAGTGTTTGTTTACTAAGTTGTTAATTTGTAATAACAACAAACTAAACATAAAGATGTCATTATTTTAAAAAACATTTGAACCGATTTTGATAAATTATATTTTATATGTGTTTATAGTACGAGTGCCATATGGTATATAACATACATACATTGGGTTGGCTCGACCGGAGTAATACCACAGCCTCACAGAAAACAGGTTGTCAAATAATGCTTGCCTTTTGTGTCACCGAGTGAGTGAAGTTACAGGATGTCTAAAATACCCTCTCTCCTTTTTACCCCCCAGACACCCTCCAAGGCGCGAAGAGCAATAGCGACTCTTAATTTAAGGATATCCACGGGCGGAGGTAGTATCTTACCATCCGTCTGCTAGTTTGCCACCCATAATATAAAAAAAATATATTCCATTCTACTTACACAGTACATACGCAGCTTCCTGGGTAGTGACACCTGTCATATATCTCAATGCTGGATTGAACATTCTCCTCTTGATTAGGTCCTCGGGCATGGTGTTCAAAAAGTGCCAGTCCCGCTCTCTCCAGCCGTCGTACCACTCGTCTCCAGGAAACGTGAAATTGTTTTCGAGGACCGGCCCCCAGGGCATGAAGCCTACTTGAGGCTACAAATTTAAATCCAATAAAAATTGAAGAAAAATATTTTATTTAAAATCCATCAAAGGAAGTTTTATTCTTTAAACACTCACAAGATTGTTGCTACATTTTAGCATAATCGCATTGTTAGTGGTATTCATATTTATTAAGGTAAACGGTTTTACTCGCGTGTGTATTTCGGGTATGACCCTGACAGCATCGCGGAAGTTCGCTTCACCTCCTAGATAAACATCCTCGTCTTGTATCTCAAATACACATGTGAGTTTAAAAGCCGTTTGCCATTAAAACACGTGTTGTCACATGTTTGTCACAATTATCACTTCTCCTACTGAACAAAGAGCTACACAAGAGCAGTGCTTTTCGTTTTCTCCAGTATCTGTTATGCTGGCTGGTTCATAATTTTATTAATTTTGAAAACTTTGCTATCCTGTCTCATAAAAAAGAAAAAGAAATGCCTACCTTGGAGGGAAATTCATTGTTATCAAAAACTAAATTACTAGTTAAAATCAAATAATTAAATTTGAAATAATAGAAATTACAAAATAATTTTGTTGTTTAAATGATACTTTGCCCGATTTATTCTCATGAGGTTCGATCGACTATATAATTTTTTTTATAATGATATTACCTTTTTTTTAACGTGTGGAAACCCCCACGGATCATCACCCTACTGGGACCGGTAGGGTGGTATTTTGGACTCGAACCGACTAAAACCACGTGGTGTTCCGTCACATAGTCCTATTGCCAGACAATAGGCAGACTTGGCCGCTTATTGAACAACAGACGACCCCGCTGTGGTTTAGCTATATAATGATATTACCTGTCGTGTCTGTGACAGACCTGTCGATTGTACCCACTCTGTAGTAACATAACACACACACACACACACACATAACGAAAAGCCAAAAATAAATAATCACCTGAAACTCAGCATTCCCTAGTTCATAAAAGCTTCTGCCTTGTCTGAGACAGTTGACCAGCCTCCACGACGAGTCTATGGGACAACCGAGAAGTCGGCCGAACACTAGCGACGTGTTTTGTACCCTGAACTTGTCTTCGATAAGTGCCCACTCTGCCAACGCTGATCCACTCTGTGATGAAGAACAGTCAATTAATAGACAGCCAGGGCATTATAGGTAGTATATTAGGGTCGTAAAAATAACTAAGGGATCGGACTGTTATCTATCAGACAGCATGTATACGGGCGTCATACAATACCCGAATTATGGCATTAGGCTTGCCCCCTATTGCGTTAGTGGGAGTAAATTGTGGTTAGCCCTAGGCTTGAGTGTATGTATGTATGTAATGTATGTATGTATGTATGTAATGTATGTATGTATGTATGTATGTATGTATTTATGTATGTATGTATTTATGTATGTATGTATGTACGGTATGTAAATGACCTCATTGTTTACTTGAAATAATAGCATAATATGGATTAACAGTACTTCGAGAAGTTAGTTAGCATACATGAGTAGGGTTTCTTCTCCCAAATAAGGAAAAATGTAGAAATCCTCTACTTTTATTTATGGCATAGGCAGGCAAACAAACAGACGGGTCACCTGATGGTAAGTGACGATCGCCGCCCATGAACACCTGCAGCTCAACACTTGTAAGTGAGCTGCCCACCTTAAGAGTGGTAAGGAGGGGGAGCTCATGAGAACTGGGGAAAGCATTGTTAAGCCAATCGTAAGAAAAGTAAAAAATGTTCCCGCTAGTTGTCTAAACCGAATCCTTCATACCTGAGCTATAATCCTAGTGACAAGATCCCTGGTCTGAGGCGCAACGGCCAGCAGTCCAGCTGAAGCCGCGCCCGCTCCGGGACCGAAGAGCGTGATCGAAGTCCTGTCGCCGTTGAACGGAGTGATGTTGTCGTACACCCACCGGAGCGCCATGGCCTGGTCTAATATGCCATAATTGCCTGGAGAATTCTCATCACCGGTTGATAGGAAACCTGAAATATGCCAATCGATCAGTTTTTTTTTAAAAGCAAAAGAACCTCAAGTATCCAAATCTGTATAAATTCGAAACATTCAAGTGTTACGTAGGCAAGAAACAATTTTAAGGCTCATTTCATGATATTCTCTTTCGTATAAAGGCTCTAAAACGCCATTTACTCCTCTAGATAATCTAAACGCTTGTATTAGTAGTTTGCGTCTGTATTGTATCTAATCGCCCTTTAAATTATAGTAAAACTTAAAATACCATCAACTTTATTCACATATCATATTATATAAGGGTCTCCAACGCTATAAAGATATCTCTCGCTCCATATCTATAGCTGCGCAGCATATGTTAAGATCCTCTTCAAAGCAGGAATACCCCAAACAATAGGCTCGAGAGTAATTAATTCGGCTTACATAAAAAATCCGAAAATCTCGTAAACTATAAATGAAATAAAGTGCACGGCCTTCACGACTACGACTTGCTGAAGCTAATTTAAAACCATTTATACCTGCAAACGGCTCTAAACTGGAGCATCGTATTTGTCCATTTAACACAATTTAGGTCACTAAGCTAGCATTATTATTTACGAGATTTTCAGATATTTTTATGCACTCCAGGTTCATTGCTCTCGAATGTATTTCCAAACAGGCATATCCATATCAAAGCAGGGATTTGTAATGTGACCTATTATTAAATTCAGAATTTGTAATTCAACTCACCAAGAGCTCCCAACCTATAGTTGAGAGAGACAACGACGACATTGTAAAAAGCGGCCAGCATATGACCGGGGAAGAGATTGGAAGCTCCCGATGTGAACTGACCGCCGTGGATATACACCATTACTGGGTATCTCTGGGCTGTGGATCCGGCTTCAGTCTGAGAATAGAAATAACATAACATTATATGGTATAACATTGCATACTATACAGCTAGATTGGTAATTCATAAAAGCTGATTGATTATATGTTAGGCATTACTATGCTTTGCAAAAGCGAAGTTCGTGGAAACCGGTGATAATACAGTAAAAAAATCGTCTGAGATATAACACTGTCATTATATTATAACTTTCTTCTGACCGTGGCTTCGCCCGAGCGGTACGTGATGAAAAAATAGCCTTTATCGTTAGTCAGGGTTCGACGAAACTACATATCAAATTTAATCAAAATCGTTTCAGCCGTTTAGCAATGAAGAGATAAGACTCGACTGCACGGATGGCGTAGCGGTTCAAGTGTTCACCTCGCCGAGTGTTGTGGGTTCGATCCCGCACTGGACCATACTTTGTATAATCCTCAAAATGTTGTTCTGAGTCTGGGTGTTCTTTGTGTTCGTTGCTTGAATGTTTGTAAATCCCGCGCGACAGAAATTGATCCTAGTGCGGGATGTCTTTTTCAAAAAAAAATAAGAATAATAGATATATAGATGATTACTTTCACTTTAGATAACTTAATAAATAGTTTTACTGTTACATTTAGTATGTACTTTAGTACCAAGAAAGATGCGGCGGCTGTTAAATTCAAACGCGATTTTTTTTATATTACTTAATTGCAATGATACAAAATAAACACCATTTGCGTGTAGCCCAAACTCGCAACTCAAACATCATTTTCTACGATCGATTCGTTGAAACAAAAAATACCATAAAAATGTAGATTATTAGATTTTAGATTAAAAAGTAAATGAAATGTTTAGCAGCAAAAATCATTTCCAAAATAAATACAAAAAAAATATAATAAATAAAAACAAGCAGACTATTAGTAATGATCAGTAATGAAGCAACAAGGGAGAGTTAGTGAAGTTTGGCACGCGCGACATAAATGTGCCAGCTCATCGCTAATTAAGTGATAAATAATACTACAACGTTGAAACATAGCTTAGCAGACATTTCTGTCGTCTAAGTCACTACGTGTGTGTTGATATTTGTACAGATGACACTGAAAGATCTTTTGAAATGTTACTCACTTCCCGATTCAAATACTGTCACGTAAAATTATGAGACAGGTAGAAAACATACGCACAAAAGATGATGATTGTAGATGATGGAGTCGGAAACATTACAGTCATCATCACCTCCCTACAAATATCCCAAATTTTATTTAGGAGCGATGTAATTAGAACATTGCATTGCGAGAGTTTTGGTTAGTTGAGAGCACAGTTGGTACAGAGTTTTAAGTGGCCTCGCCACTAGGCTGCCGCGGCCATTGCTGCTCGATCCCTACACGGGACAACACTTTGTGTGATCCTCAAGCTGTAAGCTGTAAATACCGCAAGTCTCAGATGAGGAAACGGGCCTGAGACTGCAACAGCTAGCTGAGGCCAGGGTCTCGTACCCGAATGTGAACTTAACTCCCCGTGCCTCGAGAGACCCCTAGAACAGGAACACCTCCTGGCTATGTAACATATAATTCCCTACGGAATTGAATTGAATGAAATAGGTAGTTTAGTTTTCTTGGGTTTGCATTTCAAAAGTAGAGTAAGCCCGGCCTTGAATCTTGTGAAGAATATGGTAAAGAGATAACTTTTTAGTGACAAAACATAAAACAGTACCTATTCCATATCTCCAACATATCGTAATTTACATAAACACTTTTGTTTCTTTTCGTTACATTCAATCTTTTTGGGATTGATCGATAAACTTAATCGATTTACTTAATCATTGTCAATTCGTAAAGGGTAGCTCTTAAGAAATTAGTTACAGTATAATTTATTATCTTTTTAAACCCTGAGTTATTGGATTACTAACCTACTCACTAAGGTCGAAATGTGTTAACTAGTTAAATTATAAAAAAAAAAATTGGATCTCTTATGCTCAAGGGTAAAATACACTCTATCGTCAGCAGTTACAGTTCATTTTCGAGTTAATCCTAAAGACAATTTCGACAATATGGTCCAATTGAAAGCAGTTGGCCTGTAACTAATGAATCATTGTTGACAGTTGAACGAGCTCTGATGTCGCCGAAAGCCAATTACTACTTCATTAGCTGTGTTCTGTTAGTACGTGACGGTGTGTATCGTTTGATCATGTTCATGACTTGGTACTGCGCCACGTTAGATTTGTCTCACTAAAACTAGCTCGTGTTCAGAGTAGCGAAATGACACTGAACGAGGTTTGTAAAAAATAAAACCTGACTGCGTTATCTCAAACCTTTATACCAATATGTCACTATAAAGACGTTTCAAACGACACCTCACATGTTGAAATCAAGCCGTTTGGGCTCTATGGTGTGACAAAGAACCATCATACACACATATAAAGAAAATGTGAGTTTTTTGGGGCAATCTTTAAATGTGTTTTTATGTAGTATTTTGTTTCTGTGAAAATGTAACAAACACGAAGATCAGAGAAGGTGGCAACAATTTTTGAAGTGAAAACTTCTAAAATTAACTAAACTGTTTTAGGCTCGTTGAGCACTTTGTGGGTGAGGAATAATAATAATGGAACTCGCGTTATCGTCACCGAACGCTTTCCATGAGCTATATGTATAGTGTTTAAAATCTAATAGCTCGACGATACAATTCACAAGTTACTTAGCTTTCCCTTTTATCGGCGGTCCCCAAATTGCCCGTATTTTTTTTTTATTCGCTCTTCAGCACGTATTTTCTACAAGTCAGTTTAGCCTTACATGGATACATAAAACAATAACTCTCATCGTGAACTAAGAACAGGCACCGGATTTAATAAAATATTATTTCGATTTTCATCTATATTAGCAACTACTGGCAAGAAATTGTGTAATGATGTTGAGAGCACGCGATTTACCGATTTGTGATACTTAAGCAAAAATATATATATCAATAATCTACAAAGATGAATGATTGAAGAATACTAGACTTGTAGAAAAAAAGAGTATGAACAATGAAACAATTAAATACTCCATATAAAATTAATGTTCGCAATAAAAGCGTTATCAGCAACGAGTTGTCTAAAGAATAATAATTTGCTAGAAGGCTCCCAAATAACGCAAATGTTAGTTTGTATGTTTGAAAATCATTCTGCCTTAACTACTGATTATTCTGCGGCGCGCAATAAAGATTATTCTTTTATATTGTACTTAACTAATCAATATGAAATTTTGGCAGGATATTGTCAGGAGAATAGAAACTGACATAAGGTACCTTTTCTTTCAGTAGTGCAACCTAACTAAAGATCATTCTACGTGTACCTTTATATATATATTTTTTTTTATACTGTAGGGGGACAGACGAACAGACGGGTCATCTGATGGTAAGTGACACCGCCGTCCATGGACACTTGCAACTCAAGAGTCGCAAGTGCGCTGCCCGCCTTTGAGGGTGATGAGGGATGGGGGATGCAGGGAGCGGAAAGAAGAGAGGAGGGATGAGGAGATGGAAAAAAGGACAAAGGAGATGAGGGGAGAGAAAAGGGGGGAGGGGGAAAAGGGTCTCCGGAAACCTCACTCAATTCGGGGAAATGCAACGCAAGCGTTACTTCACAACCGGTTTTCTGTGAGGCCGTGGTATCGCACCGGTCGAGCCGGCTCATTCGTGCCTAAGCATAGCTCTACCATTGAAAATATATATATATATATATATATATATATATATATATACTATGAAGACATCAGAAAGAAAATAATAATTATTACATATGAGGAACATTAGAAAATAGTTACTCAAATTATAACAGAACAGCTAATCCCATCCCATCCCATCAAATTATCCCAGAAAAATATTTATAAAAGCATATTATTATTTGAATAGTAAATTGAATTAAAATAATATAAGCGACAGTACCAACAGTGCCTTGAAGAGTGTCGCTTATAAATGGACGTTTCCAACAACGTCAACATTTCATACATATAATTATCATATACATAAAATTCTCGTGTCACAATGTTAGTTACCATACTCCTTAGAAACGGCTTGACCGAATTTTATGAAATTTGATATGCATATTCAGTAGGTCTGAGAATCGGCCAACATCAATTTTTCATACCCCTAAATGATTAGGGTGACCCTATACAGATTTTTTATGGCAGAACAACGTTTGCCAGGTCAGCTAGTATTTATCTAATTTAAACGGAGTTTGGAGTTTTATAAAATACTTGCTCGACAAAGATATAACTACTATTATTGCGTATACAACGATTTTTTAAGAGAATATGTGAAAATTCTACAATTAAGTAGGTTAAGTTTAATTATACAACAACAATGTCCATACCGTGACTGGCCTGTTGGTCCAGCGGTTAGTGACCATGACTGCTAAGCCAGAGGTCGTGGGTTCGATTCCCACCCAGGAAAAATATTTGTGTGATGAGTATGATCATTTCATCTATGTCTGTGTAATTTATCTATAATATGTATATATTAGCAGTATATAAGTATGTTTATCAGCTGTTTGGTTACCATAGTACAAGCTCTGCTTAGATTATGATCAGAAGGCCGTGTGTGATATGTGTCAAGTTTTATAAAATATTTGCATACCATAAAACCCTAACATTAACAAACCTATAATTTGACCATACTAGTACAATATAAATGATTATCAGGTGCATCATGGACAACATAAGAAAAAAAAAAAAAAAAAGGCTCTTTAGTAACATCACAACTGTAAATATATATGTTATATGACCTCGTTTACGCTGACCTACTTGGTCTATGCAATAATGTTTATAAAATTATGAAAGTTTATAGTATGTTTATAAAGGGGTAGGCAGCGGCATCTCAAACACCCACTTTCTGCTATTAATAATTAATGCCCCCTTACGTAATAAGTATTAAGTTTGCTATCAATAATAAAGGCCCCCTTTCGTAATAGGGTATAAGTCTATTTTTAGCCTGCCTAGGTACTACCTAGACTATCACCCCGTACCCGCTTGACGTTGAGTTTCGGGACACCCTGTATAGTTATAAATAAACAAACAACAACAAACTGGTCTTAGAGGAGACCATGAAAGTGTAAAAGAAAGGTAGGACGCCCCCAAGCCAGACGATAGGCGTTGATATGGCTCACGTTGAGAGGCAGCAATTGACTCCGATAGGCTGAATGATGATGATTCGTTATTTGTAAATAGTATTCGTGCATGCCTTTAATGGGCCTGACATAATTTACCTTTAATACCATATCATGTCGATAAATATAATAATAATTATGTGGGATATAGATTCAGTAACCATTGTGCCGATAGTCATATCAGCACAAGGGTTGATTGCTAAGAGCCTTTTTTTTTTTTTTTTTAACGTGTGGAAACCCCCTCGGGCCGTCATCCCACCGGTGTTTTCAGTGGAACGGGGTGTCGGAATCGGACCGACTAAAACCACACGGTGTGCCATGCTGCGCTTAAAATAGGAGGAATCCGGGAACAGCTTTAGTAAGACATCCGGACCCCTCCTAGCGCTTTTGCCCGCAGTTCAGTAGTTTAGATTCCAGAGTAGTTGAGATCCAGGCACACCAGGACGTCGCCTCCTTGCGGCTGGCCTTTATAGCGGGTGGAGGGGAAAACCCGTCCCGACCACCCACAGCCACACTCAGGGTGATTGCTAAGAGCCTCGACCAACACATACAGAGGCTCACGTTAGGTAGCTAGGTTAAGGGCCTGATTGAGACGGTGGCGCGATGTGTGCCGCACGTGCCTCTCTAAACTGAAGAGGGGACCAGGCCCCCCTACACTGCAGGGGTTACCGGAGGCTTCCTTGTTAGGGTTTTCCCGGATCCCTTGCAATAGACCGTTTGTGACGGAACACCGTGTGGTTTGAGTCGGTTCGAGTCCGACATACCATCTCTCTGTTAGCTTCGGTGAGGTGATGACCCGTGGGGGTTTCCACACGAAAAAAAAAAGGTTAAGGACGTGATGCAAAAGGTTCCTGTCTCTGGAGCCCTAGCCCCCGGTAGCTTGGCAGCATTACTTTTTATATATTTTAAATATATTTTGTTTTTTTTTTTCTTTAATACTTAAAAATGTAGTTTATATGTTTGGTAAATAAAGAGTATAATCATAATTATTATAAATGTATATTATTATTAATTATTAATGCTCAACAATAATTTAAAAGCTTCATTAATTGCTCAATTGCATTGTGCCCACAGAGACTACTCTCAAGTTTCTGGTGTCTATGAGAGGCGGCAATTACTTATCATCAGGTAATCTGTAACCTTATTTGCCCTCCATACTATAAAAAAAGAAATTATCTATAACACTTACAGTAGGTGAAAATATGTTTAGGTACAGGCAGTCCTCATCCATATCTCTGATGCCTTTAGTGGCGCCTGTGAACCGGACTGGTTGCGGGCAAGCTGGACCCCAATCCACAGCTTGTATAAGTTGCCAGCCTGGATGTTGTCTTGGGGGCTGGAAACAAAAAGTTACTAATTTAAATAAAAAAATTAAGAAAGATATAACCAACCATCTTCAATTACACATTCGTAGCGCATGTGATCTGAAGAATTGTCTCTAACTCCTAAAAATTCAAAAGAACCTTTTAATTTTTCCGGAAAATTTTATTTTATAAGTCACATACATGCATATGCTCAAGCCAATATCCCCTTAGGAGTATGCACAGGTTTATTAAGTACCCACATTTTGCAAATTAGAATTTGGTCCCTCTAATGTTATAGGGCGCATAACTGTTGCCCAAATTCAGGCAATATTCTGTATACATCCTGATAAAAGCAGTCTGATCACTTTTATAAGATTATGAGAGAATAACTTTCAATCTAAAGTCTGCATTCCTATTCTTACCTTAAATCGCCCTTCGAGTACTGGCGGCCTGGCATACGGTATACCAAGGAAAACTGACACTTCTCCTTGTATCCTCTCTACAGGGCTCAGCCATGGTCTGAATCCAGAGTCTGGATCTGGATTATCATATAAGTATACCTGTTGAATTATTAATATTGATAAATTTTAATACGCAAATGTATTTTTTTTTTTTTTTTTAATTTTACTTTTTCATTGTCCTTGATACTGACTGCTGTGCCAGAGGTTGTGAGTTTAATTCCCTCATGGGACAATAGTTGTCCCAAGTCTGGGTGTTCTTGGGAAATAAAAAAAAATTAAAAATATTTAATTTACCTTAAATCCCTGTACTTGTCCATAGTTAGTTGTGACAAAGATATCTCTCTTTAGCTGCCTGGAGTCTCTTCTTTCTTTACCTTGTAAATCAGGTCTCCAACCTCCAAGAATCCCAGGAAATAAAGCATCTGGATTGTTTGGATCTCGGTTCTATAACAAAGGATATTATTAAATAGTTAGTCAAATTTGTTGTTTGTTACACTTTCTAATCTAAACTACTAAACTAATTATAATTACACAACTTATCCAGAACAGTACAAAAATTAGAAAACCTATAATAATATTTTTATTTAATGCAGAAGAGCCATGATAAGGCACTAATGGAATGGCTCAACCACATTACTCTGGTCGAGCAAGTCAATCCACAGCCTTACAAAAAAATTGTTGACAAAGAATGCTTGCATTGTATTGCTTGCGTGAGTGAGAGTACCGGAGGCCCGACTCCTCCTCTTCTCTTATCCCACTTACAAGTGTCCAGTGGTAGTAGCTGTCACCTACACACCGATCTGTTCGACTGTCCAGCACACAAAGCCACATCACTTTTTGTGTTTACCTACCTACTGCATATCCCCGTGAGTGGTTTTGTGTGCTTACAACTACTAAATAGTAGCCATTAATTTATAATCAATTGTAAATAAAGGGCACATAGTAAAAAAAAATGTTTAGAAGGCTCTGGCTTCTGACGGCCAGCAACAGCAAGTCATAGGTATGCCAATGTGACTTGCTTGCCTACACTTCCCAGTTTAATCCACATAAGGGACACTCTTTGCCTTCAATTTAAATATACCAGACTCTTAGTTCCTAAAGTGGTCTTTCCCACTATTGTCTTATGGCGTTTTACTGTAGGGCGGGGCTGCTGACATCGAATCCATCTTCATCTTGCAAAAGAGAGCTGTCAGAGCCATTTATAATCTTCGTCACCGCGAATCCCTCACTCAGGGAACTATTTAATATGATTAATATTATGATCCTACCTTGCCAATTAATTTATGAAAATATCATGTATAAAAAAAAATCTACATCTTTTAAATAAAATAAGTGATAAACATAATTTTAATACTAGAAATAAATTCAAATTAGATCAACCATTTTCCTGATTAGCTAAAGTACATAAATCTTTTATAGGGTACTGTATTCAATGTTATAACTAAATTCCTTGTGATACATTGCAATTAAATAAAATAAAATTTATAACCCATATTAAAAATACACTTTGTGAACAAGCTTATTACAAATTAGAGGATTATATCCAAGATCAGAATGCTTGGAAACATGGTGGTCCTGCTCAATAGGATAATTTAGAGTCTAGAGAAAATAAAACTGGTTGCTAATTATATTGTATTAGGAATTATATTTTTGTAACATTGATTTAAAGGCAGTAATTATTTAAACTCACACACTGACTTATTACTTGTTCTATGTAAATCATATACTTACTATGTTTGTAAATGTGTGAGCACCATGTATCTATCATAAAATTAGCATAATTTATCTGTCCTTGCTTAGCTTTAATTCTTTTTACCTATATTGGTATAGCGATTTTGTTCTGGGTGTATTATTTTCACACATAATTATAATTATATATAATATATATAAAACATTTTAAGAGAGTAACATAGAGTTTCTTGCCAATTCTTCTCCATATGAAACAACATTTTGGATAGGGCCACTACAATCAGTTCTATTTCAATCTAGATGTTGACGTTCCAAAGTGCCTATTAGGCCTATTTGAAATAAATGCTTTGACTTTATTAGAGACACCAAACTCTAACTGGCAAAAATGTGGTTGTTTTATACATCTTTGTCTAAACCTACATGGATATAGACCTTAGCTTTTTATCTCACTTAAAGGTGGCCATCATTTGCTACAATATATCTCCTTATTTTATTTCACTACTGTTTATGATTTGTATTTGTTCTAGATTAATTTAAAAACTTTTTTTGACTTATTAAATAATTTCCCTATCTTTTCCCTAACTTTTACAATGCAATGGTGAAAATAACCAGTTTAGAAGCACTTGTAAGGCCAATACTCAGATAGTCACACCTGTTACACATGAAGCAAAGGACAGTAGTGTGAACTGCTGGGCTAGGGTCAGAGAGAATTTAAAACAGAAATTGTGTCTACTCTTTAAAGTAAAACATTTAATAGTTACTTACCATATTAAATTTGAATTGATCATCCAAGGGGTTTGGGTTAATAGGATTGTAAGGAAACCCTCCAGGCTGATTTATATTAGGATTATATGGGTTGTATCTTGTAGGGTCTGTCCCATATCGTCTGTTATTGAAAACATAAGTCCTATAATCACTGTCGCCTGGGCTAGGCCGCCTTGTAGAACGAGAAATGTCTTCTCTAGAGTTGTAAAATTCATTATTAAATTGTCCATTATACAAGTCTTTATTCGACTGGCATTTAACATTAGCATACAGAAACACTGTCAATAAATATTTTTTAAACATTTTCACATAACTTGAAACACTATAAGCTTATAAATCTACAAGTTTCCGGGTGAATCACCATAATACACTTCGTACGGTTCTTCGCAATATTAATACAATAGGGGCAACTTCATGAATTAAAAACACATTTGAATTCCACCTAATTCACCGTGAATGATGTTAATTACCTATAATTTACTGTGACTATTAGAATATGTGGGAAAACATTGTTAGAACTCTTTGTACAACGCGTAACAAAGTGTTCATAAACAGTTCCAACACATTTCACTATTAATATTTTTTTATCTGTAAGGCCTAATTTTGATTTAGTACAATGTCGCAAAGGTACATGAAGGCTTATCTGTTTGTAATCAGTAACTTATCAGTATCAGAGCGTACGGCAACGCCCAGATCATCACAGTTTGTTTACTTCAACTTTCGAGTTCGCGTTTTTAACTGATTTCGACATGCAATCGACTGCTATGCTCTAGTTTCGAACTGATGTTATTTTGTCGTGACGGTTAACATTAGACTAATTGTGAAAAATTATTCTCTACATATAATGGTAAACTGAGATGGAAGTGGATGGGTTTTTTTTTACAGAGTTTAGAACTTTTACTTTAAACTATGTTAAGAAAAGTGTATATAAACACAAATTGACGATTCTGTTTTTTTTTTTGCAAAATATGGTACCCACTATTTCTCCAAAATAATATTTTGTTAATTAAAAAATGTTTTATTAATTAAAAATTGTAATGTACATCACTGACTAACTGTTATTTTTTAAGAAGTCTATTTTATTATGTTATAGAGAATGTCGGTCTGCGTCGACTGCCGTTCTAAGGTCAATGACTTCATTCGTTCAGTAATAATGAAAGATGACGGAATTCAGTGAATTATAACGATATTAAAAATGCCGAAATTGTGGTGACATCTCCACAAAGGCCACAATGAAGAATTGAATTGAATAAAATTTAATAAAAATAAAAATATAGTAACAGTAGTGAGAAACACTAAAACAGGAGATCTAAATAAAATCATAATCTTATTGTAATATGTAAAAATTGTACATCAAAAAAAAATCAGGTAGCTTGTGTAGTTTGAGTAAAATAACTACACTAATATTACCTATGATGTTCAGACATATTGCTCAAAATACTATATTATACTACTTAGTAGGTTGGTAGGTACTGGAAACAGCTGTGGTAGACGCGCTTGAGATGGAAATACCTATGTTTATAGGTATATTTCTTCAAGCGACAGGCGTTTCTAATCCATGAAGAGTTTTTCTGTGGTGCACTGCTTCTAAAACATCAATTAGGTCAGTTGTTCCACTAGGTACATAATGAATGTTTTTCATAAGCCTTATTCTTTTTCTGTATAAGTTTATACAAACCAAGTAGGTATAGAACTATAGAATACATACTTATGAATATTTAGCAACTTTTTTAAATTGAATTAAATAACATTTAAAATAAATTCGTACTAGCGCTGTCGACAAATGAGAACCGACATTAAAATTCGAGGTATCATCATAAAAGCTCCTAGTTTAGTAAATAGGCAATAATAAAATAGCAACGTTGTCTACTTTATGTGGTTATTTGCCTGACCCAATTAAGCTTATTTGCATTTCCATTAAAAAGGGTTCGACGCCGTTGTTCATTGCGAAATAACAGGAATAGACGAGAGTAATTTTACAATATTTCAGATTAGTTAAAAAATGGCTTATAGAAAAAGTGAAAATAGTCAATAGTTACTACGTTTTGTAGGGTTTATCAATCGTTCAAAGCCATGATGTATTGATGATCAGTAACATGAAAAATTTCCTAATGATACTTAACTATGTAACGCGTCACATACGATTACGTCCTTGTTTTAATTAAGGCCGGGCTCAGCGCTATTTAAAATCATACTATGCACGCATGCATACATCCTTATGTAGCCCTCATCTATACTCAGTATTTTTTCCATAATTAGTTTTATATGGCTTGGTCACAGCCCAGTTTCGAAGATGCAACGTTTAGTATCTAATCATTTTGTCCTATTTACGTAATAGGGGCCATCCTATTTCCGGGCAGTGTATGACTGTATATATACTGTCTGATTAACAGTCCGATAACTTTGTTACCTTTTACGACACCAACGGGAGACACGGGAAGAGATAGGGCCCCTTTTCCTACTCCACATAGAATAGTGGCTGATGTGCAGTCTTAGCCGCCCCTTAGGCCCCAGACCATGTAGTAAGGACTAGCCGCCCATTTCTCAGCACCCATCATAGAGTCATAGAGAGTCCATGAATGTACTTTATTGATAACTTTTATTAAAATTGATTTTGAAATTTAGTTAACTAATAGCTGAGCTTTTTTTTTAACGTGTGGAAACCCCCGCGGGTACCATTTCATCTTGTGAACGATGTCGCGGTTATGTCGGACTCGAACTGACTAAAACCACACGGCTTACGTCCTATAGCCTATAGTCGGGAGTCAAGGTATGCCCTAGACGGATTACCACTCAAATCCCGACAGGCTTTGCCTCCTGGCAGGACGTCAGGAGGCTTCGCTTCAGCCCAGCTCGTGCTGCTGAACCTGCTTCTGTGTAGGCCAACGCTCATGGAGGCCGATGATCGTTAAACGCTCTTCGGCCCTGGTGCGTCCCCTGCGGGACCGGAGAGTGCTACTTCTCTCCCGTTCCCTTTCCGCCGCCTCTTTGATAAACATCACCTCCTTGCAGAATGAGATGGCGAAATTCCACGCACTCTCACTTTGGACCATGGACAGTACCATGGTCTCTAGCGAGAGGTTACCGGCACCGATAGCCGCCACGAGGTCACGGCGTTGATAAGCAAACGCTGGGCACTCCACCAAGGTATGGAGTATAGTGTCCCCGCGGCAGCCTTAATAGCGGAGCCAGCGACTTCGTTCGCGTTCATATAAAAAACAAAAGGTATTTATTACGCTTATAAAACAATAGGTTTAATCAGGCTTTTTTATACTGTACTTATTAAACAACCAGAGTTTTTCCTAATTTGATTACAAGTGAAATAACGACATAATTAAAATTGATTGTAAATCTTGTGATAAAGCAATTTCATTTTTCTTGTTGAAACTCTCGTTTCTAACCTCAAGTAACCAAACTATATTTGCTGACAACAGTCTGTTATGAGTGAATCGTCTGTATTAAAACGTTATGCCAATAAAGGTTGACCCAGCGAAAACTATTTCACACGCAATCCAGCAGGCTTCAAGCGGCCTGCCTAATTACTGAGCGATATTCAGACAATTGCTACAGGAGACGCTCATCTGCAACTTAAGAATATAAAATGCGTAGCATGAGGCGCGCTCACGTGCCCGTGGAGGTCTTTCTCCCGGAATCTTAAAAAAACTCAAAAGCACCAGAATTGCTTCCATCGGTCGGTCAGATATTGCTCTGTGTGCCATAGGGAACGGGGTTTCGGACTTTTGTGTTGGGCAGGAGTACTGTCACTCAGTTAACCTAGTTTGGCTAAGTAAGTATGGTATATATCATATAATACTGAAATGTAGTCACCCTTACTGAAATGAAGTTACTATCTACATACATACATATTATATTATATATGCTCAAGCCTGTACGGCGGTTGTCACTTACCATCAGGTATATTAAAACAAAAATGTAGTGTTGTGACTTTGATGATGGATGTGGAAAATCACTTCATAGAGGAGTTTTCTTAACGTTTTGCAGTAGCCATCTAGTGTTGGTTCTTATTCATAAATCCTTAATTTTACAAAAAAAAAGCTTTTTTCATCTTCAAGCTACAGTCAAAGTCTGGTTTCTGTTTTGTAAAATAAGTTTTTATTTAATTATTTTATTGATCTTTAAAACTGTATTAAAGTATTTCAGTACTGCCTCTATTAGAAAACACTTTACTAAATATAAATTGAATATCAGTGCGTCGATGTTGTGGTATTGAATTCTACAACGGAACAGTTGGTTGTTATAGTTTTTATTTTTAATAAAATTGTCTGATAATGTTTACGCCATTTTTTTCTAGGAGGAATCAAATCTACTTGACGTGTCACTCATAAAAGAACAGGGTCTCCCTCGCTTCGTGTTGTCTATGGACAATCAATTGGAGTAAGAATCGCAAAAGCTCTGATTCAAGCGAATAGAAGCCAGTATACCTTGCCTGTGCTAATAAGAAGATGCCATAGAGACTCCCATGTACACTCTTTCTAATTTTTTTTTGTAGTTAAATGTTAAATAAGTTATTGTAATATGTAAATGTATACAGGCATTTGCTGCACTAATCTATTCGCACTTCACTAATTTCGCGTTAAATACTTCAAGCGACATACATTATGGAGCAAATTGGATTAGTGGCTATGAGAAACTGATAGCCTCCATTAGCCCGGTTGGGTATAAAGCAGTAACATGGCATTGCAAGATCTGTAAATTTTGTTGAAATCGATATTAATGTGGTATAATGTAAGTACGTGGTAAGTAAGTGGTAGAGCCATGCATAGGTACGAATGGCCTAGCGCATCCGGCGTAATACCACCACTTAACAGAAAACTGGTAGACGATCAATGCTTGTACTGTATTGCCGAGGGAGAGAGGGTATCAGAGGCCCACCTCTATCTATACCCTCCCCAAAATCTCCCTTAAGACTCGAAGGCGGGCAGCTCACTTACGACTTGAGCTGCAGGTGTCCATGGGCGGCGTTTGTCACTTACCACCAAATGACCCGTCTGTTCCCCTGTATAATAAATATATTAATATATTAAATTACGTTACTTTTACTTTTGTTTATAGTAAAAGCAACGCCCTGTAAAATCCTATAAAAATTGTTGGCAAATTAAAAACTCCGGAGATACGATACTGGTTAGTACGTTAAGCTACAATAAAACTTTCTTGGGTGGACTGTAGACGAACATTTTTTGATAAAATTTTTACCTTTCTTACTTTGAGCCATGTGGTTTTCGGTGGAGTAGAATTTGGCCACTTTATCTCTTCCCCTGGGGGTCGTAAACGGCTACCAAGGAACTGGACCGTTGTTCATCAGCAAAGCATTAGCGATAGTAGACATACATATTCATTCATACAAATCTTTGCAATGAGTGGTTTTCAAACTGTGATCCCGGACATCGCAGTAGCAACGCGTCGTCGTCTTATATAAACATACGTAATGTTTAATGTACATTTTCCCATTTTACTATTAATTCAGGTAAATACCTACCAATGAAATACAAAGCTTAGGATCTATTGATACATTTAAATCTATTGTCATCAAAAACAAATATAAATTAAAGAAGTAACTTTTGATTTTTTTTCGAATAATAAATGGCATAATATTGAAGTCCTGACAATATGATCAATTATAGTTAAGACAATTTTGAAACTTTAAGAACGAACAATGAATAACCGATGTCTGCTATCAGATTTCATATTGATAATTAACGCTTTCGTTCTGTGCCTTTCATTCTAAGATTCCCTTAATTACTACTCAAAAGGCCAAGAACCAAAATATGAAGACCCCTCCCTTGCAATATTACTAGTGAAATAACAAGGAAACTTTATGCTGGTGGTTAGCAGGCATAACAAAGAACTCGTTAAAATTAATTATTATGCTCTGTATGTTATTCTAGCGGACGTTTAGAACTTTGACTCGAGTAAGCTCTTGGAAACTTTATCTTGTTTATTTATCGCTTAAGAATTTTGATAGTTGGTTAGAAGGACACACAATCAAGTCCGTAAGGATTATTTTTGCAACTGCATGCTAGTCATAAATTTTATTAGAAATTCATTTTTCAGTGGTTATCACAAGTGTTCCATTTTTAGTGTCACAACATGACTAAGCATTATTTTAAACAAGATTCCATTTTTTTTTATTTCATCACTTCTTTAGCTTGTTTAGAACTATCTTATTTCATTAATTTTGATCATAATACCACAACATATTATCCATCTTATTTACTGATTCTCATTGTCTCAAGACACTTTTGATAAAATGTAACATGTGTTTCGTTCTAAAATCATTAACTAATATATATATATTTTACTACTCACACGATATCTTAAAAGTTCTAAAACTAAAAAAAAAAAATGCGGCGTATTTAAATGTGCTCTCTAGAATGAAGCAAAAGTCTAAAACAAAAAGTATTAATGCAGTATGTTTATAATATTTATTCTATAGTACCTACCTAGATTGTTAACTAGGTAGGTTTAGTTTTATTAAACAAACGATATCAATTCGTGGCTATCGATAACCCAATCGCCTGGGACTAATCAAGTGATTGAACAGCCTTGTGGGTAGGATGTACGCTGCCTTTGCCCGCTTTCATGTGAATGGCGGGAATACGTGCACTTAGATAATTGAGTACGGGTATTTTGGAAATGTTTGGATATTTTTTTTTTTCGATTCCAAATTGATCAACTGATAAAGGAATCTAAAAAACAGGGATCGCTGATATGAGTTAAGTAAAGCCATAATTATTTAAAAAAAGTATAGGTATGCTTTTAACTGACTCAATGTCAGTGTAGCTTTACTCGTATTACTACACTGGCTATTTCTCGCAGTTTCAGCTGTTATACCTAATGGTTACTTCTTCACTCCTAGGGGTCATAGCGTGAATTTTTAAAGTCTATATTATTCTTCAGTAGATAATGTGTCCATCACAAAACGATTTTTTTAAATCCACATATTAAAGAATCCACATGTCCCGAACGAAATGGTTTGGCTCTTCTATCCTGTGCCGATCGGTGAAAGATTGGAATTCACTACCAGCGCATGTTTTTCCTTCCCACTTTGATCCTGGGTCTTTTAAGCGGGGCGTGAAAAAGCATCTCACCAGGCCGCCTTAGTGTGGGTGACCATACTACATTGACTAGACATGCAAATGACCACCACTCTTGGACTCCATTTATTGCTTACCATCAGGCAAAGTGGAGTCATTACGGGACATGAAAAACACACATGAAAAAAAAAAAAAAAACTCTTCGCCTTTTAGTATATTATTATTTCAATTATTATATATCTCAATGAAACGGAATTAATTTAATAGTGCATTATTGCAAAGGCCGTGAAATAGGCAATAGCAGGTCAAGTATGAGTTTGAAGGCGAATAGCTGTAGGCGAGTATTTGACTAATACGAGACAAAAAAAAAAAAAAAAAAAAGGAAATTGCCATATCCGCCGAGCCATATATAGTGTCTTTCTTAAAGGAATGCAGGGAAATAAAACATACTTTTCATATTATACATTTAATTTAATTAATATTAAAAGTTACATTAGTCATACTGGGGCAATTACTAAAAGAAAATGTTATTGATTTACCAGGTTTATGTTTGTTTGTTGAACTTCTGATGAGGTTTGCAGACGGGCATTGAATGTTGTGGTAGATGGCTGAACATGCTGTTATGGGGTGTATGGCTGTGGACTTAGATGTTGGCAAGTGGCCAGCGGGTAAGATTCTGTTTCCGAATTAGGTTGCAATGTGATGTTTTGATTTACTTCATTATTTATGTCCAGTGTACGTTCAAGATTTGTCAAGTTTAAATAAGATGCTATTTCTTTAGGTATTTTCTGTCTTCCAATGACCTGCTTCGTGCGTTTCTCTTTTTGAAAGTTATGAAAAAACATATCTGATGTTGTGTTCGCCGGACGAAGATTATAATATTTTTTTACATATGTTAGGAACTCTCCTCGGATAACAAATAACCAGTCAATGTTTGTTTTGTTGTCGCGCAATGTTATTAGTGCTTTGTCATCAAGAAATTCTATGTTTGATAGTCCGATATGCTACGTTAACGCCTAATATCATAGCATCCTGTAACAAACAAAACTAAATATCAAGCTACATCCACTAAGACAGATGTGTATCAAAATTCATCCAAATCCATCCACTGTGCTTCAAATAAATAATGAATAAATATATTTATTAAGTATGTAAATAACAAATCCAGACGAATTTTCAACTTTGTCGCCAATTTTTTATTTATCATCTGTGCTGAAAGGCAAACGCTTTTATGGCTATACAGCCACGTGAACCCTATTTGTGATAAGCAAAGGGCCTTACTTTGGTATGCCAAGAATGATAAAAGAGATCCAATCAAAGAGTATTTAATAGCCCTGGAACGCCGTTTCATACAACATCGCTGGAGCGTTGTAATGTTCCCTATTCAAAAAACGCTCCTGCAATGGATTTGATTTTCTATGTCCGTAAATTCGCGTGTTCTTTTTTTGAAAATAATGACAATATTTTATACATGTTTGAAAAAAGGTACATTTCTAACGTCAATATAATTATTTAAAATGAAAGTAAGAAATGTTTAATAATTATTATTTTTTTAAAGTAGGTGACAAACGAGCAAACGTGTCACCTGACGGTAAGTGCCTTCCGCCGCCCATGAACACTTGCAATTCAAGAGTCACTAGAGTGCTGTCCGCCTTTTCGTGTAGGGGAATAGGAGGTGGGAAAAGAGGGGATAGGCAAATAAGTAGGGGAAAGATACGAAGGGAAAGGGGAAAGAGGTTGGGCTTCCGGTAACATCACTAACTGGGTCACAAAATGCAGGCATTGTTTAACAGCCAGTTTTCTGTGAGGCCGTTGTAAAAAATACCTAACTTATTACTTAAATTCTTTATATATGTTACTTTCAATACTACTGAAATGAATATAAAATCTCACACAAAAGTATGTCACGGATAAAAGTTTCCTTCGCGACGTAGGGACGTACATTGATGGCAATTTAACGAGCACACGAAATAACGGTTGTAAACCATAGAAAATAGAGAAAGGTTTTGATTAATATCTAAGATATTTAGTTATATTGACATGAGTTATATTCATATTAATGCTTGTACTGACATGTTACGTACATGCCTCAAGTACTTTAGAGATTACGTCGCTGAATGCGAAGCGTAATAGTTGCTTAACGTCCGTCGTGCATATTGATTTTAGATTATCAAACCTGTTTGCATTAGTAGTAGTAAGTAAACTGCAAAGTAGGATAACAGTATATATGTACAAGAATCTTTTGAAGTCATAAAATTTCGTAGTTAAGAAATACAGATACATATGGAAAAGAAGAAATCGTCAATCATCTAACTCGTGTTTTACACACGTTTAGTTCTCTAAGAGTTTTTTCAATAAAAATAGTAGTATATCTTTATAATACAAATGTATTAAATTAATGCATATAACATATGCGATCCTTTCGAAGACATGAAACATTCATCAAGTAATTAGAGACAGTTAATTAATCGGTAAATTTGATGAGTCGAATGATTTTCTTAGGTTGGTTGGCTTGTTGGTTCTTATTTAAATACAGCTGTTTGTGTGTCTTACAGCATAATGTAAACTTTAAACGTTTCTCGTCAACATGGTGCACAAAGGACATTTTATCGAGAATTTTAAAAAGGATTACAATTTAGCAACTACTAGAGGTGATATATAGCCAAGCTTTTATAGGGTTTCTTTTCCCGCGGGAGCTCTCAGCTCTATTTTATAATATTTACTCTTACCCCATTAATATGTATCTCGTGCAATATCCATTAGCAATGAATGGATTACTAGCCATTAAACAGATTAAACATAATCCTATCGGGTAAGAAATTCTTTTCTAACGTTAAAACAAGATCCTCAGATGAATAATAATCAATGAAAACATTTCTCTTATAAATATTCTCTCATAGATGCGAATATTGCTGTGTATGCATTTGTGAAATTAGTATTTTTCCTCGTACCGGCTTTCAACCCATCGCAAATTCCTCTTTGAAAAATGTTTCTCTTTCTTAGTGACTAGTCTGCACTCCTCCGTATGTATAAACCTCTTTAGTAAGTTGTCTCGTTAAAAGGATTATAACGTACATACATATGTGTTTCATGTCTAAGTTTCTGATAAAATATGTTTACCTCTGTAAGATACATCTTGTCTAGGTATGTGCTGTTCTTTGTAGAGAAATGCAATGCACTTGCAATTTAATGACAAAGTCCATTCCAATTACCATTGATATAAAAATTAAAAAACAGTTTTTACAGATAGTATATTTTTGTCCGACTACTTTTAAAACAGTCTCTGTTGCAAATAATGTTACAAGCTTACGGTCAAATAACTGAGATTTCGGATTTGTTCAGGATTAAGCCTTCAAAATAGCTTTCATTCATACACGACACAAAATAACGTCTCAAAGCCATACCATTCCTACAACAAAAACATAATTTAAAAAAAATATTTTCATTAAATTCCAGGTGTTGAAAAATACTGAGAGGGTTACAAAATGAGTAGGTCTATGTGAAACTGCAATTTCAAATGAAATTTACTAGGTACCATAGAAAAACATCAGCGATACCGCGCTCATTCAAGGAGTGAGAATTTACAAACATACATACACTCATGTAAGTCTTCCTTGATCGTAGCACTAAATTGTCGATCATTTTCAAATCAATTGTTAAATCTATCTTGCAAGGTGTATGTGCAAAGTATATATGAGTCAAATTACCTTTGAAGACAGATGAAGAAACCGGTCTTAGAGTGGAGACTGTGAATTAGTAAACGGAAAGCAGTGCGCCCTCCAGCCTGACGGACTGACGACTGAGAAAGGTAGTTGGGAAAGGCTAGATGCGGAAGGCGGTGGATCGGGTGATACAGCGCACATTTAAGAGTTATTTCTTATACAAACACGCAATCCAGTAACTGTTTATTTTCATAAAAAGATATACTTACATGCATTTATAATATGTTCATACATAGTTAGTGGGCTCGGATTCCCCGGCATTACATGAGACCCTGACTTGCTTAAGCTATTGCTTATACTCGCCAACCCATCTTTACAAGCAATATCCCTTTCCTTCTCTTTCTATCCTCCTGTTTCTGTTAATATGCTAATAATTTTCCTATCCTCCGTGTGTCCTTGTGTGACCGAGTGAGTGAGGTTACCGGAGGCCCAACTCAATAACCCCTTTCCCTTCCCATCTTTGCCCTCCCCATTTGCCCATCTTCTCTTACCCAAAGCCGAAAAAGTGTACAGCACTCTTGTGACTCTCGAGTTGCAAGTGTTCATGGGCGGCGGAAGTCACTTACCATCAGGTGAACCGTTTTTCTCGATTGTCCCCTATAAATAATTTTACGCTTCTGTCTACCCCAACGGGGATACAGGTGAGAATGTGCGTATCTATGATAAATATATTACATTGCAGGTATTACAAAATCAAAATACGTACGCCATTAGTAGGACTTCTAGGCGCAAATGACATATTCAAAACTGCCAGCCGACAGTGGATGTACGTGATAACACAGTTCTCACGTGTCAATCCACCAATTAGACTGCTATAGTCCAATGCTGGACATATGGCCTTCTTCAATGTGCGCATTAGCACCCGGTCCTCTGCGTTCCGCTTAACTCAGGTCATCCGTCTATCTTTCTAGGGGGTGTCCGACCTTATGTTTACCGATTGGCGGTCTCCACTCTAGGTCTTAGATGTACAACAAAAAAAAATATAAACAAAACATATCATACATTCATAAATTGTACCTACAATGGAAACACAAAAGTAATTATTGCAATATTGTATAAAAGTATCTATGTCTGTTATAAGAATAATAATTAAAAACCATCAACAAAATAACTTCGGTCAAAATAATTGTAGTACCTAGAAATATAGTCAATCATTTCATTCTGTACAGAGCATATTACTTTATTCAATAATTCCATGACCAATCACTTTTATTCGTAATAACTATAACACTATTAATTCATTTCAGACCTTTCAGCATACTACCCATCGGCTATCACAAGTTCAGTTAACAGATTGACGAATATTCTGGCATATCACCAGAGAGTCGGTGCGGGCCTATTATGCATTCAATGATTTGGAGTGGAGTTACGAAAACTTGTTAGCTGTATTTTAAAGTAAAATATTTGAAAACATTGAAGCATTTAACTTACTGCGTTTCTTGTGTCTTATGTTAAATGATTATTAATTTCCTCCCTTCTTTAAAAGATATGATGGCCGTAACGGTCAGCTTAAAATCGTGCAGAAGCTACACTGCACTACACTCCACTAATCAGAAACCACAATCTCTACGGTGAACGAAATAAAAAGTAAATGGAAAAGAAAGCAAAGCATAAAGGTTGTGTATAATTTTATTGTGCTATGCAGGATTAAAAGTTATCATGAAACAAAACAAAACGCACACGACGCTATATGTAAACATGAAAAAGAAGCAGGTAGATGAAGCATTCATTAATACTCGTCAAATACATATAAAAAAAAGAAGTTAAAACAAAAACACAACTTTAAAATATAAAACTTATATTTTATCAAGAAAATTTGTAAAGAAAATTTACAAAATTTTAGTGATTAGTTAAAAGCATTGTGTCACCAGCTATATAAAACACAAAGATCCAGTTTATTTGTTCGTTAACCGCCTCCAATCCGATAGTAGCTTTGTATTCTTGCATCAATACAATGTTGGATCACAATCTGTCTCCGGCATGCCTTTAATACAAAGCGGCGGGTTCCAGATAGCTTACATTCCTAATGCAGCAGACTTTGGTGCAGAACATCGATAATTTACCAGCCAATATGTGACAAGAAATGACGCCGGGTTTTCCTGGTCAGGCGATGCTGATTGAATTTTCAATGTTTACGTTACCTGAATTCAATTCGTGAGTAAAGGATGAGGCTTATGCAGGTATATTTCAAAATTATATCAGAAGTAATTGACAGTTTCGATTTTGTAAAGTGAATACTAGGTTCTCTAGTGTACAACATATAAGAGAGTGCTTGTTTCATGTACAATAATATTGTAATTTAAGAGAATTCATATTGTTTAAGCTATGTGTAACATTTTAATATTCATGTTTTACCAAACTTAAACAGAATCCTTGATTTGAATTAGTAATCAATCCAAAATATCCATAATTTAATTAAATAAAAAAAAAAGTTAATTCCAAAAACTTTTTTTTTTTATACTCTAATACTCTATTATATATATTACATGTATGTAGTTTGTGTATAATCATCCAAAATCTTTGCTTAGTATTATAAAATGTAGCACTCAGAAACGCTGCCTTCAAAACGCGTCCTCCTAACTCGACAGATGATAGGCAAACGAACCCTTGTAAGGGTTCAAACAATAACTTGACAGATTAACCAAGAGCCCTCAGCTCAACTTCTTAGATTACCCTCTCAGCTATTGAAGGGTTAATTTAATAATAAACAACACAAAGCCTTCAAGTTCCCAAAACGTTTGTGAAGGATACTTGAAGAAACTACATTGGTACTATAATGATATGTTTTAATATAATTCTTTGACTTTCCTTCCTTCTAAGTTCCAAAAAACCTCTTGTTTAAAAACCATGAATTCACTGCAAAATTTTATGTGTTTGTGTTTCAAGGGGTGTTAAAATAAAGTTCTTGTAAAGTACCAGTCACGTAATATGGAATCATGGATTTTTTTATGTAATCGATTGTTAAGCTTATATTATTTCTATAAATATAGATATAATAAAAAAATATTATAGAAAACAAACCGAATATAAATTGCCTGTACTTTCATCGTTCAAAAAAAAAAATTTTGGCGCGAGTTAATAGTTCTGTTCGCGGCGCCAAGTTAAGTAAAGGCGAAACGATTTTTTCCGAGTTTTATTAATTTAACTTAACTTACTTAATTATAATTTTAGTGTGAACAATGAGTTTGAAGAACAATAATTAACATGATGTATGTGGTAGTGTGTAATCTAAGAAGTTATGGTATTATTAGAGAGGATGTTTGCTTCTCCATGGAGTATATAAGTAAATATTTTATATATAACATAATATACGTAGATCAATTGTAATAAGCCCTCAAATATGCAAAGATAATACTTCATCTTGTAATAATTGTTTTACGACGTGCTATGCCAATAAGACGTTGTCTCTCGAATTTGCCGCCATTTTACTTGTGTAATTATTTGAGTAAAGTAAGTAAGTAGGTATGTAATATTTAGTCAATGCGACATCATGCAATAATTACTTTATTATACCGTTCATGTTTTGTGAATAATGTATTATTTTATTACATATCTATTGGTAAGTTCACTTCTGTTTTACAAGCTGTATAGCAACAATCGTAGTCTGTTCTGATTAAATGATGCCACGATCTCTGCACGTACTAGGTGCGTCATTTTTGTTTCTTAAGTTAACTTTTATAGGTCTAATATTTAATCTTACAAATAAAATATATACATAATTACGTAACTCTAGTATTAACATTGTCATGACGGCTAACAGTTTTGTGTGAGATCTCGTATTATATTTCTGTACCAATAATTTTAGGACTTCAACGTAGGAATATAACCTTTCTCAGGTTAGTGTAAGGTATAGGTAAACTTGTGGAAGTGCTCGCCGAAGTGACGTCCGCGTGTTTCTGGATCACTAATTTTTTTGAAAATAAAATATAGCCTATAACCTTCCTCGATAAATGGACTATCCAACGCTGAAAGATTTTTTGAAATCGGACCAGTAGTGCCTGAGATTAGCGCGTACAAAGAAACAAATAAACAAACTGCAGCTTTATAATATTAGTATAGATATTACAGGAATTCACCAAACATATTTCAAACTCAGTTAAAATATATTTGTTACAAAAAAAAAAGGTTTATACATACCACATGAAGATTTATAATACAGAGCAGCGGTCCTCGACACGGCATATCTCTACTATCCCGGCTACGTTCTAGAGGAGTGCTTCCTCGCGAGGGCTGGGGTATGTCTTTTCGTCAGGGCGGATGTTTGTTGTCGCCGTCTGCACTGCCTAGAAGACGCATCCTTCTCCATCCTTTGGCTTCACGTGGATTTTGGCTCTATGAGCCGGATCTACGTTTGCCTTTATCGGTCCCATTCCGGAGACTCCGAGACAACTCGACTCTTTGACTACATGAGTCACGCAACGGACAAAGCGCAGGAGCAGTTCCCGACCGCCGAACTGGTGTTTTTGGGAGACTTTAATGCCCACCATGACTTCTGGCTGGGATCTTCCAGAACGGACCACGCTGGTCGAACTGCCCACGCATTCGCTCTCACGCATTCGCTCTCACGCATGACCTTACCCAACTGGTACTCCAGCCCACAAGGATACTAGACATATCGGGTCATGCACCTTCTTTGCTAGACCTTCTGCTGACGAGTCACCCAGCGCAGTACAGAGTAACGGTTCACGCCCCTCTGGGATCCTCCGACCACTGCCTGGTGTCCACCTCAGTGCCTCTTGTTGCCCCACCACGGCCTGTGGTAACAAGGCGACGGTTATGGCCTTCGCTGCCACCGCTGAAGTACCCTGACGGATCACTGGCCCACGAGCCGCAAGAGAAAGCGAAACTACTTGTTGACCTCTTTGCGGCTAACTCCCGAATCGACGACCGTGGCGCTCACCCGCCCACCATTGCATCTTGCGACTCCGCAATGCGGGATATTCGCATCCGGCAGAGGGATGTCCGTGCGGAGCTTCGGTCACTCGATGTTCGGAAAGCCAGTGGACCCGACGGTATTCCGGCGGTGGTTCTTAAAAACTGTGCACCAGAGTTGTCTCCTGTACTGACGCGCTTGTATCGCCTGTCCTATTCCTCGGGAATTGTTCCGGAGGCCTGGAGAGAGGCGAACGTCCAACCCATTCCCAAAAAAGGCGACCGCTCCGATCCAGCTAATTACCGTCCTATTGCCGTCACCTCCATACTCTGTAAGGTGCTCGAGCGGATAATCAACACCCAATTAATCCGCCATCTAGAGGATCACTCCTTGTTAAATGATCGGCAATATGGTTTTAGGCCGTACCGATCCACGGGTGATCTTCTAGCGTACGTCACACACCTTTGGGGTGAGGCTATGGATAGGCATGGGGAGTCGACATTGCCAAGGCCTTCGATAGGGTCTGGCATCGCTCGCTTCTCTCCAAACTTCCTGCATTTGGTCTGCTTGGTCAGGAGTTTATCGCTGAGCTCGACCGGGTCTTGAGCCGCATCTCTCAATTAGGTTGTGAGAATCTGGTCGAGTTCAGCGACAAGGAAACACAGGCGTGCGCGTTTTCAAACAAAAGTCTCCATTCCTTCCCATTCCTACTCTTCAGAACACTCAACTGCCACTACAAGATAGGCTCAGTATACTGGGTATGGACATCTGTCGGGATCTCAATCCGCGTGATTACATCGAGAGCGTCACTAAGGCGGCCTCGCGGAAGCTCGGTGTATTGAACAAGGTGAGACGGTTCTTCTCGCCCGAGCATTTGTGTCTTTTATATAAGACCCAGGTTCGCTCCTGCGTGGAGTACTGCTCTCATCTTTGGGATGGCTATGCGCAGTATCTGCTTGACGCTCTCGATCGGTTGCAGCGTCGCGCAGTCCGTATTATAGACTGTCCTGAGGTCACCCAGTCTCTTGAGCCCCTGCAGTTGCGAAGAGATGTCGCCTCTATGGCAGTTCTCTATCGCCTACATCACGGGGAGTGTTCTGACAAGCTCTTCCAATTGGTCCCACCTTCTCCCTTCCTCTACAGGACTACACGTGCTGGCCTGAGGAGTCACCGTTTGCGAGTCGAAGATATGCGATCCCGAACGAAACGGTTTGGCTCTTCTTTCCTGTGCCGATCAGTGAAAGCCTGGAATTCCCTACCAGCGCACGTGTTTCCTTCCCAATTTGATCCCGGGTCTTTTAAGCGGGGCGTGAAAAAGCACCTCACCAGGCCGCCATAGTGTAGGTCACCATGCTGCATTGACTAGACATGCAGTGAGGATGGTGACCACCACTCTTGGACTCCATTTATTGCTTACCATCAGGCAAAGTGGAGTCATTATGGTAGGCTTACAAATAAAAAAAAAAAAATGTAATGTCTCCAGATCCAGGATATTAATGAGTCAAACACCTTGTATAGTCCTATCTTATAAAAATATATACACCAAACAAATTTCTGAGCAGACAAAAACAAGGCCACTACTTATTCTTTCTAATATTCCTTAATAAGTTATAAACTTTGCAATACCAAGTTGTTAAGTAGAACTTAGATTTTTAGACAACTCCTGGAATTACACCTCTGGATTCAGTTCAGTGTTTTTTTTAATACCATATCGAAGCCTGATGCTATATAAGCTATATATATATATATATATCCGAATTGAGAACCTCCTCCTTTTCTTGAACTGTTAAAAAGAGTGTGGTCAAAGGTAGAATATATAATTATAAGTATAATATACATATATTATAAACGATATTTAATTTTACTTTGAGTACTCGCTCTATTGATAAATAACCTTCAGTTGGAAGCTGGTAGGACAAAAAGTTTTAGGTGAAAAAGGAACTTTCAAACAAACGGGTTAAAAGATTTTTGAGGAGACGATTGTTTAAGACAACAATTGTTTGGTATCATTTTGTAGAATAAGTCTATTGTCTGCCACCCAATTCTTTAAGGATTTATTTAGGTAGAAAATGAATTTTCGTTTTCCTAAGTATCTTCAAGGACATTAATTTTATCACGGAGTACTTTTACTTTACTTATTTAAAATAATTAAAATAGGGCACGAACTTATTACTCTCTGCATTTGGTTTGATAATAATATACAGCTTATAATTTTGGATGTATTGTAATTTAATGTAAAATATACAGAACAGATTATTTGTAACATTGTAAATATTTCGTCGATCCTACAGTGCCTTAAGACGAAAGTCTTCAATGAGTGTGTCCTATCCGGCATGACATACGGAGCCGAAACGTGGACACTTACGGTACGGCTGGTTTACAAGCTCAAAGTTGCTAAGCGTGCTATGGAGAGGGCTATGCTCACTGTTTCTTTAAGGGATCGCATCAGGAATGAAGTGATCCGGCAGAAAACCAGAGTATTCGACATAGCCCACCGGATCAGCAGTCTGAAGTGGCAATGGGCTGGCCATATTAGCCGCAGAACCGACGACCGTTGGGGAAAACGAGTTCTAGAGTGGAGACCGCGTCTCGGCAAACGTAGCGTAGGACGCCCACAGGCCAGGTGGAGTGACGATTTGCGCAAGATGGCTGGCAGGAGCTGGATGCGAGAAGCCGAAAATAGACCGAAGTGGCGTGCAATGGGAGAGGACTATGTCCAGCAGTGCGATAGGCTGATGATGATGATGATGAAATATTTCAACATTTTCTCAGTTTGTTATTCTTATAGGCTATAGCTGTAGTAATTTAGTAGCACAAAGCCGACTTATGCCGTAGGCATTCAGCCAACCTTTGGGCGATGCAGAGACGTGTGTGGCAAGCGTTTACTAAGAAGACATAAGTAACAAGAAATATACATTAATTTTAGAAATCATTAGTAAGTGAGTACCAATATCAAATAAGACAAGTAATCATCCAAATAGTGTCTTCTTCTTCTATCTAAATATTCTGCAAAATGAATTTGTAATTGCGCATACTCCTATTTCGTATCAAGTCTTTTCATTTGCGGCTATTAGCACCTTGTTTGTGTTGATGGGATTTATACTACTAGTATACTAACATAACTTATTCATTAACTGATGAATTGAATGTTACTGTTATGTTATAATTATGCCTGATACTAGAAATGTGTCCCGATAAGAATAAAATTAATTTATTTTAGAGATGAACCATAGATGAAGAAGTAAAAGATGAACCATTAAAATGGTAAAGAGATTTTGAAGACGGTAGTTGATTCTTTATGCATTCTACCATTATACAAAATTAATCATTGATCCAGTACAAAAACAAACACATTATTTTTCTTATAACAACATCGAAAGGCCTACACATTACACACTTGTAATAAGTTTGTGGGTAATTTAAATCACTCACTTCTTTAAGTAATGTTTATTACATTATCACGAAGAACAATTTTCACAAGTTAAGATCTTTATAATGTACATATACAACAATCAAAATTTCCGTCCAATACAATTGCGAAAGTCATCTCCCAAAAGCGGTTCGGCTTCGTTCCGAAACCTCGTCAAGACAAACTGATAGATGACTCCGCCACAGGTTCATTCGCTTCTACAGCTCCACATTTAAGTACACGTGAACTTCCACTCTCATTTCCAAGTTTCCACTACCAATTGTTATATTCTTTTTATTCATACATATAAGGTGATCCTTCACATTTATGTATGAAGTAAAACATATTTGTCTGCTGGTATTTTTTTTTAAAAAACAAAGTTAGTTATATAGTATATGCAAGCCTGACTTGCTTGAGCTTTTGCTTAAAAAAAAGGAAAAGGATGATTTTTTATTTTTTATAATATATAGACAGACGAACAGACGGGTTATCTGATGGTCAGTTAGTCCATGGACACCTGCAACCCGAGAGTCGTATGTGCGCTGCCCGCCTTTGCGGGTGATGCTGAATTGGGGGATGAGGGAAGGGTAAAAAAGATGTGGGGTGTGGAGATGGGAAACAGGAGAGGGGGGTAATAATAGAGGAAAGGAGAGAAGGAGAAGGAAGAGGTTGGACTATCTATCAGATAGTATATCGAGAGGGAAATTTGAGTCGTCGGCCCATGTCGTGCGGTGTTCCGCAGGGGTCTGTCCTTGGACCTCTCCTGTGGAACATGGGGTACGACTGGGCCCTTCGAGGTGACTTCCCCCCTGGGCTGGGCGTAATCTGTTACGCCGATGACACTCTGGTCACAGCCCGGGGGTCGAACTTTCAAGAGGCTGCACGCCTGGCCACCAGAGGAGCCTCACTGGTGGTCGGGCGCATCGAGGCGCTAGGGTTGCGCGTGGCTTTGGATAAGACGGAGGCCCTTTTATTCCATGGGCCCCGTCGAGGTCCACCCCCTGGCGCCTCCATAATGGTCAACTCGATCCTTGTACCGGTTCAGGCCCACATACGATATCTGGGCCTGATCCTCGACGGAAGATGGCGCTTCGACGAGCACTTTCTGCAGCTGGCTCCAAGGTTAGTCGGCACTGCGTCTGCCCTTGGGCGACTTTTGCCCAACTTGGGCGGACCCAGCGTCGCAACAAGACGGCTGTACACGGGGGTTGTCCGGTCAATGGCACTATACGGTGCACCGGTGTGGGCAGAAGCTCTGACCGCCCAGAATAGGGCACGCCTTTGGCGCCCTCAGAGGGTCATGGCGGTTAGAGCAATACGCGGTTACCGCACCGTGTCGACGGAGGCGGCATGCGCGTTGGCCGGAACTCCCCCGTGGGACTTGGAGGCGGAAGTGCTCGCCGAAGTCTATCGGCGGACGACAAATTTCCGGGCGGGTAGTGGCAATCGGCCCCCGCCCGAAGAGGTACGCGAGTGGCGTGAGGCCGCTCGCCGAGCTACTATGGATCGTTGGTCGTCCCGGCTGGAGGCTCCACGTGCTGGCTTTGCCACTGTGGAGGCGCTCCAGCCGGTCATCGTCGAGTGGGCAGGGCGGCAGCACGGAACCCTTTCCTTCCGACTGACGCAGGTTCTTTCCGGGCACGGCTGCTTCGGAAAGTACCTGCACTCGGTCGCTAGGAGGGAATTGAGTCCCGTCTGCCACCACTGCGACTGCAGTGAGGACTCGGCACAGCATACGCTCGTGGATTGCCCGGCGTGGGCGGCGCAGCGTCGGGCCCTCACTGCAGATGTCTTACTAAGCGGATGTCTTACTAAAGCTGTTCCCGGATTCCTCCTATTCTAAGCGCAGCATGGCACACCGTGTGGTTTTAGTCGGTCCGATTCCGACACACCGTTCCATCGAAAACCCCGGTGGGATGACGGCCCGAGGGGGTTTCCACACGTTAAAAAAAAAAAAAAAAAATCTATCAGATAGTATATAATACAGTCATGCAGTGCTCGGACGACCGCAATAGGATTGCCTTTATTGTGTTAGTGGGACTTAATAATTGCTGGCATAAATGGGAGATACAGATATGAGTGTATGTAAATTATAATTTAAATTAAAGAAACTAACAAAGGCGCTTTAAATTTCATATTTTGGAAGCTTAATTATGAAATATAACTTTCTTTACCATGTTGTTATTTCCTTTACAAGCTTACGAACAAATTGCTCTATTTACCTGAATAAATGGTATACGCCTCGCATTGAACTGTTATCCATTCGTTTAAGTTCATGAAGATACTTCAGCTCATAAATCATTATGTGCAAATACCGATGAGTCTGGTGTGAGTCGTAAAATATTATCCCAATTTAAAAACAAGTATTATTTATCATTACATAGGTACTTAACATTTATAGAAACGTTCAACAAACTATGAAAGTAACTCTGTCTGTCTGTAATAGTTTCACGAGTAAAAAATTCGAATTAAATACCTTATTTCATAAAATTGCTCGACAATTATTTGAAATCGTCTTATTTAAAAAATATTTAAAATTATAGATCTTACACAATGTCACAGCAACTACAGGTTGCCTTGTCAAATTTAAAATTAACATTAAAAAGATGAAATACTAAAATACCTGTGTTTGTCTATAACGGCGCCTTTCCAAATGGTTCAGTCTTCAAAAAAAATCTGCCAAACAAACTCGTTGAGATTTCCCTCTTTTAAATAAAATGTTTATACAATATTTCGTGTACCACAAATACTTTTCAATGAAACACTTTTTTATCGTGTGCTATTATGTTGATAAAAGTAAATAAAAATTAAGCTTTAATAGCTTAATTGTAAAGTAAAAGTAATGTAGTTAGGCAGGGAAAAAAGAAGTTACAAAAGAAGAAGAAGAAAAAATATAATAAAAGAAGATAAAAAATGAGAAACATATTAGCTGACATGACATTGTACTGCTTATTTAACATAGCCTGTAAATCTCTAACAGTTCAATCCCAAGCGCTTCTTTCTATCTTACATATAATCCTACTAAGTAAAAACATTTAAAGCATAAATTTAATTTCACAATATACTTAAATTTATTTACACCTAAAGATTGTATATTATCATATATTTTTTTATTATAAAATCGCACACAGACCTAGAAACAACTTGTTAGTTTTTTGGCGTCTGAAGACAGGTACAACAAATTTATGTGTGTTACGTATGTTTTAATGTATATCTGTTTTTTAATAAACTGATCTGTATTTAAAAAAAAAAGTAACAACGATTATCTAAATTATACTCGTATATTGCACGTATATAGACATTGCCACCAAAGTTAAATACCATCCGGCATTATATATTATGAAAATAAGAAAAGTAGACTAATCAGGCTGTTTCAATACCATTTAATTCACGATTTTTTCTTACTACGTATGCTACAGAGCGGAGTCTATTCGACGTTTTATCAATATGGGGACCCCACTGAAGATTTGGATCATGAGTAGTAGTTCCAACCCATCTTCTTTAATAGTTATCGTACTTTCTACCTGTTTAACGTTTGGAGTAGTGAATCGTATAAATTTGGATTTCTCTCTATACAGAAAGAGCATGATTTATATCGTCAAAGTTTGTAGTCATACGTTTCCGTTTAAGTAAAAGTGAAATATCATCTGCAAACAAAAAGATTTAGAAAAGCAAAGATGTAGTTTTGCTTGTAGAAGTAATATGCTGGCAAAACGTTTTTATTACTGTTCTAAGCAAGTCAAAATTACACTGTTCAAGTTTAACTGTCATTCTTTCTACAATAATGCCTTCAGGGCTATGCTCAACCAGCCATGACGGTGTAGCGCGTCTGGCACGTTTGCCGAGAACAGGGTTATCGACTTCTGTGAAATTTTGGAAAGACTCCACATGCTTCTCATCACGTATTGTATCATGGAACAATACGATAGTAGCCCCAAATTTCCGCCATATTTATGTTTTTAGACCGAGAACTAATTAACTCTTAATTGTAAGTGTATTTAAATTTTAATGTAATCAATTATGTAGTGACATTTGTATATTAGAAGAATAGACATATTATGTAAAAATATTATTTATTTTTAAAATTCTATGGGTGATTTGCTTGAAATAACCTATTATTATTATCTCTTTATTCTAGTTAATATACATATAAATTACATTTTTAAATATACAATATAAATATAAAATACGTAAGGTCGGGCACATACCTGTAATATGGCACCTCTAAACTCACAAGATTGTATTTAAGGGCAAGTTGTTGATGTACTATTCTGGCCACTTGGTTATGTCTATGCAAATACTCACCGTTTGCAAGACGAGAACAACCAGAAATAATATGCCTGATAGATTCACGGGACTTCAGACGGTCTTTCAGAATAAATTTCCGATAGTTATTCGTCATAACAACTTCATCCATAATTGCAAAGACAAAACCTTCAGTTTCTCCAAAAAGATCACCACACCGTAGCCAGAATGTAGAAGCTTTTACGTCTATATCAGGCCTATTTAGGGCCCGATAGAACCGACCATGGAGATCTTTGCCTTTCCAAGCCTCCGTGCGATCATTAGTACTGAGTAAAGCTCGGTTTGGCTAAAGAGAACTGGCGCAAATACAGGTTTGAAATACCTGTATTTGCGCCAGTTCTCTTTAGCCAGACCGAGCGGAGTAAGTCCTTTGTCCACTGCTACAACATTACGATGCACTTCTACATCGGTATGAAGAAAATATTCTCTGAGGTTGCAGTCATCAGTGTCTCCTCCGGTACTTAGAAGACCACCAGCTCCTCAATGATCGACAATACGGCTTCCGTCAGGGTCGTTCAGCTGGTGATCTTCTCGTATACTTGACTCACCGGTGGGCACAGGCGATCGAGACCAAGGGGGAAGCGTTGGCCGTTAGTTTGGACGTGGCGAAGGCCTTCGATCGGGTCTGGCACAAAGCGCTCCTTGCGAAGCTTCCTTCCTATGGGCTTCCCGAGAAACTGTGCAATTGGCTCACCAGTTTTCTTACAGACAGAAGCATCAAGGTCGTTGTTGACGGAAACAAGCATCAATGGTCGTTGTTGAAAATCGGTCCGGCAATGCCTGTTTCACACTAGACTCAGGTATTCCCAATGACTGTGATATACCCAGATACTTGTAGATTTCAGCAGCAGAAAGAGATCTAAGTTTAGTTGAATCTGAAAGTTCAACTTCTTCAGATTCTACTACTACGCCTTTCTTTACGTGCATCACACTTGTCTACACCAAATTCCATCTTGATAGAGTTACTAAAGTTTTCAGTCACCTTTAGTAACGCTGTTAGTTGTAATTTACTGGGGGCAAATAGTTTCAAATCATCCATATATAGAAAGTGAGATATAACTTGATCATCTTTCCGCAACTTATGACCTAGCCCTGAACCTTCTAACAGAGAGCTGAGCGGATTTAAAGCTAGACAGAACCACAAGGGACTCAGACTATCCCCTTGAAATATGCCTCGCTCGATCTCTAATGGTACATCGTTAGCTATAATCTGCTGACATCCTGGATAACGAAGAATCGTTCTCCATTGGCCCATACATGACTTCAAGAAAGTGCATAGAGTTGTATCAATTTTATACAAGTCCAGCACCCTCAAAAGCCATGTATGTGGAACCGAGTCATAGGCCTTCTTGTAATCTATCCAACATGTCTCCAGATTCTTGCGATTACGACGTACTTGTTGGCTAATGGCCATATCCATGATAAGGAGCTCTTTGGTGCCACGAGTCCCACTCCTACATCCATTCTAAAAAACAGAAATGATCGAATTTTTATTTAAATGATATGTAATTTTTACTCTCAGAATATATGTAAGAAGCTTATAGACAGTTGGTAAACATGTTATTGGTCTATAATTCTTAGGATCCATGGCACCACCAGATTTGTAGAGTAAGTGGGTTACGCCAGTGGTCATAAATTGGGGTAATGAATCTAAATCTAGAGCTGCTTGGAACTGAGATGCCAAACGAGCATGTGAGCTATGGAACCATTTAAGCCAAAAGTTGTGCAGTCCGTCTGCACCAGGTGATTTCCAATTTGATAATGAACGAACTGCACAACCCACGTCCTCAGTGGTTATGGTTATAGGTTCCATTTGTTGTATTGTCTCACATGATCGTCTGACATCTTGCATCCAGTCAGCTTCTGTATGGGTGACAGGTATGGACCAGATGTTACGCCAAAATGTACTTGTAGCATCAGAATCTGGCAAACACCCATCACTCACACGTGGATCAGGTTCTTCCCATTTTCGGTAAGCCCACCTCTCATTCCTTTGAAACATACGATTCTGATTAAATCGATCTACTCGCTTTTTGTAACGTTTAATCCTATTTGCCCATGCATAAACTTTTTGCTTTAGAAAGTCTATGCGCTCTGTGACACATGACATATATTGTTGAGGACTAATGTCAGTACCCAAGAATGCCTGTTTCACAAAGCGCATCACTCTTGGTCGCAAATTGCCTGATCGAAAGCTGATTAGCGTACCAATGAGTGTCCTAGTCTTAGCGATACGTTGTTCAATTCTATACTGCCAGGCTGGCATAGCAGGTTTACATTAAGTAGTAGCGGTATTTACTGAGGAAAGTTTTACTCCAGTTACTCGACATACTGCAACAGCCGCACAATACAAAATAGAGTGCGTATCACTAAGATTTTCACTGTTATCCAAATAGTTAGACAACAGCAAATCCAGGGCACACATTAGCGCTATATTTTTTTTTATTCATAGGAAAACTGGATAAACCTGGCCTAATCTGATGATTCATAGATCTATATTCCAGAATCGTATCTTCCAAAGCACTCTTTAGTCTCTCATTGTATTGGGTACTTACAAATATAGCTTCACTCTCCACAACTTCATCAACAGGTAGTATGGACATTAACTGTGGTGTATTGTTTGTCACCAAATGCACAGTGTGTGATGAAGACGGGATAACCAAACTATTCCTTACGTCAGAGCGTATCCTCTCAAGTACGGTATCAGCAAGCAGGTGACAGCGCTGTATAGCTCGCACTTGTTCCGATAATCGTTGTGCTAACACGTTGACAGCTGGCTCAAGCTCCTGAAACAGAGACACCAAACGAACACGGTACGCAGTAAGGTTAGTTCCCAACTCCGTAGCCCGATAATATGCCCGCATGACATTTCCATTCATAGCGGTAACCATTTCATGCGGCGCACATCACTACCAGCAGCGGAGACCCTGTTCGAGGGCAGTTGTCCTCGGGTCCTAAACACGACGGTGGCCGGAGTCTCTCCTGCCGACGTACAGGTGTTGGCGACGTCGGCGGAGAGAAATACTCGTCGCTGGAAGTGGAGCTCGACGTCTCATTGCTCGCCGATCTCACTGTTGTGTGCTATGGAGGCTGCGAGACGGAGCTTTGCGACGAATCCGGAGGTAGAGGGTGTGCATCACTGTGTCTGGCTTTTGCTCTTGTTATCATTCTATATTTGTTTCTATTTCAGTTTGGTGGTGGTTAGTGATGTGACTATGACGTCTGTCATCTTGATAAATATTTGCTTTGTATTTTTCCATTATTTTTCTTTTTATATTGTAGTATTTATATATGTATATAGTAAGTCCAAAATGTATAACGTGAATTTTATGTTCTTTTTGTTAATTTATTGAGAATTCAATATAATAAATTATTCCACGAAAAATATATGACGTTAACAATTAGCGTTGCCTGTTATTATTATTATTATTATTAAAATACATATAAATTACTTTAACTTACTTTAAAAAACAGAAAATATATTTAATTATATAAAAAATAGTACGCCACCGGTATTGGGTACAGGGACCAAGAAGTGGTTAGAGCTCCAGAGACAGGAACCTTCTCACAATGCGTGCCTTACCAAGGACTGCCTTCTTCATCAGGCCCTTATTCCAGCTGCGTAACTTGAGCCTCTGCAGATGTTGGTCGAGGCTCTTGGCAATTAACTCATGAGCTGCTATTACTATCGGCACAATGAATGCAGAATTCACATCCCATATGTCGACCAGTTCATGGGCCAAATCCAAAAATTTAATTTGTTTATCTTTTTAGCCTTTATGAGATTGTCGTCCTGTGGAATGGTAATATCAACAATCATTGCTCGGCGCTCTAGTCGGTCTTTCACCACTAAAACAGGTTTATTGGCAACAATAGTCCTGTCAGTGATGATAGATCGATACCAATATAATGGTGCACGACTGTTTTCAAGAACTGGGTCGTGCACATACCTATCATACTGTAACTCGACAGCCACAAGGTTATATCTAAGTAAGTAAGTTATCTAAGTTGCTGATGAAATGTCCTGGCCACTTGGTTATGTTTGTGCAAGTACTCATTATTAACAAGAAGAATCTACCTCTTCTAATATAAATTAAGAAAAAAGGTCCTAGTATATATAGTCCCTGTGGAACTCCTGTATTAACCACAGCACCTGGAGATAGTTTACCATTAATTTCGACTTCCTGAATGCTATTACTTAGAAAAGAAGTAAGAAGATCCAGTGCCATGCCTCTAATACCGTAGTGATATAATGTCCTGATCAGAGTTTCAGCCAAGCGGCTGAACCGATTTTGTTAAGATTTTGTATGTTGATACTTTGAACCCCAGAGCAAAACATGCTACTTTTTTCGAATTACTCCGTGGGCGTACTTATGTATTACTTAATTATATTTTTTTGTGAATAATTTATAGTGCGAAACGGATTATAGTTATTAAAAATTCAATATTAAACGATAGGCGGCTTTTTATTGCCATATGTTAAATTTCGAAGAATTATAACATACACAAAATGAGCTTTCGTTTTCTTATATAAGTTGTCTATTACATACATTAACGAAGTATACGGCTCTTCCACAAAAACGCCAAAAATGATTTTCTGAATAGACTGCCTCCTGCTCTAAACTTTATTATTTTTTTTTCCCCACAATAAATCTGAGAAATTTTCCTTCGGATAGAAGATACTTGGAAGGACTGCTTTTAATATTCAGTATTTTCTTCTCTAATCGACTTTCTACTAAGAATAGTAGAAAATCGATTAGAGAAATTGATGAAATTAGTTTTAAAGGCTTTGATAGCTTGTCGCTGTAGAGAATTTAGTAGTTACGTGCTTGTGACGGGATCAGAGCAAGTGTCGAATAATTGAAGCGGAAGCCGACGATAGCCATTGCAACTCCATTAGTACAGATCGCAGATTTATGTAGACTAGATGTAAACCTATAAAATACTAATCATTTCCAGCAGTTTGACCTGCGTTTGTGGGCAACTGCTGCTGGCGTTTAAACAAACAAAAAACCTATTCAACTTTATTATATTGGTAGAAGGGTTATCTTTTTAATTAGCGTAAATACACTCAAGTATGTGAATTAATATTTACATTTTACAAAATCGAAGTAAGGAAAGAAAAACACAATAAAATAAAAATGGGGCAATCGCAGAGACAAAGAAGCATCATAAAACTTCTCCACATCATCGCATATTGGTAACGTACCCAGGAGGCTAGCAACATTACCACGTTGAATGGCATTATTTATCAGCTGTGCAAGTGTCGTTTAGCTAGTTCCTTATAAATGAAACTAGCACGCGCCGCTACATAACGCCATGACGACATTTACGCCATGTACATGTACTGTACATGTTGAGAGATATGATATCACAAGGGTGTCGACGCAAGTTGCGTCCTACACCAAAGATCTGATGACATACCATAGTAGTATAGCATATCTGTTTCAGCTTTACTTCATAATTAGTTAACTAAAATACTAAATAAATGTAGGTAAACCGAGTACTTTTGGAAAGTGTGTTATCTAACTCTGGTTTAATCATTAGTAGTCCACTGACTTTTGTTTTTCAGTTATATACATATATGCATATGCTCAAGCTTTTCTGGCACGGAGGTAAGCAGATAACAATGCAATTACATGTATAAAAAAATAAACATAATATTTTTATGAAACTTGAGTTTTTGCTATAGTCCCAAAAATATTTGAAGCTTTCGAATCTGCTGCAATCTGCAATCTTCTAAATCATGCAAAATAAAACAACTTTATGTACTCGTATGTTTTTTTTTTAATAACTACCGTATATTTTAACAGTGGTAGAGCCGTGCTTAGGCACGAATGGGCCGGCTCGACCGGTGCGACACCAAGGCCTCACAGAAAACCGGTTGTGAAGCAACTCCTGCGTTGCATTTCCTGGAAATTAGTGAGGTTTCCGGAGGCCCAACTCGTTGTTGTACCCCATACCCTTTTCCCATATCCTTATCCCCCCTCTCTTCTTTCCCCTCCCCTTATCCCTCATCACCCTCAAAGGTGGGCAGCGCACTTACGACTCTCGAGTTTTAGATGTTCATGGGCGGAGGTTGTCACTTACCATCAGGTGACCTGTCTGTTCGCCTGTCCCCCTATAATATATTAAAAAAAAACAAAGTTCTAGAAATGAATCGAAACAAACTCATCCAGTAACTATATATCTTCTTCAGTTACTTCCGTTCTGTTCGAGCCAATTAATTGAGAGGACGAATCGATAAAATAACCAAATTATATCGACATTCAGTACCCATTACAATTTGATATAGTTACTTTCCAAAATTATGATTCAAATTGATTTCACTCTTGTCAATTTTTTATTAAAATCTTAGTATTTTGACTTAGAAGAAAACGAGAAGTTAATAGAATTTGTGATTAAATACAAATCAATTATGTTCGTTTCATAGCTCCATTTTAGACGCGGCGTTGACGGTAGAGTAGAATTTATCTCGTCCCGTATCTTAAAAGGTGACTAAGACATCGGACTGTTATCAGACAGTATATATACAGATATAAGGATGACTGGATGACGAAAATAGAAGAGTTAAATTGAGTTACTTTCGCATTACAGTGGATATAGTATAGGTTAATGTGTATTCCTATGTGTATTGTGTTTCTCTGGTTAGGACTTTGTACACAATAAGCATAAAGATATACATAAATACATCTCGGCAAACGTAGCGTACGACGCCCACAGGCTAGGTGGAGTGACGATTTGCGCAAGATGGCCAATACCAATACCAAGCCGAAAATAGATCGAAGTGGTGTGCAATGGGAGAGGCCTATGTCCAGCAGTGGACTGCGATGATGATGATGACATGACATGATTTATATATTCACATGGGTATGTACCCACTCTGCTGGTTTTTTAAATTAATAATGAATGTACCTATAACATCAAAGTACAACTTGTGTGGTGGTATGTGGTAAGTGCCGTGCGGTTGAAAATTAATAAACATACTCGTAAAAGCGATTTTACTACCTATGAATATTGAATACATTTTAGATTGCTTGCAAAACGTTTCAAACTAACAATACTACGATTATATCTTGTACACTGCCCGATTGACGGCAGGCTTGGCCCCTATTACGTTGTTGGACTAAATTATATAATGAATGGCAAAATGTGGGCGTTTCAGGCGCTTCTAACTACCATTTAGGAAATACATGTTTTAGTATTTGTATGTTGAATATACATTTGTATATATTTTCGTGTGTATTTATCTATATGTGTATATTTATGTATGTGTATTTAGATACTCTGTTTTTTATACTATAGGGAGACAGACGAACAGACGGGTCACCTAATGATAAGTGACAACCGCCGTCCATAGACACTTGCAACTCAAGTCAAGTGCGCTGCCCGCCTTTGAGGGTGATGAGGGATGTAGGATGCAGGGAGGGGAAGAAGATAAGAGGGGTAAGAAGAGTTAGACGAGAAGAGAGGAAAGAGAGGAGGAAGAGTTGGGCCTCCGGAAACCGCACTAATTTCGGGGAAATGCAACGCAAGCGGTACGTCACAACCGGTTTTGTGTGAGGCCGTGGTATCTCAACAGTCGAGCCGGCCCATTCGTGCCTAAGCATGGCTCTGCCACTATAAAATTATATATCTCCATATTAGTTGTATTATCGCTCAGTCGCTTAACATCTACAGTACGCGACCATCTATCGCTTTTTTCTGTCCTTGGTTGCCTGGAAGACATTGCTCTTAGGGATAACACCGCGGATTGTACATATACATATATGTACATGCCGCCTTGTATCAACTGTTATTAACTTTGTGTCTATTTAATTTTGTGGTGTACAATAAAGATTCTTCTATCTATCTATGTATGAATATCTTGCATATCTTTCATTCTAAACTGTTCATTATCTGTTTTTCTTTTTAATTTTAATAATAAATTACATATTGTTCTTAATTCTTTTGTCTTCAAATTATCGAACGTTTTGTTTTTAAATGAAATCTGCACGTAGAGCCTTGTTTTACAGTAAGACAGCACTAGAACAACCGCGTATTTTCCATCGTAAGCATTTCATTAATGAAGCATTTAGATTCCATGGCCACAGATATTTGTTTCAAATACACATACAACTAGGTGAATTACTTTCAACCGAACCTTATCCAATCTTGGCTATATTTACAGATGACTGCTACGCTTTGTGACCGCCATTAATTAAAAAAAAAAAAATCTTTTATTTTTGCAATTATCCTATTTGAAGCAAAGCTCATTTTTATAAACACTTTTATAATATTATAGGTTTTATACAAAATGTAAGTTATGATGAGTACGAGCCACGTCACATATTTCTCGTAACACGCAGTCATACTTCGTGCGGTTATTAAAATTAAGTATGTCAGCAACACACTTAGTTTTAATTTACTTATCTTTTAACCTATAACGCTAATGTACGGACCTTATATAACTGGACCAGGGCTTTAATAAATGGACAACTATTATTATATTGGGACAACTATTTTTGGATCACACAGATTGTTGTCTAGTGTGGGAATCGAACTCACGACCTCGAATTCAGCAGGCAGGTTCACTAACCACTAGACCAATAGGCCCGACGTTAAGTGCGGTTATTCATGTATTGTCTTCATCTGGTATACCGTTTCATTTGGCCTACAGAATGTAATACCTATTGAAATACAAGTACTTTAATATGTTTTTTTTTTATACTATAGGGGGACAGACGAACAGACGGGTCACCTGATGATAAGTTACACCGCCGTCCATGGACACTTGCAACTCGAGAGTCGCAAGTGCGCTGCCTGCCTTTGAGGGTGATAAGGGATGGGGGATGCAGGGAGCGGAAAGAAGAGAGGAGGGATGAGGAGATGGGAAAGAGGAGAAAGGAGATGAGGGGGGAGGGGGAATTGGGCCTCCGGAAACCTCACTCAATTCGGGGAAATGCAACGCAAGCGTTACTTCACAACCCGTTTTCTGTGAGGCCGTGGTATCGCACCGGTCGAGCCGGCCCATTCGTGCCTAAGCATGGCTCTACCACTGAAGAAGAAGAACAAGTAGTTTTATTTTATATAAGGAATAAAGTTATTCGTGTCATTTTTATACACGTTACCAGTATACGTGTGTGCAATGCTATATGTAGCCGCAGTTATTTTTAATGAATTGATATCAATGCAATTTGATATTGATATTCTAGAATGAATTATATGACGTTGTAAAGTTACTAATATTTTTTCCAATACGCTAACCTTGAATACATTTTTTTAAAAAGATCTATTGATTAATTTTATTTATTCTTATAGTTTCATATGTAAAAGGTTATAAAAGGTTATTCTATTCAGTCATGTTTTCGTTGTAGGAACTATCGCGATTATAGCTAGCTCGAAGCTCGTAGCGATAATCTCTTTAAGTGTTTAGCGTGGTTTATTTATGGCAGAACGTGAGCTTGCACCGATTTATAGCCCTTGATAAGCGCTAGTTTTCCGTGGTAACATATTTCTGGGATGTTTGTAACACTTGGTGAGAGACATATGCAAATAAAGTGAAGGAATCACTATATGATAAAAATATCAAAGCACGGGATTTTGTTCCTTTAAAGAACAAACAGTTGGTGTTCATTTGCACTGTGTGCACCCGCTTCTAACGCTATCCTTCTTTCCAAATTCATTATTATAATTTTATATGGTTTTATAGTCTTATGTTTTAAAAGTCACACAAAAATATGTACAGTCCTGTGTACAATGAGGGTGAGAGTGAGATAAACGACATTTGTGTGTATCTAACAATCATATACTTATATATTTTAAAGTTACCACTTATAATTTTTTTAACAACTGTCACGGTTCGGTTTAATTAATCCTGTGTTCGGGGGAATTTTATGTATTTTTTATTATTATTGGCCTCCTTTAACAAGAAATAACATATATGAGGCCAACTGACAGAGGTCAAATGTGACCTATTAAATTGGTCCTATTTTAATGTCGAAAAATGTTGCCAGTTTTTTAAACTGCTAGCGTTTTTAAATGATGGTGTTTGTGAAACGCTGAATTATTTTGAAACCAAAAGGGATTTTTATTAGCAGACATGTACAAAAATAAACAAACAATTACAGGTTTAATCGACAGTTGTTTAATCTATCCGAGCACATATTGATTTCGCGTGTCCGATCTAACCGGTACATACCTATCTGTGGTCTTTCATCGAATAGTTGGAAAATATAGGGTTCCCTGAAACTACAGAATACATGATGTAAGCAAATATAACTACACAATAAACGTACTAACAAAAATAGTTCATGCGATGGATGATATAATCTGTGTTGTGTTAGTGTGTGTCTATGGTTTGAGTAAATTTAGACATAAGCTAGAAATTTAAAATTGTTGAAACTGGAAATGAAATATGTTTTGGAATTTTAGTTAATACCGTTCAATCCATTTCTAAACGTGTCTCTCTAAACACTTGAAATTGGCAGAATCTCTGCGTTAAATATACACGCAAGAGAGAGTCCATAAACAACGAATAATAATTATTATTATTGAAACAAAATTATGTATGTACATATAAGTATTGCAATATTTACATCAACACAAATAAATAAAATAGACAGACACACTGTTTGTGATATTATCATCAAAGTAACAGAAATCTATTGCGATTACGCAGTGACTGTTTACACGATAGATGTACAAAATGTTTTGTCTGTCTATCTTTAGTTTGGATTAAGGCTCCGTGCAAAACATATTAATTTGATCACTCGAGCAAAGCACAGGCAGTCTACAGTATAATTCTAATATCACTAAATTTAAATATAGGTAAGGTAAGTTGTTTATTAAATAATATTGGAAATATTTATGAGAACCTGACACTAGAAATAGTTAACGTTAACCATGCTCGTACCTAAGCACTCCATGGGGCTTGGTAGCGACGACTAATGAGTGTTTGAAGGCTCTTCAAAAACTAACAGCAAATTATACGCGATGACTGCGATCGTAAATTTATGCATTTTTCACCATTTCATAACATAATATCTCGCCATTTCATAACTTATGCTTTGAAGGGGTAAGTAGTAGGATGTATGGAGTACAGTCCTATATAGCTAAGAGTGCTGCTCAGATTTGGATGGGTATTTCTTTATTCGATTTCATAATTTTTAATGTTTTATTGTATTGTATATAAGGATACGATGAAGGCCTAGCAAAAGTGGCTCGATTAGTAAAACCGTATATCTATTGTTCGTAATTAATGTCGTTGAAGTTGGATATTTTTGTTAAAAACATCTCAGAGTCACAGCCTGGTATGAATCGTTCTGGAGGAGTCAAAATTTATGTTGTTATTAAAAACTCTTTCTATGATGTAAAGAAATAATGGACGATGAATGAATAATTTTACAAAAAAAAAATATTCTGTTACATAATACATGTTATACAATGCTGTATAGATCCAGCTCAGCTTCAACTAAAACTAACCTGATTGTTTTTGTTTCATATTATATGAAACAGAAACAAGTGGACAACTTTCACACTATATGGAAAGGTACAGCATAGGCTATATGCTCAGTTGGCAGATAATTTGCCAACTGCTTAAAAATATGCACTAAAAATATGTACGGAACTTGTCTTCAATTGCGGTCTCTACTTGACCTTTGGCCGTCGCTCTGACCTCATTCCAGGACAGGTAATAAATGTTTGTCTATGTCCGTCTGTTTGTAAGTCATCACTTTTCGTTTGCGCAGGTAGTTGAATTCAACATAACATTGCAACTTCGTATTTTTGTATTTTTAAAGTAACGGTTTACTGCACAGTCAACTACCGACTGGTTTTTGTAATTTGTAAATATTGAATAGGCCTAAATTTGGCAATTTTGATGTGTGTTTTAACGTTGCAATATTTTTGTGGCTAGAATTACGAACTGTTAGGAATGCATTTCAGATTTAAATTGACAGCTGATGGTGACGGCTTTGGAGTGGTTAGTCAGGTATTTGACGTCTGTTGGATTCTTGTTTATTAAGGAATCCAACAGGCGTCATTTACTTTACTTTATTTTAAACAATTTTCCATTGTCTGTTTTATTGTGTATTTTGAAATAAACCTTGGTTTATGATGATTTATTAGAATTTCTATATTACTTGCATACATTCATAATCTCACGCTTTTTTTTCTTAGGGTTATTTTAGAAATAACAGCACGCCTTTTGTTTCTATCGTTACATGTCTCACGGGCTTCATATACTGTCATTACACCTTTTATACAATCTAGTCGGTTTCGGGTCCGTTGCTCCCCCGTCTTTTCTTAAATCACCGATTTTATCAGAGCATGAGTGTTATATATGTATTCTATCTGGAAAATAATATCTTATTAATTTCCGAATAATATTTATATGTTTAAGTTATTAGTCGTATTTTTTTAAATATAATTATTATTACGAAAAATTAGTGACATTGATATCATGGAATGAAGCATATCCCGAAAGAGCTTATGCTATCTTCTATAGAATTATTTCGTGCTCAAACATATTTGAAACCCAATATTAGAACTGATAAAAGCATTATTCTCTTTCTTATATGAAAAACTATAACTCACAGGCATTTCATGCCCTCGGGCGATCTCACCGATATATCTTTACAATTGCTTTGTGTAACCTTAGGTTCAAACGGTCACATGTTATGGCCATCGTTTTGTTAGCCAATATACTCCAAATGACCTTTAGGTTATAGTCACAATTTCTATTTTAAAATTTTTGGAATGATAATTTTGTTTTATTTTGGCGTGCAATGGGAGAGGGCTATGTCCAGCAGCAGAACTGCGATAGGCTGATGATGATAATGATGATGATGAATTTAATGTTTTACCTTATAAGTGACAAACAATTTATATATTTAAAAAATACTGTATTTGACTCGACTGCACAAGAAAGGCTATGTAGTCAATTATGGGCAAGTGTATGTATGTAAATGTAGTCTTAATAGTAGGATTGACATAGAGATTGAATAACGTTTCGAGATAGCGTCAGCACAAGAAAGAATTATGAAAGGAAGTTTATAATGCACTCGAAATGTATATTTTGAAATAATTTGAGGTTAATTAGTGTAAGGACGAAGGAAGGTTTGACTATAATCCGCATACCTAGGACTTATTTTTCCACGAGTACTGCAATAAATAATAATCGATTTCACAATCACGTTGTTCTTTGTTCAGTTCGACCGGATTTATCTAAAATGTAGGTACTTATATTCCATGAAGATATGATAATGCTTTTTTTATTTACTTATATAATTCTGGCTGATTCAATACATTAAAGGCTAAATCGATTTCTGAAAAGTGGGGTCTAAACCTTCCCATATATCGTTGTTATTGCAGAGAGGATGTGTTTTAAGAGATCCACCGTATCCCTTCTGGTAGGGTGGGATATTTTTCCACCTATTCAGACCACCTATCCAGGATACTTGAAAAGAAACTACTTTAGAAAAAGCAGGTAAATTTGTATAATCTTATACAATACTGTTAATTTCTTCTGAGTGAGTTTTACATCATTCAGTCTTGAGGCATGGAAAACAATGAAAAGGTTAAAGCAATTTGGATAAAAGAAAAACAGTTAAAGTTGAAAGAATTGCTACAAGAGAAGAATAGTATTTGTGTTTATATATGTTTGGTTTTTCCTATCGATTTAGAAATAGAAATAAGTTAAATGTCGATAAAGAGTTTTAGACATTTATTACTTGCCCCAGATAAAAAAGAGTAATTCAAGATGATTAAAAAAGAATTTTAATGGCTTAGCATCCGATGTTTAACTCATTATTGTACAAATTATTAAAAATAATGTCAAATTGGACATTTTATTGGAATATCGTATTCATTTTTTATTCAACCCCTTATTATGAATCGTAAAATGTGTAATTTAAAGCCTCATTCGTAACATAATTCCAAGGATTATCCCTTAACTCCAACCGTTAAGGAGCTGTACCTTCCTCCATCAGCTCAGCAACATGAGGCACAAGTATATTAGCTTTAGAAATTATATGAGAAAAACATTGTTAGTCACTATAAAATTTGGTGATTTCGCTGGGATTCTATTATCAAATTCCGACTTGATTACACTGGGACCACCGCTTGTATATACTCTTTAGATATTTTGAAAGTCGGTCTACAATTGGTAGAGAAATTCGGAAGTCAGTTAATAAAACAAAAACTAATTTTAATTATAATTTTTTTTGTAATTTCTTGTTTATAAAGATTTTCGTTTTTAGTTATTAATTATAACATTACCATGGCAAGAAAACTTTGTGTAGAAATATTCTTTAGACCATAAGGTTCTTCTTAAGACCATAAGGACCTTTTTCGTTTGTCAAAAATAACCTCGTGGAATTTTGGACATCGTGCTCATTACTACTTTAAGGCTTTTGAGTGTTCGTTAAATGGCCTTCCCTAACGTAAAGGCTAGTTTGACGGCTATAAATCTGGTTGAAATCTGAAAATGTATTGTTTTATGAAAAATGTATTGAAAAATGGAATCTGTGTTTTTAAACAAAATAAGAAGAATTTTTATTCTGGCTAATAAAACTTAGCTAGTTATGATAGGAATAATTTCATAACTTAAGAAATATATTTAAAAATAGAATTAATCCTCTGTTATTTACGTTGATTTACACGTGGAACTTCGAAGTGTACTTAATTCGAGTTTCTACCAATCCGCGTGTACGAATTTATAAATGTATGCTTCAATGCGGATTAAACTCTAACAGAACTCATAAATTCAGTAGCGAAGAAGCGTTGTTTACAATTAATGGATAAATATCAAGCAATAAATGTATTTCATAGGTTATCGCGTATTTAGCGCAGTATGTAACTTCTAAAACGCTCTAGGTACCTACCTAGTTCCCCGATTCAGAAAATTCTTATTGCAACTGAGAGCCAAATTATAAAAAAAAAGGTTAGAGATAAACATCACGTTACGGGGTTTAGGAGCGGAGCGAAGTGTAAACGCAGATGAAACTCTTTTATTCTTCGCTTCTTTTAAAGCGTGTTCTTCTTTTTCGATTGAAGAATGAAGAAATTGAGAAATTACTTGGCACATCCAAACTTATGAAGTAAAAAAAAATTTGATCGATTTCCCAAACGAAGTTTGATCGATTAGTTCCGTGTTTGAATTTTACGTTGGATAGTGGGCGAGAGGGTTAGGTGACACAACTCCGTCAGGGCGTTGCGTCATCTACGCGGGGAAGGACGGCATGGGCCGCCGAGAGATGTCTTGCGGTGTTCCACAGGGGTCGGTGCTATAGCCACACCTGTGGAACATCGGATATGACTGGGTGTTGAGGGCGGCTCTCCTCCCAGGCGTGAACCTCACATATTACGCGGACGACACGTTGGTCACGGCCTGGGGGGCGACTCATGGTGAGGCAGCGTTGCTTGCTGCGGCTGCAGTCTCAAATGTCGCAAATCGTGGAACGAATCCAGCGGCTGGGCCTACGGGTTGCCCTTGAAAAGTCCGAGGCCATTGTGTTTCACGGGCCTCGAAACCCGCGGCCGTTGGACTTCCATATCGTCGTCAGCGGGGTGCGGATTGCTGTCAAGGACACTATTAAATACCTCGGTTTGGTCCTTGACAGTCGATGGGACTTTCGCCCACATTTCAACCAGCTGTCGACGAAACTGATGAGTACTGCAGCCGCATTGTCTTCGCTACTTCCCAATCTTAGGGGGCCAAGTACGGCGTGTCGGCGCTTATATTTAGGGGTCGTGCGGTCCATGGCCCTTTATGGGGCTCCAGTATGGGCCGACCATCTGACGGCAGCCACTATCGCCATACTGCGCAGGCCGCAGCAGGCGATGGCCGTCAGAGTTGTGAGAGGATACCGCACGATCTCCTATGAGGCAGCGTGCTTACTGGCTGGATCACTGCCCTGGGACCTGGAAGCGAAAGGTCTCGCGTCGCTACACCAGTGGCGTGAAGAGGCGCGAGAAAGAGGACACCTACCGTCGCCGAGAGAGTACGAGAGGCGGCGGTCCGAACTGAGGGGGGTCCTAGTGGTAGAATGGCGGGCCCGACTACTGCGCCCGTCATATGGCCTTAACACCATCGCGGCCATCCGGCCAGTCTTCACTAATTGGGTCGAACGGAAGCACGGTTCCCTGTCATATAGGGTGACGCAGGTGCTTACCGGTCACGGATGTTTTGGGAAATACCTGCGGGACATCCGCAGGGAGCCGGACGCCCGGTGCCACCACTGCATCAATTCTGAGAGAGACACGGCGCGGCATACGGTACAAGAGTGTACTGCATGGGAAGAGCCGCGCCGTGCCTTACAAACTGAAATAGGGGTTGACCTCTCGCTCACAGCGCTTGTGCGCGCCATGGTCGGGAGCGAGAGGTCATGGGATGCAGTGGTCACCTTCTGTGAAACGATTATGTCACAGAAGGAGGCTGCGGAAAGGGAGAGGCAAAACACGACCACACTCCTTATCCGCAGACGACGCACCGGACGTCGGAGGAGGGCTGATAATGCCCAATTCCGGCCTCTGTAAAGGGACCCGAGGGTGGTGAACCCGGGGTTCAGTTCACCGCCCCTATCGCTTAGCGGGCCCGAGGTTGTAGGCGCGTCGTGTTCCTCGCGCCTCCCTAAAGGAGTGATTTTGGGGGGGAGAGGCATAATCCTTTCCCCCCCTTCAAAACGAGATGGGGTCCATTCCGGTGGACGGTCACCTGCTGGCCGCGGAAGAATATTGTGTTCCCGCGGCCCTCGACAGCAGGTGCGAGGAAGGAACACCGTGGCGGTTTTAGCCGGTCAAGTCCGGCACACCCCTTCGCCGATGACCCCGGCGGAGGATAGTCCATGAGGATTTCCCCACGTAAAAAACCATGTCCAGCCAGAACGGTTGAATGGATCTATGTGAAGTTTGACACAGATATAGATTATCGTCTGAAATAGCACATATACTTTTATCCCGAAAAAATATTAGATATCGTTCGTTTACAGACGCAATGAACGTAAATTGTGTTAGTAACAAACAAAATAAAAACTCTTCTTAACGTTATGAATTCATAAAACGCCCCCTCGACAGCGTGATGCTTATTTCTTCCACTTTGAAACATACGGAGTTACATTGTATGTGCGACTGCCTCGTTAACTCAGCGAGCCTTGCTTACTTTATAAGCATTTCATACTATGCCATTCATAATTTATAATGCTAAACGCGAGAACATGTTTCATAACGTTGAATCACATTTTAGTAACGTTACGTCTAGCTGAAAAAAAAAAAAATTTATTACTCTGGAAAAAATGTAGATAGCGTTTTATAATATTTTTCTTAAATTTTGAACTCCTTCAAATTATTTTTATCCTAGTGTAGATCTACATTTTTATACGACGACTCCGTTTACAAGCGATATTTATTAATTGTCGTCTCAATTTGAATGATCTTATTGTATATGTCTGTTTTTGTAAACTAACAACAATGTTTGCATTGCATTGGTGAGTGAGTGAGGCTACCGGAATCCCGACTCTCCTTCTCTTCTTTCTCCTCCCCTAATCCCAACCTCATCATCCACAAAGGCGGGCAGTGCTATTGTGACTCTAGAGTTGCAGGTGTCCATTGGCGTAGGTTGTCACTATCATGTGGCCCGTCCATCTAAACTGGTTATTTTATCCACTTCAATATTATATTTTATACACATTTTTTTAATAGTTTTTTGTTCTAGTAGTTGGTGATCCTGTCTGCTGAGCCAGAGGTTCGATTGCCACAGGGGGCAAAAAATTGTGTCAAAAACATGGCTAATTAAAGTTCTTGATAATGACATAAACTGCTATGCTCCACCTATAGGTATACGAAAAAATTATGATAAAATTATATAAAATAAAGTATTTGTTAAATTACACTAATAATAATAAAATTTTAATGAATATTAAATGTCAGTGTCTAACAGATAAAACACTAATCTGCAAATTATAATAAAGATTAGAATAGAATTATTATATTAAAAAATTTACATTCAAGAAATCATTTATCGAATAATAATTTCGTCAATTAGCAAATCTTAAAGACGGCGTTTATATTCATTGATGTCTGAACAGCATCTTTTTTTGATTAAATAATCTTTAATTTATTAAATAATTTTGATGCAAATATATACTGGCTTTTATGTAAAAATGTAGTTTTAGTTTTTAGAAGGTGAATTTATCAGAGTGTCCTTGAATCTCCACGATATCAAGTAACTGTAAATTGGTTTTTGCATTAACTTCATCAATGGAAAGGTAAAATTCCTAATTTTTTGAAATGTGATACGCATGTATCTTTCTTACAACCTACAAATTGCCCTAATACATCTCTTTTGAGCTACAAAAACATCGTTACTATTTATGCCATTGTGCCAGAACATCACACCAAATCTTAAAGTGGAAATGACATACCCGCGGTATTTAGTAAGTTTTCATTTTCATTTACTATACTACAATAACGTACCATATACTATATAGAGCATTATAATTTAGCAATTCAATAATAGAGCAAGAGCCCACGACGGCCAGACCTTCGTTATTTTATAAAATCTGTAAGTTTTGCTGTGCATGTCCCCTATACAGGTAGGACGACCAGTGACTATAGAGTTTGGGTTGTGGTTACTTGGGAAGGTAACACGCAGTAAAGGTGTATAAAACTGTACCAAATATTCGTTAAAGAGATAAACTCAATTTTTTTTTTTTCGGGATAACTTTAGAAATCTCGACATCTATTGCCGGACACTTATGACAGTTGCTACCCCCTGCTAGACACCCCTAAACATTAATAAATTATAATAATATTTTCGTTATACTATAAAAGCTTAATTTTATATATGCTAATACCTATGAAAAAATGTTAGCTCAATAGCCGGACAGTTTTAATGGTTTTTAAATCTTGCCAGACACATTGAAAATCCGATGTAGGTCCAAGCTATAAAAACGATAAAAGATGTACATCAATTTCGGAAAATGTCATTCTTTTCACTGTTGATAATTCCAACAAAGTTGTCTCAAGGGTTAATGAAAAGTTGTCATGCCCAGCACACGTGGAAGCAGATACGAAGATAGTATACCATGCATGTAACATCAACTATCCAGCAGAAATAGTAATAAGAAGTGCTGATACCGATATTGCATGTATCACCTTAAAAGTGATTTGGTTGTTTGGATGCTTACGGCAATAATTTAAGATATGTGGATATTAATTATTGACAAAATACATGAAGATAATGGAATGTTAATTTATCAGGGCTTACCTGGATTTCATGTCATCACAGGTTGTGATTTGAATTCTCCGTTCTTCACCAAACTAAAATTAATAGTATATAAGACATTAAAAAAATGTCCAGAGTGCCAGCTGACATCAATGTAACACAAAAGAGCAACGTTCCCAAAACACTACCCTGCGGTACTCCATATAATACAACTACAGTTTTCGACTAGCACCTTACCTTGGTTTTAGTTTTAGTATGTGTTCTCTCGATATGTGTAACTTGGTACCTATTTTATAGATATGGTTTTAGTAAGTCTTGGATATTGCCTCTAATAGTAGTAGTTTTTTATGGTAGACGTAATCTATGACCCTCGTCATATCCATGTACAGAGATATAACTGATTTGCGGCTGTTACTGTTCTGATGAATACTGTTAAAAGCGTTAAAAATTTTCATACTTACGGTTTTGTTTTTCTCAAACCCCATTTGTTCTTTACGAACGTTTTTTTCCGGATAGTTATTAAGATTCTTTTATACAAGTTTTTCAAAAAAAGAAATGCAAACAGATAGTAATGCCATAGGCCTATACTTATTAATATCCTTTTTTATCGCTTTTTTTATGTAGGAGTTTAATTATATTTATTAAAATATAACACGTTATGGAAGCAATGAGCACGGGTACTGTTGGTGTTTTTTTAAAGTATGAATAACTGTTTTGATATCTTTTATTATAATTTGTTGCATATAAATGGATTTTTAGGAATAATAACTACATATCTTATTGATGTTTGTACCAAACAATTTGTATTTTGTGCTATTTAATCCATGTATACATTAAATATAGTGCTATAAGCCGTTTGAATTGATTTCATATAAGTAACATATATTATCATTAGGTAGGTTGCCCCTGATATAGAAATATTTCTAAAACTGTTTGTTGCCATCTTTAAAATTGATAATTTGTGTAATTGACATATACATCAATCAATGATCAAAAAGGAGTGACTACAACAAGTTAAAAAAGGCGAAGAGTTCGCTTGGAAAATGGACCCAATCAGTAGCATATTTGCTGTTGATTGATGGTACGTGTTTAGTTGATAAATTGTTCCGAAACCGTGTCAGATTTGTATACATAGTAGAAAGGTTCCTTATGTCACTTATTGCGAAAATAAGAGCTGTGTCATTCTTTTCTATTTAAGCAACACTTCGATATTTTTTTCTCTTTTAATCTTTTAACTCTTCAGCGGTGTTTCTTTTTGTTTTTTTTTTAATAATTGGCACATTACTTATCAATAAATATTAATAATTAATATTGTTTATAATAGACCATATTCTAATTGGCCAAATATTATATTTAAGTGATTCACACGTGAAACCCTTTGACGGAGTGAGTCACTTTAAAGACTCACTGACTTTGCGGATGGCGTACCGGTTAAGTGATCACCTCGCAACTATGCTGCCGTACCGAGTGTTGTGGGTTCGATTCCCACACGGGAAAACATTTTGTGTATTCCAAAAATTGTTGTCCTGAGTCTGGGTATTGTAAAGTCCCCGGCGACACAGGAATTAATCCTAATGTTGGAGTTGTCTTTAAGAACAAAAAAACAATTTTTGTACGCTTTTCCGTGTAGTTACACATATCAAAGTTTTTGGGCTTTATAATGATCAGCGAATTTTGGAGTATTTTCGAGAATATTTTCTATTCGTTGGCGTTACTAGTTCAATTTCATATCCGTATATTTACTAGTTACTTTATTCGTGCGCCTGTTACTTTCCACATCTGTCAAAAGTTGAGACCTGTACCGTCTGTGCGTAAGTAGGAAGGCATTTACGCATACCCTGTTTTGATTTAAATTATATAATGTACTTCATGTTTTTGTAAGTAGACATGACTAGTATTTATATTAATGTTATTCCTGCTATTTCGTCTTCTGAAAACAAGACTACTAAACTGTTTAATCATATCGGTTGCGGTACTGTAAATAATTGTAAAACATTCATGGTGTCTTCTGTAGATATTGTACTATTATTCTTTATACATACATATATCGTAGTGTAAAAACTCATACAATTTTATTTAATAATCTTTTTTTAATCCAAATGCATAATTAGTAGCACACGGACGGTCTATCGCGCTTCTCACGATTAAACTAACTGAGATTTTCAGTTTCCTTCATCAAAATTAGCGAACTGGACTGACTGTCGTTCCTTGTAGAGTGGGGTATGTACCCTATAGGTCGACTTTACTCTTGAACATAAGAGTGATGGAAGAAGTATGTGATGTCTTATTTCTTTTTTGTGTACGTATTTGGCCAACACTTCATGAAAATGTCATCTAACAACTGAATGTATTGTTAATAAAACATCAACGTTTGACTGTGTGTAATTCCACGTTTGGCCATATCATTAATTTCAGGAGGGGAAAGAGGGGAAGGGAAAGGGGGTTGGCCTCCGTTGACCTCACTCACTCGGTCACACAATGCAAGCATTTTAAACTACCAACACTATTACGTAAATGAGACTAACAATAAATTATATAAATACAATTTGTCGTATTTCTGGACCAATACGACCTGCAAACTTTCAAGAAAAGAGCGTACACCTACCTAAAAGCCAGCGACGCACTTGTGACTCTTGAGCTGCGGGTGTCCATGGGCGGCGGTAGTAGTACCAATAAGTGACCGGACTGCTCGTTTGCCCCCTATCGCATAAAAATATATATATCAAAATGATGGTGTTATTTACGCATCTATCAATATTTTTGCGAATACGGGCTTGAGTGTATACATGTGTATATAAAACCAAGTATTCTGAAGAAAATAAGTCTCTATATAAAAGTAATGAACCGTAGTTTCGGCAACTCTAAAAAATGCGACTTTTTCCAGGAGAATAGTTTGGAACCGCGGTGCTTTCACTTATTGTATTTTCATTTTTTAGCTGTCGTGAACATTCGTAGCGGACTGTGCCTACCTTGTTAAATGCTCTGTGAAAATCATCCAGCCGCGCTGGTTTTACGGTAAACAATTTTAATATTATTATACATGTGGATGAAATTGAATCTAATTATAGATAATTTTAAGAGTGTTTTAGGTTTTTTTTTCTTAGTTTTTTTTCTATATTTGTACCCGTGACATTGATAATAAAATTTTCGTCTTCATTGAAAGCATTATTCATTCATTCATCAAATATATTTATACTACACATGGCATTAGATATTCCTACACCATTTTTGTATAGTGGTAGAGCACGGCTGGACCGGTGCAATAACACGGCCTCACAGAAAACCGGTTGTAGAGTAACGCTTGCGTTGTATTTCCCAGAAATGAGTGAGGTTTCCGGAAGCCCAACTCCCCCTTTCTTCTCCCCTCATCCCCCCTCTTTTTCCCCCTTCCCGCATCCCCCTATACCTCAACACCCTCAAAAACCGGCAGCGCACTTACGACTCACGAATTGAGGGTGTCCATAGACGGCGGTTGTCACTTACCATCAGGTGACCAGTCTGTTCGTCTGTCCCCTTCTAGTATGAAAAATAAAAAAAAAAGATTTGCAAAATATGATCGAAATATATTTAGTACACGAGCCACTATCTACTATTCAATTGATTACTATATTTTGTCGGTTTTCAAATATGCATATACATACGTCTTCATAAATAAGTATTTCGTGTCAGCTGCTTGACATGGCCTCCCGCTGACTGCGCTAGGCTTATTCTCTTCTATAAAGTATTAGGGATTTATTAATTAAAATTATTAACTAATTTGAATGAAAAATCGTAGACTGACTCGTCTTCTTCAATTTCTATAGCCGTTTAAAATAGATTGTAACTATAACTTATACCTTCAAACATTTGAACGTCATAAATTCCGTAGCCATATTTCACGTTAATTACAGCTGCCTCCATACACCGAGATACACAACACAATAATGTATTACAGTATGTTTATCTTCAAGTCATAAATCTTCCCTCTCGACTTAGTTTTTGCTTGACTTCGACGAATTCAGAACGAGGGTAATGTTTTTCGTGTAAATCCATACGTGTGAAAACATATCGATATTTATTGGCTTTCTTTGTGGGTGATAGGGAGCCACATAAATCAATATGCGGATAGTTGCAGACACATTATCACTCTATGCCATATAACAACTAAATAATAACATACAAGTAAAATAAACATTTCGGCTCGACTTCAAGGAATCGATCTTCCCGGCACTAGCCAGTTCCAGTTATAGGTATGCGATCCTGACTTGCTTGAGCTGTTGCTTATACTCCCCAATCCATCTGTATAAGTAATATCCCTTTCCGCTCCTTTCTATCCTCCCTTTCCTGTCAATATACTTCAAATTTTGAGAGGTAATTCCCAAAAGTGCTCGATTGATGGCAATGGGCTTGCCTTCTATTATGTAAATGGCCCTAATAATTATCAAAATAAAGGCATTAATTACACATCTGCCTACCCTTTCGAAGACACAGGCTTAAGTGTATGTATGTATAAAAATATGCACAAAATAATCATCAGCATAAGAATTAAAAAGAAAGCTGAGTTCTTCATTCAAATTTAAATTTAGTCTAAATGGTTTACTGCTCTGTGGTTCTCTTATAATATTAAAGTTTTTTTTTTTATAATATAAACAAAACGATATAAGTTACCTTCACGAGATCCCTGTAGGACGGAAAAATTAACGCAAGTGAAGCAGTGGGTAAAAGCTAAGCATAAGCATAAGCATCTTCATCATCATCATCATCATCATCATCATCATCATCAGACTAATCGCAGTCCACTGCTAGACATAGGACTCTCTCATTGCACGCCACTTCGATCGATTTTCGGCTTGCGTAAATCGTCACTCCACCTGGCCTGTGGCCTGCGTCTTAATCTACATTTGCTGAGACGCAGTCTCCACTCAAGAACTCGTTTGCTCAAAGCATAAGCATAACGCGTTACCTCGGCACGGCAGTGTAGTGGACACTGCCGTGACGAGTGCTGTGGGTTCGGTCCCCACACGGGACATCACTTTGTGTAATCCTCAAATTGTTGTATTGAGTCTTCTTTGTGGCGGCGTGCTGTTGGCGGTGTCTTTGAACATCGCCAACAGCACGACACTTTTAATAGTCTGCCATACAGCTGCATCAGGTAAGCGGTCCATTATCACGGGGTGCCACAGTACCTGACGTGGCTGGTGGCAGACTATTTGGAGCAGCGTACCGACGTGAACGAGGATTGAGAGGGAAATTTGAGTGTCGTGCGGTGTTCCGTAGGGGTCTGTCCTTGGACCACTCCTGTGAAACATGGGGTACGAGTGGGCCCTTCGAGGAGAATTCCCTCCTGGGCTGGGCGTAATCTGTTACGCCAATGACACTCTGGTCAAAGCCTGGGGGTCGAACTTTCAAGAGGTGGCACGCTTGGCCACCAGAGGAACCTCACTGGTGGTCGGGCGCATCGAGGCGCTAGGATTGCGGGTGCCTTTGGATAAGACGGAGGCCCTTTTATTCCATGGGCCCCGTCGAGGTCCACCCCCTGGCGCCTCCATAATGTTCAAATCAATCTTCGTACCGATTCATGCCCACATACGGTATCTAGGCCTGATCTTCGACGGAAGATGGCGTTTCGACGAGCACTTTCTGCAGCTGGCTCCAAGGTCTGGTCAGCGCTGCGTTTGTCCTTGGGCGACTTTTGCCCAACTTGGGTGGACTCAGCATCGCAACAAGACGGCTGTATACGGGGTTTGTCTGGTCATTGGTACTATACGGTGCACCGGTGTGGGCGGAAAATCTGACCGCCCAGAATAGGGCAAGCCTCTGGTTATGGCGTTTAGAGCTATATGCGGTTACCCACCGTGTCGACCAAGGCGGCGTGCGCGTTGGACGGATCTCCCCGTGGGACATGAAGCCGTAAGTGCTTGCCGAAATCTCCGCGGTCGCAACCTTCTGCGAGGAGGTCATCTCGCTGAAGGAGGCAGTGGAGCGGGCCCGGGAGGACGACCTCCACTCGGACTCATCATGCCGCTCTGAGTGTGGCCGCGGGTGGTCGGGACGGGTTTTCCCCTCTATAGTACACCCCCCCTATAGTAGCCAACAGCGAGGAGGCGATGTCCTGGTGTGCCTGGACGTTGCCTAATTGAAAGTTACCGGAAGGTGGCCCCCGCGCTTTTGCGGGCAACAAGCGCTAAGAGGGGTCCGGATGTCTTACTAAAGCGGTTCCCGCATTCCTCCTATTTTAAGCGCATGTACACACGCAGCATAGCACACCGTGTGGTATTAGTCGGTCTGATTCTGACACACCGTTCTACCGAAAACCCCGGTGGAATGACGGCCCGAGGGGGTTAAAAAAGTGTTCGTGATCCTGACTGCTAAGCCAGAGGTGGTGGGTTGGATTCCCACCCAGGACAAATAGTGTGTGATGAGCACTTGTTCTGTGTCTTTGTACATAATACGTATTATGAAATTGTATTTAGAAGTATAAAAGTATGTTTATCAACAGTCTGGTTACCATAGTACAAGCTCTGCTTAATTTGGGATCAGACGGCCGTGTGTGAGATGTATGAAGTATTATTATTTTATAATTATCAAAGAATGCACATAGTAATTCCTAGATACGTAAAGACACAATGGATGAATAAAATCGCTTCTATCAAGTGGTGCTGTACTGTTCAAACACAACTTGGATAAGATATAGAATTATTTAACACTACTGAGTACGCTTCAATTAGTAATGCCTCTGTGTTTGTTAAGGCGATGTTTGATTTAATATTTTAACGTCATATATTTGTTATAATTTAAATTTAACTCATATCCACCATGGATGATAATTTGATGCCATTCACAAACTGCTTTTTATTGACTACAGTGTACACCCACCTCACTATAAAAAATTGCAAGCAAGAAAAAGTATTATTCTCTCTAAATTAGTAACCAAAAGGTGGTTTACCAGTAAAACAATGAAAAAGTATATACAACTAGTATGTTAAACTAACTGTTATTTTATTTTAAATAAATTATGTAAGCTAGCGTAAAAAACATGACGGAGCCTACCTGTAATATTCTAATGTATATGCGTTTCAAAGATAGACCCCATATAAAATATTGTAACAGTCCAACCCTTAAGGATATGGCGAGTCATTGGTTATAAACTCAAATATTGGCTCGTGCAGCGACGGGCATCGATGGAATTACACAATTCTATGGAATCTGCCTAGCAAACTTCATCGGTATTCTGTTTGCACGAGAATGCGACAAAATCTATTCGATTGTTTTAGAAGCAGTTAGAAGTCTACAGTTAAGACTTAGAGTATATTACTTACACCAACTTTACAAATTCTTTTCAAACTATCGCATCAAAGGCAAAGTCAAAGCATTTATTTTAAATAGGCCCAAAGGGCACTTTTGACTTTTGAACGCCAACATTTACATTTAAATAGAATTGATTCTAATCGCCCATTCCAAACTGTAGTTTTGTATGGAGAATATTATGTTTTGTTTACATACAATCATTATATAGAATTAAAATTATGTGTGAAAACGATGCACCCAAAACAATATCACTATACCGAATGCAGTTAGTGTCTGAATATTGCCACTTTAAAGTTGCTTTCATAAATGTCTTGGGTCTGTTCAGATAAAACTTAAACAGTATTATCAAAATTGATTTTAAACAAATCAAAACATTGTCTTCGCTAGGTGTAAAATCTTCTCGGATTTCTCTCCTTAGGATCTTCCTTATTTACTGGCGATACGCGCAATCTAATATAACAAAGTAATTCAGGACAGTCTATAGAATTGTTCACCAGTTTGAGTAAAAAGTTAAGATCAGCTATTGACCTGCGCTCGTACAGTGGGAGTATGTGGCATTTTGTACATCGACTCAAATAATTCGGTAAGAAAGTACCAGACCGAAACTGTGTGTATCTTAGGAATTTTCTTTGGATGGCTTCAATTCTGTCTATGTATATTTTTTTTTGTTTTTTTTTTTTTAATATTAGCCTACCATAGTGACTCCACTTTGCCTGATGGAAAGCAATAGGTGGAGTCAAAGAGTGGTGGTCACCATCCTCATTGCATGTCTAGTCAATGCAGCATGGTGACCCACACTATGGCGGCCTGGTGAGATGCTTTTTCACGCCCCGCTTAAAAGACCCGGGATCATAGTGGGAAGGAAACACGTGCGCTGGTAGAGAATTCCAGGCTTTTACCGATCGGCACAAGAAAGAAGAGCCAAACCGTTTAGTTCGGGTACGTATATTTTCGACGCACAAACGGTGACTCCTCAGGCCAGCACGTGTAGTCCTGTAGAGGAAGAGAGAAGGTGGAACCAATTGGAAGAGCTCGTTAGAACACTCCCCGTAATGTAGGCGATAGAGGACTGCCATAGAGGCGACATCTCTTCGCAACTGCAGAGGCTCAAGAGACTGGGTGATCTCAGGACAGTCGATAATGCGGACTGCGCGCCGCTGCAACCGATCGAGAGCGTCAAGCAAATACTGCGCATAGCCGTCCCAGAGATGAGAGCAGTACTCCACGCAGGAGCGAACCTGGGTCTTGTACAAAAGACACAGATGCTCGGGCGAGAAGAACCGTCTCACCTTGTTCAATACACCGAGCTTCCGCGAGGCCGCCTTAGTGACACTCTCGATGTAATCGCGCGGATTGAGATCCCGGCAAATATCCATACCCAGAATACTAAGCCTATCCTGCAGTGGCAGTTGAGTGCTCTGAAGAGTAGGAAGGGGAAGGAATGGAGACTTTTTGTTAGAGAACACACACGCTTGTGTTTTCTTGGCGCTGAACTCGACCAGATTCTCACAGCCCCATTGGGAAATGCGGCTCAAGACCCGGTCGAGCTCAGCGACAAGCTCCTGTCGTTTTTCCTCAACGTCTGCCAGCTTGGCAGTAGGATGCCCGAAATATCGCCCGTGCACTGTACTGTCGTCTGCATAACAATGTATATTGCCAAGGGTTAACATGTCATTGATATGCAGAAGAAACAGCGTAGGCGATAGGACGGAGCCCTGAGGTACACCAGCGCTTACCTCGTGGAAGTCTGAGGCCGCGCCGTCGCAGAGAACCCTAATGCGGCGCTTTTCGAGGAAGGCAGCAACCCAGTTGCAGAGTTTAGGTGGCAGACCAAATGCAGGAAGTTTGGAGAGAAGCGAGCGGTGCCACACCCTATCGAAGGCCTTGGCAATGTCGAGGCTGATGGCCAAGGACTCCCCATGCCTATCCATAGCCTCACCCCAAAGGTGTGTGACGTACGCTAGAAGATCACCCGTGGATCGGTTCGGCCGAAAACCATATTGCCGATCATTTAACAAGGAGTGATCCTCTAGGTGGCGGATTAGTTGGGTGTTGATGATCCGCTCGAACACCTTACAGAGTATGGAAGTGACGGCTATAGGTCGGTAATTGGCTGGATTGGAGCGGTCGCCTTTTTTGGGAATGGGTTGAACATTCGCATCTCTCCAGGCCTCCGGAACAATTCCTGAGGAATAGGACAGGCGATACAAGCGCGTTAGTACGGGAGACAACTCAGGTGCACAGTTCTTAAGAACCACCGCCGGAATACCATCGGGTCCACTGGCTTTCCGGACATCGAGTGACCGAAGCTCCGCACGGACATCCCTCTGCCGGATGCGAATATCCCGCATTGCGGAGTCGCAGGACGCAATGGTGGGCGTGTGCGCGCAACGGTCATCGATTCGGGAGTTAGCCGCAAAGGGGTCAGCTAGTAGATTCGCTTTCTCTTGCGGCTCGTGGGCCAGTGATCCGTCAGGGTATTTCAACGGCGGCAGCGAAGGTTGGCAATAGTTGGACTGCACGGCTTTGGCCAATCGCCAAAACTTACGGCTACCCGTAGGGTACGCGACGAGTTCTTGACCAAACCGTGCAATGCGCTGGGCATCTGCTCTGATGTAAGCCCTCTTGCATTCCCTAGTGGCTCTGTTTGGTGCTGCTTTTAGGCGATCAATGTCTGGGTCACAATGTGCGCGGGCCCTGATCCATGCGCGGTAGGCCGACTGCTTTTGAGCAATGGCCCGGATGCACTCGCAATTGAACCAGGGTCGGGTCTTCGCGCTGGCGACTACACTGTAGGGGATATAATACTCCATACCGACAGTGATTTCGTCAGTCACGGCAGACACACTTTGCGACAGATCCCTATCTTTAAAGCAGCGTTGAGCCCACGGGATGGATGCAAAATATTCCCGCATTCCATCCCAGTCTGCTGACGAGTAGTGCCATAACCGCCGCCTTGTTACCACAGGTCGTGGAGGCGTAACTAGAGGCACTGAGGTCGACACCAGGCAGTGGTCGGAGGATCCCAGAGGGGCGAGAACCGATACGCTGTACTGCGCTGGGTGATTCGTCAGCAGTAGGTCCAGCAAAGAGGGCGCTTGACCCGTTATGTCTGGTATCCTGGTGGGCTGGAGTACCAGTTGGGTAAGGTCATGCGTGAGAGCAAATGCGTGGGCAGTTCGACCAGCGTGGTCAGTTTTGGAAGATCCCAGCCAGGACTCATGGTGGGCGTTAAAATCTCCCAAAAACACCAGTTCGGCGGTCGGAAACTGCTCCTGCGCTTTATCCGCTGCTTGACTCAGGTGGTCAAAGAGTCGAGTTGTCTCGGAGTCTCCGGAATGGGAGCGATAGAGGCACACGTAAATCCGGCTCGTAGAGCCAAAATCCACGTGGAGCCAAAGGATGGAGAAGGATGTGTCTTCTAGGCAGTGCAGACGGCGACAACAAACATCCGCCCTGATGAAAAGGCACACTCCAGCCCTTGCGAGGAAGCACTCCTCAAGCACGTAGCCGGGATAGTGGAGATATGCCGTGTCGGCAGGGCGGCGTATTTGTGTCTCCGTGAGAAAGAGCATGGCCGGCCGAGCCGTCTCGAGGTGTTGGTGTACGGCGCTGAGGTTTGCATGGAGTCCACGTATGTTAGTGAACTCCACCTCAAAAAGCGGGTTGGTGGGAGAGGAGGATGCCGCTGTAGGACCACTTTTCTTTTTTTGTGCTGCCATGATAGAAGAGGAAGGGGGCGTAAAAGGCATGACAGTCATCGTGGCAATGTAAACTGAGACTAAAAATGCTGTGTCATCATGTATCGGTGAAGCATGACGGTGACCGAACCGCCGGACGGAAGGGCCCCCGTACCCTCCCGGAAGTGGTCGCCGGGTCCCACCATCCGGTCACCAACCGGCACGACGAGCCACTCCGTGGATTATGCGCGACCTGACGGGGCAGCCTCCCAGGGTGGTTAGCCGTGGTTGGGCCCCTCTCTATGCCGCGGGCGGCCAGCGGCACCACCGTTTCTACGGGTCTCCCTGGCCGACGGTTCGATCCACGCCACCCTCACAATGACTCTACAGCACTCCACTGCTCACACACATACCACGATAACTGTCACCCCTGCATCGATGGGCCTCCGGTCTCTCACTCACCAGCGAAAGGCGACACCACGAATGTTGTCACTTTAGGCTGGTTTTCTGTGAGAGGGTAGTACTGCCCCGGTCGAGCCGGCCCATTCCTGCTGAATAAATCAGCGTGGCTCTACTACCTGCTAATATTATAAGACGGATTCCATACCTGTGAACAGTATTCGAGGTGACTGCGAACTAAAGCACTATAAAGGATTTTTATTGCTTTGATATTTTTGAATTCAGCTGATACTCTCTGAACAAATCCCAATGCTTTGGAAGCTTTGTTAATAATTGTGTCAATATGGTCTTTAAATAAAAGTTTGGAATCAAACACGACACCTAGGTCCCTATATGAATCCACTCGAGTCAAGGAAGTATTCGCTAGGGTATAATCAAAATAAATTGGACTCGGTTTTGCGTTTAAAGCTGCAAAGGTAGCATTTAGAAATATTGAAATATAATTTGCTATCCTTACAATAATTGTAGAAACAGACAAGATCAGATTGCAAATTCTCTTGTACTTTAGAATAGTGCAGTGTACAAAAGATTGAAAACATTCAGATAAATAGATTGACTGGAAGTTCTAATATGCAAACGACTTAGTGGCATATTTACAAATTTTAACAATATGATCATCGAAATTTAATCAACTATCAAAAGTAAATCCTAAATCATACATATTGCAGTAACGCGTTCAAGTGGCACACCGGCTATTTCATATGTGGTAGTTATTAGTGCACAAACTCGTGAGAAATAATGGTGTCATGTTTTACCTATATTTAATTTTACGAAGTACACTTGTTTTGTGTCAGCGATGGCCGATCATGCACAGCTGTGCTTCTGAGCAGTTAAAGCATAATTTCCAGGGGAGGGTGAAAAGTTCCATCGGTACAAGAGGTTCAACATCCGATGTAACTATTATTTGGCCCGATTCAAGACTTGATAAGGCAAAGCCCAAAATACCACCATATTTATTAGGAACATAATTGAATTGGTGCAGTTTACAGTAATCCATACAATCACTAAATTATGTCACAGCAGAGTTATTACGGGAGTTAAGGTTGAAATCAATCGAAAATAATACGTTGAAGTTTGGAATATTTAAAAATAGCATTTTCAATACAATTTTAAACATCTTTTTTTTTGTTATATTTAACCGGGCAAAAGCAACGAAACATAATTCGGAGGAAATAATTGAGCATCATATACAGAACTGTTAAGAAACGTTTCGGGTAATGTTACTAAGTCACAAGCACATAAAGCAACGTGAAAGTGCGATTATCGCATTAATACGAAACGCGTTTCATTTTTTAATGCGATAATCAAACTCACAGCACGAGATTCACTGCCAGTCCCGAAAAATCCTAATAGAAAATTGAATCACATAAAAATCAAACTTTCAATCAATCATCTCTTTCCCCCTCTTACCCCTCCTCCCTTTCCTCTACCCAAAAAGGCAGACAGCACTCTTGTGACTCTAAAGTTGCAAGTGCTCCTGGGCGGTGGAAGTCACTTAACATCCGTCTGACACGTCTGCTCATTTGTACCTACTACCTACTACACTATAAAACAAAAATTGTCATACCATGTTATACAAAGACCTAAAAACGTTTACGTATGTTAGGGAATAACATAGTTCTTACATAGAACACCGTGTACCAGGAAATTGGATCGACTACTGAATGAATACTATCAACTGATAGTATCTGAGGTTTCTGATGAAAATGCTAGTATGTAACGTAGACTTATAAGTTATCGTTTGGTTACAGATAGGATACGCTAACTGAATATCATTTAAAATTTGACTTACTTTGAGCTTTGAGATTTTTGGTTTATTTCAGGTCAAATAAGAATTTGTTGATAAAATTAGTTTATATCTCAATATTATATATAGCGTTGATACAATATAAAGCTCATTAAAAATTGTCTCCATTGCCTTAAATACAGTTCTTAAAACGTTGAGGCCAGTTATCAATAGAAACGTGTACTATCTTCTAATGGGAAAATTGTTCACTACCAATCTTATGGATTGTTTTAGGGACAATTATCAATACTATTAGAAAATATATACTCTGTAAAACTGACCGAAAATCATAATCCAGCGGATTAAGATCGATTAGATGACAATTTCAGATCTGATGAAGTCATGATCGAGCTTTATGACCACACAAATATTCCGCTTATACCAAGCTAATGAAGAGTTTCGAAAATTGCATTTGGTACATATCTACTTTGTCTAGTGTTATCACAACAATTAGGTTCTCTTAATCACCCCACTCCATTTTAATATCACAAAAATATTTAACACCATACCATATTGACTATAATGACTCCACTTTGCCTGATGGTAAGCAGTAAATGGAGTCCAAGAGTGGTGGTCACCATCCTCATTGCATGTCTAGTCAATGTATTATGGTGACCCACACTATGGCAGCCTGGTGAGATGCTTTTCAGGCCCCGCTTAAAAGACCCAGGATCAAAGTGGGAAGGAAAATTTCAATTCCAATCTTTCACCGATCGGCACAGGAAAGAAGAGCCAAACCGTTTCGTTCGGGATCGCATACCTGCGACTCTCAAACGGTGACTCCTCAGGCCAGCACGTGTTGTCGTGTAGAGAAAGGGAGAAGGTGGGACCAATTAGAATTCATATAAAAATAACAGATTCCAAATTCGAATGTGATTTTATGTTTCTTTTTATTGTAACAGTATTTATGCAAGACTAAGTATATACTAAAAAAAAAATGTTTATTGTTAGTCTTCAAGTTGTTTCTGTTTGTTTTATGGTAATATATTCAGTAACACAAGTTTCAGTAAAACTTCATATGACCCGCTTACAGATGACATCCTATGGGTAGTAGAGATTTTTTCGTGTCCTAATTTGTAAAGTTTGACCTGTCTGATATATACTAGTCATGCCACAAAAATTCGGATCTTCATACAAAAGAGACAAAACACGAGACACGCCTTCCTTATAAAGATGGCACGGCTCGTTAATCGAGACCCTGGAAGCCTAACGATCCGAACAAACTGCTATTCACTTAACTTTATGAGCTTTCAAGGTAAACCATGGTCATCATCGTTGACTGTTCTCGGTATGGAGAAAATTATAAGATTAAATGGGCAATGGGCTTTTCGTCGATAAATTTTTCTTTTGATCTATATTTGTATAAGCTTTTGATCTTACTAAGGTCAAGAACTTGGCTGTCTAAAATATTAAACAGAACAGTAGTATAAAGTATGATCTAAACTAACAATCACACGAATCATCTACTTGGCCAATACCCAAATCTATTTGAGGTCGGCTCAATGCATTTTTTTCTTCTTCTTTTCTTCTCTAAGGCTAGATTACTGCTTATTCCTTTTCTAACTATGTCCTCTTTCCCGGAATTCATAATTTTTCTCTCAGGACGTTCTATTCCTCTGTATCAATCGTCTTCCATAAGTATAAAAGTTAAACAAATGCGTGTATATGATATGTTTTGGAAGTAATAGTAAATTTTAAGGTTTCCTCAGAGACCCACTTATTAACATTTAAAATGCGAGTTGGTAACAATTTATCCAAACATTCATATTTTCATTAACCTTATTTTAAACTATCTAGACGCGCATGGCCGTCCCCTCTGCGATTAGATTCATTTACCCCCAAGGGCCGCAGCGTCTTGTTTTGCCTATCCAAAATAATCATAAATGTTCGACTGATTGTACCATAGAATAGCGCGTTTAAACAAAGAAGCCAAACAACATCTTATCAATTTTATTATTAAACTAATAGCTTGAAGCAGAAACTTTATCAATAAAAGGAAGGGAAGGCTGACGTGAATTAAACTAATAGTTAATAATTGCTAATTCTCATAAAATCGAGACCACGATTTTGGTTCAGAACTATTTATGAAGACACCCTAATAGCATTAATGCCGACCTAATTTAATCTATTTAGAATTTATATCAAAAGCAACAACATATACGAAAGCATCCTATTACATTCTCCGTAAAACCATCCTCCAATGAAGATAAATTTATTTATCGATATGAACTAATTAACAAAAGATCGCGATATGAAAAGGTACAACTTAGCATTAAATAAGTAATATTTTGATACAATTCAGATATTTATACCCAGGGGTATAATACGCTTTGCACTATCCTATACGGATGTAATCTACCTTCGAGTTGTAATTGTGTAGATCTTTTGATTAAATTCTTTTTATTACAAGCACTTTAATTATTGTACTTTTTATCTTAAGAAGACAACTCTTATTGAACTATTTATGTATAGTAGCCATGTGGTTCTCGGTGGAGTAGAGTAGTGCCACCCCATCTGTGCTATAAACTATAAACTATAAAATATAAACTTTTAGTGTGACCCCGTATAATAGACAAAAAACAGAGTTTGTTAATCTTATTTTAAAATTGCATTCAACAATTTTATTTAAATTTATAGCTCCATACAGCTTTGTCCAAAAAAAGCTATATAGCCAGTATAAAAATATGAACCATTTTTTTTAATAGTCGATCATGCATCGACTGTAATCAGAGCAATAAGAATATAGTAAGGGTTCCCAATAGATTAGAGTTGGCGCAGTGGGAATTGCGGTCGACGACTCATCTGCCAATATTATTTAGAATGTTTACACTATGCTTTGACCATAAGCAATATTTCAAGATTTAAGCGAGATTTTATTAGTATTTTTTTTAATGGGAAACAGTACATTATTGTCCAGGGACCAAGAAGTACAATTTTGTTAAATGAGTACAGTTTAAAGACTAAGCCGCAATAGCTGAAACACATATGTACATAGAATAACTAGTAATACAATTGTATTCTCTCTTTTATGAAGGCAAAAGTTACTCAAAAATTTTGCAGTCCTTTGAAATAGACCGGATTTAATAAAAAGGATGATACTCTAAAATATTGATAATAGGCTAAGATATGCCTAGTATTTTGCTGACGCGTTTATATTCGATATTTGAACTGAATACGATGGCCAGTGCGATGCTATGGACTCACAGAAAACCAATTGAGAAGCAACATTGGCGTTGCATATTCCCGAAATTAGTGAGGTTTCAGGAGGCCCAACTCCTCCACTCCTTTTTCCTCTCCCCTGACCCCCTGCCCCTTTTCCCATCTCCTCATCCCATTCTCTTTCCTCTCCCCGCATACCCACGTGCCTCATCACCCTAAAAGGCGGGCAGCGCACTTACGACTCACAAGTTGCAGGTGTCCATGGACGGAGGTTGCCACTTCCCATCAGGTGACTCTTCGGTTCGTCTGCCACCGGTAATATATCTATCAAAAAATAAAAAACAGAATTAGAAAACATAAAGTTTCATAGACTTTTTCTGCAGCATCGTTTTCTTTTTGTATAGTAATCTTTGTACCCAATGTGTGTGTGTCATGTTTCATTAAACCATTTTGCGTTTAATATTGCGTTGATTGGACATAACGTCTCGTAACGGTGTCGCGAGTCCATAGATTTTTTCTCTTTATCAAATATTGAGGTTTGATCCACATAAAGGACTTATTAAAGCTTATAACTTTATTCATTTTGAAATTATAATTTCCGTTCAGCAAATAACACTAAATATTGCTCAACAGAGGCCATCACGTGTGCTGCACAGCTTAAAATTATTAGTCCATAAAACTGCAATTTTTACTGCCAATGAAATGAGTTTGAAATTTTATAGCGATCTATTTAGGTCTCTGGGAAATAAAAAACATAGATGGCTTGGCTATAAAGTCAATTTAGCCATAATATTTGATAGCCCCTTCTCGGAGTTAAGGCAGGTGACTTATCGTTTGATTTATACGTCATACAAATATAAGCAGCTTTATACATGTTGATGAAATTCAAAGATTTACAGTGGAAGATGTATTAATGATGATACTATGATAATCCAGAGTAATAATGATACGGCTTCACATCTTGTCTCATCTTTTACCATCACAACCTTTAAAGGTGAGCACAATACCTACAACTCTGAAGTTGGAAGTGTCCATGGGCAGCGAATCTCTACTCGTTTGCTTTGAGTATTATCCAGGCCACCGTGGTGTATAGGAATTTGGATGAAAAAGAAACTCAAACGATATAAATATACAATGCACTAATAACACATAAATTGTCACTTCATCAATTTGGAGGCCATGAGATAAGAGCCATGTCCATATACATATGAACCCAATTTTATTACTTTAGCGATATATGGGATGAGGAAGCCATTGGACTAGATATGATGCAGTTGCTGTCAGTTAATTACAGAGTTCACTCTATGAACTACAATTGATATCCTCGATAGTTTCAAATATTTTTTTGGAGCATCTTTATGGTAAATTTGGAGAACATCTACATAAAGGTGGTAGCAAGAATGTAATCGATTAGTGATGGAGTATGCCCGCAGATGTAGTGCACCAAGAGGAATAAATATATTCGATACAAGCATGCTGTTGGCATACAGGTAACAACGAAATAAGACAATTATTGATGGAGATATGTTAAGTGAGCGGAATATACCGAGCAAAATTTGACATTATTAAAATTCAGTAAAACAATGACCGTCAACTCTATGTCTTCCACATTCAATAAGCTGTCCTCCGTGAACTAGGTCTGTGGTTGTAATTTATGTGTAGTTTGTTGGAAGAACTATTTAATTAGGAATGTAAAACCCACTATAACGCTGGTGTGCATAGTGTTGTCAAAGGTCTTCTATTAAATATAATTAATAACACTTATTTTAAGGCTAACCAGACATGACAGCAGACATATTTATAGACATTATAGGGTCTGACAACTCACAATAAGGTGAAAATTTAAAAAAAACTTGCAAGCACGGCGTTAAGGAGCACTTATATCGCTATATACATAGTACATATAAACTGTAACACCTCAATTGGACCAGCCGGCTACACTGACTTGACCCAGACCTGCTTTAGCTATTCCCAATTCCATTCACTATAAGCAATATTATTTTTCTTTCATTGCCTTCTTTTGTTCGTACCCCTTTCCCTTTCAATATAGAGTCCCATTTATCAAATGTACATATGTATCCAGCGATTTATGTGTGTACGAACTGTACAGGTAGATAGATACTTTATTTGTACACCACTATTAAAGGAGAAGTTTCACAAAAATACATTTACAGTTTGATAATGTACAAAGGGTGTCTATTACTCTATCCTGTACAGCCTTGTGTGGAACTAAATATTTTTTTTATTGTTTTTGTTAAAAAGACTACTATCGCACTTGGATTAATTCCTGTGTCGCTTGGTACTTTACAAACATTCAAGTAACGGACACAAAGAACACCCAGACTCAGAATAATTTGAGGATTACACAAAGTGTTGTCCCGTGCGGGGATCGAACCCACAACACTTGGCGCCACAGCGTAGTGGCGAGGTGACTATTTTAACCGTACGCCAAGTACTACTAAGTAAATTGGTGTTTACTGACTTATATTTAGTTCTCCTAATAGGTAAAAACCAAAACTCTATATTTAACTAACCTGCTCACATAAAATTCTAATTGGCAAAATGCGTTTACTTCAGTACTACCCCTTTCTAATTCATAGCCAGAACATAAAAATAGAGCTTTATATAGTTCCTACAATGTTTGTTTCGGCATAAAGTTAAGTTCACACGATAAAGGGTCAATAGAAGCTTGACCCTTTTCACTGGAATGTCCTGTGAGTCCCAACTACGTAACTGTAGGGTCCCGATTGGTTTCAGATCGCTGACAATAAATAGTTAAATTTTGTGGTCGATGTCAATGGCTATTTTGTGTGTCGCTACTTGATTTGGGTGATCCCTATATATTCCTCGTATTTATCTTTAGATTTCACTTAAATAAAATATGTATATGGTATAAAAATTTATTTAACTTCTAGAAGAACTTTAAGGCAAATCTGAATGGACTTCCTTGAGTAGTTGTAGTTTGGACTTGAGTAGTTAGGGCCTCTAATTGACGGAGCTTTTAGATTAGTTATAAATTTTATATACACCCAATCGGGTAGGCATATATAACTATATAAACTAAAAATACAATGATATAGTGTGTACATATAGTATATGTACCGTTGGTATAAGTTGATAAAAAGTAGCTTTGCAATTGAATTTGAAAGTGGTAATAACATCTTCCTTCTTACCCTTGGTAACAAGATTCTTATTACAAAATTGAGAGATGTTATAACAATAATATTAGTAAAATATTTTTTATAGTTTTATTAAAAGTAAAGATAATAATTATGTAGATAATGTATTATAACAATAAATTCGGTAGGTCCTAGGTACAATTATCACACTACTCTTCTCATCAATTTAAGGCAAACTACGAATAAAATCGTGCTTAACCTGAGTATATGTGAAAACAGCATTTACAGCAGCTGTCGACTGTTGATAAAAATTTCACGCCCCACGATTTCTTTTTAAGGTTTTAGTTTTTATTTCGTTCCTTAATATTTATCATCTATTTAGACTGTCTGAACTATACAATCCGCGATGCACTGTGTTACTGTACTACCCACATTAAAACAAATACTAAATCTGATATTTTGTACCATGGTACCCATATTGGGTTGTTGTGAAGAAATGAAATCCGCCATTTTGTCGGTGCCCATATTAGATTTGATTTATTTTTCATTTGGTTTTCTATTTTACTAGTCTACTTCTTTCATTTTATACCCATCTTAAAGTTGGGAAAAAAATTGTAATCCAACGTATCGGCCGCCATTTTGGATTTGAAATTTGTCATAGAGTACAGTATTCTACAGGTCAAGCCCTTTCATTTGATACCCATATTGAGGGGGTGGCACGAAAATATGTAATCCACCAATTTTTAGCGTCGGCCATCTTGGGTTTACAGTGATATTAAATATATTGCCATCAGAGCAAGATGGGTACAAAATATCAGATTAATCTGTCAACAGGACGAGGGTAAAATTTCATCTACTAATTTCGACACAAAAAAAAAAAACGAATAGGTCGAGCTAAATTAACCGTTACCAAAAAGAGTTATGGGTTGTTGTAAAACTCTTGTTAATGGTCAAAAAATTAGTTCCAATAAATTGTTAAAGTGCTTGTTAAAGCTCACATATTGTTTTACTGTACGAGTCTACGCTGCAATTGTACGGTATGCGTTTTAAATTTTGTTGCCAGATCAGCATTTATTATTGACACGCTATTTAAGAGCGGTCGTCAATGTACTTTACTGTCTGGTGCCCCCCTTACACAACGAGCAGAAATAGTAGCAGTAAATTATTTTGAAGGCCTGCTGGAATAACTTTTTTTTTGTGTTTGTGTCAGTGCTACAAACATACATATGTTATTGCAATATTTACCATAGCATGTTTTTCGTCAATTTTAGGTTGTACACCATCACTTTTAAAGTAGCCTCTGAAACTTCATTGTCAACGAAATCTAAGATCTGTTTGGAACTTCACCATCTGGACATAGACTAATAAGTTTTTATGGATCTATCATATGTAAATTGCCCTAATGAGGTAGGTACACTAAAAGACATGTTCTGTTGTAACAAAGTATTAGCAATACTCGTACTTCTTAAGGAAACATTTCATCTTGTTCCTGTTGCTTTTACCTTAATTTTCAATTCGTTTTCCTAAACAGACATTAACTCTTGAGCAGTATCTTGTAAACTATTCGCCGCTTTACCAGTCTCGAGTATTGTTTTCCCCTTTTTTACACATGTGTCTTAGATATTGGCACATTCATATTTGACGTATTAGTTTATTTATTCTACCATTACCATTGCAGCTTAATAAGTGCATGGATTCCTACCATTAAATAAGTATATATAATATATTATATATAATAACGTTATCGTATTTGGTAATTAAATACAAATTATTCAAATTATGTATATGTACATCTGTTGTTTTTTGTGTAATTTCTCTATGGCAATGATTTTTTTTTTTTTTATTATTTTATGACATATGGGGGCAAAGGAGTAGACGGGTAAGTGGCAGTGGCCGCTCATTGACGCTTTCAAATAAAGAGCTGCAAGAGCTCTGTCCGCCTTTGTGGGTGATGAGGGGGAGGGGAATAAGGGGAGAGAAAAGAGGAGACAAGTGTTTTTGAGCCTACCCTCATTTACTCGGTAAATACAATGCAAGCATTGTTCGACAATCTTCCGTAAGCCAGCGATATTAGCCCAGTGGAGCCGGTCAATTCATGTCAAGCATGGCAAATCATATACTTGTATATACTGTAGCATTGTTCTATCTTGTGTATAAGATAGAACAATGCCACAGTTTTTTTTTAAATCTATAAAGAACCAGTTTTTCTTCTTCCCGTCCGCAATGACGTTTTCGCTTAGGACCAATAATATTTACTCAATATTCTAACAAACATTGAAGTTGTAATTTGGGTGTAAATTTGTTTCTACAAATTAAGTTGTCATCACAACGGAGGAAACAGTTTCACTGAGATTATTGTACGGAAACTTTAATTTCCCTAGAGCAATAACAAATAGGTTCGTCGTCACAAATGTTTCAGGTTTTTATTAATTTACTTTACGTAAGAAATATTAATATTTTTTTTTTTATTTTTTTTTTGTGATGTTATGTAACTCGATCTAAATTCTTATAGTAATTTTAAAATATTATGAAGTATTTACCGTATTAATAAGCACACTGTTAGAGTGAAAACTTAAACTTTTCAGAACTTTAGTGTCGCGTTCATATCGAATCTTCTTTTATCCCAACAAATAGACAAAAAAAAAACTAAAAGCAGGAAAAAGTCCCAGAAATATTTTTAATAATCGCACCAGGTACAAATTGCTTCCACTTTTCACAAGCTTAGCTTTGATGGCTTGAAGTTTTGCATTAAGCCTAAAGCGATGCACACAAATAAAATGGAAATTTCAAAGTAAGCTTTGATTTGCATGAAAGCTATACAGGGCACTTTTGACCGGCGTAGCGTAGTTTTATCCCTTAGACGAGTCAGCACTCCTAGGGTTATTTGTGAGCCTGTGAACCAGCCATGTACAGGCGCGTGTTAAAGTAAAATAAAAAAAAAACAATTACAGAAACAGTGTAAATTATCAGCAATACCTGGTTCACAGCCTTTCACATCCAGTGTGAATGAATATAAAATATTTATTGTAATCTTAGAGTTAGCTCCCACATAGAATAAAATCAATAAATATAAAACTAAAGTAATTTTAGAATTTACATAATGATCTATAATGTACATGGTTTTAAAACTACTTTCTTAAGCAAAAATAGATTTAAAAAATGCTTTTTTAAATCATAACTTACTATATTAAACCAATTTCAATAATAATATATTTTATTAGTTAGTTTTAAACCCTTTAACAAAACACTTGATTGTTTCATTTATATTAGAAAATGAAAGGTACAATAACGAACTAATATTTTAAGTGGAAATTCAAATTCGTTGTCATTGGTGAGTTTGACTGCGTATTATGAACAAAGACACTAACATTGTTGATATTATACGCAAAAGTAAACACGATTAACAGAATGATTTAAAGAATAATCTTTTTTGTATTGACTGTACGGAAATAAGGAAAATATACAACACATATGACTCTGCAGAGTCTTGGGATAACCCATTTATAAGCAGGATCTAAAAAGCATAAGGATTTATAATAGTTTGGGTATTATAGGTCTGAACTTATGCTTTTCATAGCCAGAAGCCCTTTTTATAAATGGGATTATAATTCGTTTGATAGAAACCTACTTATTAACAAGAAGTTATGTGGATAACTTTAAATACTTCACTCTTAAAGCTCATCCAACATAGCTTTTTTTTGTGTAGAAACGCCCACGGGTCATCACCTCACCGGAGCTGAGGGTGGGACCAGGGAACCCGCTATACCCTGCGAAGAAAGCTTTCGGGAAATCCCTGCAGACCTAGGCCACCTGATAAGGTAGGTGACTGCGCCACGCTGAGGACTTTGCGGGCCATACCTTCCCTTCACATTAGAAAGGCGAGTGCGGAACACGTCACGCCACCGTCTCGGCCTGCTTCTGCTAGGGTAGCGATCAGGCTGCCAGCGCTCATGGAAGTCGGAGATCAGTCAGCGCTCTCCGGCGTAATCCAACGTGGCTATAAAAACAAAACTCAATATTTGACAATAAGTTTTAGATCAGGCTACAGTTTTCGAATTTTTATTTAAGAAATTTACATTTATGTAAGTAATAATCCCTCCAAAAACATTTTCATGTGAAATGTTTTTTAGATATCAATAAAATCTAAAGAATAAGAGCAATCAAAACTTTATATGTTAAATAAGTCCGGTACTGACAACATGTCCCGGGATGTTTGTTTATCTGGTATAATCCAAACCCACGTTATTCAAAAAACGGGCTCAAAAAACGACGAAGCGCTTCGAGAAAAGGTAGATAGTGCACTTGCGTTTTGCTTGGCTCTTTTTGGCGGGGGCACTATAGAACCACTATGGCACCAAGTTATTGAAACCTCTCGGGCCGTCATGGCACCGGGGTTTTTGGTAGGATTTTGTGTCGGAATCGGACCGACTAAAACCACACCGTGTGCCATACTTAAAACGAGGAGGAATCCGGGATCATCTTTATAAGACATCCCGACCCCTTCTAGCCTTTCTGCCCGCAAAAGCGTGGGCACCAGCTCCGGGCAATTCTCAATTACACACCAGGACGACGCCTCCTCGCGGTTGGCCACTACAGCGGGTGGAAGCGAAAACCTATACTTGGCGGAGTTCCCACTGCAGTCGCAGATGTGATAGGCGGGACTCAATTCCCTCCTAGCGACCGAGTGCAGGTACTTTGTGAAGTAGCTATGTTCAGAAAGAACCAGCTTCAGTCGAAAGGAAAGGGTCACGTGCTGCCGCCCACTCGACAATGATCGGCTGGTGGCTAAGCGAGCCCGTGGAGACTCCAGCCGGAATGACCAACGATCCATAGTGGCTCGGCGAGCAGCTTCACGACACGTACGTACGCTGCCTCTGTCCACACCTCGCTAGTATCTTTAAAAAATAATGTAATAATATTTGTTGCTTATTAAAGAACCTCTCAGCATCTTCTCGTTTAATCGGAGTTTGAGGATGGTCTTTGATATAAATCTAATATTCAGGTTGAGATTCTTTACAGAAAAGTCAAGTGAAAATTTTACTGATAATATTTAATAGTCTTATGTGCCCTGAATATTACTGAGCTAGTCATCAGAATGTTGTAAGTACTCAATATCTATTAAATACTAAAATACAGTTGTTATAATAATTTGTTGCAATAAAAGTAAAAAAATCTGTATGTTCTATATTACCTATATTAGGGTAGGTAATACAGAACATATAACAAGTTTTATAAAACCCCAATAATACCACAGCAGGTATTCTGTGGTTTACTGGGGTTTTTGAAAGCGGGTTAAAGTAATTTATGCGGGAATTTACCGGCAGTTTTAACAAACTACAAGAGAGTGGTAGTGAGTGCCTTTTTTATCTTAAATAATTGTTTATGCTAAATTTACATAAATTCATTATTTTCATATTTTTAGGTGGTTATTAATTGTATTACTCTAGCAGACATTGAACTTTTCGAATTCCCCTTCCATTTTTTAATTTCGTATTGTAAGGCAAGTCCACTATTGATCTACTGCCATAAAAAACTTCGCTTGGGAAGTTTTTCAAATTCTAATAATTGCAGTTTCAGAAGTATTTTGAATAGTTAAAAACTCAAGTGCGTAAATAAATATCACAAAATCAAGAGTCGATTCATTCGACTCTGATTTAGTAAAAATTCTCAGTTTTAACAAAAATAAGTACCAATAGATATTTCTTAATCATCATTTATTTGTTGTCGTTTTATTAACAAGGAGAAACAAAAAAAAAATCGTTCATTTATTTACAAAAACTATATTTAAGGATCTGATGAATCCCTGCTCTGAGTTCGAAGCGCTCGCACGGAGCCAATGTCGATGGGAGGACATTACTTTGGAATGCTTACGAAGCGTGCTTTTTCGCTCCATGAGTTTTGTATAAAGGGACCTATGTAGAGCTCTCGCTGCTTTTTTACTGGAGCTCCGTGTCGGAACAGTGACGTGTAGTGCTTCATCGTTTATGCAAATCTGTGCTTCAAGCGTGATAGATATTTTGAAATAGATTTTGTGGGAATGGATGTGATTAAAATCTTTCACTAAAAGTCTTTTTGTCACTAAAAGTCAAAGGTTTTGCATCTTACCAAACTACTATTCCTTTACCTAATCTATTTTATTGATATTTTTAAACAAACTGTTTTGGTTAAAGAATACTAACAAAATTAATCACACGCTGTTGCTAATGACTCTATTTAAATAATATCTATAATATGAGTAGATATAGCACAGACAGCAGTCCAGTCCGCTTAGACCAGCTCCAGTTACAGATATGTTATCCTTACCTGTTCGAGCTGTGACCTATATTACTCAATACAGAAATATTAGGAAAGGTCTTTCTGTTGCCTGCCTATCTTAGCTATGTTTCGGTTTCAATACACTCTGTACACAATTCAAACTGGTCTCAATGAAACTCCGTCTTTAGTAACAATCAGTATACTTTTATTCGGACAGATCAAGTACGAAAAACTAAAATATTGCGTTGACCATATGAGTATCATGTAACCAAACTATAGCGTGATTCAGAACCAATGGTACAACGCCACCTAGTTATAAATTCTGAACTAAAACTAGTTTACATTTGCAACTTGTACACACTCCATGTTTGTATGTATAGAGTTAAAAAACTCACAATCTATAAAATAAAATGTATTTCTAGAACTAGTTCCAATAATGTTGCTATGATTGCTTAACATCATATAACATAAGCCGAAGTATCGTTTCTTTGTTAATTTCCCCAGTGGGCTGTCATATATCGGCAATATTGTTTACCGCCAATCTCCTAGCTTGTAGTTTTCTTTGATACAGCTCATTTTAGTTATTTAACTTTCCCTTTTCGTGTTCTAACAGGACCTATAAACCAGTATTATTTGTTTGTTATTGTAATACCAGGCCACTCAGAAAGTATTGCGACAAAAAGTTATTTTGTATAAGAGACTGGCTAGTTATAAACTATTATAAAAATAATGATTATTTATAAGTAACAATTTCAAAATTTCCCTCCACGTTTTTTGTGAGCTAATTAAATTATCGTGTCTTATTGTAAAATGGATTTGCGCCGTGAACATTTTCGTGCTATAATTTTTTACAATTTCAAGAGTCGCCTGAAACCAGATGAATCATACAAAAGACTTCAAATTCAACTTCAAGACCCTTCCAAGGCACCTGTGTATCGTTGGTATAACGAATTCAAACGTGGTCGACTAACTTTGGGGGATGAAGAAAGAAGTGGTCGCCCTTTGATGGCTATTACTGAGGAAAACGTGCTAGCAGTAAAAAATGTATTCCAAGGCAATAGGCGAATTATGTATCAGGAGATTCAACACATACTGCAGATTGGATTGGGAAACCTTCACGAGATTCTACACGTGCATCTTCGCGTGAGGTGGATAGTATCACGTTGGGTGCCGCACAACCTCACCGATGCTCAGAAGCAGGCCCAAATGGAATGGTGCCGTGATATGATAAACAAATTTGAAGCAGGCTCGTCTCGGCGTGAATACGACATCATTACAGGGGATGAGTCCTGGATTTATCAATACGATCCAGAAACGAAGCGCTAGTCGACGATTTGGGTGTTTCAAAACGAATCAACGTCTACCAAAGTACCAGAAGTTTTCTCTGTTGTGAGCAACAAGCGACCAAACACAGGGCTCCACGGGCTACTGCTCCACCACGACAACGTGCCCGCGCACACCGCGCTCAAAACGAGGGACTTTTTGGACAGCACGCCGGTCAAACTTCTGGGTCACCCTCCTTACGGTCCTGACCTAGTACCGTGTGACATCTTTATATTCCCGAAAATTAAAAATCAGCTCAAACGGACATAATTTTCGTCGCCGAAAGATGCGCTGTCAGCGTTCGAGCGGCTGTAAACGTGGTGTCTGCGGCGGACTCGAAAAATTGTTTCGAAAACTGGTTCAGACGCATAAAACTTTGTATAGAGGCTAGTGAAGAGTATTTTGAAAAGATTTAATAAAAAAAATATTTACCTATAGAACACTTTTTAATTTTCCCAAAACTTTCTAAGTGTCCCACGTATAAAAGGATTATATGGAGAATTTGATGTACTTTTATGTCGACTATTTAAATTTCTGCGGATCGGACTGTTATCTATCACACAGTATGTATACATTCATAAAGTCCCCGGTTGCCAGGCTTCCTATTACGTCTTTAGGACTAAATTGTTATTGGCAAAGTGAGGGTGTTTTATACATCTCTGAATACCGTTTAGGGGATACAGGCGAGAGTGCTTTGATGGATTTTCATAATACTACGCCTGAATTGAGCGGTCGTAAGTCAACGGACCCTATACCTACCTAAAAAAAAGTGTAGATCCCTTGTTCTTAAGTTTGTAGAAAATAGTTTTCGATTTGGTATCTGTGCTGATGACTAGCACACCGCAAATATTATTATATTTAAATTCAGCAGCGCTGTTATTCATCAATTATTTGCAAGTATCGATCCATTTTGAGAAGCTATGAAAGCGTGATCTCTATAAAGTGGTAAATGAAGGATATTTTACTAATAAAATAAAATATATAATACTATAATACAAACGTTCAATGCAAAGAATTTTTTTTCAAAGAACCCTACAACAATGGGTCTTTGTTATCTTTAAACAAATAACCTGTTATGTAATTACAAAAAGTGAGTAACAAAACTGGATTCTTATTTATTACGTAACTTTTTATGCCAACATAAATAATCAGCGTTTTTTGTTATTCCTAAATAAATGTTTATGTTATAATATTTATACTAACGTGCAGAAACACCTATTAGCTATCCTAAGCGATTTCTTTTATGAAACTTTATTTAATATAGTTCATTAAATATATAACAATTTAAATACTCTCCATATAAATAATATTTTTTAAAAGCCTACTGAGTTACCTACTTCTCTCCATAAATTCCATAATTCATTAAAACAACGACAAAATTTTGATTTGCAAAATGTATCTGATGAAACCAAAATGCTAAATATCGCTTTAATATATCACACTCCGCCTACGTCCAAAAAGATTTAGGCAGAGTGTTTCATACTCCCACACTTATAGCCGTCAACCGGACAACTAACTTCTAACGTTTTGAATAATATTTTTAATCTATATAAAATTTCTAACTCTTATTAAAATTTTTGTACTGTTTTTTTTTATAGCTCTGTAATAGCTACTTACAAAAGAGAATTTAAATAACAATAAGCGATGTCTAAATTTTTTGTGTAGATTGCAAGCCAGCTGGTATATTCATAATCATTATCGTCTCGTTGCAATTTGTCAGATTGTGAGGGTAGTAAGTAATTAATCTTAGACCACGCCTACTTAATTACTCCACATTCGTCTTCATTAGTTAGTTCGGTTCATTAGTTTTAATACGCCAACTAGTGGGATACTTTGACTTTGATTTAATGAGGAGGTTTTTGACTGGTCTGTTTGTCTAATGGTTAGTGACCCTGACTGCTGAGCCTGAGGTCGTGGGTTCGATTCCCACATGGCACAAACATTTGTGGACAAATAAGTGTACCGGGTCTGGATGTCCTTTGTGTCTGTTGTTTCTATGTTTTTAAAGTCCGTGAGGCAGGAATACTTCCTAGTGCGGGGGGTTATCTTTTTAGATACAAGAAATAAATAAATAATGAGGAGAACACATTTTGAGATTAATCTGAATATTTTTTTGGTTTATGTGCTATTCCAGACCATGATTTATCTCTATTCTACTTTCATCCGGATGCGTTCAGCCGTTTAGGCAGGTTTGAGTATCAAACATACATCTGAACTTTCGAATTTATATAATAGTATTAAGTCATAAGTGAAACAGTGGTTACAACAAAAAGTATTTAAGACTTAAACTCTAAAGCAGTTCTTACTTCGAAGAACGGACTTATCCATTTTTAGATAGCATAATTCATTTCCTTTTTCAGCTTCGTAAAATATAGCTACACAATTACGTTTTAGAGCCTTGTTACATTAACGAGGTTTCCACCGCAGTTTAATAAAAAAGTGATCGTACTAGCGCCAACAATAAAATGAAAATGGCTACCTGAGTGAACGAATAGTACAGCCCAATGGGAAATCAGTGGCAGGACCAACAAATAGAGTATTTCTTATATGCAAACAAAGGAATTTATAGGCTTTTGTTAGACGTTTATAAAAATAATTGGAACACGCTGTAGTTAATAGTTGTTGGAATTAATAAAATATGGTAACAATGGCTTACTTTAACAAATATTCCTTACTATAGGAAAACTTGAATTGGCTCATATATTACAAGTATTTTTGTACCTCTTTGAACTAAGTTAAATGTTTATGCAAAGCTTACGTCGAAAGTGTATTAAGTTCGATCCCACTACCAACTGTCTTTTATTTTTTTTATCCAAACACATTTATGAAGTACAGTACGTAAGTAGTACCTTATCAACTAACGCTTAATTACCTTTTAACTAAATACTGTTCTGTTTTAAAAACTAAACATTCAAACAACGGACGACACAAAGATCACCCAGACTCAGAACAACAATTTGAGGATTACATAAAGTGTCGTCCCGTGCGGGGATCAAACCCACAACACTCTGCACGTCAGTGTAGTGGCCAGGTGACCACTTAAACTGCTACGCCATCCGTATAGTTGAACTTTTATATTTGGTCATCATAATACCCCTATATAGACTTTGTATCAGTGTTGTGATAAACAATTAAAACTGTCGTACGTAAACATTGTATAAATAAAGTTCAAAGAGCTTATAAAAAATATAACAAAATAGAAATATTTGGTTATAGTGTTTTAGCGCAAAAGAACAAAGGGCGGGAAACGAGCCGTATCTTATTTGAATAAAGTGTCGTGAAAGCTTGGCCGAGAATTGGAATTGGTCACAGTGTAGTAAATATACAGTAATTATGTTACAATCTAAAACCATCGCTACATAAAGATTTAAGACAAGATTTAAGTCAAACACAACAGTGATTCAGAACATTCAGCAAGCACTCATTGAACCCTTCAATATAAAAGGACTTATAGAATTTTAAAATTGCTTTTTCTTTTTTTTGGCAAACGAGCAGACGGGTCACCTGATGGTAAATGACTACTGCCGCCCATGGACATCCGCAACTCAAGAGTCACAAGTGCGTTGCCGGCCTTTTCGGTAGGAGTATGCTCTTTTCTTGAAGGTCGTATCGGTTCGGAAATACGGCAGGCGATAATTTGTTCCATAAGCTGGTTGTGCGAGGCAAAAATCTTCTGGAGAAGCGCACAGTGGTAGAGTGCCAATCGTCCAGGTGATGGGGATGGATATTTTTTCGCGTAGGACGATGGCGGAAACCAGCAGCCGGTATAAGTCCGAACAATTCCTCTGAACACTCCCCATGATACAAGCGATAGAGGATGCAGAGTGAAGCTACATCTCTACGCAATGCCAAGGTGTCAAGTTGTATAAAAATAAAATTGCTTAAAAATATTGTCAATGAAGCCGACGACTTTAAACTTGTCTTCTAATACATGCAATACACATTTCCGAAGATATATCCAAAGCGTTGTGATTTTTTTTTATATTATAGGGGGACAGCCAGACAGGTCACCTGATGGTAAGTGACAACCTCCGTACATGGACACCTGCAACTCGAGAGTCGTAAGTGCGCTACCAGCATTTGAGGGTGATGAGGGATGAAGCTATGCATGATATGCGTAAATAAAATACCGAGTGTCAATTTTTATAGCGTGTGAAATAAACTAGGTATCCCATAAAATAGGTAACTGTAAGAAAGATCTTAACCAGTGTTTAACGGTAGTGTTGTAAACCCATAAATGGTTAATTTGTTACGTAGGTCTTCTGTAGCGCAATGGATTGCAGCCTCAATTGAAAAAAAACAAAAGCATCAAAAGCTGTAACGTCTACTTGCTTGTGTAATTAGTAAATCTCTATATACTATCTTGAACTTAGTCAGTACACCACATCGTAGTTTGCGCCAAGAGGCTCCAACAAAGTAAACTAAAATTATAACACCTAATAATATATTAAGTTTCCTTTGAATACCTATAATTTGTAATCTAATCTACACACGCATTTCTTCGTAGTTTGATTTGACTTATCCTTCTATGTATTTTTCTTTGCACGAAAATCAACAACGGTTATTATGAATTTCATTTCACGCTGACCTAAACGTGGCCATGTTTTTACATCGTCTGCTGCAGTGAGAACCGCAAAGCTATAAGTTATGAAAGACCTCGCCTTTTGAGTGCAGTTTAATCGAATATGTCCTGGCTCAAAAGAACTCTTGCGGTAAGGGGAAATATGTGTTAATACTTCAGAGCATAGAAAGTAGAATTTTGAGTCATTTCATGATTAACTTCCATATATCCATTCGGTTACTTATTTATCCTTTTAGACTTAGTCGGAAATATATAATCCTTCTGACTTGTTCTACACCATTATCTAAATGTTCTACACTAGAATATTTTTTCGTTCGTTTCGTTCCTTTCGTTGATTTTAAAAAAGACATGAAGTTGAGTTGCGGCTGTTGTCTATGGGCGGCAGTAGTCACTTATCATTGGGTGACCCGTCTCTTCGTTTGCCCCATTGCATAAAAAAAAACGTTTTGTTTATAACTAAACACAACATGGTTGCTCTGATAAAGACTCGTTATATATAGGTGATTATAAACTTGTTGCATTGTTGTTTAGGAAAAGTCAGTGTGGAAAACTTTGCATACTCGTCAGAAATACATATACATAGATATATAAATGCAGAGAACATTAATAAATACATTTTCAAACACCGTATTCACTTTTAAGACGCTTTTGTTCTGGTAAAAAGAAAGTTTTTATGATGATTTCAATATAAATAAAAAAAATTAAAAAATGTTATGACGCTAAAGAATTTAGACACATTTTACTAAGTTTTAATCTGAAGCTAGGCCTCCTATACACGAACCAACATGATTATCGAGTGGCACTTGCATCGACAATGTAATGTTTAATAAGAGGATATATAGCAAAAATTCTGGAATTTAAATTGTCCGACCGCACAACACATTTGCTTACATGTCCCGTGAAATCCAGTTTTCCCCTTAATTCACACTTATTTGAAATATGCGACTCCAACAAGGAAAACATAATAAAATTTAAAGAGTGTATTGACAACCTTAGTTTCAGTGATGTCTTTGCTAGTGGAGATCCAAATATTGTTTTCAATAACTTTTTGGACCTCTTTAATCTTTTATTTAATTTATGCTTTCTATTAAAACTAGTAAGAAAATCGTTAACTGCTCTACCAGAATGGTTTAAAAAGCTATCCGGGTATGTTGAAAGAGAACAGACAATTATTATGGGAATTTCGTAAAACCCGAACTATACAGTAGTAAACTAACTTAAAAATGTTTAAATATAATTATATAAAAAAAACAGTATTATATAATAATCATTTGAACACGTTGCGTTAGTTTATTTAACCTATTAAGATTCGATAAAGTTTGAAAGCGGGTTTTACGACTGTTCAGACTGACAGTTCTGGTTACTTGGGCGATTATAAATTAAAAAAAAAAATGGGAAAAAACTGCTGATAAAATTATGAAATAGCCCACGGCGATAGTCCACCATTTCAATAATTTTAATATTGACCAACATGATAATATGATAATAAATCGTAAAGGAAAATAATAAATGAAATCTGTATTTTTAAAACCGTGTATTCCACAAAAGTGTGTCTGTTTAAGTGTCATCAGTCGCATGTTTCTTTTTTTTTATACTTGCCTACCATAGTGACTCCACTTTGCCTGATGGAAAGCAATAAGTGGAGTCCAAAACTGGTGGTCATCATCCTCATTGCATGTCTAGTCAATGCAGCATGGTGACCCACACAATGAGGGCTTGGTGAGATGCTTTTTTACGCCCCGCTTAAAAGACCCGGGATCAAAGTGGGAAGGAAACACGTGCGCTGGTAGTGAATTCCAGGCTTTCACCGGTCGGCACAGGAAAGAAGAGCTAAACCGTTTTGTTCGGGATCTGGTTCGGGTGGCACCTCAGGCCAGCACGTGCAGTCGTATAGAGGAAGGGAAAAGGTGGGAGCAATTGGAAGAGCTCGTTAGAACACTCCCCGTGATGTAGGCGATAGAGAACTGTCACAGAGGCGACATCTCTTCGCAACTGCAGAGGCTCAAGAGACTGGGTGACCTCAGGACAGTCCATAATGAGGACTGATTATTATGTTTTGTTTCATGTAAAAATATAAATCAACCCTACGCACATTTTTAATGTAGGACAATGCCAGGACTCGTAATACCTGAGCGAAGTCGGTATAACTGTTATGGGTTGGCCAGTAAGAAGCTCGGATATGAATCCCACAGAACACCTATGGGATGCGTAGAAGAGACGAGTCAGAAAGAAGGATACTGCTCCGGAGACGCTTGGCCAGCTTAAAACAGTCCTTTACGTCCTTGTTTCTAACATTTAAGAAATTCTTCTTAAAGGGTAACAACATACCTGTTGAACAAAACACGATAGCTATATAAATTTAATATTAATTTGAAACATTAATATTCGTTGAACGATACTTTATAATATCCGCAATTAACTAGTATTGTTATTATGTTTTGTTTCATGTAAAAAAATAAATCAAACTCATACAAAACCTAACTTCAGAAGAGTTTCGATTTTTTTTATTAGAAGTGTATATAAAATAATTCTAAATCTGAAAAACACTAGCTAATAATATAACAAGGAAGCTCAATAACTGTCATTCACCAAGCCAGTATTTTATGTAGCACAATTTTAATTGATATTAATAAAGACAAGCAGGCACGCGTTCTTGGACTACCAACAGATAGTTGTAAATCATATTTCATAAATTTTAAAATTCTAACGCTACCATATATTTATATATTGGTAACTGTATTTTTGGGCAAAAATATTAATTTATGTAAAAACCTTAAAGGTAAGAAGCGTGGTTTGGAAATATGTATGTATGCCCAGAAACAAAATAGCCTTATTAAATATAAGCGCACTTTGAATGACTGTTCGATTATACAATCTCAGATAGTGTATATGTATTTAAAAATAAAGTGAAACAAATATTAATACAAAAGAGTTATTATTCCGTAACGATTATTTAATTGATAGTAACATAATGTAAACATATGACATGTGCATGTATAATTAATAATTGGGCACGTCACGATCGTGGCGGTAAGGCCCGTCATGGAGGATTGGCTCGAGAGACAGCACGGTGCTCTTTCTTACCGGCTGACGCAGGTACTCACCGGACATGGCTGTTTCGGGAAGTACCTGTGTCGCATAGGCCGGGAGCCAACGTCTGCGTGCCACCACTGTGGGGGGCTGCCGCGAGGATACCGCACTCCACACGTTGGTGGAGTGCTCTGCATGGACTCAGCAGCGTGCCGACCTCGTGGCGGCTACCGGAGTGGGTAGTGGGTTTTGTCCAAAGCGAGAGTGCGTGGGATTCCGCCTTCTTGTATTGTGAGACAGTAATGCTTGCAAAAGAAGCGGCGGAACGAGAACGGGAGAGGGACAAGTACTCTCTCGTCCCGCAGAAGACGCACCAGGCGCCGGAGAGTGCGAAATGATCTCTGGCCTCCATAAGCGCTGGCCTGGGGGTAACGGGTCGGGCTGACCGTTATCCTAGCAGAAGCAGGCCCGAGACGTTGGCGCGCCATATTCCGAGCGCGCCTTTTCGATTCGGAGGGGGGTAAAGCCCCCCACATTCCATAGAGTTGTCACCTGCTAATCAGGTGGCCAAGGCTTGCAGGGGTTCCCGAAGGCTTCCTTCCTAGGGTATCCCGGGTCCCCTGCGATATAGCCACTGTGACGGAACGCCGTGTGGTTTTAGTCGGTTCGAGTCCTACATACCATCTCACCCTCAGCTCTGGTGAGGTGATGACCCGTGGGGGTTTCCACACGAAAAAAAAAATGTATAATTAATAATGAACTATGTTAATTTATATCTCAGTGATAACCATGTAATTATGTATGTAAAGAGCATGGATTTGTGACTTTAATGAATCTGATCCCTTTTGTTTGTTGTGTTGCATGTAAAATATGCTGCTGTGACAGCAGAATGATGGATGATATTCATGTTTTGCAAAATAAAGCTTTCTTGTTTGTCTGCTTCTGCGTCTACTGTTTCTAAAAGGATAAATAAGCGATTTAAATAAATATAAAAGGAAATGAGAAAGCTGAAATTATATTTTAAAATAAAGATGATGAGAAGAACATATTACAGAGATAGAATGTATTAAGATTTGGGATTTAGTTTAATTCTGAAAAGTGTTGATGCGTGGGAATTACAAAACGTAAAAAACAATATTAATTTAAATAACGCGAAAAATTCTCAAATAAAAGAATATTAACACATAAAAACAACTATAAATAAGAACTCAAACAACATAAATACTCTTGTCATTATATCTCTTTATCATGATGACACCTCCTCAAACCTGCATATTAAAAAGAAAATTAATTTAAGCTTTGATATAAATATAAAAACAGCCTGAAATTGTCTTTTTTATTTTTTTTGAAAAAAGACAACTCCCGCACTAGGATTAATTACTGTGTCGCGAAGGACTTTACAAACATACAAACATACAAACATCGGACACAAAGAACACCCAGACTCAGAACAGCAATTTGAGGATTACACAAAGTGTTGTGTCCCGTGCGGGGTCAAACGCAAAGCACTCGGCGCGGCAGGGTAATGGCGAGAGGTGACCACTTCAACCGCTACGCCATCCGTGCAGTCAAATAAATTTATTTATAAATCATAATACAATCAATGCATTTTATTTACTCATCCAATACAGTATTCTACTTTTTTTACCGTTATGACCACAAAGCTATACACTTTTTCATATGCAGATCCTTACACGGATAATAGCCAATTTAGATATTTCCAATCCATATTTATGATTCGACCTTTCGTAGGATTAAAAGGGTATCGAATTAAGCTCCATGCCGACCATACACTGAGGTAAAGATCTTTAACAGATACGATTCGATCACGCGACGATAACAATGACATGTGACGAGTGTTCGTAAGATACACAGTTTTATAAAAGTGAATATTTCGGGATGCACAATCTAGGTGAGACTAGAATCTAAAGTAGTGAAGCGTCCGTGATGCTGTCAGGCACCACACTAAAGTGGGTAAAACTGTTCATCTTACTTAACCATATAACCCTCCTACTTCCTTACTTCCTATGTACCTACTTACTACATTATAACATAATTTTATTAAAATATATATATTTTTAACATCACAGTCATTTTTTTCTTTTTTTTTTTTCGTGTGGAAAACCTTACTGGGGCTAATGGGTAAGGTGGTATGTTGGACTCGAACCGACTAAAAGCATACAGTGTTCCGTCAACGGGTCCCAGGTGTACCCTAGAAAGGAAGTCCCTGTTTACCCCACAGACCTGGCCGCCTTTTGAGCAAGGCGACTCCAACATAGTGGTCGCCCCACTCATATTTAAATAGGCGCGCGTGGAACACGTCGTGCCGCCGTCTCGGGCCTGCTTCTGCTAGGGCGATAGATAGCCCAGCCCGTCGCCTTCAGGGCAACATTTTACAGCCTATTATTCACAATCATCTACCCTTATTATAATTTTATTTAGAGTCGGTGCAATATGTTCTCTTTTTCCTTTCCGCATCTATTTATATATAACAACTAAACGAACACAGCTTTTTTTTCTGACTAGTTAGTGGAAGGTTAGTAGACAAATTGACAAATAGTTTCTCGAAAAGTGGTTTTTTTAAAGGCTGGAATTACCATTTGTGGTAACTGGTGTTAAGCGCTTTTATGCTTTGTTTGTTTTTTGCTTAAAAATTAAGTTAATAATAGTGATAAACTAATTCTTTTTCTCTTTTATAATACATACGATTTTAAAAACTTCACAATTATAAAAAAAAGGTTTTCGTTTCCTTACCTTCCTAACAAAACTATAATACAAAGGAGTACCATCGTGAGATTTGTTTTAGACGACTATATAAAACCTAGAATTAAGGTAAACATATAAAAGTTTTTGTTTTTAACCGCCTTTTAAAAGATTAGGATCTTTGTTACCTCAGAACTTCATCATTGATGAACCGATTTGAGAAAATATTCTTTGTTTAAAAGTGTATACTTTTGTTAAACAATGCTTGCATTGTGTGACCGAGTGAGTGAGGTTTTCGGAGGCCTAAACTTCTTTCCCTTCCCCTTCCCTTCTTTCTTTCCCCTGTACTAAAACGCGGCCAACACTCTTGTGACTCTTGAGTTGTAAACGTTCATGGGCGGCGAAAGTCACTTACCATCAGGTTACCCGTCTCATTTGACAGTGCTTATTATACCCGATGAATGAGTCTTTAAATTGCAAGTTTATATAAATCATGACAGCATTGAAGACGGTTATCGAAAGGACGGTCAAAAAGTTGATTATGGGAATAGGTTAAGAATGATTTTCTTATAAAAAATCGTATGGCATAAATGTAATTTTTTTACAGTAAACGCACGTGCTACGAATGTTTGGAGCGAGTTTACCTATAACTCTCAAATATTTATGGCTGTTTTACGTTTTAAACTTTTAGCCCAATTGATTCCTTTTACGAGTCTTAATTTCACGTGTACTGAAAATTTGGTTACTTAGTTATTGCAGAAAGGGTAAACTGGTTATTTATGACTCTCCGTACAACAAAGTTCTAATTTATGCAGTTGTTAAAGCCAAACATTTTATTAAAAGACTCGAATACATTTTGTGAATTTATAAAATATACCTATTATAAATTTTTAGTTTATAATGTGATAGTAAATAAAAACTGGGCGATCTGCATTTATTGTCACTGATCCACTCCGGAGGATTCTAGCGAGATATACAACCTTTATAATTCTTCAATTAATACTCCTTGATATACAAACATAATCAATCAAATCTAAAAAAAACAAAAAACTAATATATTAATATAGATTCCGAACAGGGAATACAATATGATGGAAACAATAACACTTTTTAAAGATAAACTTCACAAATATTCTAGCACTACTACTACAGTTCGCGCTATCTACGCCTCTAACTGACTAAATTTTAGTTTCTCACTGTCACCCCACTCACTTTTCTCTTCGTAATAACATCCAACCTTCAATGATAATGCCCGAGTCAGGCTCTCGACATGTGAATCTCTTTATCAAGCGAGTGACACTCCATTACAGTATAATTTATTGCACTAATAAGTTAGTGGGTACCTCACGTAATAGAGCACTATTATAAGTACATATTTTTAACACATATTTTTAGTAACTAATGAACTTTGTAAACAAAACTTGGAGTAAATTTTAACAAAATTCTTTGAAATTAATTCTTTGTATATATATGTAGTTAGGAAGATAAAATAGGATAGAAAGACCCTGTCGTGTTAAGGCTTATGTGATTCGTTTTGACGAGTTCTACAGATTACTGGTTCTCAAAGGTAGTCTGTTGATGAAGCCACGACGTACATAGTGGAAGTCTTTGATGATTACAGAAACAGGCTTATATCGCTTCTTTTAAAAAATCTAATATATTTGGTGTCAAAGCGTGTTTTTTAGGTAAAACATTATAAATATTGTATTTAGTTTATTAGTAAGATATATTATATGTTTGTATGGATAGTCATTACGCCATACGTTGAAAACCAGCGTCAGGCACCCACCACTGTCCGGCACAAAGCTGAGCTGGGCTTCCATTTTGGTTCGACCGCGAGATACTCACTCCTCGTCATATAAATTTAAGCTATATCTCTTAAACATAGATATGCTATGTGTTTTGAATTCGTTAATTAAGAGTATCAATATGTTAGCGTCTCATTGAGTTGTGACAGAGAAAACGTATTTTCTTTCTTTAAATGTAATTATAGTGGTTGGAGTAAAAATGTTTTTAAATTTAATATTTTTTAAGGCACAATCGGCAGAAGAAACTGTGTCAATCTGGAGAATTTAATCGATAATTTACAGTATTCGCATATATAGATGGATAGATAACTCTTTATTGTACAAAAAAAAATACATATTAATAGTGCAGTTTGTACACATTGGTATAAGTCTTATGAGTTAAAGTTAGAAAGGTGAAATGAATAAAATAAAATATAAAAGTGATCATAGCGTGGAAGCCCGCGTAGTTCCCCTATTTTCATTAGATTCAACACACATAGTACTGTTATTTATGAAAAAAAAAACAGTAGCACTCTTTAATTGTATGCTTACTTTTTAGTTTTTATAGAAACTTAAGAATACCGATCCATATTAAAAATCACAATCCCAATTTCAATCGTAATTATTATTATTATAAACAATGGTGTTCGCCGGTTACACCGTTAGTTTATTGAACTTTTGTTTCATACCGAGGTCTTCTGGGAACAAAGGGCTATCATTGCCATGTCTGTGTACCTCATTAGCATAGAAATTCAACCAAAGCTATGCGCATCCGTGGAAGCCCTCTTTGTGTTTTATTTTTGTTCACAAATTAAGTAATATATCGCTGCTTGTGCAGTTTAATACTAAATTAAAGTTGTTAAATTGTACGTTTTGTATTTTGTGAATAAAGTAAAATGAAAGAAATGTGGCATTTCTTATTAATCTGTAACCAAATGTAAAGTAAAAGTAAAATAGAAGTGGTTTAGCAAACGTAGTTTGTTAGACGATAGTGATATGTATTGTCTTAAAACAAATAAGGGGAAAAATCATGCTTTTAACTGGCACTTAAACGGAAATACAATTACAATGCCTTAGGTAAAATTTTTTGTTCGAAACTTTCAAAATGATTGTCAAGAAAGATAAACAATATGTTAAAATATCTAGCAAGCTGGAGATAAATAAATATTCAGACTAATAAGAGAGAATCCTGATGCTACATCGTATTTTAAACTGATTGCATAATTCATTCCTCTTTATGTATTAAGCTAATATTAATAAGACAAGTATGTGCCACAAATTATCTGATACTCTAGTGTAGTCAATCCAAAGGTTATCCGTAAGAGATGGCGGACAGCGATACCATATGTACCACTCTATTATTTAGTTTTTTTTTTAATTTAAACGAAAACTCTCGCGCTCTGAATTATTCTTGTGTCGCAAGGGACTTTACAAACATACAAACAACGTACACAAAGAACACCCAGACCGGAACAACTATTTGTAGAACACACATTGTTCAGCGTGGAAATCGAACGTACGTACTCCAGCTCGGCAGTCAGGGTCACTAACCACTAGTAGTAGGTAGAGGTTATAAATTATATCTGGTATAATCCAACACAATCTACATCTTGAAATACGATGAACTTAATTGAAATTATTACCAAGTACCTTGTTTATATTAAATTTTAATGCTTAGAAATTTATTTCACACAGCAACAATGTCTATAATGGAAACTCAATATTTAAACTCGATAAAAAGGTTATTGATTTAACGTAACAGAATGGAGGCCTTGAAATTCTTGAGGAGTCAATATTACTGTAGGCAAGTCAATGCAAGTTTTCACTTCAGTTGCTGCCCGGACGAATTGTTAGTAAGTTCACAGATCGACAACCTTATTTGTAGGGTTGGCAATCACACAAAATAAATATATTTTACTCTTGTCTGTACTTCATTTTTTTTATTATATAGGGGGACTGACGGACAGATGACGTCCATGGGCACCTGCAACTCAAGAGTTGTAAGTGCGCTTCCCCCCTTTGAGGGTGCTGAGGGATGGAGGAATGCAAGGAGAATAGAGAAGAGAGAGGGGATGAGGATATTTAAAGAGGAAAGGTTGAGTTGGGCCTTCCAAAACCTCACTAATTTCGGGGAAATGGAACGTTGCTTCACAACCGGTTTTCTGTGAAGCCGTGGTATCGCACCGGTCGAGCCGGCCCATTCATGTCTAAGCATATGGTTCTACCACTGTTAAAAAACTTTTAAGTACATAATATAACTATTTTACGATTAACAGGTAGGTTTTAATCTACAAAAACACGGTCGGTGTATCTCTTATTAGGTTCTATGGTTCTATCTCTTCTATTATTATATATGGTATCTATCTATGGTTCTAATTATGGATCGTTTTAGGAACTCCAAATTATCATTACTATTAGAGCTTGCCATACTCTTTAAAACTGGCTATAAATCGTGACTCGATGACGGGCCAGTCTTCAGCTCTGATGAAGTCAGAAACGTTCGTTTCTAACCACACTTGGGTTGATCGATCTCTATGACCCAGTGCGGACAATTCTTGGTTATGATATGACAAGTTAGTTATAGTCTGGGCGGGCTAGTCACCGCCTGAGGTATGCGAGCGATGAGACAGGGGAGGGTGCGATTGACAAGACGCACACGAGATATTTGAGGACAGATAAATCTCGTGATAACCATATTAGAAATTGACTTAATTCATGTAATGGGTAAATTATTACATTATATTTGACTATTTCATTTTCCTCATATTTATATGTAACTATCAAATACTCTTAATGTCATTCTGTGTTTTCAGGTTCAAATACATCTGGCTGCCATACGTGAAAATCCTTGTATAAAAAGGTGGGTCTTTGTAACCACTCATTTTCTAAGACAGAACATTCATAGCTTTCCCTCGTAGCAATGTCCGTAACATTCTTTTTCGTAGGTATATTATCACAATTTTATAGGTAATGCATGGAGATATCATTTATTAGTGACATATATGTTATAATTGAGAGAGTCATTGCGAAGTCATGTAACTCAGCGGGGTACAGTCATCGGGTTGTTTCCCGCTACTCGACATTTACTCGCTATGACAGCGACGCGCTTGATCAAATCGTTTTTTATCTGCCGCCAGTATGCTACGGCACAGTATGCGCTTATCGATGCATCACAAAATATAAGTTGCGGTAGTGTTCTGTGCTACGAGTGTAGAACCTGCTTCAATGTTAGTGTGCGTAGACGCAGAGTGCAACGGTGACAGCCTGTTGGTTCTACTCTGTCTCGCTCTCTCTTGCGGTGGCTATAGGATAGTATCTCGGCAGCTTGACGTTGCGTAATGATTAGAATAAACACATCCAATTAATCGATTTTTCAAATAACATATTGTTAACTGGGTCGTCCCAGCCTAAGTTTGTACGCCATGTTTCTTGCAGGATTATTTTCCCATTCATTTTTAATGGCGACAAAAACCTATAAACATCAAATATGGACATATAAATAATCATTTCTCTTTTAGTAGGTCGTTTCTTTCTGTTTAGTATATCAGCAGGGATCCTTTTAAGTGATACGTCAAACCTTAAAGTGTTGTCAGTTGTATGCCAAATAATACCAAGTGTACGTTCGCCGTCATATTGCTCACCCAATTTGAAATTTACGTCCGCGTTCCCAAGGCTCTTTTTAGGTAAACTATCAAGAACTTCTTGACTGTTACTATTCCAGTTTTGTAAGTCAAAATCACCCGCTTTGTGTATATTGACAATATTTTATATCAACTGTATTGCGCTACGAGTGTCGGGTAATCTGTGTATGTATATAGTGTTGAGTATCTTTAGCTGAGAATTTTAATTTTTTTTTTGAAGTTGCCGTCAAATATTAAAGATGTCATCATATAACTTTGTATGGGTTCTTCTAATATTTTTGAATCATACGGTCTCGTGGTATCCATATAGCCACGAAACAAGAAACGTAATGCGTCCCGATCTTCTTCTCGTATTTTAACACGTAACAGCATGTCTTTAATGTCGGCATTCATGGCAACTCTATGCTCCCGGAATCGTAACACGATTCAAAAAAGGGACGTAAGGTCCTTTTAGTAGGTAATCATAAAGATACAACCCATTGGTTTCAGCTGCCGCGTCGAACACTAAACGTAACTTATTTTGTAACTCCGAAATGTGGTAAGTACCAAACCTTTGATGTACTTTGTTCCTGTTGCACGTTTTCAGAGTAATAATTTATTGAAAAGTGTTGTACAAGTTTAGGATACGTACGCCTCATTTCTCTTTATTCTTAGCTCCACACCCCGTAGTCTAGCCATCGGCATAGATATAGCGAGTCGGGCAGGCTTCCAGAGCAAGCCCACTTGCCACCTCCCATTGGTCAGGGTACAGATTTGTTCCAATTGGTTCCATTGTTGGTTCTCAGACTTCTGCGTTGGTTTATTTACATAATCGCCTATGGAATCAATCTCGATGTAACGTCGCACTTCTTCGTGTAGATCATGAAAGCTATGGTCGTCATCATCAGCGATGTTGATGGAGAGAGAAGAGTGTTGCCGTGCCATAAAGACATGAACCCATCGGTATACGGGTGGCACACGGCACCTTCGATTTACCGATGATGACTTCCAATGGTGGTGATAGTTATTCTGACCGATAAATCTCTCCGGCTCAAGGTGCTCGGTACACAGATTGTCTATAATTTATCATAGGAATCCTTAGCTTTTACAATTCACTAGGCTTAGATTTTGTTTAGGTAAAAAATTAATATTATGGGTTTCACCAAGTCTATTAAATAAAGTTATGTCCAAGAGTTCAACATCACACGATAGCTCATTATTGTTGAATGCACGCATTGTTTGTATACTTCCACTGATTCCGGCGCAAGCGGCCAGTGACGCACACATCAGAGATAAAGTCGAGCCGTCCAATATTGCGCTTCTACTTATTATACCGTAAGGTCCATGAATGTTAACTGGTACTACTTTTTATAACACTGTACAATTGTTCGTGTTAATGTGAATGACAGTTTCACTAAGGGCACAGCGTTCAGTCTTTTCGTAACGATTTTTTTAACTTTTTACAGTCTGTTAATTTGTGATTTGAGAGTTTGCTGAAATTACATCTCAAGTTACTTTGTTTGCCAGTTTGCGTTTTTAATGACACAGTTTCAAATTTATTTTGATTTTCACATGTGTATTGTTAATTGTCCCATCGTTAGTTTAATTAGTTAGCACTACTCGTAATTAATTTATCGCTTCTTCATTCAGTAATTCGGAGAGTACATATATCTAGTCTAAACTTCTTACCTCGCGTTATTAGTGGGTAGCTATTGTCAACCCACTTAGACAACATTGAGAGATACAATGGCTGGTAGTTTTACATTATAAACAGTTGTATATTTACGACTTTATAAAGAAAATAATGTTAAAGATATGTCATGAACTCAAATATAAACTAGTTTACAATAAGAGTCACAAACCAACACGCCATATAAAACGTGAATAGGACGCAATGACACTAAACTAAGTTTTTTGAGACAATTTAACTAATTGTAACCAAACAAATACAAATCGGCAAAAAACAATATTAAATTCATATCTTAGAACACTTTACTAAATAAAATGTTAAACAGTATAAACAAAAAACCAATCACATACATTCTCCAGATAATTCAAGCAAAAGCTCTTCATTATTTCCTCACTCAGGTAAGTTTGCAAAGTTCGAGCGAATACGAAGCACTCCAGTCCCAAACAAATACAATTAACGGATAATACAATCCAAGGACCCCTTTATTTGGGAGGATACTTACACTAATTCGTGGACGTTTCTTTAGCTTCCTATTTATTTAGCCTTCAGAAGTTAATGAAATCATTTCAAACTTCAGATAACAAAATAATAGGGTTAAACTAAAAAGGAACAAATAATTATTGGAAATATTAGCGTATTTATAGGTATATACTATAACAGTTAAATTGGTTAGATGCTCAGAATACGTATCGTACACTGAAAGTTGTACGTAACTTATTAATTAAACAAGTTATAAGTATATGAAAATATATTCATTGTTTTTCGAAGTATTCTCCTATACATTTTAAACATTTTTTCATACGTTCGAACCATTTTTCAAAACAATATGACCATTGGTCTGGTGGCATGTTTTCTAACGTGCTGATTAAACGCCATCACTACATCTTCGGAGCTTGTAAAAGTAAAGCCCCTTATCAAATCTTTAATTTTAGGAATCCCAAAGAAATCGCAGGGTGCGAGGTCCGGACTTTGTGCTAGATGGGTTTCAAACTCTACTTTTTCAGAGGCCAAAAATGTTTTTGTTTTATTGGCGGTGTGCCAACAAGCATTGTCGTGGTGCAATAAGATGCGGCTTCTCGGTCTTCTTTCTCGTACATTTTTAAAAGTGGTAAACAAACGGCATTAACACTTCTTTGATCTTCAAGTGGGACTGTGTCAATGGGATAAGTATGCGAGAAAAAAAATGCAATCATTTTTATCGTACCTAAGTAACATCTTATGCACCAATTCACACGAGCCTGTTTTTTGTTCTAAAGTTTAGTCAACAAAGTTTTCTAATTTTTTATTCTTCATGTGGATTTTTTATAAATTTGACTCATACCAGATTAGACCTACAGACCAGACCGCAGATGTCCCCGAATCGTCTCATGGTTAATACGTCTGTTTTCTTCAATAAGTTTCTCCATTTCAATAAGGTTCTCATTTCCCTCAGTGGTCGCAGTTGCGGGCCGTCCTTCACGAATTTCATCATGTAGAGAAATCCTTTCCAGCTCAAATCGGCATACCATCGCCTCACGGTGCTCAGATGCTCAGTGCGAACGGCACAATCATGTGGAGAAAGAGCACTTTAAAAATCATTAAAAATCATCCCCATGTATAGATGTGAGGCAGAAAATGTAGTAAAACAGATATTCTGTAAGGATGAGTGATTAAGTGAAGATTTCTGCCCATTGCAACTCATTGTATTGTATATTTTTAATAAGCCATGGGTGTGATTATAACAATATATACTCGTATCTACTGCAACCATTCAATGTAAGATATAAAATTTTGTATATTGACAAATAGGGTCTTTATTTCTTTGCTTATAAATTGACATCAAATGTAACGTGTTCTCTTGAAAATAAGAGTTGGCACGCTTTGTTATTGACACTTTTAATCTATTGACGATTTATCTTGTAACTTTCAAAATATGTTTGATTGATGTTTTTGTGGGATTAATTTAAGTTTCGTCTTTTTCCTAAAGACGAAACTTAATTTGCAGTTTTGAAAGTACTCCCCAAACCTTGATTTATATGCAGATAAGTTTGTAATCGAAAACAATAACATTTAGTGTGGGATACAGCAACAGATTAATGACTAGATTTTTAACTTCCCATAAGCGTAAGACTTTGCTTCACGCCAAACTTCATGGTTTTTGTTTCAGTGTACAAATTTGTTAAGATATTAAGACAAAAATGGCCTTCATCCGGCAGCGGGAGCATAGACTGATCATTGATTTGATTGATTGATAGAAATAACTGTATTTATCAATTGCTTGCCTTTTTTACAGCTTCAATGCATGGCTCTTTCAATGATACCTTTACAGTTTCCTCAGCAAACGGGTCTTTCAGAGAAATAATTAAAATTAAATAAACGAAACAAACATCTTTTAACATTATAAGGTCAATTATAATAGTATAGTAATATAATTTAAAAAAATCACTTTCATGTTTCCTTTAAAAGAAACCAGATTTGTCCAAGATTTTTATGATATAACTCAAATTACGATAGATGGCAAGTGATTAAAATGTATCTAGCTACTTAATAACTATTCTTCCGTAAATATCTATTAAAGAAAAACTTACTATTTATACTAAAGTCCTACATGTTAGTCCAATATCATTTTAATTTCGCAAAAGGACCTAGCAAAGTAAATAATGAAATAAAAGAAATAATAAAGATCTAAAACTACAAACACGTAGTAGTAATACGTAGTAAAAGATAATTAAATCACAACATCAAACGCTATTCCTCACAGCAGTACGTAAACAAGATTCTCCTATTAAAACCATCAACATCATATTAGTCGTGACTATACTAGCAAGTTATATGTATTCGATGTACATAGTACATAGTACATACATTGCTTGTGTATTTATGTGGTTATATGGAAGTAAAGTTAGCACCGTACAAAGATACAGCCTGTGACGGTAAACATATCGGTGGCCTCGTGAAACTTGCTTGTTTATTTTGGCGATCAACAACTGTGCAGGTTGATGGCAATAGGGTTGGCTCTTAAAACTAGGTACACAATTTTTATAAATATTTATTTACAAGGTTTAGAAATCATAATGGGCGAGGCTCATATTTTATTTATTTTCGACTTACTGCACATATTGTGCAGAGGCGGACTTAATGCCTCAGGCATTCTCTCCCAGTCAACCTTGGGGTGTGACAAAAATAAATTAGGTTTACCCCCCCTTCAGGTTTACCTATAAAGGGTATATATAGACGTGAGCGTATGTTTGTAGTTGTAGAAATCATTAGATTGGATCATATACTCATTATCCTTATGGAATCATGGCTACTTTCTGACACATTAATATAAATTTTGACAATAAATTCAATCACATTTAAATAAGCATTCTTTAATAAACATACATTATTATTATTTAAATTATGATGTAATATTAACGTTATGCTAAGTTATTGTTATGTTTATGTGTATAGGTTATGTGATATGTACAAATATTCTCTTTATGTCATTGTAATAGCTCAGTCTTTTATAGTTTATATGCTAGACCTATCTTTGCAGCTAAATTACCGATAATCCTTGAATAATAAATCTGCAATTCTATTACAATCATAACAAAGTTATAACTCTCATCTTACCATAATGATAAGAAGCTCAAGAGCCATCTATTTTTATTTTATTACCCGAAGAATATCAGACTAGAATAATTTATACTGACAACCCTAGATGAGCTTGGTGAACAGGGTTACCCCATATACTCTCGATTTTTGACTGACATTTTCGGGATGTGTTTTTTATTCCATTTTTCTTTCACGCCCCAATAGTATTTGGACAATAGATGCTTGAGCGGCATCGGTATTGACTCTGCGGGCAAATGACATTTTGTTATATGAAGGTACGTGGTGATAAAAGTCTGCGCTTTCATTCTTTACCAAAAGGGCGACGAGTTGAAAGGACCACGTTAGTTATCATATGGGTTTTTGCTGTTTGCTCGACGTCTAATCTAAAATAAGGTTAGGTATGTATACGTTTTAACTTGTGAAATTCTGGAGTAATTGTTTTTTTTTTCTATTTGTAAGCCTACCATAATGACTCCACTTTGCCTGATGGTAAGCAATAAATGGAGTCCAAGAGTGGTGGTCACCATCCTCATTGCATGTCTAGTCGATGTAGTATGGTGACTCACACTATGGCGGCGTGGTGAGATGCTTTTTTACGCCCCGCTTAAAAGACCCAGTATCAAAGTGGCAAGGAAAAACGTGCGCTGGTAGTAAATTCCAATCTTTCACCGATCGCCACAGGAAAGAAGAGCCAAACCGTTTCGTTCGGGATCGCATATCTTCGACTCGCAAACGGTGACTCCTCAGGCCAGCACGTGTAGTCCTGTAGAGGAAGGGAGAAGGAGGGACCAATTGGAAGAGCTCGTCAGTGAGAGACACTCCCCGTGATGTAGGCGATAGAGAACTGCCATAGAGGCGACATCTCTTCGCAACTGCAGGGGCTCAAGAGACTGGGTGACCTCAGGACAGTCTATAATACGGACTGCGCGTCGCTGCAACCGATCGAGAGCGTCAAGCAGATACTGCGCATAGCCATCCCAAAGATGAGAGCAGTACTCCACGCAGGAGCGAACCTGGGTCTTGTATAAAAGACACAGATGCTCGGGCGAGAAGAACCGTCTCACCTTGTTCAATACACCGAGCTTCCGCGAGGCCGCCTTAGTGACGCTCTCGATGTAATCACGCGGATTGAGATCCCGACAGATGTCCATACGCAGTATACTAAGCCTAACCTGTAGTGGCAGTTGAGTGTTCTAAGCAGTAGGAATGGAAGGAATGGAGACTTTTTGTTTGAAAACGCGCACGCCTGTGTTTTCTTGGCGCTGAACTCGACCAGATTCTCACAACCCCATTGAGAGATGCGGCTCAAGACCCGGTCGAGCTCAGCAACAAGCTCCTGTCACTTTCCCTCAACGTCTGCTAGCTTGGCAGCAGGATGTCCAAAATATCACCCGTGTACTGTGCTGTCTGCATAACAATGTATGTTGCCAAGAGCCAACATATCATTGATATGCAGAAGGAACAGCGTGGGCGATAGGACGGAGCCCTGAGGTGCATCAGCGCTAACCTCCTGGAAGTCAGAGGCATCGCCGTCACAGAGAACCCTAATGCGGCGCTTGTGGAGGAAGGCAGCAGCCCAGTTGCATTGCTTAGATGGCAGACCAAATGCAGGAAGTTTGGAGAGAAGCGAGCGATGCCAGACCCTATCGAAGGCCTTGGCAATGTCGAGGCTGATGGCCAAGGACTCCCCATGCCTATCCATAGCCTCACCCCAAAGGTGTGTGACGTACGCTAGAAGATCACCCATGGATCGATCGGCCTAAAACCATATTGCCGATCATTTAAAAAGGAGTGATCTTCTAGGTGGCGGATTAATTGGGTGTTGATTATCTGCTCGAGTACCTTACAGAGTATGGAATTGACGGCTATAGGACTAATTAGCTGGTAATTAGCTGGATCGGAGCGGTCGCCTCTTTTGGGAATGGGCTGGACGTTCGCCTCTCTCCAGGCCTCCGGAACAATTCTCGAGGAATAGGACAGGCGATACAAGCGCGTCAGTACAGGAGACAACTTTGGTGCACAGTTTTTAAGAACCACCGCCGGAATACCGTCGGGTCCACTGGCTTTCCAAATATCGAGTGACCGAAGCTCCGCACGGACTTACCTCTGCCGGATGCGAATATCCCGCATTGCGGAGTTGCAAGATGCAATGGTGGGCGGGTGAGCGCCACGGTCGTCGATTCGGGAGTTAGCGGCAAAGAGGTCAGCAAGTAGTTTCGCTTTCTCTTGCGGCTGGTGGGCCAGTGATCCGTCAGGGTACCTCAGCGGTGGCAGCGAAGGCTGGCAGTAGTTGGACTGCACGGCTTTGGCCAATCGCCAAAACTTACTGCTACCCGTAGGGTATGCGACGAGTTCTACGAAACACGAAAAATTTGTGACATAGATATCTAATGAAACATGTCCCGATTTGACTATTAACCCAATACTTCCATAGCATTGAAAACCTTGGATTTTTTTTTATCGAATCTTGAAACTAAGTACATACTACAGAAAAATAATACGACAAAAAAATTAGTACTTTTAATGCTGATACAGCCTGTCCTATAAATATGACAGAGGGGACATGTGATCAGAAATAATAAAAGTAAACAATTATAAGAATATTAACTGTATTTGAAAATTTGACCATTAACAGTTTTAAACATAAAGTTCTTTTAACTTATTTTGTATAGTAAGGTATTGAACAATCACTGCAGAGTGTTTTTTCACATTTAGCACAAAAAGTAAGAGGTTTTTTTTTACAACCTTGTCCCTGGCAATGCCTCTGTTTATTCCTCTTCGTCATATAGTGACCAATATTGTCAAACCCGACAGGTTATAAAAGGCGTTCTGATGTACCTGGTGTAGGTTTGCTTGCCTTGCCTTCCGATTTTTTCATCCAAGAATAACAAACCCTACGGCTGAAATCTAGCAGTAGGATGGTCTCATCTTTATTTACCTCGTTGTAAATAATCCATGCATTCACTAGGGACATGTCTAAAACACGAATGACTAGAGGCCAGTATCATTTTTTGCCTCTGAAGTTGATCGGATATTTAGAAATTACCCAATCATGTTTATCCACTCCTCCCATGTTTTTATTATAATTATGAATAAGCTTTGGCTGATTCACGGCTACTTTTGCTTTTTCTGTCTTCGAGTACCTATTAGTTTTTACAAAAGGTTCTACAGTATCAAAATTAGTCAAAAGACTTACTACATTGTTGTCATGCCATTTCACGCATAATATTTCGGTACTTTTATCGAAACGATGGTCGGAAAATTTTCGATCTTTTTTTTTTCATTTCATTGTTTAGTCATGATAGGACATTTCTTAGTCCTATTATCCTTGAGATTTCAAATTGATTGACAATTGCACGCTGCTAAAAAAGTTATCAAAGCAAACTACATGTGCTCTGGGATCTGTACATACTGCAAGCAACTTTTTCACCACCCTTGAACCCAAGCCGTCACCAGTACCATCGGAAATTTGAGCTTCCTTGCCTGTATAAAGCGAAAAGTTAAAGCAATATCCGCTGACTCCACATAGTGACCAAAGCTTGTAGCCAAACCTCACTGGTTTACCTTTTATAAATTATTTGATCCCATGGTGACTAAAGTATTTGACGATCATTTCATCAACAGCTAAATTAGATTTAAATATTCCAAACTTTTGGAAGGATTCATTAGATTTATCGATAAATGGGCGTATTTTGAAAGCTTTGTCGGTACTATACATTTTTGAGTTGTCATTAAAATGTAAATAGGATTTAATTTTATCAAAATTGTTACGGGACATTGCTTGTTCAACAAATGGAACGTGTACATCTTCATCTCTACACCAATATAGTTTACATTGAGGCAAGTAGTGGTACGACGAATAAAAAACAGAATTCCGTAGCGTAGTTTACCGTTTCTCGCACAATATATTCTGAAATCTCATCACATAACAAGTTTTTTAATATTTCTATCGCTGATTTTCTGTCCAACTCCGTAATCATATTTCCCAAACATTGTTTTGCAGTATTAGATTCCGGCTGAATTTCAGAATATACTGGATTACACTTACGCCAAGTGACTGTTTTGCTTATACGAGACGTGGATGAAGTATTATGATCTTCCTCGATGTTGTCGATTGTACATGAAAATTCCACTTGACCAGCTACATTTGACACTGGTACAACTCCCATATCGTCGTCAGGGCCTACTTCCACGTCAGTCTTTTGATCCACTTCGTCCGGAGGTAATATAGCTACTTCAATGACGTCCAACTCCTCTCCATTAGTTTTCTATATATTGAAGATAGTCTGTGATTTCGGACACCTTCAAAGCTTTTTTATACTTTTTTCTTACTGGATCCATAATCTATAAAGAATAAAAAATATAGAGCTTATACTACAAGTTTATCAAACAATTAATAGGTACATTGTACATTTGATAAAGAAAAAAATCAAAATTTTTTTACTCACCTTTCCACAACCTTAGAAGTAATCACTATTTTTTTAACTCTAGTTCGATAAATAAATTACAATCGTGTCACTACATGTTATGTGTTCGACAGAGACCTTTCAACTAATGTAAACACAAGGCCCGCAAGAGACAAACAATTGATGCGTTTGAACTAGTGCTTAGCGTTGCAGGTGCGAACATGCTTTCGCGGCAAATTGTATAGACATGTTCCCAGTGTCATATTTAGATGCTTAGCGTTGCAGGTGCGAACATGCTTTCGCGGCAAATTGTATAGACATGTTCCCAGTGTCATATTTAGAGTACGGCTTATTTTGAAAGATTACCACATGTTTTTAAATTGTGTTTTGTTTATGTTTTAATTTTTTATATATTTGGTAAAGGTCTAAGTATCAGTTTTATGTAAATTGGAGTTGGCAAGTTTTTTACATTACAGTATATAAAATCATAATATGATGCTTCTTTTTGAGGCAACAAAAATTATATATTGAAAAAATTACATACCAATTACGGATACACTTTTTGCAGAAGAAAAAAAAACTTGTATTAGAAAAACAGTGCAAGAATACGAATTTTGTCAGAAACATGTAAAAAAAAAATGAATATGGTGTCTTAAAAATAGAACAGTGGAGAGGAATGGGTTAAAAAGAAAAAAATAAAAATGACCCCATTGTCAGAAACTATTTAGGCCAGTTTAATTTCCCAATTACAAACAAACAAACGTTTATGTTATAACTTAGGGTATACTATTTAAAAGCAGGTTTTATATTCTAACACTATATCATACTGTCTATGACAGTTTTCACAACTTTGATGAGTGTTCAACTCCCTAGGAAAATATTTTCTGTGCAACTCTTCTCATAAGCAGTATACTAGAGACTCCTAGACTTCTTCAATAAATTTCTAAGGAAAAATATTAATTATAAAAACAAACTTTTACTGTCTATAAAATCGTCTATCACTTCTATGTAAATCTAACTGCAGAGGTAAAGCTGAAATTGGATTTAGAAATGGGAATCGAATGGCGAACCTCATTCGGCTCCGGCTATAATAGAGAGCCTGTTGAGTTATTCTACCTCGATTGTAGACTGGGAGCTGGGTTTTATTTTTTGTGATATTAAGAATTTATATGTTAATATAATATAACATAGCTATAGTTATTTTATTTAGTTGATTGCCGTTCAAGCATTTCCGTTATTTATATATTAAATCACCTGGCTACAGTATGTAGATAATTGCCTTTTTGCAATTATTTATTTTATGCAATGAATAGAAGCGGTGTTAGCGTAATGGCTAATGTGTCGGACTTGAAATCAAGTGATTGCGGGTTCGAACCACACCCAGTGCATTACCGTACCCCTTACTTACCTTACCTTAGAGGTATTTAGCTTAGTTGGGGGAGCAGTAACAATACTAGTAATGTGTGATAAACGTAGCCTTTGATGAAATAATAATATATAATAAGTAGTAATAATAATAAGTAGTAATTTATGCACATTTGGTACATCGGCTTCTTAATGCCTTAGGCGTTCTCTACCAGTCAACCTTTGGGTACTTCTAATTTTAAGGTAATATTTAAATATTACCTTAAAACTTGCAGTACTTTAACCTTTGCCTTAAAAGATTACTGATTTGTGGCCATCTTAACTTTAAGAATTCCGCAAGAGACTAGATTGAAGAGGTAAAGTAGATTTTATTATACCTCTGTAAGCTTTATCTACCGATTAGTACTTGACGTTTCTCTCAAAAAAATCCAAAAAAAGCCACTCTCTAAAGAGTTAAACATAAATCTTGTTTATGTTGCCAATGAAAATAAAACGACAGTTACTTTGTTAGGGGTTCTCCCATAAACAAAAAACTTATTTATGGCTAGTTTAATATCTTTGAACTCTCTCTGTTCTGAACCTTACAAACTTAACTCAAAGTCATACGAAAGCTCCGTTTGAATAATGACATCATAGCCAACGAATATTATAAAATCTTATTCTGTGTCGGGAGGTGGCCTTCATTAACCACAAATTTACAATGTTGCTTACTTAACCACAACTGTGACGGAGATAGCAAAATAATGAGATATTCTTACCCACAACAATTTTGAAATCCACTCTACCGTACTATCCATCGTAAAACCATCAGCGCAGATATAGTGAAAACCACGATTCACTTATATATAGAATATCGGTTTGCTGTATAACTGCTTGCCACCCAATTGAAATGGCCTCGTACTACGTTATTACGTTATAATAACAGCCATATACATATTTGAATTTAAATGTTTTTTTCTATACAATTAGGTATTATTAATCCATATCAGAACTCATTGTCATACACAGATGACTTTTTTTTTGTCGGTTTTAATAAAGCAAAACGATTCCTAATGTTTTCATTAGCATATTACAAAAAAAAATAGTTGTAAATAACTTCTATGGCAGTATGCAAAGAAATGAACGCTTGTAGAAAAATAAATACCAAGATTGATAATAAAGGCTATTTTTCAGCTGTTTTAGTTAATTTATTCAATGTTCTTCTTTAATAACTTTCATACGGTCGTGTTACATAAATTCAGCATTTACCGGTTTAAACTTTGCTTATGGTTTAAAATCCAAGTGAATTTTACCTCTCTGGCAAGCTGCATGTCTGTCAGAACTTTATTTTACCAATTGAGCTTCCCAGATCCTAAACTGGTAAGTTGATGTTTACGTTTACGCGTAAAATGATCCCGTTTACAAGATATTGAACAGTGAACGATGTTTAAAACCAGACTTTTTTACAAATGGTGCGATTATCTCGTAAGCATAGACGCAAAAAAATAATCGTTATTTGTATGTAGATTATGAGATAACTTCGCTATATGTGAAACAATTTACATAATGGTTTCTTTTGTACTGGTATATTTTAAATTTGAAGAAAATATTTGACCTCTAAATATGGACAATTAAAGAGTGCAGAATATAGCTTATTACCATTCATCATAATGTACACGCATTGAAGTCAGTTCGTCGATTAAATCCTTGTATTTACTTTGCATTTTTCTAATTATATTGTTAATTATTACATGTTTGGAAATGATTAATTGTACATAAATGTAAATTATATTTTAATGTAATTAAAGAGAAATTATAACTAAAAATTTTGATTTAAGTCAAAACACAATACAATCAGTACCCAACTATATTGATTACCGACAATATGGGAGAATTTAGTTCTTCCATTATGTCTAAGTTCATGACTATACATTACTGCAGATGTGTTTGTAAGCCGCAAGGGCCGCAACAGCCGTGTGTCCAATAATTCGCCCAAGATGTTAAACAATGTCCAACATACTTGTACAGGTGCTACAACCACGGAATGTAGTGTTACCACAGATTTCGGAATGCCACACATTATACACATGTAGTTTAATATCTGAATATAATAATGTCTATTGTGTAGTAGGTACCTTCCGCTTGTTATAGCTAAACGCATATTTTATGAAATAGTTATTGGGGCTAAAAAACAACAAACCTTTAAATGAAATGTTTAGAAAAATAATGTTAAATGAAGAAATTTTTTAATCATCTTTGAAACCCCTTTATTTTAATATAATATTGTGTAAAGAACTGTGTATTGATTTTTAATTAAATATATTATTTAAAGAAGCCGATTTCAAATAATTGTTGAGATGTTTTATGAAATAAAGAAATTAATGTTTGAATTTTTTTTATCAGTACCAGTTTTACCAATACAATCACGGAATGGACGATTATAATATACCAGGAATCTGCTCCAACTGAAACCCGTTGAAACAAAATTACATCTTCGCTTGCTTTTTAGAAATCTGAATAAAATGTTTCTGTAAAATATGCGTGCATATTTATTTTCTGTATATGAAGAACTATATACTTTTAACGAACCATGAATTTCTCAATAAAAACGAAATTTATAGTTCTTCAGATTCATAACCTTACACATGGAAAAGTAGTATTATGAAATAACACTTGGATATCCAAATGTGTTCTCAGTGAAAATTGTCAGCAATTTTCACTCAGAATTCATATGATGTGTATGTGCAAAGCATTCGTTATTATCTACGATTACAAAGGTTCCCATGTCTGCATACATTCTAAACTGTTGTGTGGTATAAGATGTACAGGAACACGATTGGATAAAAATAAACGTCAATAAGCGAAACAGGCGTTATACGTTATCTATACATATACATATTTATAAAGGTGAAAGTGACTCTTTCTGTCTCTCTAGTACCTATTTACGGCTAAAAGGCTGAATCAATTTTCATAAACGAAGAAATCGGATAAAACTATTTATTAATACATTTTTAATTCATGTACTAACAATCAACAGGTTGTAAGCATTATATTATTATATTTTTGAATATACATTAATAAATATTTCTTTGAATGTGATCACAGTTATAGTCTAATACGTCGGTATAATAATATTCAGGGTACGATATATAATGCGTAATTTTACACAACTTGGACCATGCCACGGAAAATTATTCTAAATCTGTGGAGCGTATGTTTAATCAGCAGCCTGTGGATACGGCCCGAGCTATAAAACACGCTGTATAGGCTCAACAGTTACGGAATATTACTGTTCGAATTATATTTATAGTTTGTTATTTACCCATGAAATGTATATTACACTAACTAGCTTTATTGTTTTGCTCCAAATGAAAGCTAACTAATGGTGTCGGTTCCTAGAAAAGTTCTTTTTTACCTTGCAATAGAGTATAGACCCAATTGTAACGGAACTCTGTAAGGTTTTATTTATTTCGATTCCGACATACCACGTCACCGTCCGCTCTAGTGACCTAACGACCCGTGGGGTTTTCTATATAAAAAAAAACGATTAAAATGTCAGTCATTGCAATTTACAATTCATTATATGAAACTATGGAAAACCTTCGAGAAGGCATTTTTTATTGAATTCAATGAAATATAAGATTGGCAATAAATAAACCCGCCATCTTTCACAAACAAAAATTTAATTATTTAAGTATACAAAATCAAATTATTTCTCAACTATATAAGCCGTCCTTTTCTATCACCTGTCGCCAACGCGCTGGCAGAGACATAATGCCTTCCCCGTAGAAGTTTTTAGGCTTCTGATCAAAAAAGGTGGTAAAGTCACTTTTAAGCTGGTCTTCATTTTAAAATTTTTTATCTGCTAAGTAGTGGGCTAGAGAACGAAATAGATGATAATCTGAGAGCATAATGGATGGATAAACTGGAGAGTACGGTGGATGGGGAAGGACAGCCCAGCCAAGCGAAAGTAATTTTTCACGAGTCGCTTTTGCTACATGTGGTCGAGCATTATCGTGCAAAAAGTATACTTTATTTTATCCAGTTGGTCACAATAAATATTGGCCGTGATTGTGGTGTTAGATGGCAACAGCTCCCAGTATATAATTCCGTTTATTAACCACCACACACTTAAAAGAACTTTTTTACTCGTGTCAGATTATGGTGTCGGTACTCCTGCTTCTCCAGGTCCAAGCCAGTGGCGCAAAAAAAATATGTATATAACTCACTTTTCATCCCCCGTAATTACATCTCTCAGCCATTAAGTAGTTCCATGCACACGTTAGCTCTCTTCTGAAGTTGAAACGGCGTCACCTCATGTGGCAACCAAACTGAATATTTCCAGGTCTTTTCTAAAGTTGTTTTTCTACTTCAGTATGGAAACACTGAAGCTGCTCTACCAGACAACGTGAAGTGAACCTCTGATGCATTTCTATGAGTATTTTTCACTCATCTACATCTATTGTAGGAAGTCGTCCTGGATGAGGTTCATCAGATAGGTCATAATTCCATCCTTAAATCTTCTGAATCAATGTTTGTTTGTATCGTAAGAGAGCAGCCTTTGCCCATCGTTGCACATATACGAGTATTGCGCACTGCTTCAGTCGCTTTTCGACCTAAGCGAAATTTGTGAAGTAAAAGCAGCCGAAGTTCTCTACGAGAAATATCCATAATTTACTGTAGTTTTACTATTCGAGATCCAGTTGTCAACTGATCTGACATACAACTCTTGCTTTTTTATATACTCTACTATTACTATAATATACTCCAAGAAATTCGTAGATATAGTTCTATAACGTTTTAGAAACTGATCAAAAAAGTGGCGGGTTTATTAGTTGCCAACCTGATACATATGATTGAAAATAGTATTACACTAGCACACATACACATAGGTGTTTACTAAATGCACTTAAATTATAGTATATTTATTATTTTCATGGTCTTGACTGTACCTCAGAAATTTTCAAAGTCGGTACAATATATTTAAACATTTTGCATGACTGATGGAAAAGTTGGGGAGTATTATATATGTTGTTCAGAAATTATAGAGAGCTTCGGAAACGAGTTTTGTTTACGTGTTCAAGTTTTGATAGCTGCCTTACGATAAACAAAGTCAAAAGAATTCTGTTGTATGTACTTTGCTTGTACGGAGAAATGGCTGAAGGTATTTTTCACCCTCTATGTGGTTTATTGGTTGGATTTTATAGAAGGCTCATTGTTATATATATTGCTATTTGAGTGTTCTTTATTACTTTTGGTAAATATCTGCTCATTTTAATGGATACCATATATACATATAGGACGTCAAAAGAGCGATTTAACAAAAGAAAGTAATTATATTCACGAGAAGCGAACTGACAATGTCTTAGCGTAAGAGTGCCAACCGTGGTATTAAAAGCCATTTCACAATATATGTTATAGAGTAACTATATTGATATGTGATGTCATGCTAGTATAGCTTTATTTGAACATTGTCTTATTTTAATTCTGATTCAAGCTCATTTAGTAGCAGCCTGATAGTACTTGGTTCTAAGAATTTCGTGTATCGGTTACTGTAAGTTATATTAAGTATTAAGTATGGAGAGTAGAGTAGAGAGTATGAGAGTGTTTACATATAAGTTTTGTTATTATTAAATATTATATATCATTGAAAAGAGCTGGTAAATGTTTGCAAATATTACGGCCTACATCACTGAAGGGGTATTCAGAGATGTATTAAATACCATCATTTTGCAATTAAAATTTGGTACCATTAACGTAGAATTATATTAGACATTAAAGATGAGAAAATTGGGAGTATACTGAAAATGACAGCTAAGAACAAGGGAAGGCAATCGATGAAAGAAATAATGTTTACAATATTGGGTTGCATACCTGTAATACAAATTAACTGTAGCCGAGAGGTCCGAGCTATCTACCCAAATATATATATTTTGACAGTTTTGTTTAAGTCATACTTATTGTAATGAAGTAATAGTTTTTTTATAATATATTAAAGGGGGACAGACGAACAGACGGGTCACCTGATGGTAAGTGACAACCGCCGTCCATAGACACCTGCAACTCAAGAGTCGTAAGTGCGCTGCCCGCCTTAAAGGGTGATGAGGAATAGGGCAATGCGGAAAGCTTGAGGGGAATGAAAAGACGGGGGATTAGGATATGGGAAAGAGGAGAGGGGGATTAGGATATAGGAAAGAGGAGAGGAGGGATGAGGGGAGAGGAGGGATGAGGGGAGAGGAAAGAGGAGAGGGGAACCTCCGGTAACCTCACTCATTTCGGAGAAATGCAACGCAAGCGTTACTTTACAACCGGGTTTCTATGAGGCCATGGTATCGCACCGGTCGAGCCGGCCCATTCGTACCTAAGCATGGCTGTACCACTGTTAAAGTTAAGTATTCATACATATGATCTGAACATGTTTAGAAAATAAAAACAGCTATGAATATAGCATTTATACATTCATTATTTTCTCGTTGCTTACGTAGGAGAGCCACAGCCTTACAGAAACTAATGATTGTTCGACTTTAAGGCTTAGAGTTCAATACTCTAGCAATGGGTCGAAACCTCCGGCTTACTGTCAATTATTCCTGCTGACTGTTATTTATTAGGTTGGGACTTACTAATTGGGAGTACGTGAAGTGAATATTTAGATATTATTTTTGGCTCTGACTGTAACTTAGGCCAAGACATTTATAGTTATCAGGATACAATGTATGTAGTTTAATAGTTTAAAAAAATGTGCTACTGTCTTTAGTTAAGTCTTAAGTTTTGATTCAATTTTCAAAGCTTTCTTGGTTATTACAATAAGTTATAATTATTTTTTCTTAATTTTCTAGACTTCAAACATGGTTTTTACAGGTTTATTACGACCGAATACGGACAGTCATGTCTTTTATTTTCTGAGGAGACTAGTAGTTTTGTATATTAATTCGAGTCTCTACTCTTTCTTCCTTTTTCTGTTCAATATACTTATAATTTTCACATTTTTAATTTCAAAAGTGCCTTATTGATGACAATAGGCTTGCTCCTAATTATTGAGACCAAATTATAATTATCATGATAGTTATATAATATGGGATTTCAATTTACCCCTTCCTACCACTTCAAGGATGCAGGCGTGAGCTTATACATATTACATATGTATGTATGTATGTAATACTATAGTGAATGAAGTTTATTGATTGAGTGACAGAATCTATATCTCTTTAAGTTAGACAGCACTACGGTTAAGCTTGAGAAGTTAACGAAAAACTTAATATACGAATAATAATTAACGAAATAGGAACAAACATATAATGTAGGTATGTGGCCGTCAGTCTTTATTTGATAAATTTATGAATTAAATCTCCACAGATCAAAAGAAACGGTGATATGCATAGCATGAAAATTAATTATTTATCTTACGTTAATATTTCATAATAAAGCAGGGAGCATGATAACTGTATAATATCACCCATACAAAAGGACTATTATTATACCATAAGTGTAGCATGTCGCAAAATCGCTTTTTGGATGTGAGTGTTGTAAATAATTAAGTAGATTGCATGTAGTATTTACACGCAGAGAAGAAATAAACTATCTCGATAAATAGTAAAACATGCAATTTTAAAACTTATTAGTAACCCAATTTAAGGAATTATCCTTTAGAGACCTTTATTCCTTTAAGGAGCTGTACTTTTCACCAACAGATCAGTAACATGAGACGCAATTGTCTTAATAGCTTTAGAAAGAAATAATATTAAAAAAAAATTTAGTGCTTATAAAAATTTGAAAGTTACCCTCTGTGATGATACGATTCTAAGGAACTAGAATCCTGTCTTCAAATCAGGAGTTGGTTACAAAGAGACCACAGCAGGACCGGAAATCGTTTACATACTTAAAAAAGTATATATATATAAGTATACGTACAGAAGAACGTAGGACATCGTTCGTTTTTGAAGTCATTCAAAAGTCGGTAAAAAGATAATACAAATATTATTGTAGTTTTATTATTCAAATAAAGATCCCAAATAACACCCAGAGAACTATTTATGTATCATACAAATTTTCGTTCCGTGTTGGAATCGAACACTCGATCCAGGCAACATTCAGGAACTGAGGACCACTAACCACTAGACCAAAAGGACAGCCCAACGTAATCAAAATCATCGATGCAGGTACGAAGCCAATTGTTTGTTAAAGTTTCTCATTCAAATAGCACTAAACGTTGAATATACAATAATATCATAAGCCACTTTAGTTTTGCAATAATACCGTAAAAAAGATTGAATAATAAATAGGTATACGACTAGGAGTAATATTGCACAGCGCTGTACAAGCTGGTGCAAGCTGCGTCCGTAGCGCTTACACAAAGATTAATGTGCATAAATTATATCAGATACGAAATTAGGTAAGTAGTTGCATAATGCGGCATATGGCTACTGAATCGAAATATGAATGAGTGTAAAATATTTTACTTTTCAGTTAATGCTGATATTGATAGTTTTCAGTCTCTAAACTGAAGTGTCTTTAAAGTTTGATAAATTGAGGGCAAATTAGGTATTGATCAGTACTCAGTTGACGTCAACAGGCTTGATTACTATTGCGCAAGTAGGCGTTAATAATAGTCGGCTAACACTTCGGGTATATATGTGTGAGTGTATGTTATGTATATGTATATGAAATCTAAAAAAATATTTTCATATCATAGTAAATAAATGTATATGTAATAATGTATACATTATTATACTACTTTTAAACTAATTCTTTTTTCTTCCTTATTCTTCGCACCTACCACTTTTAGTTTTGCAACACCCGAAGGTTGACTGGCAGCGAATGCCTAAGGCATTAAGTCCGCCTTGTACAATATGTGCATAAAGTTAATAAATCATACTCACCTCAAGCTAACAATATGTGAATTATTATTTTACCAACATATTATATGCAATCAGATAATTTTATTATTTTAAGTTAAGATATTATATTGTGTTATTTTAAGTTTACCAGCTAAGATTTTAGACCATAGACGGAATATCTGTACATTTAACACTATTTTAATAGAGTCAACCTATGCTTAGCAAAATAAAGAAATTGAAATCATTATCATATTATTATTTTTTAGACCCTTATCTGATACCTATTTTACCCATAATATGTATTTGTATTTTTTTTATATGTAAGCCTACCATAATGACTCCACTTTGCCTGATGGTAAGCAATAAATGGAGTCCAAGAGTGGTGGTCACCATCCTCATTGCATGTCTAGTCAATGTAGCATGGTGACCCACACTGTGGTATTCTGCTATCTTACGGTTACGGTTTTTTTACTTTAGGCACAATGTATCAGTAAATTGACCTTTATAATCTTTGGCACATTGCGGTAAGTCGTAGCGTAGATTAAATCGCACGCAAGCGAATGCACCGATGGGCTAATTGCCAGCACATACATATTGACAAACATTTTGATTATTTTAGTGTTAGTAACTTGCTGAAACACGAATATTTCATTTAGGATATTTATTGTAGTATTTAGTTTATTTATGCACTCCTATAATTAAAGTTTGCAGTATATATAGCACTCAAGCAGGAAAGATATTATTTCAAATAAGTGATAAAATATTCACCAACGACTATTATGTTTGTTGAGTCTAGGCTGATTAATGATATTCTCGAGTCAAGAGCTTCAGATACAAGCAGAAATCTGATATGCCTTTCCTTAATTAAACTGATTGGGTTTTACAAGAATTCTGATAGTTTAAGCTTTTTGTATGTATAACTTTTATATTGATTATTATCGGTATAGGTGTTTGTTTTTTCAATTCAACGACCTGATTGGCGATAAATACAAATATATATATGTATATAAAAAAAAATTACTTAACTCTTGAACGTTTTAGGGTTATGAAAACAGACATAATATCTATTTAATATTACTTTACACTCATAAACGACATAACAAAATTCAAATGAATGGGCTGGCTCGACCGTAGTAATACCACTACCTAATAGAAAACCGGTAGACAAACAATACTTGCATGGTGTTGCCAAGTGAGTGAGGGAACCGGAGGCCTAGCTCCCCGTATCCTTTTTTCCGTCCCCGCAACCCTTGTATTTCTCCTCTCCTCATGGACCTCCTCAACATAACTGGGGGGCAGCGTACTTACGACTCTTGAGTTGCAGGTGTATATGGACGGAGGTTGTTACTTACCGCGAACAAACTGGTCACCTGATGGGTAAAATATATATGAAATAAAAAAAATATTATAAGAAAATAGTGACTTCCAAATTCTTATACGATTTTTCATGAAACTCTTTAGTATTATTATGTTAGTACATATTATGTTCAGCTGATTACTTTCTGAGTAACAGGGTTAAGTTACTATTTTCCCTTAAAGTTACACAAGACTATAATAAGAGCAACATTAGTGCCAATTAGTGGAGTATTCTTTGTTACCAATTCGTACATGTTACAATGATTTATTTACTTTCTTACTACAGTAAAATCGAGGGCTTTCTTTTCGATCTATAACAAAATAGCAATGTATGTAGTGTATTTATATCAATTTTATTATTAATTAGTAACATAGAAAAACTTTTCAAGAAATATAAATGAAAGAAAAATACAGGCGTGTATTAAACGTCTAGAAGCAGAGACAACAGAGCGCCATTTGCGAGGTCTACTTGTTCTAATGATACTTCTGATTCTAACCTGCCATTGCTTTCACACATGTGATGTGTGAAAGCAATGGCAGGTTAGAATCAGAAAAATTGTATTTTATTTTCAATTTTATCCAGTTATCCCATATATACTCATGCTTATATCCACGAAGAGGTAGGCAGATCACATCAAACACCCTCATGTGCCAACCATAACATAATTTAGTCCCATTAATGTTATAGGGGGCAAACCCTGGGGGGTGCTTGAGATCATCAGAAAATCTGACGTTGGAAATACCAACTCACTCTACAATGTGGGATAAATCGTTCACTGTGCAAGCCGCACGCATTAGGAAGGCATTGCCAGAGAATATCCGACGGGCTCAATCACTGGCTGTCTTTCAGAAGCTCGTCAAGGATCACTACCTATCTCAGTAATACTTGTTTATTGCATATATTTATGTATGTGTATATGTGTTTGTATATGTGTATGTATGTGTATATATATGTATATATTACCTGTTTTCAATTGTAATTTGTTTTTACTTAGTTTCTTCGTCTATCTCTTATTTCTGTTTATTATTTTTTTATTTCTATTTCTTTAATTTTTTTTTTACTCTTTGTGCACCACTATTACCTAATTTTTTACAGTATAGTCCATCAGGTTGTTTGGAATAGATCGCAGATTGTGATAAGACCGCCATTTGTACTCACCTATTATTAAGTTTTTTTTTTTTTTTGTTTGATACCTCACGTGTACAATAAAGAGTATCTATCTATCAAACCTAGACGTCACCCGGGCACTATATAAACTGTATATGTACTATCGGATAAATAATACTCCAATAGTTTAGTCACCTTTTATGACAACCACGGAAAGAGACTGAGTTGTCCTACTCAACTCCAAAGAGAACTATACGATGCATTTGTTTATATACTTCTACGCGAATAAGCACTGTAAATATGCTTATTATGTGGTGATGGGGAACAATATTGTTAACGAATAAGCAAATAAAAACCGGTATCGGAATAAAAACTTATATGTTGGATTAATCAAGTGTGTACTTCGGGGATGTCCGTCTAATTTCAGTCCCGACTCGGAGCCTTGTTAAAGGAGTGAGTTGTGTGTTGTTGACTAGGGGTCACACTCCAGTTTATTTTAATAAATACAGGAATCGCAATAAGTGTGTATGTGTGATGATAGTTCCTACGTACCTACTGATGCACATGCGTTTATTAAAAAGAAACTAGCAACGTGGGTAACACATTACTAGTATTCTTGTTAACCCCCCAGCTAAGCTAAATGCTTGTGTTAGAGGTGGGTTTACGACGGTAGTGTACTGGGGGGAATTTGATGTATGTATGTTCGTTTTCATGGTTTGTTGTATGGTTGTATATGGTATGTTTATATATTAGATCAATTTTATGTTATGCGATTATAAAATGTCTTAAAAGAATATTAATTATATAGTACATAAACAAAATTAAGCCATCATTATCCTAAAATTTTCCACGTTTATTTAAGCTCAATGTTTTTTTTTTCATCTATTCGAATCTATAATTCGTCAGTTTACTGCTAGCCAGACTTTTTATCACGTAGTCTATTCATCTTTTTCTTAGGGGTCCCCTATTTTTATATTCGTCAAATTCCATACATCAAGGTCTCTTCAACACGCTTTGCTTTTTTTTTTTCATTATATTTTGCGGGGATCGAATCCACAACACTAGGCACGACAGCTTGGTGGCGAGGTGACCACTTAAACCGCTGCGCCATCAGTGCAGTCTTATCTTGCTGCTCTTCTCCCAAATTCTCATCCTCTATTATTCCTCACTTTCGTCTCTCACGATTCAGCATTCGCATTTTAACTAAATTTAGACATCTCTCATCAGTTCTCTTAAAAAAGACAAGACATGTAAGATATATGACATTCAATATGCCGTTCAGTATACCGGAGCATAAAAGCTTAATAGGAATGGGATTTCGTCTGTTTACGCTTTAGACGTCGAACTCACCAAAATTCGGGTTGTTTTTGCTAGTTAACAATACATACATGTTTCCGTAAACGTTCATAATATAGTAGTACTTAAGAGAATCCCTCTCTGATTGATAGGAGTACGTCGCGAACAGCTTAAACAGCCGAGGAGACATTTACAAACTGGCTAAGTTTCATCATTTGGACAAGTTTCTCCGCACTTGCTTGCATTTGTTTTTGTTCTAACCCATTTTTGACCGTAATAACAGCTGGTTGAAATTGAGATTAAGTGGCACTTGTTTTTTAATGGGTCTACTTTATGGTTATACATATATACATGTATTAGGGTTATGTATTTGTTATTTTATTACTACGAAACTGAAGGTCATTTGAAAATAATAAATTAATTTTAACTCTGTATTATACCGTAGTTTACTGGTACAAAGTGAATGGAGTGATAGATAAATATAAGTAAATTACATTTAATATATTTTTTTAATATAATAATTCCAAACTGTAGATTTCAATAAAACCCAAGAACACATTGTTAGCAAATAAAATACAGATTTATGATTCTATACGTTCGCCTTACAATTTCACTTTTAAGCTCTGTATCCATTCACGTGAAAATCAAACCATTTAATGTAAGATAGCAAGTCAGGCTTCTAAGAAACGCAATAGCCTAAGGCAAAAGCTATCGACGAGAAATCAATAGGTCGTTAGGTCAACTTTTAGCCCGAGAAACTATTGTTACAAACCGGCGTAGTTTGTGTCCTTTGGTTGGTTTCAAAAGCGAAGAACGGTTTTTATCTTGAATCAATTAATGTGTTAGTTTAAGGGTATATTGTGTATTTTGTATATTGTATATCAATACATAAGTCTTAAAAAAAATTGAATTATGAAATTAGTTAAGTCGATCAGTTCTATGGTGAAATACACTTTCATTCGCATGAAAAAATTGTTTTTTTTTTATAAGTAATAAAGTTATAATAATTCACATTGTCTTTTTTCTATAAGATAGGGGCACCTGATGGGTAAGTAATAACCGCCGTCCATGTCCATGGATATCTGCAACTCAAGGGTCGTAAGTGCGGTGCCCGTCGTATGCTTAGGCACGTATGGGCTGGCCGTAGTAACACCACGGTCTGATAAAAAACCGATTGTGATGCAATGCTTGCGTTGTGTTTTGTGGAGTGACTGGAGGGGGATTTTACCACACAAGCTGGCAACGCACTTGCTACTTATACAGTATTTAGAAGTACATAAGAAAATCTTTGCGTTAAGAAGTACGAGGAGAGTACGAGGTACATCAGTTGACTCATAGATTATATTATTCTTCATCAGTTGACTCATAGATTATATTATTCTTCCTAGAGACACTTTTATGGGGAAATGAAACAAATTCGAACCTTCAGAGCTCCCTTTACATTGAAATGTGTGAGTAACGTTAAGTTTTAATAGCCGCCCATATCATTTATCTCAAACATCAACACACAAGTGTAGTATATGAAGGTCTTAATATAAAGTCAGCTTGCGATGTTTTGTGACAATATCGCTCACCGCAGCTGCGTGGAAACTTACAAAGTCTCAGTTTTGTGTACAAGTCACGAGCTCGCTTGCTTGCGTACATGTATACGACGTCTTCATTTATTTTTTAAGAATAAAACGACTTGAATACCGATTAGAAGGCCAAACGACTTAGTTTTTTTTAAGGATTATCATTCAAAATGTTTTGAAGATATCTTTGTTTTTCCTTCGATTGTATCGGCAATCGACTTTGAGTAACAGGTGTCCCGGGGCAGCGTTAATCATTAAACCTCAGGTGCACAATCTACTGGTATTATTAAAAAGTGAGAGTTCCCAGCAAAACCTTTGAGTTAGGCGTTTGAGGATGGACTAATTTGTTTACAAAGGAATATGAGTGGTACAGCATTTTTGGGTCAATAATACTTATTTAGTTCGATTGCAAAACAAGATTTTATTAAAATCATTCCGTAACGTCATGGTAGTAAAACGCTGCGCAATTTTTACAACCCATTCACCTATAAGTGCCATTGTAAACGCAGCCTTAGTATTATAAAATAAGAGTAATCAACGAGTTTTATGGTGTAATTAGGCTACTTTTTATTTACAAACAGAATTTACTACACAACAAATTTTAGTTAATTGGTAAGGCACCCAAAGTATGAAACAAAAACATAATTTTACTGCCAAATTACTTACTTACAAGTCATTGTAGGGTTACTCAGTGATATTTTTTAAATGACCTGGCCTGCAGGTCCTGTGGGTAGTGATCCGATTCCCACACAAGACAATAATGTATGTGGTAAACAAATATATGTCTCGAGTCTGGGCGTTCTTTGTGTCTTCGTGAATAAAATACAAGACGTCCAATGGATGATGATGTTGGTCCTAATGCTTTTTCTTTGACGCTGTACCTCACCATAATCACTAGCAACCTCTGAGTTACACCAGGCATCTTCCATTAGACTTTTTGGTACTAATTTCTGCCAAAGCTAATTATTTTTATAGAATTCATAGAAATACAATTTTGACTAAAAGATGAATTAGATACAGCAATCTGACGAGCTTTGTCGCTTTTGTGTAATCAACACTCCAACGCAGACTGCAGGATACGGATTACATATAACCTCCATAGTAAAATGTTCTATAATAAGTTTAGTAAAGCTGCCTGAATACTGCTTATCCCCAATATGTTAATGTTATGCCATCATTACACATTTTCTTATATTTAATCTCGAACTTATCCTAAGAAGAATTTTTAGCTTAACAGCTTAGCTTCGTGTACCGCATATTTATCGCTTGGTTTTATTTCTTCTGGCTAGCCGCTGTAAGCGCAGGTACACTTTGCAGTTGATTTAGTGGGCCTGTTACGGCATATCGCCCGGATTTGGATTCGTTAGTTGGGGTTTAGTTATGTTTGGGTTAGCTATGTATTTTGGGTCCCGTGAGTGAATAAATAAGCTAGAATGAGTGAATTTTTATTTTTCAAATTTTTATTTTCGAAATATAAACAACGTTACTATTCTTAAGAAAAGTACACAGTAAAAAATGTAAATACATATGTATGTATACACTTAATTATAAACTCACGTATTTTAACGACTCGTTTTTTCTATAAGCCTTAATGTGTCACGTGATCATGCTATGATAATGCTACTCGTAGTTTTGTACCAGATTGTATAATGGACACCAATTAGCGTATATCAATATGATATACAATAAATGATATATATTATATAATATAATAATATATAAGTTGTCTCTGCTAACCCCAAAGGATGCTGCTTTAGTGTGTATGTGTTGTAATTTTATGTATACAGGTTTTGGTTTTAGAGACTAATGAAGTCTCAACAGTATTTTCAAATAACACACGTTACTTTTATAATTAATAAGTTTTTGCACACAAATTATTAGAAAAGTATTAATGAGTGTTCCTGTAGAGAGTTATTTGAAACTAATATTATCACATGTAAACATATGTTTTTCCTTGTAACATATAGGCTTGAGAATGTCTGTGAGATTTATCAGCACACAATCGTCTCTAATAAATGACCAAACGATAGCATACGGAGCTCTAAAAAAGCGTCGGTTTCACATATATCTGTTCCGTAAATTGAAAACTCCAAGGTTTTATACAGTTTTTTTTCCTCTGTTATTCATTGTATATCTCTTTTAAACTCTTTTTCTGTAAATGTATTTTCCAGCAAACTGTTTAAGCTTCTCCTTGATTAGATAGAGGTTATCAGAGTCTTCGTTTTGTGTTTTCCGGAATAAATTTGCGTTAAAAAGGTATTAAGGGTGCTTTTTTCTATACAATTGTCAATATTTAACCGTTACAGAAATTCGAAAGTAAGGATAACATATGTAGGTAGATACTACATAAAAAAAAACTTTTAAAGAATAATTATTTGGTTTTGGTTTGAGTTTGTTTATTGTGTTGAACTTGAATTACCTCTGTTTATTGATTTTTGGAATTAGTCATTTTTATACTTAACGACAATATTTTTAACAAGGCAGCCTCAGTGTCAGGTAATAATAGAATGTCTAAAATATTCATAAACGGCCTTCCAAGATTCTCCATATTCTCATTCCTCCATTTACCTGACATCTCACAAATAGCTGGTTATTTTACAGTAAAATTAAACGAGTTGCTGCTCGCGTTTTATTCCTTATTCTTCATACCGCGGATCTCCAACGAACTTACTTATTACATTTCAACATTAAAATGTTGGTCTCTTGAGATACTAAAGTTAATAAGGATAAGGAGCAGATACTAAAGACCATAAATAAACTGAGACATTACTTTAAAAAAAATACCCTTAATTTAAAAAAATAACTATTCAAGCCACATTAGCATGTTAACTAGCCTTTTCCTCGTAGAAATCATTGATATCACATGTATTAATTGTTTAAATGTATATTATATAGTAAGTCGGTTAAAACGTGACGTAAGCCTCAAAAAAACTGAATACAATAATTTTTGTATATATGTGAGTGGTTCTCTGAATGGTTTATCTTCACATGTGAACCCAATGATCTAGATTCCACATTAGGTTCCAGATTCCATTTATATTATTTTCTATGTTTGGACATGACATGACAGCATGTAAGTTTATTATAATTACATAAGTATTTATAATACCTACAAATTTATAACTATTCTGATATTTCTTTTTTTAACTGTGGTAATTTTATCACTATAGAACAATTCAAATTTTAATTTCAACATTTATATGAACAAAGTTGTTGTTATTGTAATAGTATAAGTAGAATAATACCAAAATCAATCTCGTATATTTCATCTATAGGCTTCACAACGCAGTTATTTAATGTGTATATAAAATGATTACAAAGCAAATTCTGTTCTGTTATGCCTCGATACATTGCCAATGAGTATCTTCATTACAAATTCTTGTTGCGACCGTTCCAGTTTAACAAAACACATGCTCCCTCTGATGTCAAAGGTGTTGGTCAAAAGGAAAATTATTCTAACGGCATAACACAATATCAAAGGTTCTCCCGCATCTATTCACATTGCTATCACAATTTTATGCTATCGACGTAGTCAATAATAAAGTCTGATATTGATCGTACGGAATTAAGCATTGCAAACAAGTAAATTTAAGCTATTATTATTCAACTGATGAAATTGATTGTATAATGGCCATGGTTTGATTCATAGATATTACTTAATTTTCTATTATTTCGGAATTCCCATGCTTCGGAAAAAGATGAACCTGGTGTACCTAATCCAGGATCTACCGACCTTATTCAACTCAAATTCGAAATCGTCGCTACAGATAGTTACTTACGTTTTGCATACTAACTAACTGGTTGTATGATAATAAGTAAGGATTTTGTTGTATAGATAGTTCGTTTGACACGAAGATGTACTCAGTACTGTAGCATATAGCAACAATTTTGATTTAAAGACAATTCCCACATTAGGATTAATTCCTGTGTCACACAAAGTGTCGTCCCGTGCGGGGATCGAACCTACTACTCTCGGCGCGGCAGTATTGTGGCGAGGTGACCACTTAAACCGCTTCACCACCTATTCACCATAGTTTACTGTGCATATAACACTATAAATTTACCACGATTTGAGGTCGCTGGTTTTAAAGAAACTACATGGGCACACTGAAAGTTTTGCACTTCTGGTTTCTCAGAACTGTTTGAATTTCGAATGATTTATTTCTATACACACGAGTCCTTGACAAATAAAAAAAAATATAACCGGACAATCATCTGTCATTTGTATTTTATCGCACTTTGAATTTACTTTTTATTAAATGTAATTAACGCGAAAAGATTTTAGCGCGATGATTTTTTATGATTTTAGAAGTGCTCTTTCTCCGCAGGATTGTGCCGTTCGCCTTCAAAATGCTTTTTGGAGTGAAGCACCTTATCTGAGCACCGTCAGGCGATGGTATGCCGAATTTGAGCGGTGACGGATTTCTCTACATGATGAAATTTGTGAAGGACGGCCCGCAACTGCGACCACTGAGGAGAATGTGGCTACATGAAGAAGATAATTGAAGAAAACAGACGCATCACCTATGGGACGATTCGGGGAAATCTGCGTATGGGTATGAGTCAAATTTATAAAAAAATCTACATTAAGAATTAAAAGTTAGAAAACGTTGTTCTCGTTGGATTCCCCATGAACTGACTTCAGAACGAAAACAGGCTCGTGTGGATTGGTCTAAAAAGAAGTTACTTAGGTACGACCACGGACATTCTAATGCTGTTTATGACATCATCACTGGAGACAAAACTTGGATTTATTGTTTTGGACCAGAGAAAAAAACATCAATCTTGTGAATGGGTGTTTGAAAGCATGAACATACCGACAAAATTGAAGCAGGCGAGGAACGTTGGAAAAAAAATGATTGCATTTTTTTTTCGCACGTGTCCCGTTGACACAGTCACCATTTCTTTACCCGCTGTTCTTGAAAAAGTACGAGATAGAAGACCGATGGCCTCTTAAAAAGGTAGGGCTCGAAACCCATCCAGCACAAAGTCCGGACCTCGCAACCTGTGATTCCTTTGTTTTTCCTAAAATTAAAGTTTTGATGAGAGGCTTCACTTTAACAAGAGGCAGTGACGGCGTCCAAGCATCACGTTGAAAAGATGCCACCAGACCAATGGTCATATTGTTTTTAAAAATGGTTCGAACGTATGTAAAAATGTTTAAAATGTAAAGGAGAATACCTTGTTAACTTGTTTTAAGTTTAAGTTATAACATGTTTTATTAATAAGTTATGCTAAACTTTCAGTGCAGCCTACGTATAAAACATGACACACTTTCTAAATCTAATGTGAGGCTATAAAAACTGCAGTCAAAAGTTATTCCTCATTTTCTGTCTTTATTTGGTGAAGTAAATAATGAAGAATTAGTAATTCAGAAACAGTCAGGTTTCGTATTGAGAATTCCATTTGAGCTTCACGAAACTAATAGCCAAGTTGCCAACGTTACATTTGTCTTATTAACTTGTCTGAGTAAATATACTTCGTGCCTTAATAGCGCTTTTAGTAAAGTTCATTCATGTTCTCAGTTTTTCTCGTTAAAAAAATGTTGAACACTAATTGTAAGATGTTCTAGTTTTAAGTCCTTCACTGCTTAATTTATGGTCTTGAAACTACATTTAAAATTAAAAAGATATCTGACTCTACTCACTCAACTGTTGTAGAATAAAGAAATAATAGTTATTATATTTAATAGAACAGTTATAAAATAAAACAACAACAAATAATAGAGGTAAATATTTATATTGGTAACATTTATTTACATGTAGCTTCAAAATAATTCCCTGCCTTCGAGATATGTTATTCTTTCAAAGATTACAATGCGATATAAAATCGTTTATAGTTGAATGCCAATTTTTGTATTTCCATCAATTATTTATATTTAAATTATGAATATGTAATATGTATATAATAATATAACTCTTAAATATATATTACTTTTCAAGTCTGTTTTAATTGGTTTGAATACCAGCGTTGCAGAGCAATCTGCGACAATAGCTGACGCAAGTACCTATTAGCTGACGCAAATACCTACTGTTAAAGTATTTTAGTATATTTTATTATCTTGCTGAAGATACAAATAAAATATTTTTCTTAGTTTCTTTCTTATTTTTTTCTGTCTTTTAATACCAGGGATCAAGACACTTTGAGGTATCTCTTGAAATGCTTCTTTTTGTATAAATATTTGTAGCTCACTAATTTAATTTAAATGATAAAAAATACAATAACAATTATAAGAGTAACTCTTTGGACTAAACGAAGCTCAGGTTGTTTTAAAATCAAGAGAAAGTTAAGATTTATCCTGTAGAAGAAAAATGAACACATTTAAAAAATAAATAGAAATTAACTTCTCTGTCTGTCGTATTTTCATAATTAATGATGTCTCATATGATGAGCATAATCAGTGCGGTCCTGTTAAAGTGATTAAATATCACTGAATATTTGTTCTTAGCCCAAGTCACGGTACGTCTAAAAGTCTGATTTATATTACACTTTGTTTTGCTAATCTGTATATAAGTATATAAAACAAGAAACTTTTCCACCTAAGACCTTTATAAACTTTGAAACCATTTAACCGATATGCCCCAAACCGGTTTCATGTAATGGAACGCATGCATGCGAAGATGATTTAAGACCACTAAAACAATACATTTCTTTTTTTAGCATTGTATCCGCTAATCACTCATGTTAACACATCAATCATCCATTAATCAACAAATCCCCATATAAACTGCTGTAGTGTAACAAAAAACGAGCGCACCAAATTATTAGGTGATTTGCTTCCACATAAAATTTTCATTTTAAATGAACTTTCAAATAATTTTTATCAACCTTAGTCCCCAGACATCTTTGAATTATTACGGCCCAACTTGTAAACTTTTATAAAATAAGATTGTTCCTACTTTTTTAAATCGGGTGGGGCGATTACTTTACTGTGAGAAAGAAGTCAAATTACCCTTCACGCTTATAGAACTTTTTCGTGATATTATGGTTGGGTTCACGCGATGTTTCACGAAAATATTGTGACTCAGATTTTTTATAATAAAATTATTGTCGATTTCAAAACAGTGAAAGTAGACTAACACTATTTATTAATTACTTTTTTCTTGGCCTTCATAAATAAAGAGTTAATCCGTAAATGTATTTTTTTTAAATAAATAATAATTTTTACATAACACTTGCAGGAATAGTTTTACAGTTTTCTTTTGTGGATCCGACCTTCTGTTAAGAAGGAGCCTTGTTCCCAGCCAGAGCCTGATTAACAACTTATGCAAAATCGCTTTTGACGCTTACAAGTTCAATACTGCTAGGAACTTGGGATAGTGGACTTTTAATTCAACTTATTATACTATGTACAGTAAGGGAGAAATACTGGAATGCAGACGTTTCAAATTCCAATTCAATATCTTTATTTGATAAAATTCTTCAACATTTTTTTAAATAGACTTTTTTTTAACAGACATACTTGTACAACACACACGCTTATATCAATAGAGGGGTAGGCAGAGGCGTAATTAACACCCATATTTTGGGGATCATAATTTACGTAATAGGGTGCAAGTCTATGGCCGTCATTCGGGAACTTTTGACAAATTAGATGAGAAAATTCGGAGTATACTGACAGGAAAGGAAGGAGAGAAAGAGAAGCAGAGGGATATTGCTTATATAGATGAATTGGGGAGTATAAGCAATAGCTCAACCAAAAATCAAGGCAGGATCGCATACTGGCTGGTTTCGGAAAGTCCAAGCCCTCTAACAAAATGAAATAAAATATACCTCTGTCTTTTGATAACTAATGATTGTTAAAACATGTAATTATTGTCTTTTTTTTAAAAGTTATACCCAGTATCATAGGTGATGCAAGGATTCAGATGATACCAGAACATTCAAAGCTATTCAGACATGAAGAAGTTGCTGGAATGAAGACATGTACTTATTCTGGCCATAAATACTGTTGTAATTAAAAGAACTATAATATTATAACATTTGAATATGTCATTCTTATATGAAGCGAATTGGTGTGATAGTATTAAACAAAGTAGCTATTATGCTATGTACGACCAATACAACTTTTGAAACTCTCCGTCCGCTTGGTATCAGTCGAATGTTTGTGTACCGGGCTTTTTATAGTTACAATGAAACCTCATCTGTTTGGGACAGAAACAGATTTCGCCATCCAAATAATATTCGTATGAAAAAGGCAATCAGAGAAGAAAGAGTTCAAGTTCCAAAAGCATTTTTTTAGCATCTCGGACATGAATATAGCACCTCGAACCATGTCGCGTATTTTAAAAGATGACTTAGGACATGCAGCGTATTAGAGAGGCAATGTCATTGTTAAACTGGTTATTTCAAAATGAAAAGGGTAATATAATCAAGGGAGGTCATAGTAAAAAAAATATATTTACAAGCTAGTTTTTTTTTTTAATTGAGCAAGTTGCTGCTTCAAGCTCTATAGAATCTTCTCAATTAGTTAATCTTTTTGAATGGTCCTTTCGAGCTCAAAGCTTGAATCTACCTAAGCGTGGTTGGAAATGAACGTTTCTGAGTTCATTAGAGCTGAAGTCTGGCCGTCTTCTAGTCCCGATCTTAATCCGCTGTATTATGATATATGGTCAATTTTAGAGAGCATGACATGCTCTAAGCGCCATGAAAATTTGGAGTCACTAAAACAATCCATAAGATCGGCAGTGAAGAATTTTGTCATTGAGAGAGTGCGTGTTTCTATAGTAACTGTGTAACATTTGAAAGACTGTATTAAAACCAATGGAGATCATGTATTTATAATGCTATTATATTAATGTTTAAAGTAACACACATTACAGTGGTAAATGTTTTATGACGACAACTTCTAATAATTACAAATCTAATACATATATACATACTTGAGCATTGAAAGCATTACACTATTCTTTCGGGCACTACACCACTACACTAATTTTACATGTAAGTAATGAAGGAATTCATAGCTGAATTACCAAAGAAAATATCTAACAATAAAGTTCATTTTTATAAAAGCAGAAATAAAAGAACTTTTTCTGCGTAATGATTGCCTTACTAACTAAACAAAGACATTTAGTACCAAATACGTCAGTGTAGGGTACGCAAATCCGGGTGATATAAATTTTGCCTAAGAATTACGTACTTAAGTCGACTAAAGCTAAACTTTGTATATTTTTTGCGGACAATGCGGCCAACATTTAAGTTTTTGCATTAATTTGTTTTGTTTCCACGGTCATATTTGAAAAGTGAGAAAAATTCGTTTAGCTTAGTGAGAGCGAAATCCAGATAAGGTGTGGAATTTATCACAGTGGTATTTTTCGTTTTTTTTTTAAGATATGTTTATTCCTATGTTTGCCCTGGTATGATGATTTAACACAGCGCTCGTGACACAAAAGAAAAAAACTAAACAGTTTATCACATAATTTAGGTTCTCTTTAAAACATATATTTTATTTGTGTAACATGTATAAACATGTTCGTTTATATTTATTTTATTGTAAGTAAACTATTATATATTATACCAAAGCACATAATTAAATCCAGCCATCGAGTGTAGCCAAACATCAGAAATTGTGTTTATATAAAAAATAATAACTGCAATAATAGATAAATACGCTCCCGCCTGTATCTCTGAACGGTTAGGCAGAGTTGTACCCATATTTTGACAATTACAATTTAGCCACTAAATTAATAGGGGCCCAGTCTGTTGTCGTCAATCAGGCACTTTTTTAAATTTAAGTATGAGTAAATAGAGTTTTTTTTCTATAATATAGGGGAACAGATGAACAGACGGGTGACAACCGCCGTCCATGGACACCTGCAACTCGAGAGTCGTAACTGCGCTGCCTGCCTTTCGATGATGGGGGATGAGGGGACGCGGGGAGGAGAAAGAATAGAGGGATGAGGAGATGGGAAAAAGGGGCAGAGGGACAAGGGTGAGGAAAAAGGAGAAGGGGAGTTGGGCCTCCGGAAACCCCACTAATTTTTCTTCACAACCGGTTTTCTGTAAGGATTCTGTATTTCTGTGATACCACGGATCGCACCGGTCGAGCCGGCCCCTTCGTGAATTATCTCTACCACTGTTCTATTGAAAGAGAAAGATAAGTTTTTCCCTCAGGAAGGGATGGTCATTTAAGGAAAACAATAATGCTTACACGGATGAATTCGAAAGTGTAAACAATATCTGTAGGACGTTAAAGTCGCATATCTGTAACTCGAACTGGCTGTAGCCGTGAAGGCCCTCTGCCAAAAATGCAGTTATGGTATACCAACTATAGTATCGTATTTTCTTACAGGTTTCGTTGTAGATGCATATATTACGAAGATTTGATTACTATTTCATGCTGGAGACAAACGTAAATGATCTTTTTCTGAATATGAGTTATAAAACCTTTTTCCCTGCCAAATTTCATGGTTGTAAGTCAATGGTAAGTATCTTATAGGTTTTAATTTCAAATACCAATTCAAATTGATTTAGAAGCTTGAATTTTCAGAGCTTCAAATGACTACAGATTGGTGTTAATTTCAACTTGAACGCTTGAACTTTCAACGTATTCCGGAGAAAGGATCTTGACAAACAGACAGAGTGACGAAAAGAAAGTGATTCTATATGGGTTCTTATTGCTTTAGAGAAACAAGACCATATAGAAAATCAATAGATTTCTTATTATATTAGTTGCAGTGAACCCAGAATTTTGGCCTTCTTAAGGGCATTTAGTAGAATTCAAGTTTCAATAACAGAAGTTTGTGTATTTTCTCTGTTTTCTAAGTTCTTTTTTATAGATTAATCATGCTTTATAAAGGCAGCAAAACCTTAAATAAAAGTGAAGAAACAAAACTATATTTAATTTACTCAAACTACTCAGTAATTAGGTTTTGTATTGATTTATTTTGATTCAAAATACATTTAGAGTATTCAACTTGATATTTCAGTAAAGTTACGTTTAACCAATACACCGTGTATTGGTTAAACGTAACTTTTTCATGGAAAAAATAACGTAACGAAAAATAAAAACTTGTTTAATATTTGATTCCTAACAGGTATGGCACTGTAGATTTATATTCAAATTAAAGCCACTTACATGGAGAAATGCCTTAATTATGGAGAAAACTAAGGTGCATTGTTGAATTGTACTGATTTACTGATATTCTATTATTTGCTGGTGTGTATTACCAAATGAATATAATGCGAAGTAGGATTGGCAGCATGGAAGAGGAACGGCATCAAGTGTTTATTTCATCAGGAACCCTTTAGAATAAGATGAATAAGATTAAGAGGTGTGTAAGGTACTGTAGAGTAAACAGGCCTTAAAATAAATATTAACTCCTTAAAAATGAAGAAAAATATAAAAACGTGAAACATAGCTAGAAATAAAGTAAATATGACTACAGCAATAAGAAAAGTCACCCTTTTTATTTCAATTATTACCTACCTTATAACAGCCCCTGTTATGTACTTCTCTGTAAACATTCTTATATCATATCTTGAATTGATATTTTTTTCCACATAAAGACTAAGGAGAGCATCGCACTTGTGTCTAGTACACGTCTCTGAAGTGATGGGGTCGATCGCAGCGCTGTCTGGAAAAAATCGGGTGCTCCCAAGCGGGTTTCACATACTACAACCTACTTGAAAATGATTGTGCGCTTTTAATATTAATTTTATTTTTATTCTGTCTGTACTTACGAGAAGATAACATGTATAGCTTAGTAATATGTGATATTACACTTGAGTAACGTTTGTTTTAAAGACAAATTGAATAAATGAGACTGATGATGAATTCACACAACCGAACAGCAGCTTAACGTTACGCGATCAACTAAGAAGCATGTCAACTCAGTTAATAAATATATATGGGACTACGATACATACATGTACAAAGATACATTTTATCCAACAGAAATATCGACAAGTATTTAATTAACAAACTTGATTTAAGAGTATGTGTCAAATAAGACGTTACAAGAGGTCTCCAACTGAACAGTATTTGAGTTTTGGCACTCGCCCAACAGCTCAGAGCAACAGCCTTTGTGATTGAAAAAGCTATTCAATCAAAGCAAGTGTCTACAGTTGTCGTGCCATACTTTATGGCAGCGTTACAAACATAGACACATAGAGCAAAAGTAAACTCATTAATTTTAGTCATCAAAATAGCGCAGTTACTAACAGCCATTTTTTAATGGGTACGAACTCATCCTGGTTAACAGTAAAGTAGATTTTGCTCTGAAATTGATTGAGACCCCGCATTTCTAGTGTTATCTCTTAATCCTGATAATATATTTATATATTATCAGCCTATATATATAGGCTATTTGTCGTGTTTTGTTGTTTGCCTCTAGAAACTTTTGACCACAGAATTACTTATACCATTCCATTAAGTCAAATACAATAGTTCGGTTGAAGTACAAGTTTCAAATATTTCAATCCATTCGACCCAAAAAACGACAAATTTAATCATGACATAACCAAAGTTTTAGTAACAAGAGCACTATGAAAACAATTTCGAAGTTTCTCCCCTCTTTCGGCCAAACGTTTCGTAAAATTTTAGACGTATTTGGGCTTGTTCGTCCATCTGGTGTCTACTCGTCATTCAATGTACTCGTCCGTAAGTAACTTCTTTAATATTTTATTTTTACATGAAAGAGATCTGCATGATAATATGGATAAATGTAGGCCTCAAGTGTATTAGCCCCACAGATACCAACTTCATCAATTGAATGATGACAATGATGACCCAACATAGCAGGTGATTAATGTTTTGACATTAATCACGTGCTTTGTTGAGTAATTTTTATTGTTTGTTTTGTTTTAACTATATAAACATAGTTGATTCAAAATATACTACTAATCCTATTGCTTAAGTTGTTTTTTTAACAGATAAATAAAGAAAAATGTATTAACCGACTTCTAAAAAAGTAATGGGTTGTAGCCGGCTGACACTGCCTTTATTATAAAGTCAACATAACATTAATTTGAAGGCACATAACATATACCTACAAAAAACCAGTAAAATATTAAAAAAAAATGAGAAGAAGACTTCAGTAAGGGCTTACCTTCATAATTGTACAGAATGGGTTGGAAACATATTGACCCTGCGTTTGGTAAGTTAACGCTAGGCTTAAATTTTTTCGTGCTAATTTTATTGGGAGTCCTTAGAAAAGTCGAACATCAGGTTCTAAAATGTTATGACGTCAAGTTAAAGGTAGGTATATACTTAGCAACTATATATGTATGTATATCTGTTTATACGTATAAGTGTTTTACTATTCCTATATCTTAACTATTGAACCATCAACTACTGTTTTTATTTAATAAATTGAGTATCTCCATTCTAGGTTGTCGATTTTAGCGACAAGACCACCGATTGTACTATGATTTGTGAGATTAATATTTTTGCCATCAGTACTTCAATAACGGTGTACAATAAAGAATATTCTATTCTGTTCTATAGAAGCTTCCACATTAGTCAACAGAGTCCAACGTGGGCATAATCCGACTTCAATGATGGTTTGGTGGGGTGTTAGCTATCACGGAGTGACTGAGTCATATTTTTGTAAAATGGGTGTGAAAACATCTGCTCAAGTGTATCAACATACGATTCTCGAAAATGTCGTTTGGCATCTTAACAATACCATGTTGCATAATGTAATTATATTAATGTATAAACTCACATATATAACAATAATAAATATTTTATGCAAACAAAAAAAAAATATTTTATACAGTGGTCGCGCCATGCTTAGGTACGAATGGGTTAGCGCGACCGGTGCGATACCACGGCCTCACAGAAAACCGGTTGTGAAGTAACGCTTACGTTGCATTTACCCGAAATAAGTGAGGTTTCCGGAGGCCCAACTCCCCTCGTTCCTCTCCTCTCATCCCCCTCTCCTCTTTCCCATCCCCGCATCCCCCTATCCCTCATCCCCCTCAAAGGCCAACAGCGCACTTACGACTCTTGAGTTACAAGTGTTCATGGACGACGATTGTTACTCAGCATCAAGTGACCCGTCTGTTCGTCTGTCCCCCTATAGAATTAAAAAAAAAAATGCAACAATACTTATGGCAAGACTAGATATATACAATTTCATAGGTAACAGTCTCATACCCTATTCGCCGTTTACGACGTCCGCGAGAAGAGACGGGGTGACCTATCTACTCCACCAAAAACCACAATATACTAAATAAAAGTATAATAGAACTGCCTTGTCAGCTCTTTTTGCTAGCCCGTACATTTTTATTTCAGGGGCGCTGTTTCATGAGATACTCAAGAGGAAAACAAGTAAATGCCTTTCTAAGTCCCAAACATTGAGTATTATATAGATTTATTGTTCTAGTTGGGTTGTTTCTTTTGTTCGTAACAATCCACTTATAGCAAATATCGTTAACTATAATGTTATTAATTGACTATTATCGCCATTGTTTATACTCTTGTAGTTCATTATGAGTCAGGATAAATGTATGGAGTTTTCTATTGCAGTGTAGCAATCATTGTTATCACATGATACAAGATTTTATAAAACCGTACTTTTATCGCCTGCAGCAGGTACTCAAGGATATACAAACCATCCTTTTTAAATCTCGGAAAAGATAATATTAATATTATTGTTCTCTTTATTAAAAATCAATACATATGTATGTACACATAATTTTTATTTTTAAATAGAACATATAAATGAAAAATACATTTAAAAATATAAAAAAGAGTCATAGTATCACAACTACATTGGCTCCTGTCACGGTTGATATAAGGTCGGGAATGGAAAACGGCAAATTGACAATATTCGCTCTACTCGATTTCAGTAAGGCTTTTAATACTGTTGATTTTAATCTTTTGCTTGTGACAATGTGCCCTGCCTGCCTCTTTACAGTGGTTAACGACAGCGCATCCGCATTGAAGACGCCTTCTCTACATGGTGCTCTATATCTGCTGGCGTACCACAGGGTGGCGTGTTATCTCTCTTGCACTTTGTAATTTAATAAACTATATTTCCAAATATCGTTTCACTTGTAGAAATAACTATTTGAGTTTCGAAGAGCAGAAATTAAAATTTTAGCAAATATAGATCACAAATTCTCTAAATTATTATGATAACGGTTTTAACCTTTAACATAAACCATAACATAAGATTTTTTTTGCATGATGAGTAATTTAGAGTATTTTGAGGACATATATATGTGAAGTATTTACGTTTTACAACAGCACCGATGTTATGTTAATCCACTTCAAAATACACTGAGGTTTTTGTGTTGTGTGCCTACAAGTGTGTGCTTGATCTCAGTTCGAACCCTGTTTTATAAGTGGATAGTCACAAATATAAACAAATGTATATTTACTTCACACCTGTATTGAAACTGTCTCTAGAACGATATGCTATAGACAGTGACTAAGCTACCAGTTACTGTTTGAGCAACCCGCTGCTGAGGTGGATATTAAATCTCGGTTTGATTGATAGTTTTCTTGGTTACCCGCTCAACGTGAGGTAGAATATGTTATGGGGTATGACAGCATAATAGGTTTCAAGACTCTATATCGATGATGTTCAAATGTTATGAAAATAAATAGATATATGGATAAGAAGACCAGATTGACCAGAGGTGGTAGGCCGTTTCTAACTGTTCTTCTTGGCAGTTAATAAGGAAGGATTATATCCAGCAGTGGACGACCTACGGCTCAAATGATGATGATGATGATCATGATTTCGAATTCGAAGACTTCGAATTTATCTAAATAAAGCATTTAGTCGGTCTGGTGGTTAGTGACCCTGACTGCTCAACTGGAGGTCGTGGGTTCAGTTTCCACACGGGACCAAAATTTGTGTGATGCACAAATAGTTGTCCGTAGTCTGGGTGTTTTCGTCGATTGAATGTAATTAAGGGGCTCCGCAACACAGAAATCATTCCTAATGCAGGAGTTGTCTTTTTAAAAAAAAACAAAATGCAAATACACTCACTTCTACATCCCCGAAGGGATAAGTAATAGGGGAAAAGCCTATTGCCGTCAGTCAGAAATTAATAAAATTAAGTAGGCCCTAGGTCACTTTTTATGACACCTACCTGAAAAAAATGGATTAGGCCCCATTCTACTTCACCGAGCACACAGCCAAATTTGTATAATGAACTAGCAGTTACCCGCGTGGTATTTAACAAATTAGTTATTGTTCATTCCGCAGTTTTCATTGGTTTTAATATTTTTTTTTGTAAGGTCCTATTTTTTTTTTCTAAAATTAAAGTAGCCTAAGTTACTCCTTGTTACATCAGCTATTTACCAGTGAAAGTCCCGTCAAAATCGGTCCAGCCATTTCAGAGATTAGCCGGAACAAACAGACAGACAGACAGACAAAAATTGAAAAAAAAAATTGTTTTGGTATATGTACCTTGTATACATCCATATGCACTTAGTAAAAAGCGGTTACAAACAGACACTCTTATTTTATTTCTTTGTATAGATAACGTTAAATTAAGTAATTTATTAGTAACACCTCTTATAATTTTCTATTTCTTTGTTAACTACATCAATTATAACTTAAGAATATTAGCATTATACTCAAACTATTAAACTGAATATAAATTTGAATAAATCTCAATATAATCAATCTACTCAAACATTTAAATTTATGATACCATATGGTTCGTTGATGTAGAAAGAAGCAACCTCATTTTTTCCCGTTTGTTTTTTTTTATTCTATGGGAGGACAGACGAACAGACGGGTCACCTGATGGTAAGTGACATCCGCCGTCCATGAACACCTGCAACTCAAGAGTCGTAGTACGCTGTAGGTACGCTGTCCGCCTTTGAGAGTAATGAGGGATGGGGTATGCGGGGAGGGAAAGAAGAGAGGGGGTTGAGGAGACAGGAAAGAGTAGAGGGGGATGAGGGAAGTGGAAAGGGGAAAGAGCATGGCTCTACATCTGTAACCACTGTCGTCGTAAAAGACGATTAAGGGATCGAACCTGTTACGTATCAGACAGTATGTATACATTCATAAAGTGAACGCAAAGGGCTGCTTGCTTATTGGCAAAATGTAAGTGTTTACCTCTGCCTTCTTTAGGAGATGCTGGCGTATTTAAATTTAGTAGTATCAGTTTTACACACCAGGTACGTTTCGCAGTCATTGAGTGTTTTACATATTCATATTGCAGAGCGCTATCAATCATTATCGTCGGCGACTTTAGAGCGCTTTCAAAGGAAAATAAAAGATAAAACAGCATGTTGAGAATGTCTACTCAGCACAGACTTGAAAAAATATAAATAAGTAATGACGTGCGATTAACGCTAATCGCACGCTTTTGGAGGTTTTTCTTTTTATCATCAGCGTTAAAAGATAAATTGAGACATTTTTAAGAAATGATCATGCGGGAAGATCTGTTCACGATTTCGCCTTGGCATATGGCTTGACGCAGCTGGTATGGAACTTTTCATTCCATTCTCCCTGATTCCCACAGGTGGCAAGTCCCAGCCTTGGTTTGGTCGAACCTGCAAAGCGGCGTCCCGCCGAAAGCAGGAATGTTACCAAGCATGGGCTAATGCAGCGACAGCACGGGATGTAAAGACCAGCACATTAAAGAAGCAATTTAACTTTGCCTCCAGGTCCCTCAAAAGAGTAATTGCTGGGGCGAAGTCGGCTCACATCGGCAGAATTGGCGAGAGACTAGTTAGTCTCCCCTCCGGAACTCGTGCATTCTGGTCTCTTGCCAAAGCTGTCCAGGGGAACTTTTGTAAGCCATCCCTTCCACCTCTGCACATAGGAGATAATTCGTTGGCCCACGACGCTAAAGAAAAAGCCGATCTTCTGGGCAAACTCTTTGCGTCCAACTCGACCCTGGACGACGGGGGAAACGCACCGCCGACCATACCGCAGTGTGAGACCCGCATGCCGGAAGTCCGGTTTACACAAAGGGCAGTGCGTAAAGCGCTTCTTTCCCTCGACGTTCATAAGTCGAGTGGGCCCGATAGAATCTCTCCTATCGTGCTGAAGACGTGTGCTCCAGAGTTAGCACCGGTTTTAACGCGCCTTTATCGGCTTTCCTACTCTCTTGGCGTAGTTCCGAACTCATGGAAGACAGCTCTAGTGCACCCAATCCCTAAAAAAGGAGATCGCTCGGATCCGTCCAACTACAGACCCATAGCCATCACCTCCTTGTTCTCCAAGATAATGGAATCCATTGTTAACTGCCAACTCCTCCGGTACTTAGAAGACCACAAGCTGCTCAATGATCGACAATACGGCTTCCGTCAGGGTCGTTCAGCTGGTGATCTTCTCGTATACTTGACTCACCGGTGGGCACAGGCGATCGAGACCAAGGGGGAAGCGTTGGCCGTTAGTTTGGACGTGGCGAAGGCCTTCGATCGGGTCTGGCACAAAGCGCTCCTTGCGAAGCTTCCTTCCTATGGGCTTCCTGAGAAACTGTGCAATTGGCTCACCAGTTTTCTTACAGACAGAAGCATCAAGGTCGTTGTTGACGGTGCATGCTCCGACTCCAAGTCTGTTAATTCTGGTGTCCCACAAGGCTGTGTGCTATCACCCACGCTGTTTCTTCTGGATATTAACGACATGCTGCAGATTAGCAGCATCCATTGCTATGCAGACGATAGCACGAGTGATGCCCTTTACACCGGCCGCGCTAAAATTTCTCGGGTAAACGTCATCGAAAGCCGATCCAAACTTGTGTCTGAAATCGAAACTTCTGTATCAAAAGTTTCAGATTGGGGTCGACTTAACCTAGTCCAATTTAACCCCACGAAGACACAGGTTTGCGCGTTCACCGCTAAAAAGATGCCATTGGTCGTATCACCTCAATTTGAGAGCACTTCCCTAACTGCATCAGCCAGTATCGGAATCCTTGGCGTCGATATATCAAGCGAAGTCCAGTTTCGCGGTCACTTAGAGAGTAAGGCCATATTAGCCTCGAAGAAGCTTGGTGTGCTAAACAGATCGAGACAGTATTTTACTCCGGCCCACCGCCTGCAACTTTATAAGGCGCAGGTTCGGCGGCACATGGAATACTGTTCTCATCTCTATGCAGGTGCACCCCAGTACCAACTTCTGCCTCTTGACCGCATTCAACGGAGAGCGACTCGCATCATCGACTGCCAAGATATTTCTGATCGACTTGACACCTTGGCGTTGCGTAGAGATGTAGCTTCGCTCTGCATCCTCTATCGCTTGTATCATAGGGAGTGTTCAGAGGAATTGTTCGGACTTATACCGGCTGCTGGTTTCCGCCATCGTCCTACGCGACAAAATATCCATCCCCATCACCTGGACGATTGGCACTCCACCACTGTGCGCTTCTCCAGAAGCTTTTTGCCTCGCACAACCAGCTTATGGAACAAATTGTCGCCTGCCGTATTTCCGAACCGATACGACCTTCAAACCTTCAAGAAGAGAGCGTACCTCTACCTAAAAGGCCGGCAACGCACTTGTGACTCTTGAGTTGCGGGTGTCCATGGGCGGCGGTAGTCACTTATCATCAGGTGACCCGTCTGCTCGTTTGCATAAAAAAAAAGCCATTAAAGTACAATAATTATGTTTTAATGTCACATTATAAAATACACATAAATTATTGCGTATCATTTTATAATTTTTTTTCTTTTTTCAAACGCTGGGCAAAAAGTCGAAATTTGAAAGTTAGAAATTTTTCATATTATACTTAATACAATTGCAATTAAGACAAGAACATTTTCTTCAAAAAAAAACAGATAAAATCTATTAATACTATTGATTGTTGGCACTTATTGGAACGACACATCTTGAATAAAACCAGACCTGCTATTAGCTAAAGCCTAACAAACGATTCTTTATTTTTTAACAAATGTTATACTCATTTAAAGTATTTAGAAAAATGTTTTAAACAAACATAACATACACATATCGGAGCATCTTGAAGAAAGCATTGCTGTTTTAATTATTTACTGAAATGCTTTCTCCTCAAAACATCAGAACAAAATCAGCCACAATTTAAGTCCTATTAGAAATAAAACCACATAAGTCTAACATGGTTTTAATACAACGAAGTTACACACTTTTATTCAAATCAGCAACATATTTATTGATTTTTGCAGATAGAGATTTGATAAGACATGGATGAAAAGACTAGATTAATGCAATCTGGCAACATCTGCATTTGCTTCCTTAATACTACAATGAATTGCTTGAACTGATTTAAGTCACTCAATTGTAAAATTGATTTAACACATCAGGAATTCCACACCGGTTTGAATCGCTCAAAGTATTGTTAGCGGAGTTACATGTTCTTTAAAGTACTCCTCCAAAACGATACGCATTTATAAATAATTGGGGTCGCAAAAAGCGAGTAAACCAATAGACATAAATTTTTTAGTGACTAAAGTGGGGAAATTTAATTGTAGAACCAGATTACAAAGTTTAACTCAGAAAAATATTACTCTACACTGACTAAACACTTTCTTCCACACTGTACGGTTAATATACTTCTTATTACGCATTTAAGTTTCTTATGACAAAATAGCTCATGGCACTAAATGTATTTAGTGTACACACAAGTGACCCTTCAAGTGATTCTTTGAAAAGTTTCAAAAACTTTAATAAGTTAAATAAAATCCACGACCAGAATATATATATATACATATATAAACTAAATTTTGCAAATAGATACAATCGCATTACAAGTTATCCAGGGAAGAGTACTTACTCTTAAAGACTCCGTTATACCATGGCTTTACAGAAAATCGGTAGACAAAACAAACAATGCTTTCATTATATTGTCGAGGGAGTGAGGGTACTGGAGGTCCAACTGCCTCCTCCCTTCATCTGTATCTATCCTTTTTCCCCTCCCCCAATCCCCATCTCTTCTTTCGTGTACCCTCATCTCCCTAAAAGCGGGCAGCGCACATACGACTTCGCGAGTTTTAGGTGTCTAAGGGCGGCGGTTGTCGCTTACGATGAGGTGATCCTTTCGTCTGTCTCTATACATCATAAAAAAAAAAAAAAAAATTTTTTCTGACTACTCCTGACAGCGTAACAAACTAATAAAGTTACTTGAAATTTGGAGTGTGTCATGTTAGAGTAGAGTATTTGACTATAACGTGAGAGGGTTCGATTGTTGTTAAGAGCTAACTGTAACGTTTTAACAGTGGTAGAGCCATGCTTTGGGGATAAACTGGCGACGCTTGTGGTGCATTTCCTCGAAATTAGTGAGGTTTTTCGGAGGCCCCGCTTTCCTCTTCCCTCACCCCCTATCTCCTCTTTCTCTGTATCCCCCCATACCAGGCGGGAAGCCCACTTACGACTCTTGAGATGCAGGTGTCCATGGTGCCTCTATAATGTAAAAAAAATTGAATGCGTGAATTTTGGATCTATAGATTAACAAATCAGTATCTATATGTCTAGAATCATAATCATATTTTGATCCACGTTAGTTGCATTACTATACTTATTTTGTTCTAAAACACAACACCAACAACACTGAAATATCCACAACGAAAATAAATTAAACTGTCAAAGTAAAACCAAAGCAGCCGCAAGTAAACATTGCAAGAGATTTAAAAACGTCAGTAAAAGAACTTAAATGAAATTTTGCGGTAACTGAAGTGCTGGTTCGAAAAAGGCTCAAATGTTTTGTCGACACGCTTCAAGGAAAAACAAACGTAGTATGATGACAGCTTTTGTTTACTCTTCGTGTAAGTACTTGGCCAGGGTTTACAAGTACCACCAGTTAAAGGGAGCGTAGTCTCTGTCTTTGTTAGAAAAGGTTTGAAGATGAAGATCCCTTGGAGAGTAGGTTTAATAGACAATAGTCTCTAAAGTTTTCTCTGCTGTATCATTTCTTCAAAAGCAACAATGACCAATGATTCCTATCTTTAATCGTTTTATCTATTAGTTTATAAGAACTATGTACATATCTTATCTATATACATACAATTACCTTTTTAAAAACTTAATTCCAAAGTTTATTTCTATTATCTATGTATATTATATAGTTAAACCAACAAATTGACATAAACATTGTGCAAGCGAGCTTTGCATTGATTAATTTATTAAAAATATAACATGATGTTTTCTTGTATAAGAAACCAAACATTAATAATAATGAACCATTTACCCTTTAACAGTGAAGAGAAATAAACCTTTGACTCAATTTAATATTTTAATCCTCATGTGTTGTGTATTACTGACATCGCAATACTTATTAATTGTTAAATATGTTAAATTATATTGTTCATTGTCATCTGATATTTTAGTAATCCAAATCTACGTGAATATTTAAATAATGATACTTGTAATATTACTGTTCATATATTATAACTTTAAAAAATATAATACCGTCGACTAAAAAACCCTTTCATCAATTATATGTTTCTTTAATAAGACACCCTTAGTAAAGTCAGTTCATCCGTTTAGGAACTATGATGTTACTGATAGACAGACATATACATAGATACAAACTATTAACATCCCTTTCAAAAATATTCAAAAATATTTCGGTTAGTACTGGTAACATCCTATACCAATTAGAGCTAAAAACAAGGCGTTATGTTTTTCATTATGTTGTAAATACATGTAATGTGAATCTCTCTCTCTCGTTTCAATGATTAATGTTCCCACGTTTAATTTACCATCTCAATACTATTAGATTTAACTTACATGTAACGAAACAGATTTCAAGCTTCAAATGTTATTATCTTACACTTTTATTCTTTTTGAACTAAATTTTAATTCAGTATTCGGAATGCGAATCACAAATTGAAATCTGAGAAGTTAAAACAGAATCTCCATTTAGCGTTCATTGTGGGTAGAATTAAAATAATAGGTAGCCTCACGAGATTCATAATTTTTTACGCAAAAATATTACGTGTTTAATTTTTGTGTTGAAAGTTTGCGATTTGTCGCATTAGCGATAAGTTTTAATTAGAATAAATTAAATAATTACGCTTTCTCTCGGGTCCCGTGATTTTTTTACATATCTGGTAATTGAAAGTTTAAACATCTGACTCGTCTGTCACTGAACTCGCTTAATGTAAAAGTTTTTACTTTTTACCTTCAGAGAACCTTCAGAAGTACGTTTCGAAGGAGACACTTCTATTATTATTGAAGAGTTGTACCATTTGTGTTCCAGGGTAATTCAACCAGCGTCGGTCTCAGTAGCGAGTTTGTATCACAGAATAAAGCTACTTGCTTATTCGATATCATTCACTCTTTGCCCAGTTTAGTGTAGGACACTGATACGCAGCAATTATAAATTTTTGATTGTTCATGCGTTCGTGAATTTTGTTGTTCCACAATAAGTAACTACTAAATAAATCCTAACACCATTCCGTGTATCGGTGCCAGAAATGTTATGTTATGCGTTTTAAATTAAAAATGGTGGTTGTTTAAAGCGTATTTAGTTATTTTGACTAAGTAATTGTTGGCAGCATGCAGAGCTGACTGACAACCTGGTCGGTAAATGTACCTCATATTAGGACGAAAAAGCTGTGCTTTTAGTGTTTTAAATTTGTAACTTATTTAAGATGATGCTACAGTGACTTATACCTATAATACTGATATTAGTCATATAGGAACGGTCGCGGTTGGAAAAATGCAGGAGAAATTTTACCGTCATAAAAACGGGTGACCGTTGTAAAAAATATAGAGCTCGAATAAACTGTCTACTGTTTTTCTTTAAATATAAATATATCTTCTTGCATAGCGATATGTGCTTGCAGCATCTTACCCTTTGCATTGATTATTGATTATGAATACTCATACAACTTAATCGATGACACAAGTTAATTACAAATATCTTATCGTCAGATACCCTTGATTGACATTTTGATTGTACATGAAATTGGAAATAAGACTAACCATATAGGATTTTAGCATAATACACTTTTGGCTTGCTTCCTTAGTCGCATTTATCACAAAATAATTCGCTACATATTTTTTTCCATAACACCTTAGTGAACTCCACCACTTCTCGTCCCGGAAAGCACAATTTTAAAACACTCCATTATAAGCCAACATTTTTGATTGAAAGCCTAAAATTACAGACTCCAAAAGCTCGTAATTTCAGCTATACAATGGTTCATAAAAAATAAACATCGAACAAACCGACTATTTTCCTTTTGTGGAAAGGGTAATTTAATTTTGTGCCTTAATCGAGTTTCTTCAGCTAAGTTGAGGTGCAAACAAAAAAAAACGAGGAACGAAATTTTCCTTCGTATTATAACCTAGTGTTTCATGCCGCCTTTATGCAGTGCTAAATCATATTTTATGTTGCTTTTTTATATAGTCATTTTCTTTTATTCCCTTTTGTTATTTCCATTATTTCTTACTTAGACGTTTTCTTTTCTTACTACTAAATGCAATGATATAGTGAGCTAGTCAATTATATTTATAGTAAATAGGTTTTGGTGAGTGATGGATTGTAATGAGCCGGTAAATGTTTATGTAGTAGATCTATAAGAGCTCCTACTTACGTTGAGTCTAACAATTGCTATTGATTTTATTCGGTAAACACATAGCGAACATGGTATGAAATCACTTCATGATGCAACGGTTCTGATGAAATCCAAAGATCAGTATTTCGCTGGTGGAACGTTTGATTGTGTATTTATTATTCAATGCTTTCATACATAGAAGGAATCAATATAACACACTGTTATTTCTTTATGTATTTGTTTACAGGGTCCTGTCTAAACTACCCAGTTTGTACGAAGGTTTTTGCTTATTATGTATTAATAGATTGTTCTTTTATTACTATTAGGTTGAGGCTATCAATAAAGAAAATAACTCTCATACATCACGCTAGTTGTTTTAGTGGACTTATTAGAATGTTTTTGTAATATTTTCTTGTATTATGTAGAAATGGTACAAAATATTCGTCTGGAACGGAGTTCTACTTTATCATTATTAAACATATATTATACTTTATCGTTGTCTAGAATAATGGCCGTGATACAAATAGTTAGTTTTGTGAAAGTTGTAGTTAGAAGTTTGTCGTTAGTAGAGTCATGCTGTCTGTCTGAGGACTAGAATTTTTACTTGTGTCCTTTTCATTTTATTTTTCTGACTTGAAAATTCTAACATAAAGGTTTTTTTTTTTTTTTTTTTTTTTATGCGATAGGGGGCAAACGAGCAGACGGGTCACCTGATGGTAAGTGACTACCGCCGCCCATGGACACCCGCAACTCAAGAGTCACGAGAGTACGCTCTCTTCTTGAAGGTTTGAAGGTCGTATCGGTTCGAAAATACGGCAGGCGACAATTTGTTCCATAAGCTGGTTGTGCGAGGCAAAAAGCTTCTGGAGAAGCGCACAGTGGTGGAGTGCCAATCGTCCAGGTGATGGGGATGGATATTTTGTCCCGTAGGACGATGGCGGAAACCAGCAGCCGGTATAAGTCCGAACAATTCCTCTGAACACTCCCCATGATACAAGCGATAGAGGATGCAGAGTGAAGCTACATCTCTACGCAACGCCAAGGTGTCAAGTCGATCAGAAATATCTTGGCAGTCGATGATGCGAGTCGCTCTCCGTTGAATGCGGTCAAGAGGCAGAAGTTGGTACTGGGGTGCACCTGCATAGAGATGAGAACAGTATTCCATGTGCGGCCGAACCTGCGCCTTATAAAGTTGCAGGCGGTGGGCCGGAGTAAAATACTGTCGCGATCTGTTTAGCACACCAAGCTTCTTCGAGGCTAATATGGCCTTACTCTCTAAGTGACCGCGAAACTGGACTTCGCTTGATATATCGACGACAAGGATTCCGATACTGGCTGATGCAGTTAGGGAAGTGCTCTCGAATTGAGGTGATACGACCAATGGCATCTTTTTAGCGGTGAACGCGCAAACCTGTGTCTTCGTGGGGTTAAATTGGACTAGGTTAAGTCGACCCCAATCTGAAACTTTTGATAAAGAAGTTTCGATTTCAGACACAAGTTTGGATCGGCTTTCGATGACGTTTACCCGAGAAATGTTAGCGCGGCCGGTGTAAAGGGCATCACTGGTGCTATCGTCTGCATAGCAATGGATGCTGCTAATCTGCAGCATGTCGTTGATATGCAGAAGAAACAGCGTGGGTGATAGCACACAGCCTTGTGGGACACCAGAATTAACAGACTTCGAGTCGGAGCATGCACCGTCAACAACGACCTTGATGTTTCTGTCTGTAAGAAAACTGGTGAGCCAATTGCACAGTTTCTCTTGAAGCCCATAGGAAGGAAGCTTCGCAAGGAGCGCTTTGTGCCAGACCCGATCGAAGGCCTTCGCCACGTCCAAACTAACGGCCAACGCTTCCCCCTTGGTCTCGATCGCCTGTGCCCACCGGTGAGTCAAGTATACGAGAAGATCACCAGCTGAACGACCCTGACGGAAGCCGTATTGTCGATCATTGAGGAGCTGGTGGTCTTCTAAGTACCGGAGGAGGTGGCAGTTAACAATGGATTCCATTATCTTGGAGAACAAGGAGGTGATGGCTATGGGTCTGTAGTTGGACGGATCCGAGCGATCTCCTTTTGTAGGGATTGGATGCACTAGAGCTGTCTTCCATGAGTTCGGGACTACGCCAAGAGAGCAGGAAAGTCGATAAAGGCGCGTTAAAACCGGTGCTAACTCTGGAGCACACGTCTTCAGCACGATAGGAGAGATTCTATCGGGCCCACTCGACTTATGAACGTCGAGGGAAAGAAGCGCTTTACGCACTGCCCTTTGTGTAAACCGGACTTCCGGCATGCGGGTCTCGCACTGCGGTATGGTCGGCGGTGCGTTTCCCCCGTCGTCCAGGGTCGAGTTGGACGCAAAGAGTTTGCCCAGAAGATCGGCTTTTTCTTTAGCGTCGTGGGCCAACGAATTATCTCCTATGCGCAGAGGTGGAAGGGATGGCTTACAAAAGTTCCCCTGGACAGCTTTGGCAAGAGACCAGAATGCACGAGTTCCGGAGGGGAGACTAACTAGTCTCTCGCCAATTCTGCCGATGTGAGCCGACTTCGCCCCAGCAATTACTCTTTTGAGGGACCTGGAGGCAAAGTTAAATTGCTTCTTTAATGTGCTGGTCTTTACATCCCGTGCTGTCGCTGCATTAGCCCATGCTTGGTAACATTCCTGCTTTCGGCGGGACGCCGCTTTGCAGGTTTGACCAAACCAAGGCTGGGACTTGCCACCTGTGGGAATCAGGGAGAATGGAATGAAAAGTTCCATACCCTGAAGCACAACATCCGCGACAGAGTCAGCAACGACATTGGGATCATCCGGCGAGAAGCAAACCTGCCTCCATGGGTAGGATGCAAAGAATGTTCTCATTCCATCCCAGTCTGCTGACCTATAGTGCCATACGCGGCGACTGCCTGTAACACGCGGCCGCAGCGAGTGAACGAGTGGCACCATACTCCTAATCAGGCAATGGTCCGAAGAGCCAAGAGGGGCCTCAACGGATACTTTGTAGCCGTCAGGATGTGAGGTCAGCAGAAGATCCAACAGTGAAGGCACGAGGCTTTCTGCATCTGGGATTCGCGTAGGCGTTGCTACCATCTGCGTCAAGCCATATGCCAAGGCGAAATCGTGAACAGATCTTCCCGCATGATCGGTTTTGCGCGAACCAAGCCATTCGGCGTGATGGGCGTTAAAGTCGCCAAGAATCACGATCTCTGCGGATGGGACCTGCTGGAGCACTGAGTCTGTAGCCATTTGGACGTGGTCGATGAGTCGGTCCGTTTCGGCATCACCGCTATGGGACCTGTAGAGGCATAGGTAGATGCGGGGATGGTCGTCGCAGTCTACACGTAGCCATAAGATGGAGAGGTCCCTACCTTCAAGATTGCCGAGGCGGCGAGAAGTGATATCATCTCTAACGTACACGCATACACCAGCCTTAGGTTCCTAAGGCTGGTGTATGCGTGTACGTTAAAAGGAAGTTCCAGTCCGTACCCAGGGTAGCAGAGGTAGGATGTGTCCGCTGGAGATGATATCTGCGTCTCGGTTAAAAAGAGCAAGGCCGGCTTTGCTGTTTCAAGGTGGTTGTGGACAGTGTCGAGGTTCGAATGTAAGCCCCTAATGTTGCAAAAATCCACGGTAAACGTGACAGGGGGTGCCATGGTATGCCTTCTCTTGCCCCGAGCAGATTTTGAGAGCGCAGTTGAGCCCCCCCCAGAGTACGAGGGGCAGCCTGGGCGTCCACGCTCAGGCATAATCCGTACTGAGGGTGGACGTCCAGGGGGGGATTCTCCAACGCTAGCGCTGGTACCCCCCTGGGGTATCCTTTTCGTTAACAGCGCTATCATTAGGGGGGTGGGGGATTTTGGGCCTCCGGAGACCTCACTCATTTCGGGGAAATGCAACGCAAGCGTTACTTCACAACCGGTTTTCTGTGAGGCCGTGGTATCGCACCGGTCGAGCCGGCCCATTCGTGCTTAAGCAAGCATGGCTCTACCACTACTAATATATTATATGTTAATATATTATATGGTAATATTCAAGAGCTAGTTTTTTTTTTCAACTTTTGACATATAGTATTTATGTACTAAGAAATATCAATCAAATGTTTAATCTTTTGATTTCCTGAACTCTCTCTCTCACTCGCATTCAAAAAGTATTAATGTCTTTAAAAATTTAAAATTGCCAAAAGTGCGATGCTATGGAATATAAAAATATTTTAAAATTTAATTCAAACTTATTTATTCCGGTCTTATTGAAAGTAGCTAACGGATAACTGTGATCATCAATTAATGCTTTGAAGTTAGAAATATATTTAGGTGCTATGCTTCCGTCCCGTCAGGCCCGCCATCGTAAATCTAGTGCAGTGCGAAAGAAAAGCTGTAAAAAGATTGAAAATGTAAAATAAACAAAACTTTAATTTTTAGTTGTCACTTCCCCATTTTGGCGTGTAGTGGCATGCCATTTTAAAAGTAGAGCCGCGCCTTCTTACCGCTGGCCCTTACGAAGTTTTGTTTTCCAAAAAAAAAATACTATTTTCATTACTTTATTACCCTTGTGCTCGAATTTTATATACGACAGAGTGAATAACTGCTGTTTTACATAAAACTATGAAATTTTTAATGATATACCTACGACTCAATCCTATTATAAACATTTCAACTTTGACTGCACGGATGGGGTAGCGGTTTAAGTAGTCACCTCGCTACAGTCCACCCGCACGGAACAACACTTTGTGTAATCATCTTCCAATTATTGTTCTGAGTCTGGGTGTTCTTTGTGTCCGTTGTTTGAATGTTTGTAAAGTCCCCCGCGACACAGTAATCCGTCGTAATCCTACTGAGGGAGTTGTCATTAAATAAAAGTAGCAATAATACATATCTGTATAAGTATTTACCGTCTTGAAATTGCTTGTTTTCTATCTCATTTGATTATTAAGGTTTCAAGAAACAGATAAGTTCACTTCATTTGTTATAAGGTAATGACCTTCTAACTGAGCAGAGCGCAATGGCGCTCAACTTGCATGAAAACTTTGGTCTAGCAGAGTCCGTTAAATTTTATTGGTCTTTTAATGTTTTATTTTTTGTAAGTTATAATTACTTATATATGACATTGAATTATTGAAGCATTAGTAAGCATCGTTGGTATTCAATTATGTCGTAACAGTTGTATATTTTAACTGTTAGCTACCCTATAACATTGTATTTTTTATTCAAATACATTAAATATTGTGGTTTTATAGATTTTAGAGATCTTACCTTCTAATCTTGCAGTTAAGGTAGATACATATAAGATTCCTTTATTATATTTTATTTATTGCAATCATATTCAAAATATCACATCTGGGCAGCGTTTGTAGCGACCCCCACAGACAAGCTAGCCTATTGCCTAGCAAATACAGTGATGACCTAGCATTCGAGCCAATTATTATATCTCCTCCTCTGGTCCCTCCGACCTCCCTGTGTCTTGTTGCTGTGGAATTCGCTACCTTCGCACGTGTTTCCTTCCCACTTTGATCCCGGATCTTTTAAGCGGGACGTGAAAAAGCATCTCAACTGGGCGCCATACTGTGGTTCACCATACTGCATTGACTAGACATGCAATGAGGATGGTGACCACAACTCTTGGACTCCACTTCTTGTTTTCCATCAGGCAAAGTTTAGTCATTATGGTAGGTATATATATGTATATATACATATATGATGGTCCTCTACAGCGTTTACCGAAGCCTATTTAAATTTGCTTCAGTTAAATACGTTATGAAGATATAAATAGGAAAACTTTTCTCTTTTCATTAAATTTTTATGATCGTTGTAATTACTATAAATGTTAAATGAAAGCTAAAGAGTTTCTCAACTTAATCTAAATATTTTGTTTTAGAATATCAAGGTAGATAAGTAATATGCTGCTTATACTCCTATTATCTCCTAGATTCGATCTGCTATTTATGTGCTAATTAGTGTACTAATTAGAGATTAACAGCTTGGAAGACAACAATCATTGATAAAAGTGAATGATTTTCAATTATAAACATCAATGATACTTTTATAAATCTACATAGATTTAGAAAATTTCGTCGTTGTTATAAAGTACATTTTTCATATCATTTAACTAATAAGTATATAATGAACCTATCACTTATATTATGTAACCCCACGAGTAAGTCATGAAATGAAACTACTTTATTATTTAAGCTAATTAATTCTTGTGACAAATTGGCGTGTGTTTAAAATTAATAATGTAAGCTTCAACGCCTGTATACCGAGATATGCCGTTACTATACGCCGTAGTAGAAGGAAAATTGCAATATTAGCAAGGTGAAATACCTTACTATAGTTAGGAATATAACAGTCCTTCAATAGACAAGCTAGAAATATGGTTAAAGTTCTTTTATTATTTTTTTGATAATAACTTAGGTACAACTAACTAAATATTTACGTTTGTTTAGAAACGTTTTGTCATAACCAATCTGTGAAAATACCGTTTTTGGAGCGATACAACCGACTTGAGTTGCAGATGTTCAAGGGCAGCGCTAATCACTTAACTTTAGATAACTTCTCTCCCCCATGTATCATAAAAACATCGGACTTATTTATAACACAATTTCTTTTCAACACATCAAACTCCAGAGTCGCAAGTACATTGCCGGCCTTTGAGCGTGCACTCTTAAAACACAACTCAAGCATTGCTTTACAACCGGTTTTTGTGAAGATACTACACCCGGTCGGTACGTTTCTGCGGTCTAGCCGGCCTATTTGAGCCTAAGCATTACCCTCACACGTTGAGAGCTTACCTAGACTATTGTTGCTTTTCTTAAATTTTAACCAAGGTATTAGACATAAATAAGTTAAAAATATATGACTGTGTGGTAATCATACTAGTAAGTTTTATTTCACTTTTACGTACTACCAAACTGCGCTTATTCAGCCAAACACACAGAGAAAATACTTCGTAGTTTCATTTAAGTTCTGCTGTGTAGAGAGTGCAATCTCGACTCCTCAAACTGTAAGTAGCTTTTGCAAGATGACATCGTAAAGTCGCAACTCGAGATCTGTAATAAAAAGCTCGTTCTACAAGTCAGATTTGCAACATGTGTTCCATTTTGAAACTGATTAAAACATAACATTTTTAATTTCTTATAAATAATATTATAGTTATTATGGATCATAGTGGGTGAGCCACGTTTAGGCACGTATGGGCCGGCTCGACCGGTGTGATACCACGGCCTCACAGAAAACTGGCTGTGAAGCAATGCTTGTAAACGTTTGCATTTCATCGAGTTTAGTGAAGTTGCCAGAGGCCCAAAATCCCCCCTTGTTTTGCTAAAAAATTGGGATTTGGGATTAAAGAAGGTGCCGTTAACAAATAATATACCCTAAGGTGGTAACAGCTCCGCTAGCATCCGCAGGGGGGAGCTGTACCTACACGCTCAGAATACCATGCACCTGAACGTGGACACCCAAGCTGCCTTTCGTACTCCGGGTGGGCTCAACTACGATCATAAAATTTGTTCAAGGCAAGAGCAGCCATACCATGGAACCCCTTGCCACACTTACAGTGGATTTCTGTAACATCAAGGGCTTACTCTAACCTAAACACTGTCCACCACCGCCTTGAGATATCAAAGCTAGCCTTACTCTTTTTACTGAGACGAAGATATCATCTCCAGACATATCCTACCTCTGTTATCCTGAGTGTGGACTGGAACAGTCTTTTGTTCCTAAGGCTGGTGTGTGTACGTTGGATATGATACCTCGGCAATCTTGAAGGTATAGGTAGCAGCCGTATGTGGTAATACAGATCTGCAAACTGTAATGGGATGGGAACATTATTGCGTCCTACCTATTGAGGCAGGTTTGCTTCACGCCGGATGATCCCAAAGTCGTTGCCGACTCTGTGGCTGTGAAGGTTCAGGGTATGGAACTGTTTACTGTATTCTTTCTGATTAGCACCGGTAGCACTCCTCAGTTTAGTTGAGAGGTCCTTCCCTTCTATTAAAGAAAGAAAGACTAAGCAGAAGTTGACGCGAATAGACTTGCCTCATATAGGGAATAAATTATAGTTGGAAAACTGACCTACCTTATTTTCTAGACGCCTCTGACTACTCCTTCGTCATTACTGGGGCATGAGTATATGTATTTGAGATAACTTTTCAAGAAAAACTTTACAATTAGCCGCTGTCATCTCATGAACTAATTTTCTAAAGACTCCTTTTTGACAAATTCAATAGTTTTATAAACCAAAAATGTTTTTGTTCAGCGTCTTTTTATCATTTTAACTTCATTAAACTTTTTTAATTTAAAATTCAGGTATCTTCTTTCTGTTATTCTATTTAATCTCTAAAGTAAAAATATACTCACGGCTCATTAATGGCCTTCCAATAATGAGGCAGTCCGTTAATAAGTGGGACGCCATCCAAATACTAATTAACTTTGAGATATGCTTCGAACTCTTTATAGCAAAGAAAAGTGACTCAGAAACAAAAGAAAACGGCACGACTAGAAACTTAGTTATTATTGATTTTTGGTAAGAGCTTTGATACGTATTGTTTAGTTTTTACTATGCTAATAATGCGCTATGTTTTGATTTCGAATACTAGAACTGAAACACATTGTATTTAAAATTCAAGAAGAATATACTCGCCTGCTTCTATCACTTAACAGCTATACATCTCTAGTTTTGCTATAGTAAAAATACAAGTAAGTTGGGGACTTCTGTCTGCTTACCTCGAAGGAAAAAAGGAGTCATTTTATGTACGTATGTATTGCAAAATTCGAAGTTTGCCAACCATGTGCTTATAGTTTTTTTTTATTTTTAAGAATACTTGTGAAGTGGGCCACACGCTACTAGTATTCTTGTACTACTTAAACCTAACCTCTCCTAAAAGCTTGTGTAAAAAGTGGGTCCACCGGTGTGGGCGAGGCTCTGACCGCCTTGAATAGGGCACGCCCCTGGGCGACCTTCAGAGGGTCATAGCGGTAGGAGCCATAGGCGTTTACGCAACCTTATCGAGGCGTTGACTGTAATTCCCCTGAGGGACTTCAAAGCAGAAGTGCTCGCTGAACTTTATCGGCTTACAACTGAGTTCCTGGTGGATAGCGGCAGACGGCCCCCGCCCGCAGAGGTACTCGAGGCAAATTGGTCGTCCCGGCTAGTGGCTGCACATGCTGGCTTTGCTCCAGTCTGTTTTTGTCAAGTGGGCAGAGCGGCAGCAAGGGATCTTTTCTTCCAGACTGACCCAGGTTCTTTCCGTGCAAGGCTGCTTTGGGAACTACCTGCACTCAGTCACCAGAAGGCAATTTTGTCCCGCCCACCACCAGTGCGACTGAATTGAGGATTGATTATGGTGCCTGCGCTTTTGCAGGCAGACGTTGGGAGGGATCTGGATGTCTTAATAAAGCTGTTCCTGGATTTCTCCTATTTTAGGCGCACCATGTGGTTTTAGTCGGTCCTATTTATCTGACACACCATCCTACCGAAAACCCCGGTGGGATGACGAACTGAGGGGGTTTTTACACATAAAAAGAGGAGTCGATCTACGACGGTAGTTGACTGGGTGGGGTTCGAATCATTAACCACTTGATCGCATGTCCGACACCTCAGCCACACTCCCTGCCGCTGCTTATTTATATTTCCAATTCCATTTGCTTAAAGAAAGAGTATTTTTTTTTTAACTTACTTTAAAAAATAGTATCTTTATCTTAAAGGGTCTTAATAAAAAACTTTTCTGTAGTGTATACTACAATATAACATACGTTTATTCAAAGTCTAGCGTCTGTGTAACCACGAATCTCGATGTTCTCTTTGACTGCGTCATTTGAAGTCTATTCACAAGTCCCAAACTACAGTAGAGAACTGCTCAAACTACTGCCTGCTACTGAATCTTGTTTAAACTGAGCAAACATGTGAGAAGTATTACTTTACTTGAAATCACTTGAGAGTTCTCAAAAAGCTTGATAAGAGTTTTTTTAATGTATTAAGGTTCTTGTTAGAGACTCTTTGTCATCTAAAATTAGACGATCTCAATATACGATAATGAGATCGTCTAATTATGATGCAATTATGATAATGAGTGTCAAAATACACGAGGAATTAAATTCATTTCTATATAGTTAGTAAAAGCTCTGCAAACATTAAGATATTATAATACATAGTTTTAGTTCTCTCTAGAAATATGTTTTACCAAACAAAATTCTTTTTTAACAAAACAAAATTCTTTTTTTCTCTAGCCTTTATTCAATGTCTCTTGGGGTAAGTCCTCTTAAGCCTTTTATTCCATGTTGTGCATTGTGTTATTTTTGTATTTAAATCTGTGTTTGTCATTTCTTTGGGAATGATCCCTTCTAGTTGAACTAGTCTTGACAATTTAATAAAAACATTTAGTATTGAGTCAATTATATGTAGAAGTATTTATCATAGTCTCTAAGTTTAGTAAGTGATACGGTTTTATTTATAGATTGATTGACGAAAAATACTACACAGTTTAAATTGTTACTGTAGGAATGGTTTGCAAAAATAATAGAATAACGTTTCTAACAAAATCATATCGTATCGCTTACACTGTAGCCGAACCACCGAAGCGGGAATCCACCAACAGATTTATATTGCAGTCTGGCACAACTCCAAAATAGCAACAAGTAAGAGTATTTTAATGCCAATGGCTTGAACGCTAAACGCCCCTTAACACTACCGCAATTATTTTAGACGACCTTTGTGAGGATGTACTTCAGATTTAATAAGAAGATAAAGCATCACCTAATGCTTAAAAAAAAAAACACTTACGCGTACTTCTTACATCATAGGCCAACAACAGTAGAAGGATTTTAATGCTTAGACACGAATGGACCGGCTTAACCAGTGCGATACCATGGCCTCACAGAAAACCGTTTGTGAAGCTTGCGTTGCATTTCCCCGTAATTAGGGAGATTTCCGGAGAGAGGAGAGGAGAGGAGATTTCTCCTCTTTCCTCTGACATATCCCCTTTTTCTCTTTCTCATTACCTCATCTCCCCTCTTTTCTTTCCCCTGCCCGCATTCCCTATTTCTCATCAACCTGGACTTGCGACTCTTGAGTTGCAGGTGTAATGGGACGGAGGTGTCACTTACCGTCAGGTGACCCATCTGTTTGTCTGTCCCCCGAAAAAAGCATTTGGTTTATAGTATTTTTATGTCCAGCCAGGAAAAAACTATCCTTCTTTTTTAACGTTTTCACGTTGGTTGTTTTTTTCGAATGTAAACTACTACTTCATACCATTAAAGTACAGTAGTCTAAATGGGTTATTTTAATGTCAATAAGTTGCTATATGAATTGTGTTTTGTAAAAAACATCGTAATTCATAGTGTTTAAACACACAGCAACGTGCCCAACCTCGTGGCGGATATCAATGTACGTTTGCTTGAGACCATGATTATATCTATGGTCCAAAGCGAGGGTGCGTGGGATTGTGACGGTTGCTAAAGAAGCGGCGGAAAGGGAACGAGAGAGAGCTAGTACTCTTCCGTCCCGCAGAAAATGCACCAGGCGTCGGAGAGAGCAAAACGATCTCTGGCCTCCATAAGCGCTTGCCTGAGGGCGATGGACGGGGCCTATTTCTAGTCCTAGGAGAAGCAAACTTAAGATGGCGGCGTGACCTGTTCCACGAGCTCCTCTCTAAATCAGAGATTACACCACAGTGAGGTCGCCTTGTTGCAAGTCTGCCGGGGTCACGGGGTTTTCCTTTCAAGGGTACACCTGAGGTCCCGGCTACAAGACGCGATGACGGAACACTGTGTGGTTTTAGTCGGTTCGAGTCCGACATACCACCTTACCGGCCCCGGTAAGGTGACAACCCGTGGGGGTCACCACACATAAATAAAAAAATTATAAATGTGATTTTATGTATCGCAATTTCACATTATCATTCGTTATTTCATATGTAATTAACCAGCCACCTTGTTTGCTTCAATTAGTTCAACCATCACAAAATCTGAATGTATGTAGACAATTAATTACATTATAATGTGAACCCAATTATTGTAAACCTCACATGCGGTAAATTCATCTTTTTTGTTTTAAGTACAAAGTCGTAATGCTATCTCTTTCTTTCATGGGCGTATTCCAACCCATTCAATATTTAAATTAAGTATGATTAAATACACTAAGGTTTAATATCTTAGGCGTTGCACCTGAACATTAATAAATGTGACGCGGAGGTTTAAAGATATCTCTATTAATTTTTGTTAGAGTTTTTATTCGAAGAAAAGTTTCATCTTAAGAACTTACAGGAACGGGTATTATGTCCCTACAAGATAAAGGGAGGATTCTCTAAAGAGGCAAGATGATCATTGGCTCGAAAATTTAATTATCGCGCTTCAGGATCGTACTACATCATAAGAGAACTACTCTAATGATGTAGTACGACCCTGAATCGCGTAGTTCACACATTTTTTATACCAGACTATAGCGACTGTTATCTAAGATTATAGATCAAAGTGGTTTGTTTATTTGGAAATACATGACTGTTTTGCTAGTGGTTATGCCTGATATTTCAAAGTAATAAATCATTTCAGGGCAGATGATGTTGCACGCCACAATTGTGAGTACGCCCCAATCGTAGTGGTAAGACCCGTTATGGAGGATGGGCTGGAGAGGCAAGATGGTAGCTTCTCCTACCGGATAACCCAGGTACTCAACGGATATGGCTGCTTCTGGAAGTACCTGTGTCGAATAGGCCGGGAGCCAACGTCTGTGGGCCATGACTGCAGGGGTTGACGCAAGAACACTGCACCACATGCTTTCGAGCGTGTGGGTAGTCTCTTGTTGGAGACCATGATTATGTAATGCTCGCCACGGAGGTAGCAGAAAGGTAACGGGAGAGGTCTACTACTTTCCCATCCCGCAAAAGTCGTTTACCTGAGGGCGGTAGAGTTACAAAACAGTGGGGTCATCTGCTGTTAAATTGGGGAGCCAGGTCTGCCTGGGTGTAGGGACTGACCTCTCGCTTACAGCGCTTGTGAGCGCCATGTTCGGGAGCGACAGGTCATGGGATGCAGTGATCACCTTCTGTGAAACTGTTATGACACAGAAGGAGGCTGCGGAAAGGGAGAGGGAAAACACGACTACCCTCTTCATCCGCAGACGATGCACCGGACGTCTGAGCAGGGCCGATAATGCCCAATTCCGGCCTCTGTAAATGGACCCGAGGGCGGTGTACGTGGGGTACAGTCCACCTATATCGTTTAGCAGGTCCGAGGTTGCAGGCGTGTAGTGTTCCGCGCGCCTCCCTCAGGGTGTGATGGTGGGGAGAGAAGCACATTTCCCCCTTGCAAAACGAGTGGGGTCCGCTACGGATGGTCACCTGCTGGCCGCGGAAGAATGTTGTGTTCTCGCGGCCCTCGGCAGCAGGCGCGAGGAAGGAACACCGTGGTGGTTTTAGCCGGTTAAGTCCGTCACCCCCCTCCGCTGATACCCCTGGCAGAGGATAGTCCATGAGGATTTCCCCACGTAAAAAAAAATAAAAGGTCTGTCTAGGTGCACAGGGATTTCCTTTTAAGGAGACCCCGGCGATAAGACTATGTGACGAAACACCGTTAGTTTTAGCCATTTCTAGTCCAACATACGAAATCCGGTCTCATTAAGGTGATGACCTGTTGGGGTTTCCACACGTTAGAAAAAGGAAAATAAAAAGGGCTCATGATGGTGCTAATCATGTTGTATTAATGAAATACCGTTTCGATTTTAAAATACCTTATTTTTATGGGTGAACTTTTATACAACTCGACTTCTTTGAATACAGTTTGGAGTAACGATTTTATAAATAAATAATAGAAGCTTGAAGCAAGATGTGTCATCTTTATATTCCTTAATACGTTTTTATATGCTTTTGAAAAAAATACACTGTTATCTACCGTTGGTGAATGATTGAGATAACAGCAAAAATCACCTGTTTCTTATTTATTACTGAAAGTAGTATTGTTAATGGAAGTCTTTGCTAATATTGTTATATAGATGTTAAATTTTGTATTTCAATTTTCAGCTAAGCCAGGCCGGACTGACCGATATCACGTCAAACATTTTACTCTTCTGAAAAGGAATTTAATTTATTACAAAGAACTAGTACTCCGTTTGCTCTGTAACCAAAGTGGCATATGCTACTCTTTCAATTTGCATTTGCAATTTTTTTATAGATTATTCGCAGATCTCTATTTAAATAATCTATTCAAATAAAGAGTAGTTAAATATTGTGAATCATTACAGTAATTATTTATATAACATACAACATATAACATTTTTTAATATCCATTGCATTTTCTTTTCATCTTCCCCTTCAAAATAGTTGATCACTCTGCTAGCAGAAATTACTGTTTTTCTTATTTAAAGTTAAATTAATAAAATGTTCATCTGATTATCTCACTGTAATATTATGTTTTAAAATTTATTTAAAAAATAAACGATATAGAAAATAGCTGGTTAATTTTTTGTAATATGTAATTATAGTCTTTGGGGATACAGAAAGCCAGTACCTCACAGAAAACCGGTTGAGAAGCAACGCTAGCGTTGCATTTCCCCTAAATTAGTGAGGTTTCTCTCCTCTCTCCTCACCCTTGTCCCCCCTCCCCTTTTCCCGTCTCCTCATACCTATCTCTTTTTTCCCTCGTCTCCCCTGATCCCTCATCACCCTCAAAGGCGGCAGTGCATTTACGACTCGAGTTGTAGGAGTCCATGGACGACTGTTGTCCGTCCGTCAGGTCTTTGTTCACCTGTCCCCCTATAATATATAAAAAAAATACACCCTTAAATTTGTGTTACGTGTATGGCTTAGCCTCGTCGCTGACAATAACTTACGCTGCCTTATAACAGCAAAGGGAAACCAATATATGATGTTTACATGTATATTTTATCCTAAAATCATAAACTGTAGAGTTTAGCTTGACCGTAACAATCTAAGTAGGTACTTCCCGAAAGCGTTATCCATTATCATTAGAAGAAATTTATAGCCGCCTTTATTGCCTAAGTGCTTTTCGGAAGGTAACGTATCCGATATATTCAAAAGATTCCACCTAATAAATAAGACCCGGAGCTAAACCCAAAACTGTTTAATTTCAATTACGAGGATTATTCTCTTACTACATCCTACCGCATCGCAATTTCTGGCATTCGATAACACGTTCTAGTTACAGAATAACACTTTTATTCTTGTCACGTTGTTTAGTGACATCACCTAATGAACTCTCTCCTACAGTTTTAAAGTAGCCTGGCGCTGTGAAAAAGCAACACGACTAAACTTTTTAGTTGAGCAAAAACTGAAGCTTTTTCAAACAAAAAGTGGTAAAGAGAAGTAGACTTTAAATGTTTTTATGAAGAAGTTTATTTTTATAAAAAGACTGACAAGATTGCAAAACTTTTTTATTTTATTTTATTATGTATAGCCAGCTGCTTAGAGCTGGCCATATTGGCCGCAGAACCAAGGGCTATTGGGGCAAACGAGTTTTTGAGTGGAGACCGCGTCTCAGCAAACGTAGCGTAGAAGTGAGGATATGCGCAAGATGGCTGACAGGAACTGGATGCAAGAAGGCGATGATGCGATGAGATGATGATGATGATGACGATGATGATGATTATGATGGTGTTGATGTATAGCCGCGTGGTTCTTGGTGGAGTAGAACAGGGCTACTGCATCTCTTCTTACAGGAATCGCAATGGACGACTAAGGGATCGCACTGTTATCATATTACGTCAGTGGGACTAAATTATCGCTTGCAAAAAGTTGGTGTTTGAGCTGCTTTTGCCTATCTCTACAGATATATGTGCATAGGCATGAGTGTATCTTTATTGTCTAACTCTTCTACGAGGAGTTAAGGAACAACTATGGAACTCGCATCACTGTCAGTGTTATGTTTGAGCTTTTGTTACTATCTCCAGTATACAGATTAGCAGCATCCATTGCTATGCAGACGATAGCACGAGTCCCTTTATACCGGCCGTGCTAATATTTCTCGGGCAAACGTCAACGAAAGCCGATCCAAACTTGTGTCTGAAATCGAAACTTCTTTATCAAAAGTTTCAGATTGGGGTCGACTTAACCTAGTCCAGTTTAACCCCACGAAGACACAGGTTTGCGCGTTCACCGCTAAAAAGATGCCATTGGTCGTATCACCTCTATTTGAGAGCACTTCTCTAACTGCATTAGCCAGTGGCGTCGATATAGAGTCGCGGTCACTTAGAGAGTAAGGCCATATTAGCCTCGAAGAAGCTTGGTGTGCTAAACAGATCGAGACAGTATTTTACTCCGGCCCACCGCCTGTAACTTTATAAGGCGCAGGTTCGGCTGCACATGGAATACTGTTCTCATCTCTATGCAGGTGCACCCCAGTACCAGCTTCTCCCTCTTGACCGCATTCAACGGAGAGCGACTCGCATCATCGACTGCCAAGATATTTCTGATCGACTTGACACCTTGGCGTTGCGTAGAGATGTAGCTTCACTCTGCATCTTCTATCGCTTGTATCATGGGGAGTGTTCAGAGGAATTGTTCGGACTTACACCGGCTGCAGGTTTCCGCCATCGTCCTACGCGACAAAATATCCATCCCCATCACCTGGACGAATGGCACTCCAGCACTGTGCGCTTCTCCAGAAGCTTTTTGCCTCGCACAACCAGCTTATGGAACAAATTGTCGCCTGCCGTATTTCCGAACCGATACGACCTTCAAACCTTCAAGAAAAGAGCGTACTCCTACCTAAAAGGCCGGCAACGCACTTGTGACTCTTGAGTTGCGGGTGTCCATGGGCGGCGGTGGTCACTTACCATCAGGTGACCCGTCTGCTCGTTTGCCCCCTATTGCATAAAAAAAAAACACTATATATTAAGCGGTGAGATTTTTTGTATGTATATTATTGATTTTTTTATTTGAATTTGTATTCATCTTTTTTGCTTTTATTCAAAAAATTTAACCAGGGTTTTACAATATAAACTTTATAAACATTATAATCACAGATTTTTTTAGTTCAGTTGATTTCAGTGCGTTTTTGCGTGAGTATTTTAATGTATTCATTTGCTAAATAATTTAAATATCTTATATATACTATGTAGGTAATGATAGCATATGTATAGCTTCTCTCATGGCCAACGGGGCCCTATCACTCCAAAAAAACTGTACGTGTATAATTTTATCTAGTTCTATCAAGTTCGTCTAGGACCAGTTACCAAAACAAACAGTTAACAGTTCTAGGACTCTAAATATTAGATTATTCTTGTAGACTAGTCTGTAATATTTAGAGTCCTAGAAAATAAATTTAATGGGAATCAGTTTTTTTTGCACTAAGTGCATAAATAAATAATAATGAATTTACTTCAAAAACAGTACACGGTGAATCGCAATAAAAATATATGTCATAAAACTGAACATTAAATAAACGTTTCAAAGAGAATAAGTTTATACAAATGTTCAGTAAAATGCTCAGTTAAAAATTATCGCCATTTCCTCACAGCAACATGAAGATTAATTTACACCTCTATTATCCACAGTCAACGGTTCATTAATCTAGACGTTTAAAGACAGGAAGGAAAATATTATAAGAAAACGTTAGGGATAATGATTTTTGTAACGGACCTTCGATTTATCACGGTTTGGAAAGAATCCTTAATAATTATTAGTGTTGAAATATGAAGCTCGTAAAAGTTTTCAACAAGAGAATATAATTCTACATATATATCTAAGTATTAGTAATAGCACGGGAGGCAATGTTGATTTTCGATAGTGATTTCAGCTAGCAAAATTCACATGTAGTAAAATTTTGCTACATCAAATTAAGAGCCCAAATCAACGTTACTTGCATGCACTATAAACACATAAAAGTTTTGCCAACACATAATTTTTAATTCTTTCCTTTAAACAACCAATCAAGCTTTGAGAAAAATATAAAGAATACGCTCTTTACAGTTTGTATAACTGGTTTTATACATTATTTCTAAATATGATACAAATTATTTCAAACGACGTATAACATTTAGATTTTTTTTTTATTTCCATTCATTTATTCTTTATTAGAAATAAGAAATTTATCCTTTATTAGACATAATAAATTTATTCTTTATTAGACCTAATAAATTTATTCTTTATTAGACATAATAAATTTAATTTTTGACATCAAGATATCATCTATATATTCTCTAAATTATTTCACTAGATACTTAACTACGTAAATAAAAAGTTTAAATAGGAGAATTGTAAAAATTTTGCATGCTGAATAGCTGTTTATAGAATAACTAAATATAATATTATGTGACCGATATACCTATATATAAATGATGATGATTATTATTATTATTAAATAAAATTTTAAAAAGAAAATTGTATGTATAAAGGTGAGCCTAAACCAAAATTAAGTTGAATAGAAAGAAAAACTAGATTCAGTCATGTGTACTTAAGTGAAAAGAATCAGAAGGAAGGGAAAGAAAATAGAGCAAAAACTATATAACCTACATATTACGTATACCTACTTGTAACAAGTGTTAGAGCCATGGTTAGGCACGAATGGGCCGGCTCGACCGATACGATACCACGGCCTCACAGAAAATCGGTTGTGAAGTAACGCTTGCGTTATATTTCCCCGAATTGAGTGAGGTTTCCGGAGGCCCAATTCCCCCTCCCCCCTTTTATATCCCCACATCTCCTTTCTCCTTTTTTCAATCTCCTCGTCCCTCCTCTCTTCTTTCCGCTCCCTGCATCCCCCATCCCTCATCACCCTCAAAGGCGGGTGGCGGTGTCACTTACCATCAGGTGACCCGTCTGTTCGTCTGTCCCCCTATAGTATAAAAAAAAAATTAAAAAAATAGGAATAAAATACATATATTCATACATACATATAATCTGTCTGATTTATTATTGATTTGAGAGATAATAGTCCTTTGTTCTCTTCCTAAACACGTTAAGAGACGCTATTACGCATAAGAGTGAAGTGGCGCATTCTACAGTCCCATTTTTTTAAGCTACTATGTTATTACTACACATTTTTGGTCTCTTAGTTTAGTGGAGCGACCCTGACAGCTAAGCGAGAGGTCTTAGGTACACGGAGCAATAAAAATATTTGAGCCACAAATAGTTATACCGGGTATGAGTTTTCGTATGACTGTTAACTTGTTGTAGGATTTGTTTTAAAAAACAACGAAGTGAAAATAAATATTTTTACTTTTATATAAAAATACATGTACTGTGCCTGTGTATGTAGCGAAGTGTGTTTGTAGCGAAACTGAAATGGTTACTAATAATTTTAAAATATTCTCTTTGTGTTTATTTATTACACAATCACGATGCCGTTAACCGTTGAAGGGCTTAAGCTGGAATTTGATGCACAGATTGAAATCCATCGTTGAATAGTCATTGAGGAGGAGGGAGGAACATCCCACCACTCGCTTTCAGTTCGTTAATTCTAATGATTGTAATAGGTAATGTTGAACAACCTGCATTCGCAACTATGCAATTATAAAGTTTGAGTGTAGTGTAATGAAAAACTTGCAATTGATATTGAAGTAGCATGAATTTCTCACTCTTCGATAAGCTGCTTGGTCAAGTTTCTTACTTCTTTATTAATCTATTATCGGATTGTGAGAAAGGAAGATTTTAACACTAACCAAAAGCTCGAACCGATCCAAGTGAGCAAAGCATAAGTCAGCAAAGGTACTTTGTGTTGAAACATACATATTAAATAAGAATATTTTTTAATATCACAATAAAAACAAGCAATACCATTAATTAGCATATCTCATACATACACTCACAACTGTATCCCCGAAGGGGTAAGCCGAGGTGTATTAAACACCTACATTATGCCAGTAAGGTTTGTTTACGCTAACGTAATAAGGAGCAAGCCTTTTGGTGTCAACCGGGCACTACATATACGACTGTAAATATACTGTCTGATTGATAATAGATAACAGTCCTTTCTCATTTAACGATACCTATGGGAAGATATGGTGAGGTGTTATACTCCACCAAGTTAGTATAAAAGTAATAATAAGAATATATAATAAATATAACTATAGAGAAAATTAGGTACCCGTTTATATTCATTTTCAGGTACAGACATGTAAAACCTCAATATACCCAGGGAAAACCGAACTTTTAACTAAACTATATTTATGCATATTGTGCACATTTTTTTTCTCTATGTATTAAATTATCGTGTCATCAAATATATGATTGCCTATAAATCAAGTTGGTGTAATACCTTCATTATAAAAACATGTATTCCGAATTAAACGAACTCGCTATCATAAACTGACATTACGCCGATATGAAATGAGATTTATCAGCCATTTTCATTTTCTGTCGTATACCATGGGAATACAGAAATCTATATTTTGTTGTTTATGACTATAAAGTCCAATGTAACAGAGTAATGGTGTTGTTTTTAATAATATTGTGAATAAAAAGAGAAAATACAATGGTTACTAAGTTTGTAATTTGTTGTTTTAATTTTCTACATCGCTGCTTACCAGATCAAGGAGTATATCTGAAGGCAGAACGTATGTAGTTTTTTTTTAAATTATCCTCGGAAACAAGTAAAAACATTAAAGGCCATATATTTTTTTTTTAATAATTGTTAAGTATTGAGATAACAGCGATAGCCTCATAATAGTTCTGTATTTCTTTAACTTTGTGTCATGTTACACTACTCGAGGCTGTTTCAAAATACAATACATATATTACTATACAAAAATACTATTTCTGAGTCTGGGAACGAGTTTAAAGTAATTATGTTCACTTTTGTTTCTTTTCTATTTTTGAAACATTGTGTAAACGGAGTGCTAAATTACGATGTTTTTTTTTTGTAATATTTTACTGAATTTAATAAAATTGATAACAAAGATTTAGAAATTAAATATGAGTGATAGAATAAATAATAGGGTGATGCTTTCTAAGTGTGGTTTAAGAAATATATGTATGTAATGACATCCCTAGAACAACGCTACGGTCAGAGTACATAGACAAATATTGTTTAATATTTTAACAAATTATCAATGCTGCTTTACTGTACAAAGTTCTAGTAGTATATATATATATATATCATACGTACTTACTCGACGCTGGCAGAATTAGCTTACTTTTGTTGGCTTAATTGCCACGACGAAAAAAAAGAATAATGTAATTGGAAAACACTATTAATCAAGTAATATATAATAAACAAATGCTTGTGTTTTTCTGAAGTTCGTTTCGAAACTACTTACAACAAAAGCCATGACTTACACCGTCCTTACTATGACAAAGTGTTGTTTCTACGTTTTATCCGAAACTGGTTCAAACTAATAACGAAATCAGTGAACATTTACACTAAGTACTTAGCAGAAATTGTACTAAATTTATAAAAATGATTAAATTTCCAATACGAAACTTTTAAGTTTTCAAGTTCCTAGTGGGTCCACACACCGGTGTTAACCAAAAAACTTTTTGTGTCAGCGCTTAAAACTAGAGCAAACGAGTGACAAACAATCGATTCAAGCGATGATAACGATCGCTTGAATCGGTTTTGTAAGCTTTTTCGTTGATTATATCCAAGTCTAATTAAAAATACCAGTCTACTACATTTCTTCGTACCGGTAGGTATAAATATGCTTACCCATTAGTATAATAACAACAATGTACGAACATCTCTATTAATCAGCCACAAATGACAAGAGTACGTAAAATTACTGAAAACTGGTAACAAGAAACATAAACACAGTTTACTGCGTCATCCACATACCAATATTATAACATTTTGTTAAAATCTCTAATAACAACACAAACGATCAATCACGCCACCCCATTCTGCTTTTGACGTAACCACGTCCATTTTTATCTCGTTTAGGATGCAACAGAAGCGTTTATTTTTTAACATTGAATAAGTATGTTTAAGGATCAAGGACATTAGTTTCTCGATACTATATTTTGGTATTTATTTTTTTCTTATACACAGCTTAATTATTACACAAAATCACAATCTGACAGAATTGGATGAAATCAGTCTAGCGTATTATAGAACTATACAGATCAACTTTGACTTTCTGTAGTTATATAAGGAGGGTTAGTGAAACACAATTTTCCTGATGGTTGATTACGCTATTCTCAGGAATAAAATTCTGTGTCATAATCTCGTCATGCACATCACCACACCACACACTTTCACTTGCAAAGTGTAGTACGTATCTCATCAGCCGTGATATGCATACGGTTACAGTTGGGTACTTCGACGGGTGTTTCACCTCTTCGCAGGGCATGACAAACCTGAGCAATAGATAATTAATATGTTGCATTTAGCAGTTGAGGCTATGCTTGGCTATTATAACTCCTAAAATTTACAAACCCTGAGTAAATGATTGACCTCCTCACTTAATTACTATTTAACAAACAAATCATTAAATGAGAATCAATAAAATATATTAAACGGCCCTGTTGGTCTAGTGGTTAGTGACCTGACTGCTGAACCGATCGTGGGTTCGATTCCACATGGTACATAAAATTGTGTGATCCTGCAAATAGTTTTTTTAGTTTTTGTGTCCCTTGCTTATATATTTGTAAAGCCCTCCGCGACGCAGGAACTATTTCTAAAGCGGGAGATGTCTTTAAAAAAGAAGCAAAGTGAATACATTGCACTACAGAAGTATGTATACTGAACCATACAATTTGACCGACCTTCAACACATCAACGTTCCAATCAAATGTACCTAATCAATATTATCTGCCGGTTCTGCATACACTGAATGAGTTAGACGTCAATTAAAACGCGACTGTGGCATGACGTTGCAACTTCGTGCATTTTAGAACTATAGAATAACAGGAATTAATGACATCGTATTTTGTAATTACATGACGCCCGCCGCTTGAATTTTGCATACGCACAATTTACGATCGTAATAGTAGCTACTGAATTTGGTTACAGCTAACCACCACCTAATGGTGTTTGATACGGAACAAAGACTAATGAAATCAGCTTTTGAAGTGTTAAAAATATATAATTTCGATTTAACATAAATCTTAATGTTATCAGAGCGCTAGATACGGTGTTCTAAAAGGCAATTAAAGAATTGGACAGATAGTATGTATGCAGTGGCCGGTTGATGGCAATAGACTTGTCAACTATTATATAAGTTGTACGTAACTTAAATATGGTTGGCAAAATGAAGTTTGAAACGCCTCTACCGACTGCTTTTGGGATATACGCTTGACCATATGAATGTACATTAATTAAAAACCAATTATAAAGAGCTTAGTTGACTCGTTATACATAAAACAGTCATGCGATAATTCTGTCAAATAAGCAACGCGATTGTAATGGTACACATTATTTCCGCTCGAGACTTCATTATTCACATGCTACTTGGTTAACACGAGTTTTAATCAAATTATATTTTTAGTGATACTGAAATGAAATATCTTAAAGCATTTATGGTTTTGTATTATTTTGTAAGTAATTGTGAAAAATACGAAATATATTAACTTGCTTTGAAATAAGCCTTTATAGAGCATCGATGTTGAAATACTATAAATGTAAAAGGGTCATATCATTCTAAAAATAATATTGTACGAATGATATGACCCTTTATATGATATGAAAAGATAATTTAATAAAAAAAAATGAGATCCATTACATTAAAATCTAACTTATGGTACCTTATCTCACTGCCTCGTTTTTTATGAAGCATGGGCAAATTAGCGGACTGGTCACCGGATGGTGAGCGCCTCTCTAAAAATTTTGATAGAGAGTTTTTAGCCTATGCAGCTGTAGTAGACAATTATATTTTAGTGTTCCTTAATCTATCTTCTAACTCACTAAATCATAAATTACCTTTTAGACAAGTAATGGAATGTGCTTGGTTTTAAAAAATTGTGATTTCGAAGATCTCACAGAAAAGCGGTTACATAAATTTGATTTAAATTTGTAGTCATGTGTAAGAAATGTTAAGTGTCAAAAAGTAAGGTAGTAGGTAGGTAAGGTAAGGTAAGCAGTTCCCCGTAATGAGTGTTTCCGGAGGCCCAACGCCTGCTCTCCTTTTTTCTGTCCCCTGTCCCCCCTTCCCTTATCCTATCTCCTCATCCCTCTCTCTTCTTTCTCATCTTCTCAGCCCCCCTCACTTCATTCCACTCCCCGCATCCCCCCATCCCTCATCACCCTCAAAGGCAGGCAGCGCACTTACGATGCTTCAGTTGCAGGTGTTCATGTACGGCGGTTGTCCCTTACCATCAGCTGAGCCGTCTGTTCATCTATCCCCTTATAGTATAAAAAAAACGAGCACTTACGTGCAGTGGACTATAGTATGTTAAATGTGTGTACATATTATACACCATTTGTGTGATTAAATTAATTATTTTTTTATGATGGAAGCTTTGGAGGGAAAGATATATGCATAGTTGTACTCAAAATTATAGCAAACCTACAATATATGTAGTTTTATTCTAAACTAGTTGATGCCTGAACCGGTCATTATTAATAACAAAACCAAGACTTCATTTTAAAAATGTTTTGAAAGGTACAAAGGCTTAAATGTTCTTTTTTTACCTCTATATTAGTTGTATAATCTCATTCTCTATAATCGTTATTGTTAAGAGTCTATTCACGCACTACAATGCCCGGTTCAGAAGTTCCGACCCACAGGATTAGTGTTATTTATATTAAAGCGGGCAAGTCGTTTTGTTTATAAACAGGATCCAGAGTAAAGCAATGTTATGAAATAACAGAGTTGAATTCGGTTGCTACAAAATTACAAAACTCTATTAAAAGATGGAAATCAAATGTTTTGGTTTTGACGTTTAATAGGTTCTGTTATTTAATTTAAGTTACACAAATGTTAAATTATGATTTGAAATTTAAGTTCACGCGTATATATTTGTTCTTCTGAGAATTATACATAGATACGCTCCCGTCTGTGAACCCGAAAAGGTAGAAGTGAATTAAACATCAGTATTTTGACAATTAGAATTTGAATCCACTAGCGTAATAGGAACCGTCAACCGGACACTTTATGAATTAAAGATGAGGACATATGGATTTAGTCAGGGAAAGGTGAGAACAGGTAAAGGCAGTAATAAGAAAGGAATACTGCTTATACAGATGGATTTGAAAGTCTAAGCAATAGCTTCAGGACGTTATGGTCGCATAACTGTAACTCGAAGTTAGTAGCAGCAGCAGTTTTTTTGTAAGGATTACCAGTGATGTAGGTCCCCCGTTACTAGTATTCTCGTTAGCCCCCCCAGCTAAGCTAAATGCTTTTATTAGAGGTGGATTCACGACAGTAGTGCGCTGGGCAACCACTTGATCGCCTTGAACATTACATACAAATTGGAATTATGTAGTAGAATTTTAAATGAAATTCGTAGGAGGTCGATATTTTAATGCGATTAGTACAAGTTTCTGTAGGTCTGGTTTCAAAATGTGATTGCATGTTTTCACTTTTTAACAAAGTTAAATGACAATTTAAATTAATTAATCCTAATAGATGCGTTATCAGCCTTCAATGCCTTAAAACTTTGTGTTTACATTAATTAGTAGAATAATAATAATATTTTTTAAAGTAATCTAATAACATTCGAGGAATGTTGTGTTTTAATACCATAGCCGTTTTGGTTGAAGAAGAAATACTTAAATAGTATTTTAATTACCCGTCGTGACTGCTCATCGTCCATTTACCTCAAGCCAATATGTCATCAATTTCAAAGATATCTTCAACCAAATCTCAAGATAACCGAATAGAAATGAAATGACGGACTAAGAATAAGAAACTTTTAATTTTTTTTCCTCAATGAGTTTTGGACCAGAAGTAATTAGGATCATTACAATGAATATTTTTACTTGTCGCTTCTTAGGACCGATATGTCAAGGGATTTGACAGATATCCATTATCCAGGCATTAAGGGTACTGTACATTATTCTTAACTTCATCTAAATATGAAAAATCTGTGACCAGATAGTGTAATATCGATATGTTGCTTAATCATTTACAGATTCAGAGATAGTATATAATTATTACCTATAAATTTCAATATTTTGCTATATCTTTTTCAACAAATTTATAAAATCCCCATCTTCACTAGCATAGGTTTGCAAAAACAAGAACAACAAAAATTCTCCGCACGTTATAGGCAAGACTATCTGGGTAATCTATTAGCGTGCATTATCGTCCCTGGTGTACTACATCCGAATCCATGATTGAGCTTACCTCAAAGTCACGTACAAAAATGGCCTGCGTAAAACTAACGGCTGTGTTTCATTTTCTATATCTTATTTGTATACATATAACAACTATTAATTAGGCGAACCTGTTGGTCCAGTGGTTAGTGACCGTGACTGCTGTCACAGAGTTTGTGGGTTCTATTTCCACTTGGGACAAAAATTTGTTTGATCAACAAGTAGTTGTTCCAAGTCAGGGTGCTATTTATATGTGGTGGTTGTGAAATCCTTTTTGATACGGGAATTATTCCTGAGTTGTCATTAAAAATAAAAATAAACAGTTACAGCGCTGCCACAAAATGCAAAAGATAACTTAAAAATTAATAATGTGTTAAGTGACAACGAAAAAAAGAGGGGAGGTGGATGAGGAAATGGGAGAAAGGAAGGAGTGAAAGAGGAGAGGGGGGGTGACGGGAGAGGAATGAGGGGAGTTGGGCCTCCGTAAACCTCACTCACAGCGAAGTGAGCCTCTAGTCAAATCGCTGGCTTGTATAGGTTTTATTTTACAGTAATAACGGAATTCGTAAATACCCTCATGTAAGTTGCGACAACCCACTTTTACATACAATTGTTAATCACTATTATAATTCAATCATTTAATTAGAATATAATCATATTTTTAGTTGCGGTGACAAATATATTATATTATAATTTGATACATATAATACAATATGTATACAATATTATATTAACATTATTCATTATTAAGTAATGATAAATACTTAACTTTGTGAAGAGCAATCCGACACCCTCAACGACTCGAACTAAAGTGAGGCTCTCATCATCTGGTATCATCTCACCCCTGTTGAGGTGGGTGGGGAGACTATTTGAAGCTCTGGGCTCCTTATAGTGGTTTTCCTCGCAGCTCACCACTGTGAGCCGGTCATTGGAGTTAGCTCACCGGCCTCGAGGTTTGCTCGCCGATCTCTCCTCCGAAGAGGGGTCCAGCGAGCCGCCTGCGAGAGGTCGGTGGTTGGCTATCTGCATCCGATGGCGAAGCCAATGCCCCACTCGAGGGAACTGATATGAGCTCCCGAGCGGAGCGTTTGAGTCGCCTCCGGATGAGTGTCGTATCGTCTGGATGTGGGAGCGGAGCAATACCTACCAGGTGGGGAAGTTTCGAGCGATCAGCCCGCTCAAACATCCCCGTGGCGAGTCTGCTCACAAACTCTTTTATAGGTTCCCACTTGAGGTCTCGGTGGATTGTTGCATTCCTGAGGTACCTGGGGGCGTCGACCCCCATGCGAAGGCAGCTGTTCTCTACAGCCTGCAAACGTTGGCGCGATGCCCCTGCTATCAAGTTGTACCAGGCCGGCCCACCGTAGGTGAGGCGCGACCTGATATATGTTTTGTAAATGCCTAGTTTGGCATTTACTGGTAGTCTGGAGGATAGCAGAGGACGCAGTTTCGTCCGCGCAGCTCTGGCCTTCGCTGTGATGGTTTTGACGTGGTGATTCATCGACAGTGATCTGTCGATAGTGATTCCCAGGTACTTGACCTTTGGGGACCATGGGATGTCCTCTTTCATCGGAAGTGAGGCTCTGACTGGTCGGGCCGCTTTTATAATGTATGTTGTATGTTCTTAGGTCCATCATTTCATTATTTTTAAAGTGGCATGTGACACACAAATAGATCCTAATGGATGAATAGTAAATAACGTGTTATTTTTTAAATATAGCTTCTAGCTCGATTTAATTTTTCGATGAATATCAGTTTAACTATTAATAGTATTTGTAAAACATAACACGTTAGCAACGATGTTAGTTCAACTCCTAAATACAAAACTGCTAGCAAAGATTTAGAGGCAACATTTCACACACAACCACAACACTCCACACATTAGTTACTGGGAGCTATCATTTGTCACATTTCAGGTACCTACAAGTAACAATCTTGTCCTAAGTTACAGCTTCAACTACGTGAGAAGTGCTTGCTAGCGTTGAACATTAATAACTTAATTCATAGCTTGGTGTTGAGTTGTAACTTGACAGGTGTGTAATGCTCCAATATTAACGATAGTTACTTGTCTAAATATGGAATAAATCTTACAAATATTATAAATAGAAAAGTTGAATGGATGCATGTTTGTTATTGAATGACGCCAGAAAAGCTCTGCGGATCTGTCTGCAATAAGACAGAGGGATAGATTAGAGACAGGAAATTATAATTATTATGCCATATATAATTTTCAAAAAATGTAAGGTTCAAATTTTCTTTTCAAAAGAAGTCGCGGGCAACAGCCAGTCTTACTAATATGCTACAATGGTAGAGCCATGCTTAGGCACGAATGGGACGGCTCGACCGGTGCGATACCACGGCCCCACAGAAAACCGGTTGTGAAAAAACTCTATCGTTGCATTTCCCCGAAATGAGTGAGATTTCCGGAGGCCCAACTCCCCCTCCACTCACCTCCCCTCTCCTCTTTTCCAGCTCTTCATCCACCTCTCTTCTTTCCCCTCTCCGCATTCCCCATATACCTCATCACCTTCGAAACTTTATAACAGTAATAATTATTAACAGTCAGGGTCACTTACCAGGAGATAAACAAGTTTGTTGAGAGTCGTAATACATATATGATTTTACGTTAGTATTTCTTTCTATAGTTCTCTAATCTATACGAAAATAAAATATTTGTAGGTATATATTTAATAAATAAAACATATTTTAATATTTGATTTATTAATATTCATTGTCTATGTATATTAGCAATTCGAATGTTCATAAATGTTTTGGAGCCATAATGAAATAAAAAATAGTTTTTCTATTAGGTATGTTCGTAACGCAAAAATGATTTATGTGATAGAAAACTACGGTTGAGATAACCATTAGCAGCAAATATCTTAGCGTTAGTATAGAGCGTATAATGTGCTTACAGAACAATGTGCTGTCCATTATTGTATACAGAGAAGAATTTGCTTCACAATCACCAGCATATCCGCAATTAGCAAAATATAAACATTCCATTTCGTATACTTGGCATCACATCTTACCATGAAAGTAGTACACAAAGTCCAGCAATGACACCGGGATTATGTCGAAGTAATTAGAGTAATTTAGAATAGCCGAGCAGTAAAAGAAACATACAAAATATTAAATATCGGAAATAACAGTCAAAATCTTCGGAGATCGATTCTCATAATAGACGCACAATTACCCGACAGTGCAAGAAGGAGAGTACATAACTCTCCTTCTTGTAGAAGGAGAGTTGTTGGGTGTATATAAGCATGTATAATGTTTCTTAGTCCGACACCCTACAAGCCTAAACGGCTTTATGGGTTTTGAATTGTGAGGTGTCATTTAAATCATCTTAGTAGTGTAAGTGCCATAGGGTATAAGGAAATGTTCTCTATTAGAATTAATTATTTTTTTTTATACCATAGGGGGACAGACTATAGCGGGATAGAAAAGTTTGTGGGTGTTTTACTCATTTTTTTTATTGAATTGTTTCTACTATAATAATATTGAGCGAAAACTCCGTCATTAGTGATTCGATAACAGAACGCCTATTTATATTTATACTCCACAATTGTTTACCATTACATGTAATTATATTGAACCCCAGAACAGTTCACTAGTCAGAAGGTGTAAACGATATAATTATGTTTGCTCTCAAGGTGATATGTTCTATGGAAACTAGTTTTTTTTTTTTTTATAAAGAGACACTTGAATTAAATCATAAGTTATTAATATTAGTTATTATACACACATACCGGTAATTCATTGTCTTTTCAAATGATTTTTTTTATCACATAGGCAGACAGACGAAACACGTAACCGCCGTCAATGGTCAATTCAAGTGTTCCAAGTTTCGAAAAGGGGAAAGAGGAGACGTGGAGTTATACCTCCGGAAACAGCAAATTGCAAAGCAAACGTTGCTTCAAAACCGGCTTTTTGTGAGGCCGAGGTATCGCATCGGTCAAGCCGGCCCATACGTGCCCAAGCATGGCTATACCATGATAAAACTATATTGTTCTAAATGTTGGTCAAGTTCAAATTTGAAGGCTGAAGACCGCCTCTAAGGTGTAATATTTTTGTCATTTGGGAATCAATTATAACATTTTTTTATTGAATTGGTTGTACTGAATATTGGTCCCTTTTAAATTAGAAGGAGGTATTCTATCTACCTGTAAAGTATAAAATTAACATTTAATTATTTTTACATTTATATCATGGGGGGCAGACGAACAGACGGGTCACCTGATGTTAAATGACAACCGCCGTCCATGGACACCTACAACTCTAGAGTCGTAAGGGCGCTGCCCGCCTTTGAGGGTGATGAGAGATAAGGTGGGGGGAAGCCTAAGGAACCCTAGCAATTGTCTGTTGCTGCAACGGTCGAGCGATTTAATTTTTTTTTATTCGAAAGAGTATACTCCTGTATCATCCTATGTAACCAAGTCAGGATACCATCAAAGTTTATAGACAATAGTAAGGTTTTGATTTCTTTACTTTTTAAAGCTATTAAGATATTTTCTCATATCAGTTCAAGTTCAAGTCTCACTTGCTGAGCTGATGAAAGAGCAAGAGCTGAGCACATGCTGATGAAGGAAGGCTAGGAGTTAGAGGATATTTTTTTTAACTTATTTATATTACGAATGAGTATTTATAATGCACGTTTGTACGATTTAAAGGAATTACTTGATATAGGATGAAAATGTACTATATCGTTTCGTCTTTTCCTAATTACGATTATAATGGTTACTTGCGCTGCATTATAATGGGTGCTACTTTCTTTCCTTTTAAGATGTAACGATGGCGAATAATATCTATAACTTAAATGTATATGTTTTTTTTTTTTGTTATTTGTTTTACACTCAAATTAACATAAATCTTTCCTTTAATCTTTGTAAGGAGCATTAAAACTTTTTATATAAATTTAAACTTTATAATTAGTGTTCTTTCGTTCGGTATTTGATTGAAGTGTGAATAGGCAGCTAGTTACTTTAATAACACGCTCGTATATTCTATTTTTCTTTGCTCAATTTAAAGTCACTACTTGGAATTCAAATGGTGTTACCTCCCAATAAAGTCTGCATATAACATCGCATTTGTCTTCTAAAGTTTATTTAAATATATGTCATCTAACATAATCATACCGATATGTTTTATTATTAATCATACATTTTTTAAATTTGTAAATTTAAGACACTTTTTTTCTGACTATACGTTTTACGTTTTATTGAAGCCAAGATCCAAACTCAATACTTAGTAATAGTTGACAATTTAATTATACATTACCGAAATACCTGTAGCAGTTTCACTGGATATTGTTTGTCGTATTGGACTGGATATTGTATGGATATTGTTTGTCGTATTGGACTGGATATTGTATGGATGTTGTTTGTAGCGAAGACTGAATTTATTGCTCTAACAATTTCGGTTTATGGTTAAAACGATCAGCTATTGATAGTTTTAAATGAAATGTAACCAATAACAAAATAGTTTTAGTTTCAATTAGAAACATTTTTATTTATTTAGCCAATAAACAATAGGTATATTATACATACATATATGTATATATATGCTGACGCCTTGAGGCAGTGGTGAATTAAGTACCTATAGTTCGCCACCTTCGAGTATAATTTGGTCCTAATCCAGTTGTCCAAACATATTGCCGTACTGTTACCGGGCACTCCGGGACCTCCTCCGAAACCTGTCTTTTTGTTACATACGAGAATAAACTTGAAGAAATATCGAAATTGTTTTTAGAGAATTAGGAAATATATAATATTTATTGATTTTATAATTTATTGAGGTTATTATCCCTTTCTTGAATATCCCTTCTTACCTATCCCTACTTATATTATTGTATAAATGTGAATGTAAGTTTGTTTGTTACGCTTCCACGCCAAAACTACTCAATTTCACGCGAAACTTCGGTATATGGTGCAAACGATCAGCTATTGATAGTTTTAAATGAAATGTAACCAATAATAAAATAGTACTACTACTAATATTATAAATGTGAATGTAAGTTTGTTTGTTAGCTTTCACGCCAAAACTACTCAACCGATTATCATGAAACTTTGTACACATATGCTCAAAGGTATTAGGAAGGACATAGTATACTTTTTTTTTTAAATATATACCTTTAATGAGAGTTAAAAAGTATTTTGGCAGATATGATTATTCGTCAAAAAATTTAAAATCTAGCAACTTCAACGCCTTCTGCATTTAAGTAATTCAATGCGAGCGAAGCCGTGGATAAAAGCTAGTTAATAATAAAAATTGAAAGTTATATAGGAAAGCTTTCTAGGAACGTACGCTATTTCATTTCCTGATCCCAAATATAAGGATTGGCTAAAACACTTTCACTTAGATCCATGCTTTAAAGCGTTTTACAAAGAAATTTAAAAGCTTGTTAATTCTTTTTTTACCATACAGGTGGATAGACGAACGGACGGGTTTCTTGTAAGACCGTGGTGTTGCTTCGGTCATTCGTGCCTTACCATGGCTCTCCCATGGTAAGATAAATCCAAGCTATTGTAAGATTTAATCTTGAAGCAATTCAATTTAGACGCAAAGATTGGTTATTCCAAGGTATGGATATCTTGTCTTTCTGTGAGTTGTAAAAATTAAGACTGTTTGTACCAATTCGCCATGTATTAACATTTTTTTTTTATTTGTAAGCCTACCATAATGACTCCACTTTGCCTGATGGTAAGCAATAAATGGAGTCCAAGAGTGGTGGTCACCATCCTCATTGCATGTCTAGTCAATGCAGCATGGTGACCCACACTATAGCGGCCTGGTGAGATGCTTTTTCACGCCCCGCTTAAAAGACCCGGGATCAAATTGGGAAGGAAACACGTACGCTGGTAGGGAATTTTTTTTTTTTTTTTTTATAATATAGGGGGACAGACGAACAGACGGGTCACCTGATGGTAAGTGACACCGCCGTCCATGGACACTTGCAACTCAAGAGTCGCAAGTGCGCTGCCCGCCTTTGAGGGTGATGAGGGATAGGGGATGCAGGGAGCGGAGAGAAGAGAGGAGGGATGAGGAAATGGAAAAAGGACAAAGTAGATGAGGAGAGAGAAAAGGGGGGCGGGGGAATTGGGCCTCCGGAAACCTCACTCAATTCGGGGAAATGCAACGCAAGCGTTACTTCACAACCGGTTTTCTGTGAGGCCGTGGTATCGCACCGGTCGAGCCGGCCCATTCGTGCCTAAGCATGGCTCTACCACTGAATAAGAATTCCAGGCTTTCACTGATTGGCACAGGAAAGAAGAGCCAAACCGTTTCGTTCGGGATCGCATATCTTCGACTCGCAAACGGTGACTCCTCAGGCCAGCACGTGTAGTCCTGTAGAGGAAGGGAGAAGGTCTGACCAATTGGAAGAGCTCGTCAGAACACTTCCCGTGATGTAGGCGATAGAGAACTGCCATAGAGGCGACATCTCTTCGCAACTGCAGGGGCTCAAGAGACTGGGTGACCTCAGGACAGTCTATAATACGGACTGCAACCGATCGAGAGCGTCAAGCAAATACTGCGCATAGCCATCCAAAAGATGAGAGCAGTACTCCACGCAGGAGCGAACCTGGGTCTTATATAAAAGACTCGGGCGAGAAGAACCGTCTCACCTTGTTCAATACACCAAGCTTCCGCGAGGCCGCCTTAGTGACGCTCTCGATGTAATCACGCGGATTGAGATCCCGACAGATGTCCATACCCAGTATACTAAGCCTATCCTGTAGTGGCAGTTGAGTGTTCTGAAGAGTAGGAAGGCAATTATGACCCTAAGTTAAAAAATAATTCATAAGTATGAAAGCAGTGGTGCATAAAATTTACCTGCTTTTTGTTTTGATATCTACTATTACTTACATACACATACATAGTCATATTAATGTTTATATATGTATGTTATCAAACGAGTAATCAGGAGAATGTATTATATACAGTTTCGTCAAAGATATTCACTATGTGAAACTATGTTTGTAAAATTTATAGTAGGCCCACTAACAATTGCGTATTACTTACTTCTCGCGTTGTTATTAAGCATGGCTTTAGTTCCTTAGATGTAGTCAATCTTACCAAAAGGGATCATTATAACAACGTTCTTATTAAAACCACTACCTACGTAATCGGTCTCTTTAATGAATGAGAAGCTTTCGGAGTATAATCTTCTTACTCGGTCCCATCGAGATTACCGTGAAATATTATTATAATATAAATAACTCGGTAGTAGTGAACATTTTTCCAGCAATTAAAACGTTATTCACTTAGCAAAATAATCCCCTACTCCGGTATTAAGATTAAGTTGCTTTAAAAAGGTTTCAGTTTGATTACCAGTGGTTTTCGAATGCTATTCCCATATACCTATAGTATTTATTCAGTTAGATTTGTATAATTACTTTGTATTAAGTATTATTATAATAAATGTGACTTCGACATTACCAGATCATCTTCAAGACATCATCGAAAATACATTTCGATATGACTCTTAGATGTCGAAGTGTGACGTCCACTGCCGTCGCGGCTGGACTATTCCGGCCCGTAGAACACACGTGAGTAAAACAGTATATTTAAATAATTATTAATGTAACTCACGAAAGTTTTTGTTCTAGTAAGTTATTTTGTTACAAATGAAGATAATAAAGGCGCGTTAAGAAGGAAACGATATGTTTATAAAAACCTTTTTTTTTTATCGTGTGGAAACCCCCACGGGTCATTACTTCACTGGAGCCAACAGTGAAGTTGTATGTCGGACTCAAACCGACTAAAACCACACGATGTTCCGTTACCAGTTTATTGCAGAGGACCCGGGTATAACCCAAGAAGGAAGCTTCCGAGAATGTTTATAAAAAGCTACATTAAAAGTAAAACAGTATTGTGCCTATATGTACACTTTACAACAATTTTTATTCTTGACATCATCATATTACTCCTAAATACAGTCTGGGATTGATTGAATTTATTGACAGTCCTTTGCATAAAAAATTAAAATAAAAAAAAGTTAAATGTCGTACGAACAGAACTGGAAACTTCTTACCAGCAAATGAACAGCAGACTTATTGCCTACGCACTGCCTATGGAAACGATATATTATACTCTGTGTAAGAAAATACAAAAAACAAATATCAACGTGGGGGCCATGATTCGGCACGTATGGGCCGGCTCGATCGGAGTATTACCACGGCCTCATAAAAAAACTGGCCGTTAAATAATGCTTGTATTGTGCGACCGACTGAGTGAGGTTACCGAAGGTCCAATCCTAGGTGGGTTGGACCTTCCCCTTTTCCCTTTCTTTTTTTTCTTAACCTAAAACAGCACTATTGTGACTCTTGAATTGCAAGTTATTATGGGCGGTGGGTGTCACCGGCAGTTACCAATAGGAAGGTCTGCTCGTTTGTCCATCTATACTATAAAAAAGGTATACCTTATAATACTAAAAAACCTAAAGTACAGAACACAACAGAACATCTCAGAACATGGAAAACAAAGCATAATTTGTAAGGATACATCTGTATAAAAGTTTCTTACGACGTTTATAACGGCTATATGTCTAAAATAAAGAGAATAGTTCTACCATCAATTTAATATATTATTACTCTCGAGAACTCGTGGTAGTATCTGAGTCTATAAAACACCTATTTTAAAGCGAAGTCCCACGCAATTCTTGTCATTGCCCGTCGTACCACCTGCTCCACCAGATTTTAACGTTGGCTTATTACAAGTTGTTCATAAAGTACTGAAACGACTAGAACGCCGAACGGCTACAGCCAAACGACTTCAAAGTCGTTCGCGACTTACGCTGTCAAAATCTTTTGCGTTGTAATATTATTTTGTTATGTTGAAAAGTGTTATTTTCATTGGACGTACTGTACGTGATTAGATTCGTATATGTTTTAGAATTAAATCAACGTGTACTAAACTATATACAAATAAGAGTACAGCATAGTGTACTATACTACTTTTGAATTTCTTAAAACTAATACAGAATCAGAGAAACTGATGCATACTGAAAAAATCTTTACTAAATATCATCATCATTATTGTTTAGCCTATCGCAGTCCATTGCTGGACATAAGCCTCTCCTTACATGCGCCATAGCACCAGGTCACAATATACATAGTAATATATAAACCAGTACTACAATAAACACATGCATTATTCATTAGAGACAGCTTCCAACATAGTTTCATACAGTTAAAAGTCATTACCAACAGTTAAGTAACAACACGGCTAGGGATTTAATCTATATCATACACAATAAATAAACATATCTAAGTAAAACACAAAACTTGATACATTATTAGTTTTGACCTTATTAAATTGTTGGTTATCTGTTTAAATATTTATGTCGTTCACTTCTTCTTATTATGCCAAACGACTTCTGACAGTAGCAATACTTTCATATCAACTTATTTATTTATATTTGTATTGCACATCATTACAGTATTGTATATTGCAGATTTATTACTTGTTTTCGTAAAGAGCATCTGGGATTCGATTCATCTATAATCTCTATTATTTTTTTTCCATAACGTTTGCTAATGCCACGAAATGACACAGCTAGAGGTCGATTTTGCAAACTAAGATGATAGACAGAGACAACTTTTAGTGTTCAGCTCTAATTCTGAAATATGCCTTCTATTCCTTACCTTGCTCCTTACCTCCTTACCTTGTCGTTCTGCCTACCCTGTACGGAAATAAGGCGCATATGTATAAATGTGCTGTTAAATTGATAACCAGAACATTCGAGATCGCGATCAACCGGTACAACCATCGCTTTGTAATCTCACATCAAATCTAATAAAGAAATTAATTAAGAGAGTTCCATGATAACGTTAAAACACAATTTAATTTTCAACCTGTAAGACGAGGTGAAACTTAATATTCGAAGAATTCTATGCAGTTTAATTGTGATTAAAATCCGTTGCTAAACGTACGCGACGTCATAAAAATAGCTTATTAAAAATATAATTAATGTATATCTAGCTTTTAAGATAAATTTATATAATCATTTATAATTCTTGCCTACTTGGACTAGTTGTCAGTGATCCTGTCTTCTGAGCTGCGGGTAGTAGGTTTAATTCCCTTACGGGACACACAACACATCCACAAACAGTTTAAAGGGTACGTGTGCTCTTTGCGTCCGTTTTGTCAATGTTTGACGAGTCCTCTACACAGGAATCATTCTGCGGAAAAATTAAATTAGAAACTCATTTATTCATAATTATTTTTTAATATTATTATATATATTTATAGCAATAATTATTACGATACGATCTCTGATACCCTGATACTCTGTATTATAAGTAAGTAAAAGGTAAGTAAAATGCCGGCTTATTTGTCTCTCACATTCCTAACTTTAATTGCCATCCATTTGTTCGTTTTATAGCCGATACAAAGATCCAGGCATTCATAATTGCCAACAACGAAATTACGAAACACACAATTTATTGAGTAATAATTCTAAGGATCCCGACATTGCGTAACGTTCAGCTCACACTTGTAGACGCGATGCGTCCAAGCGATATTTATACGACCGTAGAACGCCAGAGTTTTAAAAGCTCTATCTCATATTAACTTGCCAAAATTTATTTTCATGCACACACATAAATAGGTACATACTCCCACACGCAGAGGTATGTTTTATGTATTCCAAAAATCAATTATTCATAATTGAACAGTTTAAGTACAAGTCTAGATAGAATGAGTGTGTGTGTGTGTGTCTAACGAGACTATTTTTTAAAAAATATAATATAAATAATATTTTTTAAACCTTAGTAAATAATAAAATTAATTTGCCATATTTTTATAGAGATAACATTATGATCCCCCTTTTTTTTATCGTGTGGAAACCCAAACGGGTCATCATCTTACTGGGACCAGTAGGGTGGTATGTTTGACTCGAACCGACTAAAACCACGTAGTGTTCCGTCACATAGTCCTATTGCCGGGGTCTCAGGTGTACCCTTGAAAGGAAATCCCTGTGCACCCCGGCAGACTTGTTCGTCTTGGGCCTGCTTTTGCTAGAGCGGCGGATAGCCCTATCCGTCGCCCTCAGGCCAGCGCTTATGGAGGCCGGAAATCAGCTAGCGCTGTCCGGCGTCTGGTGCGTCTTCTGTGGAAAGGGGAGCAATAGACCTCTCTCGTTCCCTTTCCACCACCTCTTTGGCGAGCATCACCTCCTCGCAAAACGAACCCCACGCACTCTCACTGGAGACCATGGACATAATCATGGTCTCCAACGAGAGACCATCCCCTGTGGAACCCCCTGATTAGCTCCTGAAAACCTCTTATCCATTTTCTTCTTTAAAAAAACTACCACCAATTGCTTTTCCTCTTAATTGCCTTTAGTAACGTTTTCCTTAGTAAAATATGAGCCAACACTAATGACGCCAGGGGTTTGCTATTGTGAAAGTAGGCAAAATTATTCGCTAGTGAGGAAACTATTCAAATGAATCAGAGCCTATTTATTGAGTTGGGTAAATACTCTGTGACAATGGGTGCTATTTCGCTGCGAGTCGTTGTGTTAATAATCGTTATTTCCTATAGGTATATTGTATGAGCACATATATATTATTATTTATTTAAATTGCTTATCTGTGTGGAAATAACATCGTGATCGGTCTAGTAGTAGTAGTAAAAAAAAAAACAATCTTTCGAATTTCGAAATGCCCGTATGAAAATTGAAATAAAGTTTCAAACACTTGCCTAAAAATATTAGATTCTCATACGTATGCACAGAAACGGCTTATCTTGAAATAGTAAATAGCTCCATACAAACAAAGACAATCCAGCTCAACTAGATTGCTACCAAGGCTTCCATTAGCGCTCGCTGTGCATCGGTTAGGTAAACCAATTCTGGTAATTCTCTACATCCACAACAGTGGTGTGTTAAGTGCTTGCCGGCTGGACTCTCACGTTTTACATTGTACCGATAAAGACAGTGGAGGTAGTTGTATCTTCGTATTTCTTAAGTTGTGTTTAGGTGTTACTTAAATGTTTATCACCTATACAATGTTTTGAGACAACAAAAACAAAACAAAAATAGACAATACTAACAATATCTCTGGCTTAGACATTCTTGTGAGAGTACGTGAGGTCCTGGAGTCTTCCTTCTTAGGGTATTTTCGATTCCCTTGCAATGGACCCATCGCGTGGTTAGTCAGTCCAATTTAGTTAGTCGGTTCAATTCTGACGCACCTTTCTTTTTTGTGTGTGTATGTGGAAATCCTCCTGGACTATCTTCCGCCGGGGACATCAGCGTAGGGGTGTGCCAGACTTGACCGGCTAAAACCACTCTTCCTCGTACCTGCTGCCGAGGGCCTCGGGAACACGACATTCTTCCGCGGCCAACAGGTGACTGTCCGGAGCCGACCCCATCTCGTTTTGAAGGGGGAAAGGTTCTACTCCCCTCACCATCACTCATTGAGGGAGGTGTTCGGAACACTACACGCCTGCAACCTCGGACCTGAACCTGAACTAAACGATTGGAGCAGTGGAATGTACCCCAAGTACGTACCCTTGGGTCCTATTGCGGAAGCTGGAATTAGGCATTGTCGGCCCTCCTCCGACGTCCGGGGCATCGTCTGCGGATGGAGAAGTTAGTCGTGTTTTCCTTCTCCCTTTCCGCAGCCCATTTCTGTGTCATAATAGTTTCACAGAAGGTGACCATTGCATCCCATGACCTCTCGCTCCCAACCATGGCGCCCACAAGCGCTGTTAGAGGGAGGTCAATCCCTATCTGTTACTAAGGCACGGCGCAGCTCTTCCCAAGCAGTAAACTCTTATCCCGTATGCTCTTATTGCAATTGACGCAGTAGTGGCACCAAATTCCGACAATCCATCTCACCCTTAGCTCCGGTGTATTGATGACCCGTGGGGGTTTTCAAACGAAAAAAAGAAGATGGATATTCTTGCGTATATATTTCTTGAACGTATTTTTATAGAAAGTTCTGTATTTCTTATTATTCATTTAATTAATTAGGCTTCTTACCTACATCAACTTTTTTCTAATATTTATGAAACTCAGTTTGTGTCTGATGATGTATTGTATTAAGTACTAGAAATAATTTAGTATTTTTGACACACTCGTTTTCTATATCACAACCGAGTACATATCTACTTTCTAAACCACATTAGGTACCTCACGTCGTCCGCTATCTTCAAAGAAAATCCAGCGTCAAATGAACCCAGAGTGTAACAAAGACTGTCAATTGCACAGAATCACGTACAAGTATGATCTCTGATCAAATTGCTGCCAGTTCCGTTATTACTCTACGGCGAAGGGTTATTCCAGTAACGTTTTTTTTTTAAATAATAATCAAAGATAGAGAAATTGAATAAGAATTTTGTTTCTCTTGTTTAATAATGTTATGTAATTTTTTTTCCTTAAAGCAAATCCTCAAAGTGTTTTGTCTACTAGTGTCTTTTCTACTAGTTATCACACCAGTTTTCAATTAAATCTATTGAAATATGTACAAAAACAAAGTGTATTTCATATACGCAAAAAAAAACAAATAAACTCTTGTTAAAATTTATTGAAATAAAGCATTTGCAACTTTATTCACCTGATAAACTTTTAGTGTTGTTTGCTGTAGAGTTCACAATTTCCCAGTTAAGATGGATGCTATTTAAATAGCAATCTGCTTTCTTGAGCTCCTGAAATGTTTAGCTATTATGAATATGATTCAATTTTCTATAAAAAAATATGAAAATAATGTATCAAACAATGTTACACTGTGAAAAACACAAAGCTTAACAAATTGTTAAGCTCACAGTACATTTCAGCGCAAGCTTTTGTTACTGCTTACCCCACAATGCTGCTTAAAGACATCACGTAGCAGAATAGCTCCACGATACGTGCCAGGCATACTGAACCTTTTGTAGCGTTACACCTGACGTCCGGCTGTATGCTTCGAATAAACATATTGCATTGAGAAGCCTTGTAGGATGTGGCTTTACAAAATATATCGAGGGTTCGACAAAGCAGTAGAAATAACAAAATATATATTGATACTATAATAATGGTTTTCGTTTCTATATTTACGAAAATTATTCTTCTTTTCTGCCAATATTGCTATTCTAATTAACATAACCAAATTCTTGGACCATGCTGCATTGACTAGACATGCAATGAGGATGGTGACCACCACTTTTTGACTCCACCTATTGCTTTCCATCAGGCAAAGTGGAGTCACTATGGTAGGCTAATATAAAAAAAAAAAAAAAAAAAAAAACTATAGATATTGGCAGGCCTTGGCGACTTTTAGTATCTACAGGTTTTTATTAACCTCTTAAATTGATTTAAAAGCTACTTCTTACGCATGAATACATTTATCATAAATAAGAGATATATCGATACCACTAATGAAATTACAAACTTAATAAAAAGTGTTGTCTGTTGGGAGAAGTAATAATTAATTTTGTTTGAAAATAAAACAACAAATATAGAATAAGTTGTACTATCATAAACAATTAAAGTACAAGGCAGACGGTGTCAAAGGATATCGACAAAGTTTTTACCAATGTAAACATTGATAAAATATATTAGCTACATCCAAGATTATGTTAAAAAATAAAAACACAAAGCCGAGCTTCCCTGGAGTATCGTCTGGACTATTATATAGCACTGATTTTATCCTTTCAATATGAAAGAAATCCCATCCTAAGTGTTGGAACAAAGTCGGTTAGTACAAAGTTTCCGTAGGGACCATGTATCGGATAAACGAAGCGATTTCAAGATGGCGGTAATAAAATGTTTAACTTTTTGAGTTGGATTAGGGAATATTTGCTTTCTAAGAGATCCTAGTTAGAGTAGATTTGAAAAAAAAAAATAGTCGATATCAAGTAACTCGTCTATCTCTTTCTATCTTGCGATACGAAATGTTCAGTTTGTATGCTATCCGATGCTGTTAGAGAACCTAACAAGCTAAGTTAACTAGTACTAGTGATACATGTTTCTTGTACATTGTAGCCACGAGATGTATAAAATTACGCAACCAAATTAAAATATCAAGTAACAAACAACCAGTTAGTTGGAGTTCGAGTATGCGACTTTGACGTCCTCGAGCGATAGTTTATACTTCCAAATCTATCCGTATATTATACGGCCTTCCAAAATATTCGTATAATATATCTACATATATCCCTTACAATATATTCCCAATTAAAATTAATGTACTTAAATTAACCAATTAAAAAGTACGTTTATTATACATTAGTAGGACGAAATTATAATTGGCAAAATGTGGTAAACTACGTATTTGCCAACCATCTTATCAATGACTGAATATAAAGAAAAATGTAAAATATACACGACAAAAATTAACACTTATGGTTTCACTTTTGTATAAAAAGCGTTTACAAGATTTTACATGCCATTACTGACTAACCTTTATACACTATTATAATAAAACATTTTAAACAGACCTTTCCATAAAAATTGTGATCATTATTGACGTCGTCCCCAGCCTTCAAAATACGAACCTATAAGATTAGCATCGGAGGCGACAGAATAAAGAATATCCTTTACTTGCAAGCTTGCGGAATAAAAATTGAGGGTTTAATAGCGGTCTGAAGCGTACAAGTTAAGACTGTTGATTTATTAAATGGAGTTTTATTTAAGAAATCGAAGAAAATATACCCATATTCGATGAGTAATGTATGTATAGGGAAAGAAAACCAAGCAAGAAAGTTTTAATAAACGAATGCAGGGAAGTTGTTTTGTCTGTGAAGGCTTTCTGGGTATCCTTTATACATCAAAACACTTGAACATTTTTTTTTTATAAATTTGATGGACTTTTTATAAGTATATAGAACTATAATTGACTTTAAAAAAGTTGACACTTGGCGGCACTCTCAGCGATAAGGCCGCCCATTGTGCACATCACGTTCTATAATTAATTTTAAGCAATAAATGTGTATTTGGTGTACAATAAAGATTACTCTTATCATATCTTAATCTTATCTTAAAATCGCTTAACATACATAAAACAAGAATATGTGTATAGATAGTCCAACACAGAAACTCTTCCTTTTTTAGGCTATAAATAAAAATAGCTCTAGGAACGACATAAAATCATGTAACTTCATATGGATGAAGTCACTACACTAAAAAGGTATAATTTAAAATAAATATTCATAACGTTTCCATTTTAACCCTTATTTCTGAGGGATGATTTTTGCCCCGTGATAATGTACACCTTTAAACAGAAACCTGGTTTCCTTCAAGGAGGAAATAAGTATTGTACAACTATTGTAGTATTTTATATCACTAGAAGTTCACCTAGAGCCACCAATTAAACGATTTGAATAGAAGGCTACCACATATAGGCGTTTTGAGTATCAATAGTTTCCTATTAATGTTAATGGTTTTAAATTCATAAATATAATTATAAATAGCCTCTGTATTGTTTTTCATTTATCAGAAATTATTTTATATTTTTAATTGCGGCATACAGATTTATCGGAATAAAGTACATTGTCTCCTTAAACTTTGAAATAAATAAATATATATGCATTCTATTAATCATTGAGGATAGTTAAATCTTGCAGCGTTGAAATCCTATTTTGTTAAAAAACTGTAATTAAATTTTGTTGTTTGTAAGCTTTGAATGAGCACAACTTTATAATAAGGTACCATCCGATAAAAAAATGTGGGCATATTTAACATACATATACAAAATAAAACTATTAGAATAATCTGCTTCTTATCTCAAAATGAGCTCTCAAATAAATAAATAACTAAAAACCACTAAATTACCAAATAAATACATATTAAGTGTACCTATGTATTTTCTATATTTTTTTTTGGCTCATTATTCTTGATTATTGTAGGTGGCGAAAAGTGGGCATCACAGACGTTACGATCTACCATGGAAAGGAATTTGAAAAACTACTATTACTTTGAACAAATAATTTTAAGCGGGGCGTGAAAAAGCATCTCACCAGGCCGCCATAGTGTGGGTCACCATGCTGCATTGACTAGACATGCAATGTGGATGGTGACCACCACTCTTGGACTCCATTTGTTGCTTGCCATCAGGCAAAGTGGAGTCATTATGGTAGGCTTACAAATAAAAAAAGAAAAAAAAAGTGGTAGGCGTAATGTGGACATAATACGCGTCTCACTATTTCCAAAAAACTATTTTCAACAGTAAATAGTTAGGTACTCATTAAAATAACATTTTTCCATTCCGCAGTTCCCGCATTTTTGCAAACCAAATGCAGAATTGCAGAAAGTAGGTACTAAAAGTTACCTAGACATCGTTTCCAGTACAACGACGTGTAATGTTTTCTACGTGAATGTAACTAAATATCTTAGGATTCGATCTACGAAACGACAGACTGATACTATTTGTAGAGTGGCTAGGTATACGTATGATTCAGGATTTTTTTATTAAACAATGTCTGGAAATTCCTAGTAGATAGTGCTCAAGCCATTCTCACGTCATGACGGAGAATCAGCACAAGTAGCATGAAGATATTTCTTTAATAAAGATGTTTCATTTTATATATGTATATAAAAGTACCTATTGCTGAGGTCATAACATTTACCATGGTTACCCACAAAGCAAAACATTTATTAATATTTTTTTACCTAAACATGGCTCTCCCACGTCAAAAAATTACAATAGCGTCTTACTAGGTATAATTAAATACACATGTGTTATTTCATGTCGATAAGCGTCATTCTCTAGTTGTCCAAAAAAAAAAAAAAAATATTTTCTGATGGCATTACTAAAGCTCAGTTCAAACTTAAAGAAGACGAAAAATTCTGTGACAGTACTAAGCCCTGTTCTTCACTAACTACCGCAGCACAAGTTGCGATAAATGTCACGTACAGGAAAGCGTTACGTTAGCATGAATTTTACGCACGCATGGCCACCCTACATCGCATCGACTGTAGCGAAACACAGAGATGTGTCCCGCCTTTCATAAATCACGAGGGCATCCTACATAACGACTCTGCAAGTTGGGGCCGCTAAAATGTTAGATTGCAGTCAGTTTTGTGTAACCATGCAATAATATACATAATTAAAAGAATTAGAATAGTCATAAAATTAGAGTTAGCTTTTAGCCTATGTTGAGCAGTGGACTGTAGTAAGCAAATTTATTGATTGATTGATATTATGGAGATTTATAAGGAAAATACTGATATCTATCTCTGTAAATCAACAAAAAATTAAGATCCAGTCAATTTCATTATTTTTCATTCGCTTGAGCGCGCTTCCATCTCCTGTCACAGAAACATTTTAATTGTTATACCATTAGAATAGTTAACAGTTGTTTAACTATTCACCAACAACAAGTGATATTGTACCTAACCTGTTGAGAGAAAGATACCCTCGATCACTAACCACTGGTTCTGACTGCTGAGCTAGTTCAATTCTTACCCTACTATGGGTTGAGTACGATAATTATTATTAATGAGTGTAATTTATTTATAATAGGTCTTCTGCGTATTAAGAAACTAGTACCCGAGTAAGTTTATTATTAGTTCAGCTACCGTAGTAAAAACTCTGTTTTGTTTGGGAACATGGGACCGTACGATGGGTGCCTGGAGTTATTCTTATCTTTGAAACTTGTACTGGGTTCAGGAATAGTTTCTTATTCAATTTTAGATAGATACATAGATTAAACATTTTTTGTCCTAATAAGAGAGAATTCAATTTTGTACATACATATAGTTATAAACTACAGATTTTTTACAATTGGCGGCCTAATCGCGTTTTGCGATCTCTTCCAGAAAACCGATGCATGGAAAGGGAGCTATATTATAAAAGGAGTTGCGGAGTTTAATTAATTGAGAATATTACCAAATTAAGTTTATTACCTACTCATATATACTTTTTATTCATACATGTATATATCTAGATAAACATATAAATAAAATGGCTGGCCACTCCACCGTGTTGTTCACGGTGGAGTGGCCAGCCCATCTCTTCCCGGTGGTGTCGTAAAAGGTGACTAAGGGATTGGACTGTTATCTATCAGACAGTATATATACAGTCATACAGTCCTGGTTGACGGCAATAGGCTTGCTCCCGTTTAGTGGAACGTATGGTCCTTACGCCTTTTGCCCCGTATATTGAGTATATACGTATATTGAACGTTTACGGATTACGTTATTACGTTAGTAATATTACGTTAGTGGAGCCAAATTCTAATTGGCAAAATGTGGATGTTTAATACACCTCTACCTACCCCTTATAGGATATAGGCGTGAGCGTATGTACATATGTATATATAAATACCTAAAACACATATTAGAAATGCGTGGTATCAAGCAAGCAAGCAATAGTCCTTTATTAATATTGCAAAATTGGATTTTATTTTTCGTTTCTAATGGGCCATTCCATTGATCGCCTGTACGGAGACAAACGTGTCCACAGCATGTCATGGCATTTTCAATTTCAAGTTCTCCAAAGACTTAAGGATCCTCGGGAGATGTATTTAAATTATTCTATGAGACAAAGAGGTGTGTTAGGATTAAAAAATATACACACAATAGTCAATGTATGTTAATATTCCATGAATTGGTATGGTGAATTGGTAACCAGTTGAGGTTATTCCAAAATTCAGGAACGTATTCAAATTTATGAACACCAAAAATTTACCTTATACCAAAATTTTGAACTCAAGGTTTTAGTGAGATCCGAATAACTGTCATACCATAATAGATTTCGGAAAAAAGCGTCATTTTATGACCTGCCCGTGGTGACTTTATTTGACTTTCCACTGTACATAAATTTCCCTAGACATTTTGTGAATTAAAAAGCTAAATTTAAGTGGTTCGTCAGTTTCTATAGTAACGCCGTTCTAAGCACTCAGCTTTTGAATGTTATGAATAATCTTCGTGCTACAGTACAAAGCTGTGCATATGATGTATCAAGGTTTAATATATATGTATATATAGGTATCATAACAACATATTTTTATTGCGAGAAAAACTGATACGAGAGTTTTTTTTTTATACTATAGGGGGACAGACGAACAGACGGGTCACCTGATGGTAAGTTACACCGCCGTCCATGGACACTTGCAACTCAAGGAGGGATGAGGAGGGATGAGGAGATGGGGAAGAGGAGAAAGGAGATGGGGGGAGAGAAAAGGGGCTAGGGGGAAGTGGGCCTCCGGAAACCTCACGCGATTCGTGGAAATGCAACGCAAGCGTTACTTCACAACCGGTTTTCTGTGAGGCCGTGGTATCGCACCGGTCGAGCCGGCCCATTCGTGCCTAAGCATGGCTCTACCACTGAAATGATGAAATGAGAGTATGAAAAACATGTTTGAAAATTGAAATAATGTAATATTTTATTCTAATTTGTAGTAGCTGCCAGACTCATCCTAATATTTACATACTTATATACCTTATAAGAAGATCCTACTTAATAAATGTATTGTATGTAATGTATGAAACCGCTTTGTTACGTAACGCGTTACGGCGCCAGACTGCCTGGCTTCCCTTTCTCTCACACATACGGCAGCGGTAGTTTAAGTTATCACTTCTGTCGGGCGTCGCGAGACGCACACTTTTTTTTTATAATAATTAATTACTCATGACATTCTTACATTAATTTTATTTCTCGTTTTTGTTCTGCTTTGTTATGTATTATGAATAGTATAACTAGAATTTTAAACTGTCTAAAACGTTATCTAAAAGTGTATTTTAGAAATTCGTAGCTTAAAAATTCTAATTTTATTTATTGCACCTGGCATACGTACGTTAGTTACTTTTACAGAGCAATATGTTCTAGAAATAACATTAGTGACAATATACGGAACAATAAGAACGTCATGTTACGAACCCTTTAGTTGTATTTACTACTACTACTACGCAATTACTGATATAACACCAGGGCACTATAATTACGTATGGTTTATATTTCATTGTTACAATTATGTGCTATCCTCTGAAAGTCAGAGTTTCTTTCTTTCTTTTTATTTGTGCGTTAGACTAGATGCGACGACTTAACTAAAAGGCTCACATTCTCATTCAACATGCATGCACATTCAATGATCCTGTTGTAATTGCAGTCTACAGAATTGTAAACATAAACATTTTTCAAAAAAAAATAGAACACAATCATAGGTTTTAATTAAGTTTCAAATTCAATTAAAATTAAAAATTACAACTATATATGTACATGTTCTCACACCTACATATATCCTCGAAAGAATAGGGAATCAAAAGCTCATATTTTTCCAATTACAATTTATAATTTAGTCAAACTTTTTTGTGTTAACGTGTTGAAATCCGCAAGCGTATGCTGAGCCGAGTCTAACTGCGGTCGCGGTAGTGGCAGGCCGGATTAAGTTCCCTCCTAGCAACCGAGTCTTTTAAATAATTTATTCAGTATTTCTTGAAGTGTTGTAAGGATTCTAACCATACCCCTTGCATCCACAACTGTTCAGGTATTAGAAAGTAATTGTGGAATAAAAAAACTCACATACAAAAACCTTGAAAACAAAACAGTTATTTTTTGGTTATTTGTGTAACAATAGGCCTCCAACGACTTTGTCCCGCGAGTTTAGATACAACTTCAGCTCCGAAACTATCTAACATAGGGTCGTTGTTGCTTCTTGAACACATAGCAGGAAGTATTATTTTAACTGTACTGTAACACGACCAAGATAAACAAGCGGCACTTTAGAAACGCCTGAAACTAAACAGGCTTTCCCAATACACGCATTTATATTTCATATCAATCATTGTATTTTTATAGTGTATGTGTGTGTATTGCATGTCCGAAATTATAATTCTTAATCTTTATGTATTTTATAATGACACTAGCGGACCCAACAGACGTTGTCCTGCATGATATTTCAAGCGATTAGTATCAATATAGATAAATAACCTAGATATCGACTGCAGCGCCATCTGCCGGGCTGATTTGTGAATCTAAACCATTCCCAGATCCCCTTGAACACACACAAAAAATTTCATCAAAATCCGTCCAGTCGTTTGAGAGTAGTTCAGTGACATACACACTCACAGAAGAATTATATATATAAAGATATTAGTAGGTAGAATTCAGCAAGACGTAAACAAAGAGCACTTAATAGGATTAAATTAAATGATCAATTTCATATCACTTACGTATTATTCCAATAATGCCTAAAAAGCCATTATACATACAACAGAACACGTGTAGGACTCATTATTATACACGAGTACTCTTCAGCAGTAAAGTTTAAAGTAACTTGGAAAGCAAGTTGTGATAACCTTTTTGCCTAGAATTTTACCCTTATAAATTATTTGGCAAAAGAACTTTAACTTTTATAACAGTATATATATTGTGTAGTATGTTTCCGAACATATTCGTATATCCGTTAAATGGCCGCCTTTTCCCCAGCGGACGTAAACGTACCGATATGGGTACAGTTGGCGACGTGTTTATATAAATATTTTAGACTATTATAGCCGAGGCGAGCTTCTGTCGCGACGCATTCTTGTCATTTAGATAAGTGGTTATTGTTTTTGAAGAGAACTTTGTGAAAGTGCCGAATATAATTGTTTTTCTTAGGAATAGAATAATCTGGTTTTTAGTTTGTTTTGTAGTAGGTACTTGGAGGAGTGTGACATCTTATCTAGATAATTGACATCATCACCTTAAAATCTATGGTTTTAACTTTTCGACGTTCGACCTTCTCCCTTCCTCTACAGGACTACACGTGCTGGCCTGAGGATCACCGTTTGAGCGTCGAAAATATACGTACCCGAACGAAATGGTTTGGCTCTTCTCTCCTGTGCCGATCAGTGAAAGCCTGGAACTCCCTACCAGCGCACTTGTTTCCATCCCACTTTGATCCCAGGTCTTTTAAGCGGGGCGTGAAAAAGCATCTCACCAGGCCCCCATAGTGTGGGTCACCATGCTGCATTGACTAGACATGGAATGAGGATGGTAACCACCACTCTTTGACTCCACTTATTGTTTTCCATCAGGCAAAGTGGAGTCCCTATGGTAGGCTAATGTAAAAAAAATATGTAAATTAAGGTATGCGTTTGAGTGTATTTTTGTGAACAAGTTCATTTGTAAACGTTAGGTAAATTTCAATCTCCGAGATTTTATTTTTCCCAATTCATATTTTAGACTATATTTATACCTTGGGGAATCGAATATACGTCTTCTTTTGATGAGCAGTCAGGATCTTAAGCTTAAAAATTCATGGTTTAAGATAACACGGTATCACCTGAATGTCTGACTCAAATATAAATATATAATTCTATATGATACTATACTCGAAATTAATGTATTTCTTTTTTTTTTTATTAACTTTCAGGAACAATCGTTGATTTCCCTTGAAGTTCTACACAACTGTAATATATAGCACTCATATCAGAGCAAAGTAAACAATCGACTACGTTCAATTTACCGCCCTTGTCAAGGTCGTGATGAGGCCGACGCCCGAACGGACCCGACTGTTGTCATGACAACGCCCGGGAGATAACCTCTCAAGCCCTCAAAGAGTGATAACATTTGATTTTTGCACAATAAAGTTAAGAGGCCTAAAATTACCCTTGATATTTCAGTTTGATCATTTTTGAGTTAGACTTTTGGGGAAAAGGATGTTATCTCTTTGAAGGGTACGTTATATAAAAAAAAAAACCTTACAAGCGGGGTCCTTTACTTTTATTGTGTTATTAGTTCAACAACTTTTTAATTAAGCTGTTAATAGATGAATTGGAATTCGGGTTATATCGGTTTACAAAAGAGCTTGTAAATATTACTAAGATATTTAATAAATTCGGACTGAACACATAATTTTGGTAATAATTACTCATAGTAAGTGTCTTGGGTTAAACATACTTTTTCAGATACTTACTATGAAAAATACAGATAAAGACACCTACTTAATGTAGTAACATCATCATTTCCACTTGTTGTTACCCTTAGCACGTACAAGCGACTCGAGATCCAAATGGTACACGATTCGTTTGATATTAAGCTCTGCTAATAAAGCACAAAGAAGTAGTAAAAATTGGCAGGAATCTTTACAAAACTGTCCTTTTGTGAGAAAGGTCTTTTTTACCCTATTAAATTAATTACCCATGACCAGGGTAGGCGCTCTTTGGATGAAGCCTTGATAAAGCAGTGCATGGCGATATGCTAATGAAGATGGAGTAGTTATTGAATTTCTAGAAAATCCAACTGAAACTAGCTGTTAGATCCAGCCATAGTCAGGTCAAACTAAGCTATATTTTATTGCCGAATTACAATAGCTACGAAAAATCTCTGTTAAAACTGAAGTTAGAGAATATGGACGACGCTTTTCTCGGTCGACTGCTAGGCCAAGAGAATAACATGTATAAGGTTCTAACATAGGAGGCATTACTAGTATTTTAGGTACCTTTTTATGATTCAGATTTCATAAGCTACATCGTTTTTTTTTCATTTCCTTTTGTTAATATTCATGTATGAGTATACAAATAAAGTCTATAGTAAAGGGAATCCCGCTTCATCAACTTCTAAAAGTCAACGCTTCATAGATCTCAACTTTGGACCCAAAGGAGCTTAATAGTAAACACACAGCTACCGACAGCTACCTTCCTTTCTCACAAATGTTGTTTTCAAACAAGCTGTCTCTCGGGGCTGGTACTAACAGATAAACTTCTCGCGCTCCAATATGTTTAAATATAAGAAAAATATGAGAAACTGACAAGACAGTTCTAATCGAGTTTTATCCCAATGACAGAGAGATCGTACACGATATCTCAATATCATATAATGTTAAAGGTACAATGTAATACCTAATATTGTTTTTTTTTAATTTTCTAATATTTTAATACCTTTCCTTTGTTTGGAAAACCCCCACGGGTCATCACCTCACCGGGGCCTTACGGTGAGATGGTATGTCGGACTCGAACCGAATAAAACCACACAGTGTTCTGGCATAGAGTCTTCTGGCCGTGTGCACATTATTCTATTACCTAACTTTATGTATATTAAACTGAAGTTCAAAGATTTTGTTCATTAGTTTCTACATAAAAGTCTTATTTCTCTGGTCAAATATTTTTTTTAGTCAATGACCTAGAGGCTCAAATATCATCGAATAGGTGTGATTTTGTTCTATACTATTCATACAAAATAGTTTATCTTTGTTATTATTCTTGGCAAATGTGAAAATATTTTGTGAAGATAAATCAGAAGGTCCCAAGAAGTAATCATAAGTGCCATAAATTTAATTCCTAAAAAACATACGTAAATTAATTATGGATGGTTGAGAAGGTGTTTAGAAGTGAATTTAATACAAGCTATATATAAAAATAAATATGCTAACTATAAAATTACCATACATAAATATAACAACCATACTATACACTAAAAGCATGTACACACACAAACAAACTTTCTCAAAATTAACATTAATAAGTTTTGAAGAAAGGAGTACGATATCATATACAATTTTTATTAACTTACTCCCATTTTAAATAACAGTCGTTTCCTCGAAAACAGTGTTGTGCTTTTATCAGTTACTGTAGCTATGCGATGCTCTTTACGCTGTGAAATACGCGCCTGGAGCGTAGCTGGAAATGCAGAAGGAAGTTTATGTCAGGGAAAATAATATGCTGCGTAATATTAATGCAGAATATAGTTCTATCTGGTTTCTTTAGTTCCATTGAGATTATAATTTATGATGTATGTATTTAATTTGTTTATTATCGACTGTTAAACTATTTTATTCCGTGATAATAACTATCACGCAATGTTTGTAGAACGATATTTAAAAATCTGCCTTACCTATGGTCAAAAGCTGGGTATGATGATTAAAATGTCTAAATGTTCAGAGAGATGAATAATCTGTTAGAATTCTTAAATCATCCCAAGTGACACTGGCTAGTTAAAAAGTAAGTGTTTTTTTGGTTCTTCAATAGAGAGTTTTCGTAGGGTCTTTGACATTTGAAATTAGTTAATTAAATAGACAAGCTCTGACTTATCAGCGCATCAGCCCGTTCAAGTTACATCATATGCAAACCCCCTTGAGGTATTGTTTATACTCCCCAATCTATCCATATACAATATCTCTTACATTGCCTCTTTCCTGCATTTCATTTTCAAAATTTGCCTATTGAGTTTCCGAAATGCCCAGTTGTAGGTAATAAGCCTGCCCCCTATTATGTATTTGGAAGTAAATTATAGTCGGCATAATGAGATAATAACGAGATGAGATTTGATAAACCTTTATCCACTCCTTCGGGAAAGAGGTATGCAGCTGTAATAGACAATGGTAGAGTCATGCTTAGGCATGAATGGGCCGGCTCGAGCGGTGCGATACAACGGCCTCACAGAAATCCGTTTGTGAAATAACGCTTGCGTCGCATTTCCCCGAAATGAGTGAGGTTTCCGGGGGCCCAAATCCCCCTCTCCTCTTTCTTCTCGCCTCATCCCTCCTCTCCTCTTTTCTATATACTAATCCCCTCTCCTCTTTCCCATATCCTAATCCCCGTCTCTTCTTTTCCCTACCCGCATCCCCCTATTCCTCATCACCCTCAAAGGCGGGCAGCGCACTAATGACTCTTGAGTTGCAGGTGTCTATGGACGGCAGTCACTTACCATCAGGTGACCCGTCTGTTCATTTTGTCCCCCTATAGTATAAAAAAAAAAATACAGCTGTGACAGTTAGTAGATAGCTAATACCTTAGGCCATAGATAAAAATATCAAAACATTCAGTTTACAAATATTGTTAACAATCCTAGAAAGCTTTATTTTTAAAGCTGCAATAATAACCCATTGTCAGTTTGCCGATAATGTCACACTCCTAAGAACAGGACCAAAGACAAAGTTGGCAATGTGCCAACATAAACAAATAACTTAAAATAAAAGTGAGATACTGTTATTCAGAACTCGTTTGTTGTTACAAATAAGGCAAATATTTGCAATACAGCGTTTTAAGAATTTAAGCTTCATAAAATGAATATAATCCTCATTGTATCATATAACGCAGTTCTCTTCCGAGAATACTGCTATTGAATTTACTGATTCATAAATTCAAAAGGAGACTATTTCTCGGTAAATTTCTTTGTAGTGCCCTTATAAGAAGGAAAGATTCTGAGGACACGATCTGCCATTATTTTATACAGCTAAGTCGATAGATTTGCACGTAACCTGTACTGCTTGTTACAGTCTCACTAAACATTTGAATTGCCAGCCTGAAATTTTCATGTTTTACCATTGTATTTGATAGTCTACCATGTATAGACATATAATATATATAGAACTACCATTGGGAAATATGTCTACTTATTTTCCAATATGGCTAAAGGATGGATTATTGGACACCTGCAACTCAAGTGTCGTAAGTGCGCGGGCTGCCTCTGATGGTTATGAGGGAAGGGAGAAGTGGGGAGTAGAAAAAAAAAGGAGGTGATAGAAAAGAGAACGGAGAGGAGGGATAAGGGCAGAGGAAGGAGAAGATGAGAAGTTGGGCCGGCGAAAACTTCACTAATCTCGGGGAAATGCAACGCAAGCGTTGCTAAACAAACGCTTTTCTGTGAGGCCGTGGTATTGCTCCACACGAGCTGGTGTCTACGTAGAAAAATTAACAGCACCAGGCTTAGTTGCTTCATAGGCGTAACATAGCGAAGTAATGCTATTAGAATAAGCTACGAAGAGATCGATAGTAATACTTTTATTTAAAAAATTACATATTAAAGAAGCGTGTATCCTGGTTAAATATTTAGCTGTTAGTTATGTTTATTTGCGAAGTTATGTTTTCTGACTTTCTTTCTAAACACTGATACCGATTTCCGCTAGAAGTCATATAAACTTGCTATGTTTTTAAAAGGAATACTGCTTAGAGCTTTTGCTTTCCAAACTTTTATGCCTTAGGGCCATACTGAGTACTGAAATAAGTTCCGAGGGCCAAAACCGTTTTTATTTTTCCACCTTTATCTGTAATTTCTAGCTAAATTTGTTGCCAAGTACGCTTGCTAAAATCAGTTATTTCAATTCACATAACAGTAGTAGTCTCTCACTTTACCCGCTGACAGTTAGCGGCTAACTACTAACAGATGACCTTACTAGTGTTAAATATTCGTGAATAATCTTACTGGTTCGAGAAAGTTCTGGTTTAGTCTCACTCTACTCACTTCGAGGTGGCAGTAATTGGATTATAAATAGTCTAGCGGTACCACAGCAAGTTAATCTGCCTGGGAAAGGCGAAGGGATCGAATATCTGTTGTGAAATAAAGTAGTCTGTAAGCCCATATAATTGACATCTTCAAAACACATCGCCTGTACGTAACAGTGTTCTGATTTGACTTTTTGTTTTAAGAATGACATTTTAATATGGAAATAAAAAAAAATGGAGGGAATGCAGAACGTTCAATGATCAATGAAACTTTAAATATCTTGTCATTGAGTAAGGTAATAAAGTGCTATGTTTGATTGGCAATAAACCATAGCTGTTCTCAAAGAATGTAATATCAAAAGGCATTATAAAAAGAAACATTTACAAAATTACGCAAAATATAAAGGACAGACTTTTTTTTAAGATTTAAACCGTTCTTTGAAATCGCAGCAATGTTTATTTACGAGAGTCAATGCTGAGAGAGGTTACAAGTCATGCCAGCTTTTGCGTTACTCTTGAAATCGCAAAACGTGGAAAACCGTTTACTAATGGAGAAGTTACTTAATTAGTCGCCAAAGGCTGTGTAATTACAATCGCCGAAAAAAATTGTTCCGAATGGTGAATTTATTTGAAAGTGTTAGTTTATCGGCAAAAACTAAAATGAAAATAAAAATAGTAAATGGTTGTGCAGCTTCTCCCTGATTTATACAATAATATCAAATCGTTTTGGCAGAAAATAATAATATTCCAATCACAACTACGAAGCAAAGATTTCGACATTAAAAAAAATTAAAATTAATCGCTACTAAAACTAAGTTTCCCGACAATTTTACAATCGAAACTTTGAACTCCTTAAATTTAAATTTTTTGACGTTACTCAGATTTTGATAGCCTTGTTAATTCAATTTTTTTTTACATTATTTATTTTTTACATCCTTTTAATATTGATATTGAAACCTTTGTACCGGAACCTCAAATGGAAATTATTGATTAACAGTGCAGTGATTTAATTAAGAACTCATCTTTGTTGGAATTTTATGAGACTTCAACTGGAACAATTTGATAATTTGCATAAATTTACTGGTGGACTATTTTTTTTTATATCATAGAGAGACAGATGTACAGACGGGTAAGTCACCTGCTGGTTAGTAACAACGGCCTTCCGTGATGAGGGATGGGGTACTGAGGAGAGGGGAAAGAGGAGAACGTACGGTACCCGCTTATCACTCAGACGGCCATCGCGCGTTGTGGCCTTCGCAGGATGGCGATATTTTGGGCTGACAGATTGCCTGCCCACACTAGAGCTTCGTAGAGCGCTATAGACCATACGATCCCTGTATACAATTTTCGGCAGAATGTATTGGGCCCCCCTAAGTTTTGCAAGAGTGCCACCGCAGCACACAACAGTCTGCGGCCAGCTGCCGAAAGTGCCGACCAAAGTCCCATCGGCTATTGAGGATGAGTCCCAGGTACTTACAACGTGTGCTCGATGCCGATGCGGACGCTTCCCACCACGATATAAAATGAAAAATGTGTAATGCCACCATGTTTTTTAATTATTGGTACAAGTAAAATAGATCCACAACTACAAACTATTGTGGATGGAAAATCACGATTACATAAACCTCATTAATGTTATTTACAAAAGGACAAGCCGCAGTTTCAATCGCGTTTGGTTTTCCAGTAAGTTCTTAGCTAGCAAATAAAGCCGATTTATTATTAATCTACATTTTTTTAAAACATATTACAGCATCAATATTACAAACCATCCATTAGAGCATACTTGTTAGCTAAAAGAGAAGTCAACAATTCTCCAGATCTACATTAAGTTTTTCTAATTAAAAGTTTTATAAAGGAAGTACTACTCTAACTAGAAATGAGTTCCGTCTTATTTACTTCGAAGTAGCTTTACTCTGTAATTGACAAGGACTAAAACGATTATCGATATTTGTGTAGTTTTTTATTTAGGTACTAAGCTGCTGCCATCAGTAAGAGGCGGCCAAGTTTGCCGGGGTTACAGGGTTTTCGCTTCTAGGGTATACCTGAAGTCCCGGCTACAAGACGGAATGACGGAACACTGTGTGTTTTTAATCGGTTCAAGTCCAAGTCTTACCGGCCCGCGGGGGTTTCCAAACAAAAAAAAAAGGTACTATAGCAGTAAATTTGACGGTACTCTACCGTCAACGTGTTAAAATTAATTAAGAATTCACCTTTTTAATTAAAATATATCAAAAAGAGAGTATATATGATAATAAGTTTATTCCGGAAACAAAGAATATTCTTTATTTCATACTGTCAACAAATTGCAGCTGAAAACAATATATAGATGACGGCCTTGTCGCTAAAAGCGATCTCTATCAGAAAACCAAGTATGGAGATATAATAACAAAATTATTAAATGAAACAAGTAGTTAATGGCGCAAAATTATAGACAATAGCTTCATATACAGAAAGATATATATAAATGCATGTAAAGAGTGTATACAGTTATTCAGTTGAGATAATATGGTTTTACAAAGGAATCGCGTAAATATCATTGCAGTGACAGGTAAAAAGAAAACAATTTTTATGTGTGTATAATCATATATAATGCAATGGCCTTGCCAATGTCTGAAATGCCAAAATACTGTTACATAATCAAAAATTCTAAATGTTGAAGCCCAGAAAGGTTCTGTAAGTCTCGCTTCACACACACACTATAAGAAAGTGTTTCAGTCAATAAACGCGGGTCAAAAAATCTTGATAAAAAGCAACTAATCTAATTAAAAATCTAATAACTTGGATTGACTAACATATTAAAATCTTATTGCATTTGATAGGCTATTGCTCTTGAGGAAGGCTATAATGCTGTTTAACATCACGTTTCGACCGTTAGGAGTGGAGCAGTTACCTAGGACTTGAGCGATCTTTTCTATCTTTTTCTTTTTAAAAAGACTCTATTGCATTGGGATTGATTCCTATATCGCGGGGGACTTTATAAACATTCAAATAACTGACGCGAAGAACATACACACTCAGAACAACAATTTGAGGCTTACACAAAGTATTGTTTCTTGTAGAGATCGAACCCACAACACTCGACGTGGCAATGGCAAGGTAACCACTTAAACCACTGATTATCTGTGCACTCACATTTGATAAAACAGCTAATCCAGCTGAAGAGATTTGTTGTTCCTTAAGGAGGCTAGATCTGGAACCAGAAGGATTCAAAAATTTACATTATTTTTGTATTCAATAGAGTATTTATAGAAGAATAATATAGATAAAACTAAAACATCATGCTACAGAATTTTGGAGAAGATCAGTGTTCATAAACACAGGTGAAACTACGGGGAGTGGCTAGTAACTTCCAAAACTAAAATACTCCTAACATTAATCTGTTGGGAGTTACTATGATTGATTAACGCCTACGCCTCTAAATAGTTCGCTCGATGTTACACGTTAAATGTAACAGTAAAAACCTAAACACATTTGAAACGGTGACAAGTCAAGTGGCCAGCCATAAACACCTCTCCGCCATCAAGTAAGCGTGGCGGTGAAACAGGGTCAAGTACGCCGTGAGAAATGTGTTACGGCCCTGTATCTACGGGCATGTCAAGATACTCACTTATACGACATCTAAATAAATAAATACTTGTGAAGTTCCGTATTTTTAGCTATATTAATGTATGAGCCTGTAAGAAGTTCACAGTAATAATACATATAGTACATTTACGAGTATAACCACATGCTTCTTCGACAGCATATCGACTGTGGCAAAATAAACATTTTGAGTTAGTTTGATGACTTTCAATGTTTCTTCTATATAAGTCTGTTAGTATTTTAACTTACGTAGTATGTATTTGTATGTATATTGTGCTCTGTATTTAAGTTTACGATTTTAATTATACTCCTGTCAGTCGGTGTAGTCTTTGTCTGTGTAAAGACTGATTCTCAGAAAATCACCAAGGCATTAAGTCCGCATTGTGCAATGCTTTTGCAGAAAGTAATAAATAAAAAAAATATAGGGGTATTTTTTTATAAGCAGGAAGAATTATAAAAGAATTACCCCTATGTTGACTTCATATAGGAGAAATATTAGAAATTAAATTGAGTAAAATCTGAGGGTGACAAAATTTTTATATTTTACTACTCAAATGTTTTTTGTATAAGAATTCAATACATATTTTGGTAATTATTAGGTTGGCAACTAATAAAACCTCCATCTTTGTGCACACATTTATTTATTTATTTTTTAAGTATACAAAATCAAATTATTTCTTAAGTATATAAGCACCGTCATTTTCTATTACCTGTCGCCAACGCGTTGGCAGAGACATAATGCCTTCCTCGTAGAAGTTTTTAGGCTTTTGATCAAAAAAGGTGGTTAGGTCACTTTTAAGCTGGTCTTCATTTTAAAATTTTTTATCTGCTAAGTAGTGGGCTAGAGAACGAAATAGATGATAATCTGAGAGCATAATAGATGAATAAACTGGAGAGTACGGTGGATGAGGAAGGACAGCCCAGCCAAGCGAAAGTAATTTTTCACGAGTCGCGTTTGCTACATGTGTTCGAGCGTTATCGTGCAAAAAGTATACTTTATTTTATCCAGTTGGTCACAATAAATATTGGCCGTGATTGTAGTATTAGATGGCAACAGCTCCCAGTATATAATTTCGTTTATTCCCCACCACACACTTAAAAGAACTTTTTTACTCGTGTCAGATTTTGCGTCGGTACTCCTGCTTCTCCAGGTCCAAGTCACTGGCGCTTACGCGAAACATTTATGTACATAACCCACTTTTCATCATCCGTTATTACGTCCCGCAGCCACTCATTGGTAGAAAGTAAGTAAGTAAGTAGGTAAGTAGTTCCATGCACACGTTAGCTCTCTTCTGAAGTTGAAACGGCACCAACTCATGTGGCAAACAAACTGAATATTTCCAGGTCTTTTCTAAAGTTGTTTTTCTACTTCAGTATGAAAACATTGAAGCTGCTCCGCCAGACAACGTGAAGTGAACCTCTGATCCATTTCTATGAGTCTTTTTAACTCATCTACATCTATTGTAGGAGGTCGTCCTGGATGACGCTCATCAGATAGGTCATAATTTCCGCCCTCAAATCTTCTGAACCAATGTTTGGTTGTATCGTAAGAGAGCACGCCTTCTCCCATCGTTGCACATATATTGCGCACTGCTTCAGTCGCTTTGCGACCTAAGCGAAATTTGTGAAGTAAAAGCAGCCGAAGTTCTCTACCAGAAATATCTATAATTTACTGTAGTTTTACTATTCGAGACCCAGTTGTCAACTGATCTGTCATTCAACTCTTGCTTTATTTATATACTATTCCAAGAAATTCGAGGTAGTTCTATAACGTTTTAGAAACTGATCGAAAAAAGTGGCGGGTTTATTAGTTGCCAACCTAATAGTTTCATTAAAGTATTGTTCTGTGCCTGGGTGTTCTTCTTGTTCGTTATAGAAATTAATGCAAGTGTGGCAGTTGCTCTTATACCATAAGGGCATGAGGACCGCAGGTTTTGCTCTCTCGAGCGTTAATAGAGTGTGTTCTGAAAGAGACAGTAGACTATTTGAATACCTCGCATAGTACTACAATGATAGCAAAACAATAGAAAAGATAAGGTCTAGAGAATAACAATACATTTCCATTATTTAATATTTGCGGAATTATTATTAGCAATAATAATTTCTATTATACATATTACGTATTACCCGTACCTACTGAACCAGACTAACAAAAACACAATGGGCCACTACGACCACAGTTATTTAGTTATAATAGAACATGATAAAATCAGTAATAATAGTGGTAATTTTGGCCTGTCCATTATGGCCTAATAACAGAAGCCTCAAATAATCTGCCGCTAATGACTACGTTTACATGAAGCGAGATAGCGACGTGTTTGTCTTAACAATACCAGATTGTTCGTTGGATAAAGGGATCAGATTACTGATAAATTAGCTGGTAGTGGTATTTACTCGAATTTCAGAGTAAAGATACTTAAACATCAACTAACTTTTTGTTACTAAAGACTGTTATTTATTAAAAAGGCAACTCGCTCATTAGAAAGTCCTGTGTCTCGAGGGGCTTTACAGACAAAAATAGTTTTGGTGATCGGTTTTGAATAATAAACTATATTTTAAAAGAAAAAACACTACTACTCTCTCCAGGGCTAAAATCCTTTAAAGTCTAAATCTAAACAAGTTATTTGTTTTAGCAGAGTGTGGGTAAGTCTACTGGATTAAGTTTTAACATGTCCAATTTAAAAAAAAACGCTTTCTTAGCTGTGACTGTAAAACAGTATTCATATTAAAAATAATACTACTATTCCTGATACCTTGAAATCACCATGTTTGTTGGTGCTCTACGCAGCTTTGGTATTAAAACATTTAAATATTTTGATTTTGACTCTTTCGAATTTCTTTCTGTTTAACGTGTGTTCTAAATTTGAAATGGATTGATTGGTAATTTAAATGAAACAACTAAAATTATTTTTAGGTGTTTCTCTGAAACAACTAAAATTATTTTTAGTTGTTTTATTTTAATAACGATCTGAGTTTATATTTTTTAGTTGCTAAGCAAACCTATAATTGTTACAGTTTTAATAAGACTTACATTTGATCCAAAATCAAACTAAGTCGGTCAATGTTTTTCGAACGCAATTATCTTAACAACTTTTCCAATGATAATAAGTCGACTAGGTAAAACTCCTAAGATTCACGTTTCCTTATTTCATTATTTTCACCTTATTCGAGAATACGATTTTCTTTTCGCAAACGAGCGGAATCAGCGCGAAACTGATTTAAGAGTAATGATTGCTCGCTCAAGTATTCACTCAATTTCACAAATCGGACCCATCCTAATTGGAGAGAGGTCATAGTGAGAAAGTCCTGGGGCCCCCAAAACAGCGACTAAATTTAAGAAAATTTATATATCTTCTTTCTTCTTCTTTAAATATATAATTCTACTATATGTGTGTATGTCACAGAACTCCTCTTAATCGGCTGGACCGATTTGAATGAATTTTTGAAGTGAAAACTTCTTTTAGCGCGGTACGCATATTTTTAGATGAGATAAAATCTATGGACTCGCGACACCGTTACGAGATGCATGTCCAATCAACGCAATATTAGCATAACGACATATAACAGTAGAATTAATGCGGTATTCACGAGATATCTAAATAACTTCGAATCAAAATTGTTTATTTCCTATTTTAGTTACCATGAACCTATAGTTTCTATTTTAGATTGTAATAATTTTAATGATAATGATGATGATACAAGAGTTGTCGAAATTGTTAACGATGATTCATAAGAGAATATTAAATGTATTATAAAGTTTCTAATAATTAATAAAATACAATTCATAAATAAAATTAAATTCATTACCCATTAACCCATAAACCTAGTACCCATCTAAAAAATGTCTAACGCGCCAAAATAAGTTTTCACTTCTGTCGGCACTCCCGGAGTACATATTTTTTTATGCGTTTGGGTGGCGCCCTGGATGGTTTAGATTTACAAATCAGCTCAAAAGATGGCGCTGCAGTCGGTATCTTGGTTATTTATCTATTCTGCAACTAACCTTACCGGAGCTAATGGGTAAGGTAGTATGTCCGACTCGACCCGACTAAAACAACACAGTGTTCCGGCATAGAGGCTTCTGTCACTTAATTGCCTACTGAATTAAAATATATAAACTTATAATCGAAACTTATACTCCACAGAAATCTTGTAGGTTTTATGAACAGTAACTAACTATTGTCCAAAACGTCTAGTTGCTACTAGTGTTTATATTTTAACAGTAACAAACATTAGTCAACAAATTTCATATAAAATTATTCATTCTTCAATACTCACAAGTAGTTGTGTTTTTTTTTTAATTTATTGGGGGACAGATGAACAGACGGGTCACCTGATGGTAAGTGACAACCACCGTCCATGGACGAACTCAAGAGTCGTAAGTGCGCTGACCGCTTTGAGAGCGATGAGGGGTGGCGGCTGCGGGGAGGGGAAAGATGAGAGAAGAGATGAGGAGATGGGAAAGAGAAGAGGGGGGATGAGGGGAGAGGAAAGAGGACAGAGGGAAATTGGGTCTCCGAAAACCTCACTATGTATGTACATTGTTATGTAGTCTTTGGAGCTCGTTTACGCTACTCGGTACTGAGATATTTCAACAGTAACACCATTTGCTAAATTGGAGAATAGAAACCCAACGCTTACATGCAAATAAACGCCTACTCATTTCAATTCGAACTAATTTAGAAGTCTAATTCAAAAACTGATTTTTATATTCCTTTGGTGTAATTTCAGATCGATCTTATCCACAAATATTGTTTCCATTAAAATAAAAAAATCCAGGTAGTACCTACTCGCGTATTTCTTGACCTCAATCGATAGTCAGAAGGTTTCAAATAATCCTATCTCGAAGAACAGAAAGAATAAAGGAAAGCCGTGATTCAAGCTTTAATCAATTAAGAAATAAATTTACAGAATTTTGGCAAATGCAAAACTAAGTTTGAATGTGAGTTTGTTTTTCGATAAGTTGGATACACTTTTGTTATTGTTGAAACCTAGCAAGGGATTTTCCTGATTATTTTTTTACGAATTACTGACAGTGGATTCATGCAAAAGTAACCAATATGTTCAATTTCATAAATACATTTCTCCTAAATAATCTATTACTAAAATAACATTTACATACACTTTATTTTATTTTTTATTTCACTACAAATTATGTACACTTTTAATACAGTTAATTTAAAATGATATATTTAATTTAAAATAATCAACAGTAATATTTACTATAGTTATATAGTAGAAATACTGAGTAGAAAATGTTATATTTATAAGGTAATGCTAATGATTTAAAGATGAATAATAAAAATATTTCAAAAGTTTTTTTGAAACGTCTGAATAGACCAAACAGTAGAAAGATAGATAGAATTTTATTTTTTGAACACCAGTCACAGAATAAATTAGAGAATAAAACACTACAGTCACCTGATGGTGGTGTAATCTACCCTATAATATCGCCTTAACTTCTATTTTAACGTTCACTATAAGAATCAGCTCAATGAGCGTTTGCGCTATGCAAAACATGTAAAGCTTAGCTAAGTTTGCACAAGTTAAATCTATAAAAGCTTTTATTGATCTCGCTAGAGAAAATTACGGAGATCCGATGTAACATTTATATAAAGCAGGCCACTCTCTATAATGACCATTAATTGTTGCTAATATGTTAGGAATTCAAATAACATTAGATCAAAGATCAATCTCTTATGAGCGCATGGTAATACAGTACTTAATATTTAAAAAAGAAGGAGATACAGCTCACATTCGCCGAGTATGTTTCTTTGTGTGTTTTTGCTGAATTGGTTAAAGTTTACTGAACTCTCTGTAGCAGCTCGATCCGATTGAATTGTTTGAACAATATTTTTAGTTAAGCTGCATTCGAAGGATATTATAGGATAGGATAAAATGAAATTGTAAGTATAAATTACAAACAACTCTAGAAAATCTTATCGCTCTAGAAATATCAACATACAAGAAATTTTCTAGAGCACTTTGTTTCAATGCTTTATACATTATTTTTCATACATACGATATTTTTCAATCATATTGGTTGTTGTTTAATAATAATATTTAATAAATACTTTATTGTATCAGGTAACAACTGATAGGATACCAATGTATATTAAATAGAAACGATACACAAATTCATGTTTGGCAAAGACAAATTAAGTTCTAAGGAGAACAAAAATTAATAACCTTAAGACTGTACACAGGTCAGAAGCCGTTCTACGCCACGTCATTAATTTCAATAGTAAATCGCCGTTATGGGTGATTACAGTTTGCCGTAAAGTATTCTTTAATACCTTAGGCCTTCGTCCATCAGTTCACGATGATAGGCTGATTATGATGATTAATTCCACAACGTTTTGTTGATATAAATACATATTACTTTTAAATTATTGGTATACTTACATATTCTTTGCATTTTATTTTCTTATTATATATATAAGATTATTCCCTAGATTATGTTATTATTTCTTTAGTGCATATAGAAGTCGCCGTAGTTAAAAGTATATTGCTGACTTGAAATTTTATTCATGGTTAAGCCTACGTGGATGGTATTTTTTAATAAACAACGTTTTTCTCAAATATATATGTTTCCTACCTATTTCATGTTTTATCCCATGCTAGAGCTAATATTTGTGGCAAAAAGATTGTGACTACTCGTATTTCCATAAAGCTTTCCTTTCATCTTTTTTTTTTTTTTAGTAAACGTAATCGGTTTTTGTTTCGATAAAATAGATTATTCCTTGTCTGTCTACAGTTTGTATAAGTTATATAAAATTCATTATGCCATTGTAAACAAAAAGTCATTTTAAAAAGGCGATAGCAATCAGTTTTACATAATCAGTAACTCTAGTTGAACACAGGATGAAGTCGTTTTGGTCATTTAATTCAGCAGTTAGTTGACAGTACAGGCGACATTCGGGATGTGTGTGAGTGTTTTTATTTTTTTTACCGGACTTGACCATCTGCTTAGTAGGTGACAACGCCATGCCGTGGGCTTTGGAGGGGCTTTGATCTCTTTAAGACGTCAGACGTCGAGTTGCGGATATTAGGCCGCGTAAACCAATAAACCAAACCAATTCCCCCTTTTATATCGGAGAGGCGTTCCCCTTTCATACCGGGAACACGTCGCGCCTTTACACAAACTTGTTTTATTATTTTCTTTTAAAAGTATTTTAGTAAATTGTGTTCATTATGTTTTTTAATATAAAATAGTTGGAATTTACTTTAATCTGAGTTTTTCGTTAGATGAAATTTAAACTATACAAAAAAATATTCGCTGCAATAAAACATTTTATAACTTTATGTCTGCAATTTTAATTTATTTATATTATATAATACAAGATAGTTTTAATTTTGTGATAAGGCTACGACAATAAAGCGCGCACGTATGTACATCATGCGAAACAGAGGAATGTTACAATTGACGCAAACACAAGGGTACAGACCCCGTCTATCGACCCATAATAGACCTCGCAAATTAAATTCCTTAGCGGGATTACGTTGATATATACGATTTTGGACTATCTGAGTGAGGTTTAGCTTACATTTAAGTATTATACATATTTCAAATTAATAACTACTCGTAACATCAATACAGAAATGACGTTTATCCTGTGTGAAGATAAAAACAAATCCTTAGTAGATGAGATAAGATCACAAGATAATGATTCCTGCGTTTAATGTCACAGCTCTGTAAGTAGGCGTCGTAGCATAATGTAGTATACACACATCCGCTCACGGCTATATCCCCTAAGGGGAAGGCAGAAGTGTGTTAAACACCCACATTTGCCAATTAGCATCTGGTCCCACTAACGTAACAGGGTACCGTAATAGTACCTGATATTTTGTAGTCTATATTATATCTCTCTAAATACTTTATCCATCCAATACGAAAATATGTTTTTTTTTTATCCAGCTGGTGGTTCCAGACAGCACTTTTAAGCAAATAAAAAGAACTATTCGTATTTATTATATAAGTATAGATAGTATATGATGATTTTTATAGGGGGACAGATGAACAGGCGCGTTACCTGATGCTAAGTGACAACCGCCGTCCATGGATACCTCCAACTCAAGAGTCGTAAGAGAGCTGCCCGTCTTTGAGGGTGATAAGGGAAAAGAGTTGAGGGGTAGTTTGGCGTCCGGTTCTCTCACTCACTCGACAATACAATGCAAGCTTTGTTCTTTGTCTACGGTTTTTTCTGTGAAGCAGAGGTATTACTCCGGTCTCTCCTTCGGATAATTACGAAATGACATACTAAGTAAAAATATTTGTGTATTGGCAATCTATTGGGATGTATAATTTACTTAAAATAAATTATAATATACTTTTAAAATACCAGATAAAAGTAAATAATGTGTTACAAAAATTGTACTTCAAAATATCATGTTTTTTTTTTATATTTTAATAATGAGGGTAAGTGTTATTTACCACAACACGGGTCTCCAAACCATTTACAAAATTAACGGTAATCAAAATTTTAAATATTTTATCTGTATGTCATTCGACCACAAACAATACTTTTATTGTCTGTGAGAATAATCTATGCGATTGACTGACTGAACGCTTCCCTCATTCAGTGGAGCAGGTTACTCACATTCAGAGCTGTAAACTTAAAATAAAACCCTGTCAAATCGAACAATATCAGGGGCTGTTATCAATTTTGTAGCAAATTTTCGCCGTTAAACATTTAAAATAAATTTATTTTTCTTTCAGGTTAATCTGTTATCAGTTGTTGTTAAAAGTTGTCTCTCCAAAATATCAAACTTTCATAGTAGCGAAAATTTTTTTTCTAAATTCTGATGGAAGTAAATTTAATATTTTTTCGTACTTAAATACTGATTAAATACTTTTTGTTTAGTTAAAATATATGTCAGAATACCAGCAAAAATTAGAGCTACGTGTACATACCATCATTATGCTGATAACTTATTCCCTTTAAAGGTAGGCACAGACGGTAAAACGCAATTTGCTCGATCGTGATATACAACTTTCGCCTCTTCCATATTCATACATATGGCGATGATATATTATTTATTTGTATTTAAATATTATAAATATATTGTAATATTATACAGGTAATATAAATGTGTAATTAAAATAAAATTATGCTGTTAGTGTCGAAGTGACTTGAGCAATACTAGTACAAAAAAAGCGGTAGTTACCCACATTTTTCAATATAAAAAAATATAGTAACGGTTCATTTATAAAATGACACAAACTAAAATATCGAAACCCAAATTTAAAATCCTACAATATTAGGATCATTCATACATTAGAAACTTGACCATAATCTTCAACAACCTAATAAAACCTTCACATTTCTCAAATATCCGTCAATTGCGTTTTCTCCTAGTCTACTAGGTCCCGAATATCGGCTGTACTGTCAATTAATTGCTCAATTAAATAGCCAAAACGAATAGGCACTGGAAATTCAACTGTGGAGATTTCCATACACATAACGTAATCTTGAAAATAGTATGTTTACCTCCAAGAAAAAAAAAGAATAAGAAGCTAATAAAAATTGTTATTTATTTTAATATACGGTTTTACTTACGTGTGTATTTCGGGGATGCCCGACTAGTATCGGTCTCGACAGGAGGCCTTTTTCAAGGAGTAAGTCATCCAGCGGCGACGGTACCGGACGATACAAAATCCACACGTGAGTAAAACCGTACATTTAAATAAATGTGAATCTAATTCACATAAAAATAGTTATGTCTGAAAGTAATGTGTTTATATCAACAAAGCGTTACGGAATGCTCATTTACAAACTGTATACACCCAATGCTATGTACTCTGGCAAACTCAAATTTTTGACGTGGCTTAGAATCCTGACCTGCATTCACTCTCAAGGGGACCGATTATTCTTCTCCTCGGAGCGTAAAAACCTCTAGAGAGCACAAGCAGGTGTGTTAATATGTCTCCGCGAAACATGAGTTTCTTCATCGTTTCTATTTAATATTCATTCATCTTCTAACAGTAGTCATATAATACAATAAAGTATGTTTAAAATATTCTATATTTTTAGGAATGAGTATAAGTAACTATGGTGTGGGTTTGTAATAGTACTTCGTCAGTTGACTCCTGTTAAAGATACCAGATATCCGCATTCCCTCCTAAAAATTCAAAGAACATAATAAAACTAGTTTTAGGTCAACTCAGAGTCGGATAAAACTAGTTTTAGGTCAACTCAGAGTCAGATAAAACTAGTTTTAGGTCAACTCAGAGTCAAATAAAACTAGTTTTAGCTCTAGTACTTGAGAACTGTACTTTTTCTAAATGTATGTACATATGTCCTTTTCTGAACCCCTTTTTTCGTCTGATAACCTCGTAGATTGTGGATGAGAGCAATCGACTATGCGTAGCACAATACAAGTCTGATATTGATTATTTTATATATTTTAACGGGTTTTTTGTAGCTATTTAAATTGGTACTTTCAAAAATTTTAATATTTACATAAGTATTTTTAACGTTCACTGTGTTGGCAAATATGATAATCATCGTGAAATTGATGATTAAAATTCCTATTTATTTTCGCATATAGGTGCCTTTTTTTTTTAAATTTAATAGCATCTCAAATTTCAATGAATGAACTTCTTTTAAATAAAATGGATATAGCAAATATATTTCTTAGATGAAGTTCGCAGATATTGAAATGCAGTTGAAATTTTACCGCAATATCGTCTGCGGAAAATCACTTATCGCTTTATTGATTTCAACCAGGCCAGATGCTTAACAGACAAGAAACTTTTGCAGCAATTTTTTTTTTTTTTTGTTCTATAATATGCTCATTATACGCCTTTGAGTTCAAACATGTTCACCAGTGTTAATACTGTATTCAGTAATGTATATAATTTTAGGTTTCTGATAACTATTACTTTCTGTATCCTCATGAAGTCGTCGTGGAGGGGCTTGCGTGGGACCCATGCCGGATTGGCCTAGAGTGAGACGCCAGACCAAGCGGGATACCTGGCGGAGTCTGACATGGACTTCCGCGCATCGAATGAATAACGAGCTCGATGTGTACTTACCCTGACTCTGAGTGGGCAGCCTAGGAACTAGTCTTTTGCTGCCCTTGCCGAAAGATCGTAAGGAGAGGCAGGATCATGTCTTAATAAACCTGTCTTAATAAATATCTGAATATTAAGAATGACTGACAGATTACGCTTCTAACCCCAAGTGAGCATCAGTCTAGGCTAGCAGTAGGGTAGAGTCTAGGGTACCTAGCCTCACCTCGCAGGATCTGCGTAGCAGACCGCCGCCGGTATACCAGGTACCGGAGGCTACGCTAACGCCCCTTTAAAGCAGTTTTTATTAAGGACACTCTATGATTGACCATCATGCTCGTTAGAGCTCTGGCGAAGGATTCATTACGCGGGGTGAGGGTGTCTTGGCGGTATATCTCCATTTTGATTTACTTCCTCATATTTTTGGGCCTATAGGGCCGTTATATACCCTGGTCGTGATGGTTAGGGTCGGCGAGAGACGTCGCGTGGTGTTCCAAAGGGTTCAGTCTTCGGTCCGCTCCTGTGGAACATCAGTTATGATTGGGTCCTGCGTTGTGCTCGTCTTTATGGCATCGATATCACTTGTTATGCCGACGACACGCTTGTGATAGCGCGCGTAAGCAAAACGCACTAACAGGCAATCTTGGCGATGGCTGACGTCTTGAATAGGCGAAGGGCATCATTAAGGAGCTTCCACCCCGTCAACAAAACGAAAGGAAGATAACTATTACGGCAATGGCGTTTTGGAAGAATTCTTAAATCCCCAAGGTAGTCTAATACATGTTTACCGCTTATTTATATGCCTCTATTAATCTAAAGCAGGGGTTATCTATATGTTCTGCATTTATTTCTCGCAAGCCTTAACCATTTATTGCTCAGTGTGCAGGTATCTCTAGAAGTTCAACCTTCAATTATGTGACGATGTTGTTAATGAGCTCTTGTTTCTACAATGCAACCTGTTTTGGTCTATTTTGCGTGAATATTATGACTTTATCGATATTACATCGTGTTTTGGCTAAATAATTCTATTAATATTCACTATCAAATTGGTTGAGGCTTTCGCGGCCGATTGATGACTCGTTGGCTTTATTCGGGTCTAAAGGCCGTCGTATGTTGGAATTGCTTCCTAACGTTTCGCTAGCACGAGTGGCCAGCTTCTTCAGAGGTCCTTCCATCTCCGATACTGGATGCAGACTGACGATTCCTCCTGCGCGTGTTGTATTTATACTGGTGGGTAGGTGGTGGGGGTGGGGGCGGGGCTTGTGGTGGGGGTTGCGGCGTGGCTTGTTTCGCTTCGGCTGTTCTCGGGGTATCGTTCGGCATGATTCGGGTGCTCCTAAGGATCGGGTTCCAAATCTGGTTGAGCCTAAGGGTTTCCTCCTTCCTGTTGAAATTATTTGGATGTTTGTGGATCTCGATTGCCTCCCTGACTAGTCTGCTGTGATAGCCGTTGGTGGACGCTAGCAACCTAGAGCTTTCAAATTGTATCCTGTGGTCCCCGTTCCCCAGTGCGTGTTCAGCTACTGCAGACTTCTCAGTTCGTCCTAACCGGCAGCTTGCTTTATGTTCCTTGAGTCTCGTTCCCATTGATCTTTTGGTCGTTCCAATATAAACCTTACCGCATGAACCGGGTATGCGGTAGACTCCAGCCGCTGAAAGTGGGTCTCTTTTGTCCTTCGTCGACCTGATGATCTGTTGGATCTTCTTGGTTGGCCTGAAGATTGTTTTGATTTCATGTTTCCTCAGAACTCTGCCAATCCTATCTGTGACTCTTGGAACATATGGGAGATAGGCTTGAGAGGTGGTGGGTCGCTGTTTTGTTTCCCGTGGCCTTGATGATCTTAAGCTCATTGATTTGGTGATTTTCTCCTTACTGTAGCCATTTGCCTCGAACGCAGTTTTGAGGTGTTCAAGTTCTGCCTGGAGGCTCTCCGGTTCGCAAATCCTACGAGCTCGTTCCGTCAGGGTTCTTATGACTCCATACTTTTGGCTCGGGTGATGGTTGGAGAGGGCATGCAGATATCTATCTGTATGTGTTGGTTTTCGGTAGAAAAAACGGGGTAACAAGCTAGGGCACACAGTCTACCGAAAACCAACACATACAGATAGATATCTGCATGCCCTCTCCAACCATCACCCGAGCCAAAAGTATGGAGTCATAAGAACCCTGACGGAACGAGCTCGTAGGATTTGCGAACCGGAGAGCCTCCAGGCAGAACTTGAACACCTCAAAACTGCGTTCGAGGCAAATGGCTACAGTAAGGAGAAAATCACCAAATCAATGAGCTTAAGATCATCAAGGCCACGGGAAACAAAACAGCGACCCACCACCTCTCAAGCCTATCTCCCATATGTTCCAAGAGTCACAGATAGGATTGGCAGAGTTCTGAGGAAACATGAAATCAAAACAATCTTCAGGCCAACCAAGAAGATCCAACAGATCATCAGGTCGACGAAGGACAAAAGAGACCCACTTTCAGCGGCTGGAGTCTACCGCATACCCTGTTCATGCGGTAAGGTTTATATTGGAACGACCAAAAGATCAATGGGAACGAGACTCAAGGAACATAAAGCAAGCTGCCGGTTAGGACGAACTGAGAAGTCTGCAGTAGCTGAACACGCACTGGGGAACGGGGACCACAGGATACAATTTGAAAGCTCTAGGTTGCTAGCGTCCACCAACGGCTATCACAGCAGACTAGTCAGGGAGGCAATCGAGATCCACAAACATCCAAATAATTTCAACAGGAAGGAGGAAACCCTTAGGCTCAACCAGATTTGGAACCCGATCCTTAGGAGCACCCGAATCATGCCGAACGATACCCCGAGAACAGCCGAAGCGAAACAAGCCACGCCGCAACCCCCACCACAAGCCCCGCCCCCACCCCCACCACCTACCCACCAGTATAAATACAACACGCGCAGGAGGAATCGTCAGTCTGCATCCAGTATCGGAGATGGAAGGACCTCTGAAGAAGCTGGCCACTCGTGCTAGCGAAACGTTAGGAAGCAATTCCAACATACGACGGCCTTTAGACCCGAATAAAGCCAACGAGTCAATATTCACTATGTCAGGCTGATACTACAATTTATCATTGTACCTACGTTTACATTGCAACCGTATCGAAAAATTATCTTATACACAAAGATAACAAATACGATATTCAAAAGCATAAAACAGTGTAAATTTTTGTTTAATATAAATAAGATGTCAGTTTAGTACTTGTCATAGAAAACTACTTACTAGTCATAGAAAACTGAAACCTTGCGTCGTGAAAATACGAGTAAGAGTTATTATACCTACGGGATGACGGGACAAGTCATACCAAAAATACTAGACAGACTGTAAGGTTAGCAAAAGTATAGGGCTGTACATACCTAATAGTGTTATAGTTACCAGCAATATTTGAATACGTATTGGAAAATTAAGTACTGACGTCTTTTCGATAGAGAGGACGGCTGTTCATCAAACAAAATTATCAAGCCAAGCATATTACGCCAAGAATAATTACAACGACACTGTTTTAAGAATTGCTTCGTTTTATTTTTTTTCTGATTTATGGTATAATAAGCCTTCACTACTCGTGTATATCAAAAGTTTGTATTTGCAATTTTGCTTCGAGGTATGTCAACCAGATAAAAAAATGTAATACAAATTGCCATAGAAAATTGTAGTATTTTCTGGCAAGTATTAATAACGGCAGAGCTGTCCTCCGTAATATTGAAGCTATAAAATCAAGGCAAAATGCCAGTAATCTGAGGAAATCAGCCTAAGTGTTTGTTAAAGCAAATTATAAACTTATTTGAATGTTTTATGGAAAATGAGAAGTTATAAAGATCTTTTACGTTAATATTTATCGTGACAGAGCCATGCCTAGGCACGAATGAACCGGCTTGACCGATGCGATACCACGGTCTCATAGAAAACCGGTTCGGAAGCAACACTTGTGTTGCATTACCCCGAAATTAATGAGATTTCCGGAGGCGTAACTCCCCCTCTCCTCTTTTCGCTTTCCCTCATGCTCCCTCTCCTTTTTTCCATCCAGCATTCTCCCATCCCTCATTAATCTCAAATGCGGGCAGCGCACTTACGAGTCTTGAGCATGTGTCCGTGGACGGAGGTGGTCACTTACCATCATGTGACCAGTCCGTTTCTCTGTCCTCCTATATTAAAAGAAATATATTATTTGAGAATTTAAATGAAAATAGAAAAATGTTTGACACTATTATTCAAATGTTATATAAGACTGTCTCAAAAGTGTGTGTATTTTGTTCCACGAGATAAATGGCAGAGGGCATTGTACATAATTGAGAGTGAATTTTCTTATGTTCATTTTTAGTAACATAAAAATTAAAAAAATAAAAATACAACTTCATTGTATGTTTTTTGTTAAGTAGTCAAAAACATATAACTACTTATGTGTATGAACTAAAGTTTATACATAAGGGGATTTAAGTTGATATTTTTTTTTTTTCTCATTTTAAAAAAGACGACTCCCGCACTAGGATTAATTCCTGTGTTGCGGGGGACTTTACAAACATTCAAACAACGGACACAAAGAACCCAAACTCAGAACATCAATTTGAGGATAACACAAAGTGTTGTCCCGTGCGGGGATCGAACCCACAACACTAGGCGCGGCAGCGTGGTAGCGAGGTGACTACTTAAACCGCTACGCCATCTGTGCAGTCAAAGTCAAAGATAATTATATAGGTTTTCGTCTACAGTTTTTTTTTTTGTTAATTTTATTAACTTTTACTTTTATGAGTGCGATAGGAGTTACAGTTAGAAGACATAAGGTTAAACAAGAAAAATAGAAATACACGATTAAGAAGTTCAAGCTCCGTCTTATTGTACAATGACAAGAGACTAATAAAGAAGATGATTATGTTTTATTTTTTAATAAATTTAGTCGTCCTTCAAACGAGTTCAAGTTGTGTAAGAACTGAATTACTAGATATGAAATAATAATGTCTACCTACTTAGATTTCCTGTATCGGAAAACCGAAAAATATGGAACTATGCGGTTAGTGCTGACTAACCGTGAATTGCGAAGTGATCAGTGGTTTTTCAACCGAGTGACTCCAATTTGAAGTTCACTGCACACCTGATAAAAAAGATTATTGTTATATGTATGTATGTGTTCACAGTGGTAGAGCCATGCTTAGGCACGAATGGGCCGGCTCGACCGGTGCGATACCACGGCCTCACAGAAAACCGGTTGTGAAGTAACGCTTGCGTTGCATTTCCCCGAAATGAGTGAGGTCTCCGGAGGCCCAATTCCCCCTCCCCCCTTTTTCTCTCCCCTCGTCTCCTTTCTCCTTTTTTTCCATCTCCTCATCCCTCCTCTCTTTTTTCCGCTCCCTGCATCCCCCATCCCTCATCACCCTCAAAGGCGGGCAGCGCACTTGCGACTCTTGAGTTGCAAGTGTCCATGGACGGCGGTGTCACTTACCATCAGGTGACCCGTCTGTTCGTCTGTCCCCCTATAGTATAAAAAAAAAAAAAAATAAAAAAAAATAATGCCCAGTAGCAATCTTGCAGCTGTCCCAGAAATGAACATCTTAGGTAGCGCTGGCTAGAAACCAACGCACGGTACTTCTACAAGGCTTTACTTTTACGGCCAATTTAAAATCAGTTTTATAGACCACTTAAACATACATACACATTAAAATTACAAGCTTATATGACCTTTATATGCAAAGATTTCGTCAACACACCAAAAAGCCTCTTATCAAAGCCGAAACATTTGCAACCAATAACAGTACAATTGAACATGGACACCCCTGCTCACATGAACAACAATTTTACTTATAATACTTAAACATTAAAAAAAACACTCTTAAACCACTGTAATAGAGTTCAATATAAGTGTAAATGTAGGTTTGTATTCATGTATGACACGAAAACTCATGAATAGATATTGCGATGACAAAACCGCGTAAAATTGGAGTTTGGTATGATGTAAAATTATTGTTTTATGTTTTACTACGTTAAGATGAATGGGCCTAAAGGGAATAATAAAAACGAGGTCTTCAGGTTTACAAAATTAAATAACGTCGCAGAGGTATATCACTTAACACTTGCGGTAATACATAGACGGGCTATATCCTGTTAGGCAGTTAACAGTGTTTATAAAAGCTTCGAATATGAAAAAACGGTAAATATTTTGAAACTAAAGAAAGATAGAAGCATAAAACCTGAAGTCATTTATAAGTGATAATTTTAGCTGATAAAAATAAAGATTTCAACGTTTAAACTTAGGGTTTAAGAGAGTTTATAAATCAGAGGCTGACTGACCAACAACCATTACTATATTTAGGGTTTAGCCCTAAAGATGGTAATGGTTACCTACCAGTGGTCAGTGTAGTAGAAAAGCTATTTTCTCCGGCGGTTGTCGTAAAAGGCGACTAAAGGATTGTACTGTTAACTAACATATAGTATATATATACAGCGTTGACGGTTGACGACAATATGATTGCTAAAATGTGGGCGTGAGTGTATTTATGTTTGTATTATTAAAAAACGATAACTAATGTTTGCCTTTCCAAAACTTCCACTCTCTCTTGGAGTTACGATGAACGGTGTCGGTCATCATACGGTGAGGTGAAAGTTTTGGCTTAAAGTCACATTCATCATTTTTACATTAAAAATACATAATTATCAGAAAGCGAGCACTATGCTATTGGACTCAAAATTCACTTATCAATATTATGATATGCGTTTAAGTATCATATAGCAGGATAAAATGAGTAGTACTTTCTCAATTATAAACCTTCAATATGTAATAATAATACATATTCCTCACTAAACCATTGACTAAGAACGTTCATGTATAGCCGCTTATTATAACAGGAAATAAACTGTCCGTAGATCTTTAAAACAAATTAATCCTAAGGCTCCTTGAGAAACTTGCGTCATTTAAGATAATACCATTGGTGATATATTTTACCAAACTACAGCCAAGGGAGGGAAGGTATTATGAAATGCAATCATGGAGACCATTAAGTTTCGACCCGTGGAGAAGGCGGAAGGTGCCTAAATGGTGGATATACCTGCTGAATAATGGCGGTGAAACCATCTAGTTTTATTGCGGCGTAGGTATCAATGCATAATGGGAGAATATGGAAGAAGAAAGGCATATTAATTGATGTTAGGCTTTACGATGGATGTGGATATTATTACGGGATATTTACCTTGAGCATTGTATTTCAATGTCGGAGCTTACGGGTTCGATTCCGTGTCACTGTAAATATCTAATATCGGTTTGTACTTTACAAACTACTTTTTTATATGTTAACAGTAGTTTTTATCTAACTTCGCAAGAAGGAGGGTTGTGTATGACGTATCTTTGTCATGCCCTAAAGCCTAAACGGCTTGATGGATTTCGACTTGTCAGGTGTCAGTCAGCAAATAATGGAGGAAAAGCCCAACCATATAATAAAATATATCATTTTTAAGAAATCATTTTCGATTTCATATAATTTATTTTTAAACCGATTTTAAAAAGGAGGAGGTTCTCAATTCGACTGTATTATTATATTTTTTTTTTTTATGTTTGTTACCTCAGAACGTTCGACTGCGTGAACTAAATTCACCTATTTTTTTTATTTGAAAGCTGGTGCTTCCCGTGTGGTCCATTTTTAATTTGGTCCAGTTCTGACTATGCCACCCATGAGAAAACCATATAAGTCTTAAATTTGCATTATATACAATATCACGCCAACCGATTTCGATGATTCTTTTTTTATTGGAAAGGATGTACTTCAAAGGTAGTTAGATGAGAGTTTAGTCCTGTTGTGACTATGGCATCCATCAGAAAACCATATTAGTCTTAAATTTTATGATAGACGCATTTAAGTCGTCTGTTTACTTTTAAAAGTCCGATTATTAAACAAAAAGTGCCTATAAATATTGTAACTTCCAAATACACAGCAGATTTTTGCTTCAATAGCATCATCTACTAAGAAAATTTCTGTCAAACAGTAGGACAACATTCTGAGGGTTACAAGTTCGAGTGTGGATGTCAGTTGTGACACGAGGTTACAGTTACCGAAATATAAACAATTGAATGTTGGTCTAATGGTTTGTGACCCTGACTGATGAGCCGCAGGTCATGAGCTTGATTCCCACAAGGCTGGGTATTAGTTCTGTCCGTCATATTTATCTTTGTAAAGTCCCCCGCAACACAGGAATAATTCCTAATGCGGTATTTAAAAAAAGTTATTTAATTGTTTTTATTTTATTTCTTGAGAAAGCGTTGTCGCACTCTTGTTGACTTGATCTTTACAGAACTTAAAATATGTTAGTTATTTAATTTATATTTTTCAGTCATTAGTTTCATAAAAAGCTTACCTAAAACTAGATTGGTTGGACATTAAACACACGGTCTTGTTTTTACTCCCTCGGCGAGTCTTTGTGTAAATTTATTTCAAACCTACACGAAGAAGATTCCTGAAGAGAAAAAAAACTGAAGTAAACATGGCTGTAAACATAGCAATTTGTTCAAAACTTCAAAAAAGGTTAAATTGAGAAAGTCCTGTTTAGACACATGAGTGCCGGCACGATTGAAATTACAACACGACCTCACAGAAAACTGATTGTGAAGCAATGCTTGTGTTGCGTTCCATAAAATCAGCTTCAGAAAAAAAAAACATATTTGTTGAGTATATTTACTGACTTTTATAATGCGTTTCAGACTGAATGTGCGACCTTTAGTATTTAAACTTACAAGTACAATTCTTTGTTAAAATCAACAATATAAAATGAAAAAGTGGGACTATTTGATGGCTTGAAATCCATACTATTGTAAAAGACAAAGTCAAAGCATTTATTTCAAATAGGCCCTATGGCCCTAAGGCCCTAAAAGAATAAGGATAGACATACAGAGCAAAGGTAGATAGTGAACCGATACGAAAACTTAACAGCGCTACCTGGGGGCCCTAGCTAGGGCTAAACCTATAAATTTGTCACTTGATTGAGAATTGGGATGTTATTTACTTAGTTATTTACTTCCAATATCCTTCCTTAAACATAAACCCATCTTGGATGACGAATATGCAAGTTTTCACTGTGTTAGAATGGAAACACGTGTGTTTTTGATTACATTATGTAAAGAATTTAATAAATATTGTATAGTAACGACATGTAAGAACACCACGTGTTTTAAAATTGAAAAACAGCGGCACCTACTGTTGATCGGTTGGAAACGGAGTGGAGGGCACCTTATAACAGCTGTCCGACCAGTCTCGAGTCGTTGAGGGTGGCGGATCGCTCTTCATGAAGTTAAGTATCTACGATTACAAATACTACACTATAAAATATCAAATTATAGTATAATCTATAAACTACGATATGGACTTGCTGATATTATAAATATTTAAAACTAGTTGTTTTAATTATGTTTAACATCTAAATGTGTAACATATAAAATACTATAATATATCCTTATTTTATTATAATGCTATGGCTATTTTAATGGAAAATATACAACTCTAGTACAAGACGTTATTGAGTTTCTTTCACAAGGACCCATATAGATATTTACTTCATATTTCCTTTATTCTAATTGCTTTAAACTAAATAATACTGTCCGCAAGAACTAACAAGTTGGTACAAGAATCTGGTAACAGCATCTGTAACCATCGCCTCAGTTTGTACATAGTGGATATCAATGACAGCTCCAAGTACTCGTACTTTGTCGCGGACAATATAGTGCCTCACGTCGATATGCTTCATCCTGGAATCATAACCATTGGTACCTAAAAGTTTGATAAACTTAGATTATCACTATTTATGATCATCATTTCCATTCTTCAATAGTGGCCCAATACTTTCTTGAAACTGTTTAAACCATAAAGTTTAAAAAAACGTGAAGCCAGTACAAAAACGATAATCATCCTATGAGCTTGCCAAGTCTGCTGCGTCACAGGAGCCATGAGGCATTGTTTCTTTTGTTATTTTTTTATAACTCAGCCTGTAATCTTGAGTACCTTTTAAAAAGCGCATTAGACGCTTTAGAGCTATCCAGTGCACCATTTCAGGTTTGCTATTATATTTGGCTCAATAATCAAGATGAAAACTGATGTCTGCTCTGGTAACCTGAGAAATGTAAAGTAAACAGCCGATTATCTCTTGATATGGTGAATCGATTAATATTTCAGTTCCGTTAGAACTACAAAAAAACAAAGATCCCAAAACAACTAATCGAAGAATCGCAGTCGACCCTCAATATTACGAGCTATCCTTCTCCGGTGGTTGTATATCGAGTGAACACAAACCATAAATCTAACTGTGGGCGGTCGAATGAAATACTCTTGCACTCAGAGATAAGACAAAAAAAAATCTATACATACTCGAGACGGGAATAAAGATTTACGATCCTGTGCCATATTTCTCTATCAACCGACATTCCGTAATGGTGTAATAGGAGACTGTTCTTTTTTTCTAAATCAGAGCAAAAATTATGCCCACGATTCCGATAGAAGACAGATTCACTGGATTCGATGGAAGACTAAAGATTAGTGTAGGTTTACATTTGGTTCAGTCAGCTGTATATTTGGTCATTTGTATATTTTTACATCTTTGTGAAGTATACACGCGTGAATAATTTAATATTTGTTTTGACGTTAAGTTATGTTAGCGTAAACACAAATATTAAGTGTACTATGTTAAGTTTGCATACAGAGCTTTATATTTTTTGTAGGTCCTAATGATATTTCAAGAATTTGTTTTTTTTTTAATCAATATATTATTTAATAACTTGCAGCTACTTCAAAAACTATACAGCAAAAATAATATTCCCTGTCATATGTCTCATCGTTGTTTATGTTTACAATAATAACTGACTGGATTACATTCTTAAAACATTATGTTAGATAAACCGACTCTACTCAAAAAGATAATTTATTCTTTGCCTAATTTTATTCTAAGGCAAGCTTATACAAGAAACTCAGCTTTGTAAGAACCATTTCTTAGAAAACGTCTTTCTTACAACGTCTTTTAGCAACCATAAAAGACGTCCATACATAAATATACCAAAACTCCTTTAAATTTCCGCCTCGTTGTACCAAAACACGTTCCAGATTCATCAAAGTCACAAGCCATGTTTAATTTGTATGCACGTTTAAAGCTAAAACAACAGAAGTTGCCAGTGAAAGATGACGTCATAATTTATAAATTCTCCAAAACGCGGCAAGGGTTCATCAAGCCAAGCTGAATTAGTTATGACGGAGCCTAGAGTGGAAGGTCCAATGTCGTGTGAATATATTAACGAGACAACGCCGCGTAAGGTCAAAGAGACCGTTCCTGTATATAATCTAATGACTAACTTGGTGAACGCAATAAACATAACAAAAAAATACTGTTTGTATAAGCAATAGTATAATATAATTAATCCTCGAGTTTGTTCATCACATCATGCATGCATTTTTTTTTTGTGAATTACAGTATTTATCGACAGGTGTTGTGGATTCTGTCATTGTATAACCTAAAGTATTACATTTTATCTGTTATTTGAAACTGTAAAGTTGTAAATATTGTGCCTACGTCACCGCACAGACAAACAATGCATTGAAGTTTTTCGAAGGAAGATTGACCAGTCACGGTAGCTGAGCGGTAGTGGCTACGGCTGCGATCCAATGTCGTGGATTTAAGCCCCGGCGGACTCTATGGGTTTTTGTTTGTGATTTCGGTGTTTTATAGAAAATTCTAGGAAATGGAGATGCTTCTTTACAAAATTCGAATATAATTGAAAGTACTAGATCAAGCAAAAAGAATAAATAAATAAAGTTGTAGAAAACAATCGAAAAGAATAACGAAATGACAGTCGAAGTTCAACAAATTACGACCGAAATTAGGGGTATATAAAGAGCTCCAGGGCAGTTCAGTGGAAAGTGCCCTCAAGTGAAGAATAAGAAGAAGAAGTGAAAAAGTAGTAAAGTGAAGTGAAGTCAACAGTGAAAGTAAATAGTGGTGCAGTGCTACCGTTGGACTGTGTTAAGTGTAGTCGGCGGGGACAGTGTGGAACAGTGCTACGCGGCTCGTGCAGTACAACTCGTTCTGTGCAGTGAGTGTTACGCGTTCGGAATATTGTGAAACGTAAATAAATCATTACTCTCGACAGTGACATTAGTTTCCTTCCAATCCCTGTACCAACTTCCGTAACAATATATTGCTTTTGATGACACATGGGTGGTAGCATGTTGACAATTTTTATATTTTTCCGATTATAAATATGAAAACAAATACCTATAGCAAGAGCTGTACAGTTAATTTAATATCAATGACAGTTAAACAATGTCTAGGAATTAACCTTGAATTCAAACAATTGGAAGCGTCTCGTCACCTTATCAACAACCTTACATTTTATTGCAAAGATTTCACATTCATCATCATCAGCCTATCGCAGTCCACTGCTGGACATAGGCCTCTCCCATTGCATGCCACTTCGATCTATTTTCGGCTTCTCGCATCCAGCTCCTGCCAGCCATCTTGTGCAAATCGTCACTCCACCCGGCCTGTGGGCGTCCTACGCTACGTTTGCCGAGACGCGGTCTCCACTCAAGAACTCGTTTCCCCCAACGGTCGTCGGTTCTGCGGCTAATATGTCCAGCCCATTGTCACTTCAGCCTGCTGATCCGGTGGGCTATATTGATTACTCTGGTTTTCTGCCGGATCACCTCATTCCTGATGCGATCCATTAAAGAAACACCGAGCATAGCCCTTTCCATAGCACGCTGAGCAACTTTAAACTTGCTGACCAGCCGTACCGTAAGTGTCCACGTTTCGGCTCCGTATGTCGATTTCACATTACTAATTGAAAAATGTGTTATGTACGAACTGTTTTGCAATTGTTTGTTTGTTGTACTGAATTAAACTACACCCCCAGTTTCCGTTCTTGAGATAATAAAATACTCTAAATATTTAGAATTTAACTTTATTTTTAGAAATAATATGTCACTCGGAAGGGTATAACGACACCCCATATGTCTAAATCTATTAGGTTTTCGGAAATTGTTTTGGAATAAAAAAACTCACTTAATTATATAACGTATACACCTCTTCTGGCTTATTTATAGGAAGTCACACAACTACCCATAAATAAGTCCAAAGAGGGGTCTATCCGACCTAAAAAGATACATAAAATTCATGCAGTATTGAACGTGTTAAGGGTGCCCAAGTGGCTATAAAGGGGTGAATTAAATATTCTTCTACAAACTTTAGTTATATATTTTATATAAACAAAATATGGGTTGAGAAGAAAAAGAAAAATATTTTAGAGTTTTAAATTTAAGTATTCTACTACCTACATAATTGTACTAAACCTTTTGCCTGCGACTTTGCTCGCTGGTATGTATCAATGTAATTAATTAATTTAATTCCTGTCGGTAGAAGTACTTTCTATAAGGACGAAGTATCCTTTCCGTCATTTTCTGTATCCTTCATGAGTCGCTGGTTTAAATAATTGATATTTTAAGTCGTGTTATCAATATACAAACTTACATTCGTATTATAAGTATTTTAACATCGAGTTCAGATTCTCTGTCTACTGTGACGGTGTGCTCCTTGACTTGAATCGTACATAGGCAACGTATTCAAAATTGGATTTTTTTTTGTTTTAATAATGATTACATGGCAATTTGTGTCATTTTTATTATTCGAGTGTAGTGGCAGACAAACGTACGTATGTATGTAAATATATATTTTATGCTTTAAGAAAACTTCCAGCTATTGTAAAACAATTAGCTAGTATAATTCCTGTAAGAAAAGAAAAGAAGACACATTGTACATTTATAAATTCCTATGCTGTTAAATAATTTCACAAAATTTCTTATTAAACAAACAAACTATAATAAATATCACAAGAATTCTTATTTTGAGATGACAATGAATATAATGTGATCTGCATTATTAGCGTAAAGTTTTTGATACATTCCTCTACCTCGAACATACCACTCAGCCATGCATTTTGCTTGTCAAGAGCATTTATCTTTGTCGGTTTACGAATTACGTTTTTTTTTATATTAGCCTACCATAGAAACTCCACTTTGCCTGATGGAAAGCAATAAGTTGAGTGCGATAGTGGTGGTCACCATCCTCATTGCATGGTGACCCACACTATGCCGGCCTGGTGAGATGGTTTTTCACGCCCCGCTTAAAAGACCCGGGATCAAGGTGGGAAGGAAACACGTGCGCTGGTAGTGAATTCCAGGCTTTCACCGATCGGCACAGGAAAGAAGAGCCAAACCGTTTAGTTCGGTATCGTATATTTTCGACTCTCAAACGGTGACTCCTCAGGCCTGCTCGTGTAGAGAAATGGAGAAGGAAAAAAAAACGTTTAATGAAACATTAACAAATGAACACCAAACAATACATTTCACCATGGAAGGCATTATGCCTTCAAATATTAATATTATACCACTGTCAGAGTAACTAGTTATATATATATTACACATACTTATATTTTGATTTTCCATGCAAATGAATATCATGTTTCTTGGACAATGTAATGTGATACATTGGAACTTTTACTAAGTATTCGTCTTTATCAGTAAGCACCAATTACGTGAAAGGGAGAAAGCCTGTTGCCATCAACATAGCATGTACATTTTCTGTTTGATAGATAAGAGTCCAATCCTTTACACTTTGGTTAGCAAAACGTCCCTTTGGATATATGTATAAGCGTGAGTGTATATACATTTGTTATACCAAAGTATTCAACTTGGGGTAAAATTTGGTTATTTTATTAAGAAGTCGTCACGTACCTGATGAACTCTTAACACTCGAAATATTCTTCTGTCAATTTCTTAAGTATGAGGCCTGCGATAAGCGATGCCCGATGTCTATAAACACAAAACTATAATAACAGCAATCATCTATTACAACGTGGTCGTTAAAGTTTAAGACAAAGAAATATATATAAAAAAATATAGTTTTAGCACAAAATCGAAGTATTAACTATATATTATATTATGAAGTACGAAATCAAGTACTTAACGTTATTTAATTATAGAACACGACTATATTACTAACTTCATACATTCTGTCTTCATATTTCATTGATGGAAGCTCAGGAATGATATACTCTAATCCTGCTATTAAGATAACTCAAATAACACAAGCGCAGCAAATGTCAAATTCCGTCAAGCCGTTTGGCCTCAAGAGCGAGAAAGAAACATCATACAATATATGTACATTCATACAAACTTGAGTCACCTGTTGGTCTAGTGGTCAATGATTCTGACTACTGAAATAAAGGTCATGGGTTCGATTCCCTACAAGGACCGAAATTGTGTGAATTATTTCACACCGTCATTATTTTGTTCAATATCTGGGTGTAAGTTATCTAAAATACATATGTATGTATTTAGAAGTATATAATTATATTTATCAACACTTTGGCTACTATAGTACAAGCTTTGCTTAGTTTGGGATTAGACGGCAGTGTATAAGATAAGTGAAGATATCATAGTAGGACCGACGAATAGACAGATCACATGATGGTAAATGACAACCGCCATCTATGGACACCTGCAACTCGAGAGTCGTAAGTGCGCTGCCCGCCTTCGAGGGTGATGAGGGATGGGTCGATGCGGGGAGGGGAAAGAAGAGAGGAGGGTGAAAAGATGGTAAAGAGGATACGGGGAGTTGGGCCTCCGGAGACATCACTAATTTCTTGGAAATGCAACTAAAGCGTTGCTTCACAACCGGTTTTCGGTGAGGTCTTGGTATCGCACCGGTTAAACCGGCCCCTTCGTGTCTAAGCATGGCTCTTCTACTGTCTATCAATGCACAATTGATATGCAATATCTTTACATAACTCTTTCGCAGTCTGATAAAAAACATTTAAGTAAATAACAGATCAAATATAACGTTATTCTATTATAAAAAATAACCTGAAACTACTGTATTTATTTAATTAAACAAACCAATTCCATTATGTCATTACAAATGTACTAGCTAGAATATACCATTACTAATTCACTAAATAACGCGTAAATATTTTTCAGGCAACGTATTTCAAAATGTGAGCCTTTACACTCTACGTTAACGACACAGCCATTATACCGAATAGCTCGACGATGAATGTTCATATACAATTAGTGTTAACTTTAATTAAATACATTATGAAACATAATGTTTTGACTCCTTAGCCGATATTGCGTGAACGTTGCTACATTCATTAATAAGCAAGTGATAGTATCAATGTTGCCGTTAACGCTATAAAGCTATTTATTAGTAATTCTATCGAATAGAGAAACTTAAGTTCCATCGAAAAACAGAAAGTATTTGAAAAGCAGCGATGTACCTACCCTAATTCCACTTCGAGACTGACAATGCAGGTGTCGGAAAACTATTTCTTGTGGTACGCCTTTAAAGAAAGGCTGTAATATGATATAACTAAAATGTAACGCAAGATGTTACCACGTAACTACTTTAAAACCTTACGTTACATTTTGGGGATCCACGTAAAGTCGCAAGAATAAGGAATAAATTATAAAATCGATCGGTGAAGGGACAACAATCAAGAAATTTTTATATTATTATGTAGGGGTCGGCTCGACCGGAGTATTATATATAAAACCGGCTGCTAACAATGCTTGCATTGTGTGACCGAGTGAGCGAGGAAACCGGAGGCCCAAGCCCCTTTCCCTTCCCCTCTTTCCCTTACCCATTTGCCTATCCCCTCTTTCCCCTACGCTAAAAGGCGGACAGCACTCTTGTCACTCTTAAGTTGCAAGTTACTCGAAAGTTAGTTAGCATCAGGTGACCCGTCTGCTCGTTTGTGCACCTATCCTATAAAAAATAGATATGTATAACTGTAAATACACATATATATGTATGTATACTAGAGGACCCGACAGACGTTTTCCTGCATGATATTTCAAACGATTAGGATATTAAACAAAGTATGAAATGAAAGACAAATAATTTAATAATTTAATTATCCTTTTGATCTGATTTAAGAATGTAAAATTCCAGCCCCCCACTTGAATGCATACACAAAAATTCATTCAAGTCGATCCAGAATTTTAGTTGCAGTATAGATAAATAACCTAGATACCGACTGCAGTGCCATCTGCCAGGCTGATTTGTGAATCTAAACCATCCAGGGCGACATCCAAATGCATACAAAAAAAATCATTGAAATCTGTCCAGCCGTTTAGGAGGAGTTCAGTGACATGCATGCAATCCATTGCCGTCTAAGGAGCAAGTCTAATTGCCTTCAACCGAATACTAGATATGTATAATGTCTGATAGATAACAGTCCAATATCTTAATCGACTTAACGCCAGTCACCGAATCACACGGCATTATATATAAATATTTGGTTAACTTAGCATAAATACATAAGAGTAAAGTATCAATATATAAAATTAAAATCGTAGAGGTATCGTGGTCTTTACGTGTAACAATATTCATGTTGGGCATGCGTGAAAATGACAGTCGGAATTATCGAACGTTACCATATAATACATATATTTGTATCCAACGAGATTTTAAATACTGTATGAATTTAGTTGTAGAATTTAAAAGCCGTTGTTTATTTTATGATCTATGTACGTTTAATAACGTAAATACAGTCAAGCTGCATTACGTTTGATTACTAAATTAAGCTTACTGCTTACGTAATTGCATAATTGTAACAATCAGAATAACCTTTAATTTGGTTTCAGTTCTGTTATTTTATGAAGTAGCCGCCTCAGTCCTTCAAAACTAGATTAACTGTCGCCCTGTACGCACGTCGCTTGGGCAAAATGTGAAACTACTAGATGTGTATATAAAATTTAGTTACAATCATGCGGGCGTGAATATAAAATGATATCATAATATTTAAAAAAGTTGTTTAAATATTTCTTGGAATGTAGATCAAAACATTGAATTATTAAAAATTGAAACTCCTTAAGTGGTTTAAATAATTAATTTAACGAACGGACACCCTTGTTCTAGGGTTGTCATCTCCAGACACCGATAGACGTGACTGCCCTACCTATTCTACTGGAATGTCCGGATTTCCTCATTACTGATTATGTCCGGTACAAAATTGAGCCGTTCTACTGAACATTTGAGAAGTGTCAAAGACTAACAAGCTTCAAGTATGTTTTAGAATTAAGAAAGTGACAAAATGATGAACTTTCTATTGAAAAGTTTAATACTCAAATTGATTAAATTCTTATTAAGCTTCTGTGACTGTATTAAATATTCCCTATAAATATTCTAATTTTATAAAGTTACTTAATTAAAGCAGACGCTGAAAGGATCTGGATAAATACATTAGATTAGATCCTGGAAGAAATTTGAACCAAATATTTTTCAGCAGGCTACTTTTTATTCTGGATGAAGTTTCAGGCAACACCTATGTGTATAAATCATAGAAATGTCAAAACTGTAGATAAATATTTTACAGTTTAATGGTTCACTTAAATGACAATAAAATCTTGACACGTACTAAATAAATATGAAATCGCGGTATAACCCTCATAAACTTTGGCCTCTTCATTTTGAGCTGACCCTTGGCATAAAAATGTTACGTCACTTTGGTATAATTTGTCGAAAAAATAATAAATAGCGACAACTCACTTGTTGCTTACGTCACTTGTGTGATGTCACTAGGGTGGCGTCATATTGCACGTCACTTTTTTTTATTTAGTAAGCAATAATCTAATCTAATTCTCTCTAATCTAATTTCGGATACACATAAGTAAAACCGTAGTTATGTTCCTTCATGCATATGAATAACACTCACGTTTATTCAAATTCATAAGCATTCAATTCAATTAAAACTACTCCAGCTGTCGAGAAATTGTCTGAAGTATAACTCAGTCAGATTATGTCAGTTGTGAAGCTAGTTGTCTATGACCATAGGTGAAATTCTAGTCGAAACTCCAAGAACACTCTTGTTCCATGACAAACTACTACTATAGATAGATACTAGACTAATTCTATGCGACCGCTTAATTAATCCTTCATTACGTTGTTAAAAACGCAATAAAAATATGCTTTTTTAATAGGTTTTAAAGGGTTTATATTATAAACGAACGGTAGGTCAGAAGGACCCTAAATTGACCCGGGGCGTTGTATGAAAGTTTTCGTTAGGTATGTTAGGGTACAAGGAACTAGCACACTATCACTCAGTCTGATCCAAAGACAAAAAGGCGTTATGTCTATAAAAGTTTAAATCTGTTAGTCAGTGATTAATTTTGTATTTAAAAAAAGTAGTATGTTGTAGTGAGACGAATGTAATACATTATTTTAGCACAAATAAAATTAAAAAGCCAAGTCCATGTATCAATACACTTAATCCTTCCTTCATGAAGTCGATGTTCCTTAAGTGACCAAGAAAAAATTCTACTATGTGAAAGTTATTATCAGGAATATATTAGATGGGGACTGTCTAATAAAAAAAAAACTGAATATTTAACGTTAGGTTTTAATAAATATCTTAAGAGACATAATTATTCACAGTTAATAAAAAATATATATAATAGCGATTTTTTCATATCATAAAATATCATTTTTATTAATTACTAGCTGTTTCTCGTAGCAACGCAGTCACTGATCCGATCTTAAGGGTATCCTGTAAGTATGATATTTTATGACCTTTATTATTCCTAAATTAATACTCGACTGGCAGTTTCCAACATAAGACTTTTTTTTTACGTGTAGAGACCCCCACTGGTCCTTACCGGACCCAACGGTGAAGTGGTATGTCGGATTCGAACCGACTAAAACCACACGGTGTTCCGTCCTGTCCGGTACCTTGGTATACCCAAGAAGGAATGCTTCCAGGAATCCCTGCAGAGCTTGGCAGTCTCTTTTCCAGGGCGGCCACACCATGGAATATGGGGGCCTAGACACCTCTCCAGTTTGAGAGGCGTGCGTGGAACACGTCGTTATCCCCCAGCCAGCGCTCATGGACGCCGGAGATCGTTCTGCGGAACGGGTGAGTATTTGTCCTCTCCCGTATCCTCTCCGCTACCTCTTTAGCCAACATGACCTCCTCGCAGAATGATTCGGTGGAATTTCGAGATTAGCCTAACTCCTAATCTACATTATATTAATCTAGTGTACGAGTTGAGTAGTTACTATTTTAAATCTAAATAATGGAATATTATATTTTCCCGCAATTAAATATACACATTGATCATAACCATAGCGCAATGGAAATTATAATATGCGATATTTCAGTTTCGCCTTTGCCCGTGTTCATTAATAATACAGCTGCCACACACTCTCTCAATGAATCATCAAATATAAGCGATACGTACAATTTTCCTTCGTCCAGCAGTTGATGGGGATAAGTTTATGATGATAATGAAGTAAATATACCGAAACTTTATGAGATCCCCTCTTAATCATGACCTTCTTAATTTTGCCATATGCTCAACTTAGTCACTAGGACACTTCTCGGCATAACTTAATAATAATATTGAAGCATCTTAACTGCTAATTTAGGAAAAAGAAAAAATCCCAAACAGCTACACTAGTCCATCTATAGCTTGTTTTTTAAATTCCAAGAGTTAAAAATTCTCAAATTCTAATATTGACCTTTAAGTTTAATACAAATAACTGCAAATTCATGTTCATATGTATTACTTTAATACTCTCTAATATATAATTGCCGTCAGCATAACACACAATAAATTCTCCTGTTTATACCTGTATATAAATTAATAGAGTGAAGACAGACCCCTATAAGTTCCCTATTAAATCGGCAATCTATTTACTGAAGCATCCATTTTTCCGTCCGGACGCATTCAATCTACATCACATTATGGAAGCGAAACGGTGTATTCATAACATCATGTAGGTCGCCATTCATGGACTTATTTGGACATTTAAGACTAGGCATAGGAGTTTTCACAAGAACAATCTGAATCCAATAAATTTTAAGCACCTTCCTTTTCTCAATCAATTTACATCTCACTGATGTTAATTTTTATATGGCATAAAAGTAAGTAGTTGTAAGTACAACTCTTAGACTGAAGGTGTCAGGCGACCCGTCTACACACACACTTGTGCTGCCGCCCTAGGGTTAGGAAGAGGAGAGGGTCAGTTTGGGTTGGGTTAAATACAACGCAAGATTTTTTTGACAACAAAGCATTGGTATTTGTTCGGTCGAGCCGGCCCATTCGTGTTTAATCATGATTCTCCCACGATATATCTAAGCTATGTGTATCTTCTAATGCTCCGTTGAAGATTACCGTATTTTAGAAGTGGCTGAAAAAAAGAAATGTGTTGGAAGGAAAGTATTAGCCAATCCATTGTTTTTTTCAGTTGCTTATAGCTTTACTCATACAAAGAGTGCCTTTCGAGACGATTTTAAGCGCTCGGCTTTTGCGATTCGATAAGTAGCCAACTAGCGAATGTGAGTCTGCGATTAGTAGAGGCACAGAGCCATTCCTTGCTCCTCGTATTGAGAGGGCTCGTAACTGTAGAGTACTTACATATAACACAAGAACGGCAATTGAAACAAATGTATTAAACAGTATATTTTATTTATTTAGGTAACCAAGAAGGTGGATTATTTATTAATTAAGTATGAGATGCCCAGCTAGTTTCGGAGTCGACACTGGCTGTCACTTAATAATTTTTAATGCAATAAGTATTTTTGTCACTACCAGATACAAGGAAGAAGCTGTAATTTATTTGCTTACGAGTAAATAAATAAGTGCTTATTAATGCCTCAAACAATTTCGTATCATGTTTTTCTTTTAATATTAACTGATTATAAAAAGGAGGAATTTGTAAACCGATTTCAAATAATGTATTTTTAATTAACCTGATTCTACTTAAGGTGGCTCCCATTTAAATTTGAATCTATATTTAACATAACAACTAATAGTATTTAGTTAGTTATTTTAGTAATAATTGTTATACCTACATCTAATACTATACGCTAAACTGAAAGGTTTATAAAAGATTTTATAAAGCCCTTCGTCGCGCTACAAAATAACATACGAATGATGTACATTTGAATAATGACAATCATCTTACAATTTAAAAATACTGAACATAGTAATAATACATTTGAACGTACCTCTAAAACGTTATTTACTGTTTAATTAAAAACTAAACAAGCACTTTGACGATGGGTAACGCATTCAAATGAGGGTAAACAAAATTGTACACAATTAGTAAGGCAAATGAAGTAGCTTCGGGTTAAATGCTAATGCGTGCCGAAACTACTGCGTCCTACATAACAAATATATGTATATACATATGTACGTACTTTGGACACTGTAAGTGCCTTCTCTTAACAGAAGCTTTTGGTGCACAATAATGTTTAAGATTATTCAAAAGAATAATCATTAAGAAGCTGGAATGAGTTAATCAGTGATATGTCTTGTGCCATAAAATGAATTTCATTAAACACCATACAATATATATATCTATAAAGCGGACGAGTTTTCTTTTTGTTAATTTCGTTAATCTCTGCAATTGGATTTGAATGATTCTTGTGTTGTATAGAGGATTTATTTAGAAATAATATAGACTATAACACATCATGCTGTGACCCTCAGGAGCAAAGCAGTGACCATAAACACATGTTAAACTGCGGGGAACGGTTAGTAACTGCATATCAGTATATAAGTTTGTTAGAAAAAACCTACCACATCTTTTGTTGATATCTGATGTCAAGTTGTCCTCAGGTTGGATCGCAAAATGCTGTGAATTTATTAGTGATATTTAATGCCAATAGAACTTTTGAATAATTATACATATATATGCATTATGTATTTTACAAAAATACATTCACAAATACATACGTTCATCAGGCACGAAGGCATCCTAGAAGGGATATATAGAAGTGTATTAAACACCTAAAGATGGGAATTGGAAATTAAAGATGGGAAACTTATTTTTTTATTTATTTCATTTTAATTTCCATAAACAGGCTTGCCCTCTATTACGTTAATAGGGCTGAATTCAAATTGGCAAAATGTGAAAGGAAACACGGAAAGACGAAATCAGTAAAGATATATTGATTATATGCATGTATTGGAAGTTTAAGCTACAGCTCGAGAACGTCGATATCACATATCTGTAACTCTTACTGGCTGTAGACGGGAAGTCCGAGCCTCAAGGTCTACCCCATGGGTATCACCTCACCGGAGCTGACGGTGAAGAGGTATGTCGGACTCGAACCGGCTAAAACCACACGGTGTTAAGGCACAAGTGGGTCTATTGCAAGGGACCTGGGTATACACTAGGAGGGATGCTTCCTGCATGATAGTAAGTGACCGTAGTTATGTCCAAAGCTGACGATACGCCATATCGAGTATAATTGATTTTTTCTTTTAAAGCAAAGTTCTTCTGTGACCTATCTACCTAAAACTTACTACTGTCAGTCAATATAAAAAAAAAACGCTTGACAAATACAATGAATAACAATTTAAATAAAATATATATTAGAGAACAGGAAAACATTTAATAAAAAGACTCATAGAACATTTATGAGATGGAAACATCCGTCAACAAGGGGATGACATCATCGATGGTAGCGCCACAACAAGTACTGTCCGGAAATTGAAAATGTTCCCAACATGTCTTTTGGTGGTCTCTTGCGTGATTTTGTTCCCCTAAATCCGGAGATCGCATCACATTTGTTATGTTATAACGGATTGCCGCGCTGGACCGATCAATTTGTAACTTTAAACGGTAAGAATTTATGGATTTCGTATCAGATTTATTTATGTATTTATTTCTGTACATGAAGTCTAGTTAAATGCTGATAAATCAAAATGAATGTGGTCAATGAAATAAATATGAGAGAAAAGTTTCAGGATTATCACGTTAGGATTAATACCAACATTTCACTCATATAAAAAAACCCCACCTGGGGATTGCTTTGAGTAAAATTGTGGGATTTTAAGAAGAAAATTTTCATTTCATCACGCTATTAACTCAAGTATCAAAAAGTTATACAAGCTACAAGGTAAAAAGCTCGCCTGAAGCATATTGCTACATAAAAGGAGGTAACGGACATGCTGTACCAATATTTTTCTGAGTAAACAGTTTTATTTTCACGCGTGTGGGAATCGAACCCATGGTCAGTCAGGGGCCTTAGTATGCTATTTTAATATTGTATCAATAGAACGTTGATAGAGTGTTGATAGAGTGTTGATAGAGTGTTGATAGAGTGTTGATAGAGTGTTGATAGAGTGTCGATAGAGTGTCGTCGGAATAAATTGCAATTTTTGTATGCCGCTAATTATGGCTGACCAATGACCAATGGCCTGGATACCTTGTCACTGAGCTGTCACTTATACGAAATGGTACTCTGCAAATTAATGACCTTTCGATGTCTTTGTGGTAATGGTATTCTACTTATTATTTTACAGTTGTTTCAATGTATTAACGATGGCTTAAGCCAGGCTATTTGTCAATAAACTACCATTGAACTAACATCAAGCAGACACTGCTTTTTCGTGAGTGTTTCGTGCTTTGTATTTTAGTATAGTAAAAATAAAACTTATTCCTGTCACAATATTAAATATTGGAAGGTGGCAAATATTAAAAGCTGAAGAATTGACTTCAAGAAGATAGAACTTGCCGCCGAGCTTGTGCACTGCTGGGACTAATCGTTTTGGACATATTATCCGAAAACGAATTTGTTAAAACGTTCAGGCTCACTAAAAGTGCAGCGGATATCAGCAGATATCATTACAGATATTATTCCGTCGGAGCAGAGAAAATATAAAATTTCTGTAAAGATGGAGGTAAGGTTAAAATAATTAAAATGAAATGTTATGCTTAATTCTTGTGTAACGTTTAAACTTCACTTTGCAGTTTCCTCTTACCTACTTTGACTTTTTTACTTTCAGCTTCTGATATATCTGTCATTCTATGCAACAGGGTCATATCAAACTTTGGCCTAAGGCCAAAGTGAATTTGACAATGCCTCACAAACTCACACTAATACAGTCTCAAGAGTTATGAGGCAAGTATCAAACGAATCACGAAAAACAAAGGCTCATTCTTAATTGTTAAATAAAGAATGAGTTTTTTTTTTTACATAAGTTTTACAATTTGTTTGTTTAAAAAGATATGTTATATTATCAATAACATCTATATAATAGAAAAGAAAGTTAAATAAAAGATAAACTTGTAAGGAGAAATAACTGTATTTATGAAGGTACAAAATTTACATCTAATTGATTGCTAAATATCGATACGCGGCGAAAGAGTGAGTTGTGCTATAGGTCGCAAGGAATAATGTTGCAACAACTACTGTTATATCGTAGACGAATTAAATTTATATGGTAAATGTGTTTCGCTGCGTGTCTATGTCAGCATAAAAGTATAACTATCGAAATGTACGGGTTTGCTCGTAGATGATCCCCCGCAAGAAGAAGCAGTTTAAAATGAACTAATTTAAGAAACAGAAAAAGTCTATTTAACGATACTGTAATGCTTAATGTCTCTAAACTTGTAAAACCAGTTATAAATTAGAATGCTAGTAACTAAGCCTAAAATAGGGGAGGCGGCACCAGCAAGTTCATGCAGCTAATGATAATTTCATTTTATAAATTATTGCCACAATATATAATAGTATTGCCACGTTTATAACATTTGTATCAGTGAATGTGACAAAGCCTTATAAAAACTGTTTTAAAGAAAAAAATGGAAAAAAGCGTTATACATTTTCATTATATATCTAAATGGTATATTTAATTGAAAAGTGGTCATCTCGCCACTACACTGAAGCGCCGAGTGTTGTGGGTTCGATCCCCGTACGGAAAAACACTTTGTGTAATCCTCAAATTGTTGTTCTAAGTCTGAGTGTTATTTTTGTCCGTTGTTTGAATGTTTGTAAAGTCCCCCGTTAATCCTAATGTGGGAGCTGTCATTAAAAAATAAAAAAAAAATCCCAAAATGGCAAAGTTATAGTCAGCACCACTGATGAGCCATTGCAACTCCATCGACCTGTAAGTTTATGTTAATAGAATACCGTTTTTTGTTTAACAATGACAATGGCACCTCAATAGATTGTCAATGGAATGACAGTGGCTTTTACGTTAATATAAAATAGCAGCCCTGAGGTCACTAACCGCCAAACCAACAGGCCATGCAAAATGAAGAGCATAAGGTGGAGGATGATTTATTTTATCTAATTATTGTACTTAAGATTGCTCAAATGCCGAAATTTAATATTTTTATTATTAACGTATTTATTTTAAATGATTGTTAACAACAAAGTGGTGAATAAATTTATCCATTCTCATCTCACTAACTCATCAAACATTTCAAAAAGAGAATACAAAAATATACTGAAATGTTTGTTTTACCCATTCATTTAACACAGTACTGGAAGGTGTGTTGTAAGAACAACGTTTTAATGAAATTCAATGTAACATACGTATTGTTTCAAAGTTCCAAAGTAACTTTCCAATCGGATCTAAACATGTTAAATTTATGACAGTACTACTTACAAGTTCTTTAGAAGCTTTTGAGAAGGTAATTTCTTCCCGAGAGGTCTCAGTCACCTTCTGTATAATATTAAATCTAAAAGGGAATGATGACTTTAAGGATTTGTTTTCTCAATTAGGCATATTTATGAGTGCGGCGCTATCACCGACAACGATATGATGGTACCGATGTAGTAATACCACACATTTAAACAGCACCTTTAGATAGTGTCATTTACTTTGAAGTGTTTTAATAACGTAAATTATATTTACATTTTTTACCATTAATGATACAAATACAAAACACACACACACGCACGCACACAGATGCAAACACACACACACTCACGCACGCACCCGTACACACATGCAAACACACACGAACAATAATTATTGACTGATGAAATAAAATTTTTGACTAATTGCAAAAAGGAGGACGTTCTTAATTCGGTTATTATTATATTTACTAAACGATTCAGTTCTATTTATTAAAGGATTTAGAATTCCCATTTAAATTTATGCCTTCGCATATAATGTACATATATGTACGTACTTATACAAGTTAAATCCAAAGACACACATTTATTATACATACACAATATTAACAACGATACAAAAAGTAACTGGCGCAAATGAAGTTGCTATTCAAACGAATGACGTACCCGCGTGACACATAGCTCTGCCAGCCTCATGAGACATAACCTCTATTGTCGAGTCCAGTGCACCTGCGAATGAGATATGTTCCACATTTATAATAAACGGTAAGTATCTCATCTTACTGTTTTCTTACTTTATTTTCATTTTTTTATTCTGTATCAAGAAAAGGTTTTTTTTATATGTTGCGAGAGCCCCTCATTAAGATGGAGATTTCTAACATACTAGGTGTTGCCTATCACTGCATTTAAATTGTGCATTTTACCGGAATGAAAATAGCCTAACCTTAAACGAGAGCACTTCATCTTCCAGTGGTTGGCGTAAAAGATGACTAAGGGATCGGCCTGTTATCTATCCACCAGCATATATTCAGTGCCCGAATGACGGCAGTAAATAGACCTGCCCCCCATTACGTTAGCTGGACAATATTATGCTTAATCGCGTATGTATTTAAGGTATAAATATCTAACAATTGCTCGACGTTTCAACCGAGTTACACCGGCCGTGGTCATGAGCTGACTAGTATTTGAGATACTTCTGCTTACCCCTTCCGGGATATGGGCGTGAGTGTATAATTCTTTGAAAAATATAGCGTATTTGTATAATGGCGTTATTGAGTAAAAAACACCCATCAAATCATTTACATTTAAAATACTAGTAAGATGCAGAACGAGGATTGTAAGTCATACTGGCAGTTCTCTGTTTCTAATTTTAATTCTAGACTATCTCGACTACGTTTGTAACATACGGTTAAAGTTCATTTTCTAGTACAAATACACTATGCATACATGCAGGTTTGAAAGTGGGGCAAACTGTTTCTGAACTTTTGAAATCAGACAGATGAACTGGAAGGACCAAATATCCTTCGGACGAGTTAGAAGTTTCCTACTTATGAATAACGTCTTCGTACGAGCTGCGAACATAGAAAAATTATAATCTTTCTATTGTATTGTTACGAAGTCCGTATTTAATATTTTCTAGGGAAATCGAAGTAATCCCTCCAATTTTATAGGTATAATGTTTTATAGGTATAATGCCTTTTCATATAAAGCTTTCTAAAGCTATTAATATATTTGAATCTCCTGTTGCTGACCTAATGGAGAAAGGTACAACTCCTAAGTTGCTGGGAGTTCGGAATCCATTCTTTAAATTTCGTTACAAAGGAGTACATAAATTGCCCGTTTAATAATTTAATATCATAGACACATTAAAAGCAGTTATCTACTTTTTGTAGAAGTACATTATGTTTATTAGTAATAAACATAATGATTTTCTAAAAAAAAGTTATTAAACGAAGTCGCGGTTATTACCACCTAGTATGTGAAAACAGCAACAACATATATTTACTAGCTGATGCTCATGTGTCATACATATACAACCGGTAGCCTTTTTAAGTTGTAGGCATGAACTTGATGAATGATTGGTCATCCATACAAATTTTAGATTTAATTTTTCAAACTTCAAAGTGTTGTAATAGTAGCCTTTATCTACCTAACCTACCAAATACCTACCTAAAAAATATTAAGATCGGTTTAGCGGATCAGCGTGTCGCGTACATAATATTGACACTACTTTGACATAGTCATAATTTCTTTCGCATTTATTCCCGGTGTTATAATTTTACTAGATAGTAAATTTGTTTTAAATATATTTTCAATTTACATCAACAGAGCCGCTACAAGAAGACGCGTCAAAATTCCAAATTATGATAATGGCAACATTTTGTCTACGCGACCCTCATACAGTTACCGTCGCTTTATCAAATACCACAATTTGCTTGTAAATCATACGGTGAATGGCACTTTTTTGTTTACTAAATGGAAGCTCATTTCGTCAAAATATTACAGTTATTTTTGTTACAGCTACTTTATATTTTTTTAGAAGTACTCCGGATCAAAGCAATTAGGACGCGATGATATTTTAGTTTAGCAAATGTTTTAGCGCTTAAAATTGTCTGTAACTATAAAAAATATTAGGTTTACAAATTCAAATGTAAAGCATAAATATTTTGTCTAGATGTTTTTAAATCAATTGTACGTTTCGTTTGGCTCTAAACATCGTTGTTATACGTAGATAAGAGTAGCAGTCTTTGTTCAGGTTTCGAAGTATTGACATACTAAATTTAAGTTAAGGCGTATAACCGTGAAAAAAGTAACAGGCAGACAGACAGATTACATATACAAGTATAATATTATAAATGCGAAAGTAACTGCCTGTCCGTTACGCTTTTATGGGTGATTTACTAAACCTATTTGGATGAGTTTTGGGATAAAGAAAAAAATTGCCTTGGAGCAGAACATAGGCTACTTGTATGTCACTCCCATTACTAAGGTGATTCAAATAACACCTCACATGTCAAAACCCATGAAGCCCTTGTATTCTAGTGCGTGACAAACAATAATTATCATAAATATACACAGACACTCGAAGAAAATAACCTTCTTTCTTGTGCAGTTGGGCTCCTGTAATTGACAGCACAGGTGAGTGTTCGATGGCTTTCTGTTATAATTAACACCATATGTTCACGTTCCAGCCACTGAATAAAACAAAAACGCCCTTTGTAGCCATTAATTATTCCAACAATTAAAATAACTTAATCATCAACTTTAGATAAATATATTTTATAACATTTTACAGTTAACTGTTAGGAATTTCAAAAACAACTTTTTTGGCTTCATTATAAACTCGTATATTTGAAATTTCTCAATTATATTCTTCAAGGGTTGTGAAGTCTGCCACCATCTTTCGAAAGTGTAGCGTTTATATATTAACAGTTTTCATAGTAAGGGAATATAATCATAGATATGAAAGGTCAGATACATAGGCCTGTTTAAACTGTGGTTAGTTAGTGATGCTGAATTTAAATTTCTTAGGTGTTGTGCGTACCCTCCACGGTGCAACTGTCTGTTGTTAAAAAGGCAGATAAAGTTTGCAGGAGTTTCTGGAGGCGTCCTTCTCGGAGTTCTACCCAGGTACCATACAATAAACCAACATGTGACGAAACACCATGTGGTTTAACTTCTTTGAGTAGCACATTATAGTTAATAGCGGTGAGGTGACGTCAGGTTTTCATATAAAATAATGAATCTTGGTACATACAATACCTGATTTTATGATGTTCAAATTGTTTTTTTTTTATTATTATTATAATGATCTCTGTTACTTTAATGGTTATTAATTAAATAAAAGTATTATATAGTATCTTAGAAATAAATAAGGTAAGAGAATTGCTCACTGAGATACGCCGAGATCTATCTGATAGGGACTAGTCAGAGCTACGTTTACGGTACAATGGTTTAATCTATAAATGGATGCGCAGATTCCATTAACGTCTCATGTTCATGCATCGAATCGTTGAAGTCACAGTGTGTTCGTCTCTTTTAGCGTATAGAAAACAATGTTATATCCATAAATATATTATCATTAGTAATTTGTGTTGAAATATCTTATATGTTGCACTTTTAATTTTAATAAATATAGAATATATAGTACAAACACACACAACGTTACCGTAATAATAGGTTGTTTCACAAAGTCAAAATAAAGATAAGTGGACAGCAGAAATACCATGTGTGCCTTTGTGGAGTGCTAACCACCGGTTTCCAAGTGGTTGAGCCTTGTGAGAAGAAATCTGTTAGAAAAAGTCGCGGTCCCTTTTTTATATGAATATTACCCGTACCGTATACATATTACAATAATACTACAGTAAGATTTTATGTCAATAGACAAAGCTCGTGAGGTATTTAAGGTTAGAAGCAAGTGGTGGGCTGTTGTCTCTGCATATCCCTACGGGAAAAAGCGTTTTTTAAAAAAAAAAAGGGAATATTAATACTAAAAGTAAATAAATTAAAATTAGGATACCTAAGTATTGAAGTTGAAAAATAGGGAAAGAAATAATAAAAAAAAAAAACATGAAGAAGGTTTAGTTTTATTCTTAAAAGGAAGGTGCTGCCTGAATTAGTATATTGAACGATCTATCAAACCTTTACGTAGTTGGCCATTCTTCACAAAATTAGCAGAAAAAGTTGAACCCTTAGATTTTCAGGGAAATTTATCTTGATAACTGAGACGAGAAAAAGTTTGAAAGAGGCAACTTATGTCCCGGCAAAGCGGAAAACTTTGAATCGGTTATGGACGAGGATCCATTAACATGAAGTGTTGAATTTTCAGTTTTCTATCAATATTGAACTTTGTTGAAAACAAATTAAAAGTGTATGCACCAGTTGTTGATTGACTTCGAGAGGGTTAAGCTTATGTTTGTTAAATAAATGCTATATGCATGCATAGTCCAAGTTTTTTATTGGGAAATAAATACCTACCTATATAATATAAATACATATTTTACTGAATAGTGGAATAGGCGTTTCATTTCCAACTTACCTGATGGAAAGTGATGATGAAGACTCGGATCCAAAAGAAACCTATTCAATCTACTCTTGAAAGCTCCAGGATTATAGCATTAAAACCAATTAGACCTCTTGAGCTCTTACATTTTTTTTTAAACCAATCATGACAGCAACATAAAGTATTTGTTTAGAATAATTAAACCATTTGTGTACATAATCTTATTTATTATAGGAAATTCTCAGTAAAAGCGCGGAGTTTGAAAGTTTAGGGTATTGCATCCTCGTGCCTCAGAGAGTACGTTAAGCGATCGGTCCCAGTTGTCAAGAACACCTATGATAGTCAGTATTTTAAAGTATGTGCCCTCAATAACCTGAAAACTAGTCTAACTATCGAATTAAGTTAGCCCTGTGGGTTACAGAGGCCAGATGCTAGTCGCTCCGTAGAAATACTGATATTCAGGCAATAGCTAGTTTGGCTAAAAGCCAACCCCAATAGACCCATGTCTAATAATAAGCCTAGGAAGAAGAGTGTACATAATCTTATTTATTCTTTGTAAACAAGTACAAAAAACGCCAAACATATTTTCTTATCCTTCGTAAACAATCTTCAAAGTATGACTTAATGATGAACTTAATTTAAAAACAGCCCGTATAAATATACTTCACTATCACCAAAATCTACAAGAAAATTAATTTGAATAATTACAAAGGGAAAAACACGAAAACAAATATAAATGAAAGGCTGAATAAAGAAGGTGAAAGCCCAAGGCAATTCGAATCAACGCCTTCTCGAGAGGGCTTCAACAAATCGATGTGGTAAATAAAAGACTTTATTGAGGACACTCAACATCAAAGGATGGCCATTGACAGTGGAAATTTAAAATAATCATCTGTGAAACTGTGTTCTTTAAAACATTTGATGAATGCATTTTATGAAATCATATAAATTTTTTTTTTTCTTCATGTATAGCTCTTTTTATAGAACACAAGAACTGGGTAATGTATTTTTTTTTTATATTATACCGGGTCACTTTACGGTAAGAGTCAACCGCCGTCCATGGCCACCTGCTACTCAAGAGTCGTTAGGGAGCTGCTCTCCTTTCAGGGTCATGAGGGAATGGGGGGATACAGCAGGTGACCGTCCGGAGTGGACCCCACCTTCTTTTTGAATGGGGGAAAGGTTCCTCTCCCCCTACCATCACTCCCTGAGGGATGCACGCGGAACACTACACACCTGCAACCTCGGACCCGTTAAACGATTGGGGCTGGAGCCCACGTACATACGGGTCCATTTACGGAGGCCGGAATTGGGCATTGTCGGCCCTTTTCCTTCTCCCTTTCCGCAGCCTCCTTCTGTGTCATAACAGTTTTACAGAAGGTGACCATCCCATGCATCCCATGTCCTCTCGCTCCCGACCATGGCGCGCACAAGCGCTGTGAGCGAGAGGTCAGTCCCTATCTCTGTTACTAAGGCACGGCGTGGCTTAATCCAAGCAGTACACTCTTCTAACCTCGCAATTCATGCAGTGGTGGCACCGGGCGTCCGGCTTCCTGCGAATGTCCCGCAGGTACTTCCCAAAACATCCGTGGCCGGTAAGCGCCTGGTGGCTAGGTATGACTCTATCATGATAAAGATTCAGCGGCCCGAATTATACATTTTTACTTATTTTAAAGACTTGTTATTACAAAAATCTGGTAATGAAATCTTTATCCATTGAGGTCTAGAGGAAAGCAATTTTATAAAATGAATCGTAGCTATATTGAGATATAAACGGCTTTCAAATAAAGATTTTATTTACGAATTCAAATAGGCAAATTCATTGGACAGCCGACAAGACATTGAAATAAGTACCTATCTATAAAATCATTTGGTAGATTTGGGAAGTGACGATGTCTTACTAAACATAGAAACGTTTTCAAACGGTATAAGAACTATAAAAACAAATAGAAATACGATGGAAATACTAATCTTATAAAATAAAAATGTCCCTATCGCACACGCACGTGTCGCACTTTCGGTAGAACAATTGCACAATTTGCAAGATAGCCATTTTAAGAAAGTTTTTAAATTCAATAGCGTCTTGATCTGTTAATATTGCACTAAAGTAGTTCTCCTATGCATCACATAATCTATATATGTACTTTATTCTTTTTAGGCAAGTGTTTATCAGAAGTACTTTAGTGTTTTTGAAATGTCCTTTTTTTAAGTGACTTGTTCCAACAACATACAAATTACTTAGAAGTTATGACCATATTTGAACTTTATTTTACTATGTTATTGGAATAAATATAACTCACTCACTCACTCCTTATTTTACATAATATAACTTCATCAGATAACATCTCCATATCAATATGAATCAAAATTCATATCTTTGACATTGAATTGATCACCTTCTTTTTGCATTTTTAATAAGAGTGATATGTTCTGTCATTGTATGTCGGTTCAGCTTTTTTAGCTCACATAGCGCTTCTTTTTTTCAATCACAGAATAGATTATATCAGCTTTATTCTGGGTATGTACCCTAATAATACGATACTAAGAACTTGTCTGTTATTAATGTTACAGTTAATATGTGAACAGTTTGTGTTACCTATATTATTCATTTTTTCTTTCATAGACATGTATATAATCAGTGACTTTGTTCTTCTGAGAATCTATAACATTAAATAAATGGGTATATTTGCCTTTACGGCATTGGCACTCCAGGTATATCTCCCAAATATCCGAAAATAGATCATGGCATTAATGTTCGTTGCGTAATTTTCAATTTAAGATTATCCATCTCTTCACCACTCTACGCGAAATTAGCGCCAGTACTAACTCGACGCGGGGTCTTTTTGCGTGTGGAAGTTCGTCACCTCACCGGAGCTGACGGTGAGGTGGTATGTCGGTCTTGAACCGGCTAAAACCACACAGTGTTCCGTCACGAGGGCGTCTATTACGAGTGACCCGGGATACCCTTAGAAAGCATGCATCACGTATTTAAACACACATAATCATATGATAAAACATAAAAAAGGATAAAACATGAAATTAAGGCAATACATTGTGTAAGTTACTATATTCGTGTAAGCTTGGATTCGATAATCGATACAATAACCGAGTGCAAATAAGGTGCCAGAAATCAATACTTAGTAAAGGCTATCGGTATATAATATGCGATCAGTTAGCTACTATTAAAAAATATTATAAAACAATTTTATTTATCTTTAATATCTTAACACGAACAATTCTCTATATATATGTATATAATCTGAATCTCGGAAAAACGCTCCACGATTTTCATTAAATTTAGTATGCATTTCGTTGTCGATAAATAGCTAGGTTTCATTTTTAGGAAATGTCGTTTTATCCATATTTTCAGGCAATGAACTGCTACAATATCATTAAAATACGAAGGTAAAGTTCGCCACTCTCCACAAAGTTACAATAGCTCAGGTGGGAAATATAGCGGTTTCAAATCCAGAGGACCCCGGTCCGAGTCAAGATGATTATTTTTATCCCTTTTTTTCTCAAGCTTCTTTTACGCCATTTAAGATAAAAAAAAAACTGTCATTCAGGAACTTTTAGTTTATTAGAGACACAAACAGATATAATGTAGGACAAAAGTAATATATCAGTAGTTTAAACATTATCCAAAACAGTTTCCACAAATTATTTGAGATATTTTTATATTTTCCCCCAAAGCACAAAAAAAAACTATTAAGATATAATAAACCACTTTTGCTGGCTGTACATCAGACGATATCAACATTATTCTCTATTTTCCTTTTACCTTTGCAAATGCATGATAGCTTCGGAAACTTTCTAAAGCTTACTTCTTCGAAATAGTGCAAAACTATTTAACTAAGAGCACGAGATAAATCTCAGATGTTTACGTGCACAATCCGATCCGAGTGGTACTGCGACTGCGAGGTTCATTGTGGTCTTCAGTACAAGTTGCGGCATTACAAAATGTTTGTGAACGATAATATAGCGAGTGGTAGCGAATACGCTTCTATTTTCAGCTTACTGATGTTTATTATTCTTTAAAGTATTTTCTTAATTTAAACATTGACAGCCTTTCAATTTATAATACAAAAATCCACAATTAGAAGTGACGGGCTTGTATTGTTACAAAAAATATATCACTGTTAACACTTTTGTACAGTTAATCAAAAAGATTATGAATATTATTGTTACAAAGGTGTACAAGCGTGCTGACATACTAACATATTAAAGATAAAATGCATTCTGACTCCCTACAATAATTACCTGAATATTTAGCATAATTTCGGGTACTACAAAATTTTTAATTGGAAATAGCTGGCCTGTTCGTCTAATAATTACTTATTCTGGTTCGTTGTGTCTTTTGTTTTTATGTTTGTCAAGTATCGATCCCGGTTGTCTTTAAAAAAAAATAGCACTAAATACACACAGCTTCTGTTTTTTTTTTTCATAAGAAAATAAACAATCTGTAGTTTCATACAAATGTACTACTGAGCCATTTTCGTAATCACAATTCTTTCGTAACGATACTACTTAACAGAATAACAAGCTCTTAAATATCACAACTCTCTTTAGAAAACCCGAGGACTTGCCAACAATTGTATGCATAACTAGTTTTGTATTAAGTAAATTTTCATCAAAGCGTAGTACAAAACATGACCAAGTTTCATAAACTGACAACAACTTTCAACAAGCATTTTGAATAAACAACGCAAATAAAACTGTAGGGATGACCAAAAATAGGTCGCAGCTGGGTACAGCTTTTTTGTAACCTATTCTTCCGACTCCCCACAAGCTGGTGTGATCAATGCATCAGAGGCATCTCAAACGCAGACATAAAAACTTCAAATGGCACTCAATATAAGAGTCTATAGAATCTTGCTCAAATTTGTTTATTTTAGTAGCATACTAATATTATATGACTTTTCTAGTAATAGAGCCATGCTTAGGCACGAATGGGCCAGCTCGACCTGTGCGATACCACGGCCACACATAAAACTGGTTGTGAAATGAGTCAGGTTTCCGGACGCCCAAACCCCTTCTCCCCTTTCCACTCCCCTCATCCCCTTCTACTCTTTCCCCTCTCTTCTTCCCCTCCTCGCATGCGCACCTACGACTCTTGAGTTGCAGGTGTCCATGGACGGCGTATGACACTTACCATCAGGTAACCCGTCTGTTCGTCTGTCCCCCATAGTATAAAAAACAAAAAGAAAATGCCTTGCAGACTGTGTAAACCCCTAAAGTATTATTGTCGAAGTACATACACTACTTGTTCACTTAAACTAATTAATACTGAACTGGAAATGGGAACGTAGGGAATTAACGTTGAAAACAATTAACAACTTAAGATTCTAGAACTTATAGACTTTCCTGGATCCGTTCTCAACCCAACATTCTCCGTTACATAACGGACAAGCATTAATGTTTGGGTCAACATACATACGAACACTAACGCCCGTATACACAAATGGGTAAGCAGGGTCGTAATAAACGCTCACTTTCAAATAAAATTTCTCCCCACTCTACTCTTACTACGATACAGATTCGTTGTGACATATTTAAAAACGTGAAGAAATGTAATCGTTTTTATAAAAAAGGAAATACAATTTGGTTTTGTGGAGCATTGTAGAATAGATTTTAATTAAACATAGTAACTACAATGTTGTCTAAAGGTGAGAATGTTATGTTTTCCTGACCACGTGTCCCACTTATAAGGTAGATACGTGAGTAGTTATTAGTTGGTAATGAATTTCAAATACCTACACAATACAATATAATGTGAGCTAATATATTTCTCATGTATTATTCGTTATATTTTTCTTCTTTTTTAAGTTCTTGTCGCTGTATTTCAATTGTACTAGGGTACCCATGAGTTTGTTTGACCGATTACTTCTCATAGGGCTAAACCATTCAGAAACAGGTGGTTATATATCAACGCAGGCTAACTGCCTGTTTCCATTATGGAAAAAAAAATAACAACGAATAATTTTTTGTTATTATACTTAGTCTGGCAATGAATACTGTTACAATAAAAAAAAACACAATATTGCATTTGTTTCGTTTGTTATTTTCTCGACAATCGCTGTTAAATATTTTTGTGTTATTAAAACATAGTGGGGTCATAAACAGAACCGAATAGCTGTGAAAGCATCACACAAAGAAGCCAAATGCAATTTTTGAAACTCTCCATCCACTTGACAATAGTCGAATGTTTCTGTAATGGGCTTTTAATAGAACAATGAAAACTCCGCTGTCTAAGTAGTGTTGGCACAAAAAAAAGCGATCAAAGCAATGAAGAAAACAGTTCGAAGGAATCTTGTCCGAAAGTAAAATATTTTATCTCGGGAAATAAATAACCTAGCCCTAGAACCATGTCGTTTTTTTAAAAACACTAAGAAGAGAGACTTGCAACCTATGAGAGAGGCACATTTCATTATTTATTTGATAATTTAAAAATGAATAGGGTGTTAAAATCAAAATCACTTCTGAAGCGGTACGCAAAGGGAGGTCACAGAAAAACATTATTTACTGACGAGATTTTTTTTACTATTGAACAATATTTTAACAAGCAGAATGACCGACTTTTGCTCAAGGTCTATAGAAGCTTTCCAATTAGTCAGTAGAGTACAACGCGGGCAACATCTTACTTCAGTGACGGTTTGGTGTAGTGTTAGCAATCAACGAGAGATTAAACCATATTTTTGTGAAAAAGGTGTCAAAACCTCGCCAAAAGTGTATCAAGATACGTTTTTTGAAAAGGTGATGAAACCTCTTAACAACAGCATATACCATAACAAAGAAAGGTCCTTTTAGCAACACTCAGCACTGGGTTATAAATCTCGATCCAACCAAGTGTGGTTGGAAACGTGGGCGAACGTTTCTGTCTTAATCAGAGCTGATCGTCATCCAGTCCCAATTTTAGTGTTCTAGATTAGTCAGTACTAGTCAGTTTTATATTGTGGTATGCATCGTAACAGCAATAAAGTGTTTATGCGATATGAAAAAAATATGTTTGCCTTGTAACAAAATATTATATATAATATTTTAGTTCAGAAAATTATTAAGACCTATCGTAGAAAAGAGCAGCAAATCAAATGTATAATAATCAAAGAATGTTGGTATCTCGAGCCATACGCGACCATCGTGAACCCTCCCTAAATACAAGTATTTAACTTAGTTAGCTTGCTTACCCTCTCTCTCACGCTCACTCTAATCTAATTGTCTGCATTACGAGAACATAAGAACATTGGTAGTACGTATACCACATTTAAGTTGCCTTTCGGAAAATAGTTCAATTACACTGTGGTTAATTAAACATATATTATATTTTACTTGATATATATGTAAATTATATTTGTATATATGATTAGAGACAACCCTCTAGTTTCAGACCCATTGTCAAGGTGAGAAGCACTGCCTCCTGCCGTCCTGATGGGATGGGAGAGGACAAGATATGTTCCGAAAAGTCACTAAGCTAAAACCAAATTTATGAGAATAAACTAGTAGTTTCATATTTTTTTGTGTAGAACCCTACACACTGGAGCTTACAGAAAAGTGGTATGTTGGAATAGAATAAACAGCCGCCGTCCATGGACACTTGCAACTCTTGTCGTAACTGCGCTGTCCGCCTTTAAGGGTGATGAGGGATGGGGGATGCAGGAGAAAGAAGAGAGGGGAGATGAGGGAATGTGAAAGAAGAGAGACAGGGTGAGGGGAGAGAAAGGAGCAGAGGGGGAGTTGGGCCTCCGGAAACCTCACTCATTTCAGGGAAATGCAACGCAAGCGTTACTTCACAACCGGTTTTCTGTGAGGCCGTGGTATTGCACCGGTCAGGCCGGCCCAATTGTGCCTAAGTGATGCTCTACCACTAAAAAAAAGGCAATATAGGCTACACAAAAATAATAGTAAAAATAACTAGCTGGATAAACTATGAGCGTTAATAAAACAATGTACAAAGCCAACATACCTTCATAAATCTTCTTTTCACTCTCAATGTCTTGCGAAATTCCACCCCTATATCTTTTATCCAGCAGAAAAATACAGGATAAGTGTCCCCTAAAATTCTAACGGCTAATAGAATAAAACCTTTTTAAAACACCGTAAATTTAAGGCACCCATCGATAGGGATGCCACTCAATTGCTTATAAATTCAATGAAATGGTTATTGGGTGAAAAATGGATGAATTTGTTAGGCACTTAGTGGTTTAGTTAACAGCCTCGTTTATATTGCTGTATATAAAACCACCTGTAATCCTATTATAGGCATAGACCGTTTAGAGCAGATAAAACTGAGGCTTGAACTTTAAGTTGTCTAATTATGGACATCATGATCATAAAACCCATCATCATATAACCCACATCAAAAATACACTTTCTAAACAAGCTTATTACAAATTAGACGATTCCATCCAAGATAAGAACGCTTGGAATCATGCTAGTCCTGCTCCATAGGAGAATTTTGAAACAAAATCGAACTGGTTGCTAATTAGTATTGTATAAGGAATGATGTTTTTGTAACATTGTTTTAAACGATTATTTTAACTTTTACTTTTTATTTCTATATTTTTTTTTATGCGATAGGGGGCAAACGAGCAGTCGGGTCACCTGATGGTAAGGAACTACAGCCGCCCATGAACACCCGCAACTCAAGAGTCACAAGTGCGTTGCCGGCCTTTTAGGTAGGAGTACGCTCTTTTCTTGAAAGTTTGAAGGTCGTATCGGTTCGGAAATACGGCAGGCGACATTTTGTTCCATAAGCTGGTTGTGCGAGGCAAAAAGCTTCTGGAGAAGCGCACAGTGGTGGAGTGCCAATCGTCCAGGTAATGGGGATGGATATTTTGGCGTAGGACGATGGTGAAAACCTGCAGTCCGAACAATTCCTCTGAACACTCCCCATGATACAAGCGATAGAGGATGCAGAGTGAAGCTACATCTCTTCGCAACGCCAACGTGTCAAGCCAAGAAATAGCTTGGCAGTCGATGATGCGAGTCACTCTCCGTTGAATGCGGTCAAGAGGGAGAAGCTGGTACTGGGGTGCACCTGCATAGAGATGAGAACAGTATTCCATGTGCGGCCGAACCTGCGCCTTATAAAGTTGCAGGCGGTAGGCCGGAGTAAAATACTGTCTCGATCTGTTTAGCACACCAAGCTTCTTCGAGGCTAATATGGCCTTACCCTCTAAGTGACCGCAAAACTGGACTTCGCTTGATATATCGACGCCAAGGATTCCGATACTGGCTGATGCAGTTAGGGAAGTGCTCTCAAATTGAGATGATACGACCAATGGCATCTTTTTAGCGGTGGACTAGGTTAAGTCGACCCCAATCTGAAACTTTTGATAAAGAAGTTTCGATTTCAGACACAAGGTTGGATCGGCTTTCGATGACGTTTACCCGAGAAATATTAGCGCGGCCGGTGTAAAAGGCATCACTCGTGCTATCGACCGCATAGCAATGGATGCTGCTAATCTGCAGCATGTTATTAATATGCAGAAGAAACAGCGTGGGTGGAGTCGGAGCATGCACCGTCAACAACGACCTTGATGCTTCTGTCTGTAAGAAAACTGGTGAGCCAATTGCACAGTTGCACAGTTAAATTGTAATTTATCTTTCACTGCTTCGTTTTATTTCTTTTTACCTATTTCGATATAGTGATATTGTTCTCGTTGCATCGTTTTCACACATAATTTTGATTTATTTATAATGATTGCATGTAAACAAAACATTTTAAAAGAATAACGGTGAAGATTCTTGCCCATTCTTCTCCATACGAAACTAGATTTTGGAATGGGCGACTAGAATCAATTCTATTTAAATGTAAATGTTTAAGTTTAAAAGTTGTAAGCATTTATTTCCTATTTGAAATAAATGCTTAGAATTTGAATTTGATGAAGTGATAAGACAGGTTGCTGGGATATACTGCATGTAAAAGGCGATTGCTCAACTGCTGTACCGCAGGTTGTCAGAGTCCTCTATCCAGTAGTGGACTGCAATAGGCTGAATTATGACGAAGAAAATGATACATGACAACTAAGAACATGTGCATTAGGGACTATGGAGAGGGAATCCAAGCTAGTAACATCTTAGAGTTTGATTTCATGCTCACTTAAGTAAATTATTTTATGTTTGAAATTTAAAATAATATTTAAACCTGTTATATTTTATGTACATATCAGTATATAGGATGTAACCGTTCATTTGTGATTGAAGTTGCATGCCAATTGCGAAGCCAAGGCGGTTTGAAAGTTATCTTCCTTGTATTTGAAACGCTTAGAGAAATCCTTATTCGTACTCGGTTAAAAATGCCGTCTGGAATATTATTTTGGTTAATGTCGGTGTATAAATATACGCAATTATTTTTTTCCTCTCAGTACGAAAATAATAAGTCATAACGTAGCGCTTGTAGCACATACGCCTACAGCATTCGTAGACGTGACTCTAAAAGCTTTAAATATTGCGTTACTTGCTACGTTTGCGTATGTCGTAAACGTGCTACGCATACTAAGCTTTTAAATTCGGCCAACATTGTTGATTCTGGAGAAGACAGTAAGGTAAATGTTAACGGTTTTATACAAACACTTTATTCAAAAAGAGCATGGTCGACAGCATTACTATTAAACAGTGGTAGAGCTCGACCGGTGCGATACCAGGTCCTCACAGAAAACCGGTTGTGAAGTAACGCTTACGTTGCATTTCCCTGAAATGCAACTTCTTCTCTTGTGTTCATGGGCGGCGGTAGTCACTTACCATCAGGTGACCCGTCAAATTAAAGTAAAACTCAAAAGACACCCATAGATAGATAGACTCATAGAACCGCCGAACTACGGTTTTATAAGAAGGTATGTTAGTTAATCTAATCGCGGTGTAAATTTTCGTTTCACGATGCAGGGTCATTATTTACCACGTAGTTCTACTAAACGTCGCTAGATGGCATTATTTATTTATTTATATTTTACTGCTTATGGCAATAGGCGTTTATCTTGCAATTCAATTCTTAAGACAAAGATGTTTTATGTATTTATTATTTATTTACGGCATTCGATACAAAGATATTCAAACCGAGATTTATACGCATTTACAGACAATGCGACATGATTTTGCGATTATAAGAGTATATTGACATTGGCTTGACCTTATGATGATGAAGTTTGGCAGTTGGCATCAAAAGAACTCGTATTTTAAATCGTTATCAGACTTCATGTTAATTTTAATTAAGATAACCTTGACCAATGATTTCTGATTCTAATTTATATTTTTTGACGTATGTTATTTTTTTATTTTTTATAATATAGGGGGACAAACGAGTAGACGGGTCACCTGATGGTAAGTGATTTCCACCTACCGTCCATCGTCTTACACATCCATTTCATTGCATCTAAGTTCCTCAGCATTCCGTTAACTAAATATATATGTATATATATTAATTCTGGACTTTTCTTTATCGCCACAGGGTATTATTCAATGCTTTTACTGTAACACTTGTTTAATATATCACTTTTATTGATACATTATCAATGAAAGGGTACGTATTTCATTATTTCAATTGCTACTGAACTGAATCCGGTTTAATTAATATTTATCATTATACACAATACAATACAATGAATACATTTAAAAGCAACGTGATCTTTTTAATGAACCGTGGAACATCATAGTCCTATATGAGTTTTATCCAATACAAACCTACGCCGTTAAATTATTTGTAAATAATTGTTAAGTGTTTTTTGTGAATAATGATTTGTTCCTAGAAATAATATGTACCAGTTTGTTTTATAAGCTACGTTTTTTATGTTTTTACGTTCATTAATATTTATATTTAATATACGCAAAAGAATAAGGCTCTGATTTAAAATGTAATATAAAAACCGTTATAAAACAAAGAATGCCCATGGGCCTAGTATTCAGTTGCGTTAGAATATTGTTTTTTTTTAGTCTTGAAGTAAAAAAAATCCATAATTTTTTTTGGTGTGCCTGATTTTGACAAGATTCATTATACAATATCTAATGATTTATGTTGTTTTCTAGAATTAGAGGTTTTCTTCGTACATAATCAGCTAAATTAAGAATAAATATAAAGAAATTAACTTATTTAATCAAAGAATTTATAATTCACAACAATAATACTGCGCTCTCAACGGCACTTGAGAATGAGTTAAACAAACTCAATTGGATCGAATTTAGTTTAGTCGGGTTATAAAGTTGTAGAATTAAGACGTCATTACCGAAACTAAGGTGTGCGACTCGTTTAATTAACAAGCTCCAAACAAAACAATCTAATAAGCAAAGTTGAGTGCAAAGTCGTACGTTTGACACATACTGCATTTGTACCAAGTCATGCGCAGTAGCGACCTACTCCAATAACAGGAATATGTCAAGTTTCGAACTTTTTGATAGGCTCAAATCACTAAAAGATAATACAGTTTTTGTTATTTTGTGGCATCTTTAAGTATATCAATAAACTAAGTCATACAACTATAACTATTAAAATAAGAATAACTGATCAATTTACTCCAATAATTTATTGATTGATTTTGTTTCCGAGGATTGCAAAATTTAGACGTACTTTTATGTTTTATATATACAATTGTTTACGCCGACACAAATCGGCATTATTATTCTATTACTTTTTTGGAAATATTTAATGTGTTAAAGTAACCCTAACTTATGTATCAAATGTATCAAAGCTTTCTCTAAAAACTAAGTTACGAATGAACTAATTGAAAAGGTTCACTTCCACTTCCTTATCAAAATTGTAAAAAATATATATTTACGCAATTTCTCATTTGTTTCGTTATGAACAACAATTTAACGTACTTTCGAACAAAACACCCATGGTTGTTTATTCTAAAGTTAGCTTTACACCTTATTTAAATCTCTTCGAGTTATGTATTGTTAACTCCAACTATCCCGCTCTCACCTTCGCTTTACGCCACTCATATCCCGTAAACCGATTTCAGTGGCTTCGGGACTGTAGTACAAACTTAGTTAGCACATGTTAGATGTTAGTCGTGAGCTAGCTACAACTCCTGCATATTACGTTTTCGTATATTAAGTAAAAGCGACCGGCGAAACTAACTGTCAATGCAGTATTTACTATATAACTAAGTTCATTTTAATAATTGTCTATTAACTACGAAGTTATACTATACACACTTTTTAAAATATTTTTGTTCATATCTTTAACCACCGTCGGTTGCCGGCATTTCTTAATTTGAAATAAAATGAAGATAATACTGCTGTATGTCTTTAGGATTTCAAATCCTAATTAGACCACCATATTGGTCTAATAGTTAATGTAAGTTGTTCGAATCTCACAGGGGAAAAAAGGTATATGTTAAACAGTTGTCCCGAATCTGGGTGTTCTTTGTATGTTTGTAAAGTATTACGATGTACAGGAATAATTCTTTATGCGATAGTTAAAAGAAAAGAAACACAATTAAACTTTTTTGAGAGCTATCGATCCGGTTATTTGTTGTCACTTAGTAGTTTGTAGTTAGTAGTTTGTAGTTAGTAGTTTGTAGTTAGTAGTTTGTAGTTAGTAGTTTGTAGTTAGTAGTTTGTAGTTAGTAGTTTGTAGTTAGTAGTTAGTAGTTAGTAGTTAGTAGTTTGTAGTTTGTAGTTAGTAGTTAGTAGTTTGTAGTTAGTAGTTAGTAGTTAGTAGTTTGTAGTTAGTACTTTGTAGTTAGTAGTTTGTTGTTAGTAGTTTGAAACATTTGGATGTTATTGTCACATGTATTATATGATAATAATAAAACTTTTCAACAGCTAGAGGGCTCGGACTTCCTTGCAGTAGCAGCAAGTTCCAGTTTAAGGTATACGACCCTCACTCGCTTGAGCTATTGCTTATACTCCCCAATCCGTCCATTAAGAGCAATATCTCTTTTGTTCTCTTTATATCTACCTTTTCCTGTCAATATACTCCAATTTTTTTCATATAATTCCCAAAAGTGCCCGGATAACGTGTGACGAATGACGGATGAGCTTATTACGTTAATGGGTTTAAATTATAATCATCAAAATGTAGGCGTTAATTACGGCTCTGCCAACCGCTTCGGGAATACAAGCAGTGTATGTGTGTATGTACACTTTTTCCAGCTCAATCAATTTGAATATTATTCTATTATTATCTAAATTCAATTAATAATAAGTATAAATAAAAAGAAAAACACAATAAAATTAAAGTACGAAGACTATTCACAAACATGCAGCGTAAAATTCCTCCCCATCATCGCCTACTGGCAGCGTTCCCAAGAGGCTGACAGAATTACCACATTGAAAAGCAATGCTTGTCCACTGTACAAGGAAAATGCTAGCCTTCTGGTCACGAGAAGTGTACATATAATGCTACCAAAATTTGATAATGCGATACAGAAAGATGGTGTAATTTTTCTCTGAATTTCATGCATAGAAACTTAGAACGCAGAAATACTTAATTGATTGAATAATATTTTTTTTTTGGTGAAATTTAAACACATTGATAAGATAATTAATGTATACAAGAACAAAGGAGTCATAATAATAAAAAGATTTTAAACGATTATTTTTTATCTCTGGTTGTTGTATTAAAACAACCACATTAATGTCTACCAAATGAACGTAACTTTAAACAAAACAATAGACAATTCCTTTATATCCAAATATCCTTTGCTATAAATTACAACTTACTTTTTTGATTTATAACCAGGAACCAGGAACTAGGAACCACAGTTTTAGTATTAAACTTAAAAGAATATAATAATATGGAAAACTAAATGTAAATGCCGTTACTTAATAGACATGTCTCGTCTATAAATTTGAGGGTTGTATTCGTCACAGGCCAGAGTTTGAATCGACAAGGTTCCGATCGTAAATTTTTATTCCCCTACGTGCTAAGAACTCAATCTTTTGTGAGGCTTGCATTTTACGATCCTGTGTTTGATATAGCGTAAAATGAAATACAAGCCTGCTAGGTAAATTTATTGAATTTTCAATCCTTTTACTAGGTTTCAAACACAGGCTTATTTTATTTCCAAAGGAATTAAGGAATGACAACCAGTTAAATTGTAAAAAATATATGAAACCCTAAAGGGTAGCGCACCTACGACTCTTGAGTTGCAGGTATCCATGGACGGTGGCTGTCACTTACTATCAACTGACTCGTCCGTTCTTTCGTATCTAAAGTGTGATAAAACAAACTTCATAAATATTATGTATCTATGAGGTTTGTTTTGTCACACTCTCACACATACTCCTAATTCTTGCGCAGTCAGTTTATGCTAACTTGATGCTAAATTAATGTAGGAGCTAACTTGTCTAAAAGAGAAAACTAAAAAGATTTAAGAAACATAAAGAAAGTACATAGCAGAAACAAAATCTTTACTTAACTTTTGTACTTCTCAAATAATATTTGCGTTAATAGGACTACTTATTTTCTAATTCATTAATGGATTTTGTAGTATTTTATTATCTATATCTAAGTAATTCATTAATAAATTTCTTTAAGAAATACTCTCTATAACAAGTTTCTAGAGTCACACAGGTCATTGTGAAAAAAAAGTAGTTAAAAGTAAATTGTAATAAAGTTGCGTTGTTATCGGAACTAAAGGTGTATGCAAAATTTCAGATCAGTTGCACACCGGGAAACAAATCGAATTTAACTTGCAATGTTTAACAGGAACAATAATACATTGCACGTTAAATAAAAGCTTGTAAAAACTACTAATAATAATAAACAATTTTTAAAAGCTTTAGCTATAGATAAGGATAGATTGATTTAGAAATAAATTCATCTATCCTTATCTTAAATGTTTATAATTGGCATGTCACTAAATAGGCAGAGAATGAAAGTAATTGACCAAGCAAATTTGTACTCTTTGGAATTGGTGAACATGTCCTCTCAGTATTTAAGAGATACAACATAAGATTAATGGACTCCAAGACCAACTCAATGCAATTACTTTTTAGGGAGCAGGTGTTGGCTATTGGCAAGTTAGTTAATTCATGTAGCTCTACAAATGACTCTTTGTTTAGATCAAGCATTAATAATTATAATCAATGTGTGTGCTCACTTAATAGCCTGCTAGCCTCAAATGTCTCTACCTTACAGTTACAACAATATAATAGTATTACTTCTCAACTTAACATTACTGAAAAGAATTCGTTCGTTCCCAAATAGATAGTAATTGTGACATAGTAGTAATTGTTTGGTATCATAATGGTAAATTCAAACTTAGGACATTCTTGTAGCAATAATTGGGCAGGCCCGATACGGGCCCTTAATATCCTACCAACATTCAGTCAATTGTTTGATAAAAATAATGATCGATTGCACAGTTTCTTTCATAATAATAATTAGTTACATAAAAAGCAGTTGAGTTTTACAAGGGGTCACTCCATAACTAATGCTGGTGTATACCTTGTAAAACATGTATTTGACGCCTGGGAGGACTTTCACGATGTTTTAGGTTTTTTTTTTGGAATTTATGCGCTTTTGATTGTGTTGTTAATGAAACTTTTATCAGGAAATTACATGACTTCCGTATTAGAGACATGACGCTGTATCTTTTTACTTCTAGTAGTAAAAGAAATCATAAAGTCGATATTTAAGGTATGCTAACTCTAGATATTTGTCGGAAATCTTGGAACAAATAGGGAAACTGAAGTTAGGAAAAACCTGGGACAAGGGTTGATCACAAACGAATGCATCAAACTCGCAAAGGCTCTACTACTGCCACCAATCACGCAACTGTGGAACAAAATATTAGAAGAAGCTGTGCCACAATCATTGTTAGAGTCTGTAATCATCCTACTGTAAAAAGGCAACCATGCGGATATAAGAAACTATCGACCAATAAGCTTGATGCCATATCTCTACAAACTATTTGCTTCCTGCCTGCTTGAAATAATATCTACATACATTGACAATTTCCAACCTATAGCCTTTGACCCTTTATCACGCGAAAGCATCTGGGACGCATTAAATACACAAAATATAAATGAAAATGTATGCCAACAGCACAAGTCGAGTCAGATTAGAAAAATCAGGCAAAAAAATCAGCATTAACAGAGGCGTGAGACAGGGTGACCCGCTATCCCCAAAATTAGTTTGTTGAAATCTATGTCTACCTAGGATAGCAGATATGTTTTAACAGAAATAGAAATACAGAGGAAGTAAACTGGCGAATAGCAAGCAGTTATGTGGAACAATCTCACCTCTCGATACGCTATAAAAATAGTTATAGACACAGGAATACTGCCATGCCTGACTTAAGGTTGTCAAACCTGGACCTTCGATAGCAAAATCTTAAAAAAACCCAAACTACCCAGAGAAGAATGAAACGAAGTTTACTAGGAATCAAGTTAAAAGATAAAGTCAAGAACGTTACCATACGAGAAAAAACTAAAATAACTGATGCCCTAACTTTCTCACTACAAAGAAAATGGAGGTGAGCAGGGCACGTGACTAGATATAATTTCGACGGATGGACTCTCAAATTAGTAAAATGGTCTGGACCACCTGGAAAGGTACCAAAAAGAGAGGCCGGCCAAGTGGCAGGTGGGCAGACGAGGCAATTTCAACACAAATACACATTGGCTAACTACAGCTAGAGATAAAAAGAAATGGAAGTCCTAGGAGGAGGCTTTTACCCGAAGGGGGTCTATACAAAACAATTAAATATGCAAATGGATTTATTTAAATTATAAATAATTTATCATCGCTATTATTATCAAATCATTATTTTGCTATGTATCATTGTTAGATTATATATCCAAATTAATTAAAATCAAATTTATTAATCAATGTTAGGTATATTAATAAGTATATTATGTTTTGTGTGGAATTAAATAAAGCTTTATTATTATTTGTTATTATTAAAACTCTAGATTCTGGTTGGTTAACTTGGTAGTTCCATAGATTTTATCTACCCCATCTTGTGATCATGAACCACCACGGGATAGTGTTATTTTCACTCTTATTTAAACCAAAACGTATAACTACAAACTTTGACGATGTAAACTACGCTGTTTCGAAAGAGGTTCGTTTGTGTAAACGCCGTTTACTCCACAATTAAATCGATTTCTTAACTCACGTATTTATATTGTAATATTTGAATATATATGTAATCAACAATAAAAAATCATTACACTTTTCCGAACGCATCACATATTCCCTTCTCTGTGTCACATCCCCGCTTCCGTTTCCCTTGTTCGCTATAAAGATGTCCTTATCCTATCAAAAAACGTCTTTTTGATGATACGAGTGAGCCAGCGACAAAAAGGTGGATTAAAGCCACGTGTGCCCAGCCTCCTGCTGCAGCGAGGACCTTCCTACCCCTTTAAACACTCAAGTAAGTCACCTCCAGCTGGTTTAACGTTAACAATTTACTTCTTAATGGAGACAAAACTAAATTAATACTATTTACTACTTCAAACGTTAAACACGTAAAAAGTACGATAATTATTAAAAGATAAATTGGAACTAGTGGATACTATAATATTTTTAGGCATTACCCTTGATTCAAAGCTTTAAAATTAAAATCACATTTTGATAAATTTTAATAAAATTTTTAGGCATTTCTCTTGATTCAAACTTCAAAATTAAAATCACATTTTGATAAATTGTCAATTAGACTCAGCTTTGGAGCATACGCAGTTAGAAAATTCTGAACTGTTATTGAAACAGTGAAATCAGTCTACTTCTCTTGTTTTCATATATGTTTAATAATACTGTATGGTATTTTCCTGTGAGGCAATGCCTCTGATATTCAGTCTGTCTGTGCTGCAAAGAGGAGTAACCGAGCAATATAAAAGGCAGACATTCAAGGAAATAAACATAATGATAGTGACAGCCATTATAACTTTGAAAACTTAATTTACTTCCATTAAAACAATGGTCAGTTTACCAAAAAAGTGATATAAATTCCAATAAGACACGTAATAAACATCGATTATGTGTGCGATCAATTAATGTTTGCGATTTTATAGTAAAATCCCTAATAATATGCTAACTTTAAGTCAACTCTAAACCAAAGTTGTGCCTTAAAGATTATTACTCAGTAGATTATTACATGAAAGATAGAAGCGCTTGGGATTGAACTGTTAGAGATTCACAGTCTATTTCAAAAAGCAGTACTATATAATATGAGCCAGTATGTTTCTCATTTTCAATTTTTTTGTGTTATATTTCATTCTTTTTCCTTTTTAACTTCTTTTTCTCTGCTTATTTGAAAAGCTTAATTTCAGTTAATTTACTTTTAGCAACATAATAGGACACCATAAAAAGTGTTATATTGTTTAGTATATTTTGTACATTAAATTTTGAAATATCGATTTAGTGATTCTTTATTTATACAATAACTGTCGATATATGTCGAAACAAGCATACAGGTCACCTGACGGTAAGTGACTACCTAACCTACACAAGTGCGTTGCCGGTCTTATAGGTGGGAGTACGCTCTTTTCTTGAAGGTTTGGAAATACGGCGGGCGACAATTTGTTACACAGGCTGGTTGTGCGAGGCAAAAAGCCTTTGGCGAAGCGCACAGTGGTGGAGTACCAATCATCCAGGTGATGAGGATGGGTGTTTTAGAGCGTAGGACGATGGTGGGAACCTGCGGCCGGTATAAGAACAATTCCTCTTAACAGTTAAAGTGATAAAAGTGATAGATAATGCAGAGTGAAGCTACATCTCTACGCAACGCCAGGGTGTCAAGCCGATCAAAAATATCTTGGCAATCAATGATGCGAGTCACTCTCCGCTGAATGCGGTCAAGAGGTAGAAGCTGGTACTGGGTTGCACCTGTATAGAGATGAGAACAGTGTCCGTTCAATGTGTGGCCGAACCTACGCCTTATAAAGTTGCAGGTAATGGGCTCAAGTGAAATGCTGTCTCGACCTGTTTAGCACACCAAGCTTCTTCGAGGCTAATTTGACTTTACCTTCTAAGTGACCGCGAAACTAGAAAACGCTTGATATATCGACGCCTAGGATTCCCATGCTGGCTGATGCAGTCAGGGAAGTGCTCTCAAAGCGAGGTGATACCACCAATGGCATCTTTTTAGCGGTGAAAGAGCTAACCTGTGTCTTCATTAGGTTAAAGTGGACTAGGTTAAGTCGACTTCAATCTGAAACCTTTTCAAAAGAGGTTTGGATTTCAGACACAAGTTTGGATCGGCTCTCGATGACATTTACCCGATAAATATTTTAGCACGGCCGGTGTAAAGGGCATCACTCATGCTGTCGTCCGCGGAGCAATGGATGAATGGAAGAAACCACGTGGGAACAGACTTGGAATCGGAGCATGCACCGACATGCAAGAAAACTGCTGAGCCAGTTGCACTCGGTTGTACTAACTGTTAATACCTACAATAATTTGCTAAAATTTATATACGAACCCTTAAATTTAAATTCTGCGTACTCGTATCATATAAATATGGAATTTAATATAAATAAATTACCAGGCACAAGACTTAAAAGATAAACCGTCAATAAACATTGATTTAAAAGAATGGCCATGATTTCTACGCATAAGCCTCAACCATTTAGAAAATTATATTTTTTTTTTTTTTACTATAGGGGGACAGACGAACAGACGGGTCACCTGATGGTAAGTAATACCGCCGTCCATGGACACTTGCAACTCAAGAGTCGCAAGTGCGCTGCCCGCCTTTGAGGGTGATAAGGGGTGGGGGATGCAGGAAGCGGAAAGAAGAGAGGAGGGATGAGGAGATGGGAAAGAGGAGAAAGGAGATGAGGGGAGAGAAAAGTGGGGAGGGGGAAGTGGGCCTCCGGAAACCTCACTCAGTTCGGGGACTTGCAACGCAAGCGGTACTACGATTTCAAATAATTTTTGAACAATTTTATGAAATACTGCAATATAAATTTGATTGAATATATTGCTGGTTTAATCGCAGCCAAAAGACGAATTTCGAAAAGTCTGCTGTCCCGTGCATAATATAAGGGTCATATAAAGACGCTTTACAACATTTTTGACAAGTCAAATGAATGAAACACCTAGAAACATTCTTCTAATATAAATTATGCCTAAATACTTTTCGCAAGTTCTAACCTCTGACTCCAAATGGAGGCAAACGACACATGTTTACGAGCAATAAAGGGACCCTTTTACTTTTTATTGCACTTGGCATTGCGTGATTACGTTGTACTACAGATCTTACACTTTTTACTACCAGCGGTCTGCTGTCTGAGACAGGTTCTTCGTAAGAATAATTCGGAAGAGAAATTATGTGCAAATATAAACTGCAGATAATTTTAATGTTCAATGTTATACAAAATTAATAGAATACCATTAGCTAACTAATATATAACTTTCCTATCCAAATGTCATTTCCGAAATCCCCACTTCCGATTCCTTTATACACATGAAGCAAATTAAATCCACGCCATCTAGTTTGAGGATAGTCTAAAAAGTCTCTCTTATGGCCACGCGCGCGATTACATTGTCGCTTAAAAGTATTTTAAATCCGTTTAAATAGACTGATTTCTTAATTTTAAGCCGTGTGGTGTCTGATTCTCTGTCTGTGCTCTGTAGGACTTGCGTCTGGACCCCCTCAAGCAAGTGCCGAAAAAGTGGGTTCTGGGATGTGCTTCCGTCTGGTAAGTCCTCCAAATCTTGTTTAGTTTATAAGCTATTTGATAGCTCCGGCATGATATCACAGGGTATAGACATATGATAGATAGGTGTCCTAGGTAAATAAATAATAATAAATAAATACTACACACATCTCACACACGGCCGTCTGATCCCAAACTAAGCATAGCTTGTACTATGGTAACCAGACTGCTGATAAACATACTTATATATTTCTAAATACATACATATTATAGATAAATTACACCCAGACACAGAACAAATGATCGTGCTCATCACACAAATATTTGTCCTGGGTGGGAATCGAACCCACGACCTCGGCTTAGCAGTCAGAATCGCTAACCGCTAGACCAACAGGCCAGTCATCTCCCGCTGTAATCCAAACAGCAAGGCTTATGCGCCAACATTAAAAAAGTGATCCAGTCGAGCCACGATGATTTAAAATTACTTATTTAATACAGTCCGCTTACAAGTTTTTATTGAAGATTAACAAATTCATATTAAAATTATTAATTAAATGTTATAACTAAATTTATAAAGCATACCTACTTATTTCACTGCATTTAAAAGTAACACGTGTATTTTAGATGTAATTCGACTAAATTGTAAAGTGATTGATTTGTTCATATTGACAGTGAGACAGTGTTACTTATCTTATTTTATTCTTTCGGCTTTTGAAATGTGCATTGAGAGTATGATTTTTTTATTAAAAATTAAAAATTTGGAAGCTATGCATTTTTCAAAAATATTTACACTTTTCTTTGAGCAAACAGTCATCTTGATACTTATTATTGCCCTTATTCTATTCTTCCTCGTACACGTACCCTCCCAGAATACTTGGAAATAGTTTACTATAAAAACATCACGTTCTTGACTGAGTGAGCTGGCAGTGAGCCCGTTCCCCAGGTGTCATACTATTCAATTCACAGCGCGTTCATCAAGGCACGTGCCCATTTGTACCGCAGTCACGTACCGCCACGAATTCAGAACACATGTAGGACGACTTGTTTGACAGGTGAAATAATTTGTTGGTAGCAGCTATTTGAATTTGAAAAGGAGGCCACTAAATACGTTTCAAATTCTTAGGAATAATGCCAAGTGAATATATTAGCATCGAATTAAAGCTCGGTTGGCTAAGTTTGTTGGTTTTGGTTATTCCCCAAAGGCAGAGAGCAGAGATGCATCTAACGCTCACATGTTGAAAAAAAACATCATACACACTGGCAGTCTTACACACTGCCAGTGTGTAAGACTAAATTATGATGTTTTTTTCCAACATGTGGGGGCAGACTTTTGGCAGCACAGGGCACTTAAATACTTTATAGGTACTGTAAATGTATGTATATATTGAATAGATAATAGCCCAATGCTTTAGACCATGGGTCGGTGATGAAATGATGCGTTTGTCTTATTATGCTCCACCGAGAGCATTAAATTTCCAAAAAGGATGCTGAATAATCAAACAACAAATTTAGTTATTATTTATCATAAATAAATAAATTTATCAGCAACCATGACATGACTTACTTTAAAAAATTAAACCATAATCTTTAATATATATATATTACTAAAACGAAGAAAAATATTTTAAAAACTAGATAAGATTTTCAACACACAAAACGACAACGACAACACCTAAAACGTCTGCACATATTGTGCATAGACAATAAGATACCCTCATTCTATTAAACTCTATTCAAAGTCCCTAATACGATCCTTTTTGTTGAAAGGACACAGTACTGTGTCGAATTTTTAACAGTTCCTTTTTAGGTAGCAAAAAGAAATGAGGTTGACATACGTGTAGTCTATGCTTTGGTATATGGCGATTGTTATGTCATATTGAATTTCACGAGAGTGTGTGGATATGTTTTCGGGCACGAAAGCACTCCGGTAAAGCATTAAGTAGTTATGATAATAGTTATGAAAAAAAACTTCATATTAAACCATTAGATTCACATCGTAACATTGTTGAACTTGAATCTATTTGTTAATTTTAGTAAACAAGCAATTGCCCTTACATTAATATAAATTTGTTTGATCTTATAGTTGATATACTCTGTATTTTTTGTACTAAAGCGAATGTCAATTTACGTTATATTAAAAGAGAAAAGCCTGTTAAGATGAGAATACATATAGTTTTATATAGAGGACTCGAACTTCCGGCACCAATCAGTTCGAGTTATATTATTATGTGTATAGTTTTTAATTATTAAACGATAAATAATACGGCCTAGCTATCTTGTCATAAGCACACAATACAATTGAAAATAAGTTACAAGTGATAGTTTTCTATTTCTTTTGTTCAGTGATGGAGTCCGCAAACTGAGGCAGAGTTCATAGTTCAGAGTTCAAAGGAAAAAATAGAAGAAGAGTTCTATAAGCCTTTAAAATGTAATACCAATCAATTTTTTAGCTGCCTACACTAGCTGCTTCGAGGTCATTGCTCGTATCCTGTGGGTGGTAGTGTAGCATAACACTTTACAGCCTTTTTTTTGTGGGGCTAATGGGTAAGGTGGTATGTCGGACTCGAACCGACTAAAAGCATACAGTGTTCCGTCAACGGGTCTTATGGCCGGGGCCTCAGGTGTACCCTAGAAAGGAAGTCTCAGTTTACCCCAGCAGACCTGGCCGCCTTTTCAGCAGGCCGACCCCCATATGATGGGTTGGTGGGTAGCGCCCCAAACCCCCCCGCCCCTTATATTTAGACAGGTGCGCTTGAAACACATCGTGCCACCGTCTCGGGCCTGCTTCTGCTAGGGCGATAGATAGCCCAGTCGACGGACTGAATAGGAATAATAGGAATAATAGGAATAATAGGGTGTAAAATGTTGCCCTGAGGGCCGTCGCCCTCGGGGCAAAATTTTACACCCTATTATTCCTTCGTGAATATCAACCCAATCGAAACCACCACATGCTTTTACAGATTATCACGTTTAAACCAATAAACAAAAAACTCTTCAGGTTAATGATATCAATATTGATCTATCGTCATTACATATGTTGTGTAATGAGTGCTGACGTTAGTTTGGATGAATTGGATTATTCATTAGCCCATGACTACCAACGCTAGACAGATAATGGTAAAAGTATGATAATTTAGAACTAAAGTTAACAATGTTGCTAATTAACTAAAGGGAAATAAATCCTAATAAAGCTTGCCATTCATATATACCGCGTAGTAAGGAGCGATTGGTACATTTTTTAAAAGTCAACTCCGCACTTGGAAGAGCACTGCTTTGCTAAGGACTTGACTAACATACAAAATAGGACACCAGAATACTCAGACTTAGAAGATATCTGTGTGTAGGTCCTGAGTGGGAATCTGACTCACGACCTCTGACTTAGCAGTCAGGATCAAGAGCCATAAGAGCAACGGGCTACGTAAATAGGTTTATATTGCCAGTATGAATAGTCAATATTGTTTAACTCTTATCGATATTTCTTTTAATCTCATATTCATTGACAAAACTCTAAAGTGCTCTGGTACCATTATTTGTAAATAAACCTTTTTCATGTTAAAGGAAAGAGACATTTTGTGTCTTTATGAAAAAATATACACATATTCAGTCAATGCTTCATCATTATTTTCAATCCAACTCTCAATCTCGGTACACATGTCAATACGACCCATCCCAATTATATAGGAATAGGCACAACCACCCGGGGCCATTCCGCTCCATTTGAGAGACGTGACTTCGTGTTCTAACCATTGTCCGTCCCAAATATAACAGCATGTTACATGCCTAGTGAGCATCGGAGACCTTTTTGTCCAAGATAAAAAATTAAGGTCTCAGGAAAAGTTTAATTCCTGCCACGTACTTAGATAAGAATTGTTGCGAACCTATGACCGGGTCTCATAGATTGGCAATCTTACATGATAGAGACCTATATATTTTTTTTTTTTTTATACTATAGGGGGACAGACGAACAGACGGGTCACCTGATGGTAAGTGACACCGCCGTCCATGGACACTTGCAACTCAAGAGCCGCAAGTGCGCTGCCCGCCTTTGAGGGTGATGAGGGATGGGCGATGCAGGGAGCGGAAAGAAGAGAGGAGGGATGAGGAGATGGAAAAAAGGAGAAAGAAGATGGAAAAAAGGAGGAATTGGGCCTCCGGAAACCTCACTCAATTCGGGGAAATGCAACACAACCGGTTTTCTGTGAGGCCGTGGTATCGCACCGGTCGAGCCGGCCCATTCGTGCCTAAGCATGGCTTTACCACTGGCAAATATATAATTATTTGCTCTCATGGTAAACAATCCTTACAAGATTTTTTTTATACTATAGGGGACAGACGAACAGACGGGTCACCTGATGGTAAGTGACACCGCCGTCCATGGACACCTACAACTCAAGAGTCGCAAATGCGCTACCCGCCTTTTATGGTGATGAGGGATGGGGGTTGCGGGGAGGCGAAAAAAAAAGAGGAGGTATAAGAGGAGGGGAAGGAGGAGAGGAGGAGTTTTTCCGTTTTCCTTGTGATGAGAAATGGTTACAACTGATTTTAAATGTAATTTTATGTCTTACATACATCCATTAAATCACAATTTAGTCAGACTTACGTAACAGGGGCAAGCCTATTGGGCTCCACCGGGTACAGTCTGTATTATACTTGCTGATAGATCCCAATTCCTTTGTCGCCTATCACGACATCCAAGAGAACATAATCCTCCTTTATGTATTCTACTCGACCGGGAACCATACAGCTAATTTGATAGACTTTTATTTCAGTGGTAGAGCCATGCTTAGGCACGAATGGGTCGGCTCGACCGGTGCGATACCGCGGCCTCACAGAAAACCGGTGGTGAAGTAACGCTTGCGTTGCATTTCCCCGAATGGAGTGAGGTTTCCGGAGGCCCATTTCCCCTCCCCCCTTTTCTCTCTCCTCATCTCCTTTCTCCATTTTTCCATCTCCTCATCCCTCCTCTCTTCTTTCCGCTCCCTGCATCCCCCATCCCTCATCACCCTCAAAGGCGGGCAGCGCACTTGCGACTCTTGAGTTGCAAGTGTCCATGGACGGCGGTGTCACTTACCATCAGGTGACCCGTCTGTTCGTCTGTCCCCCTATAGTATATAAAAAAAAAAAAAAATGGTTTTTATATCTAAGTTGACTTGACATTTTTATCATTGTCAATGGTAAGGGATATGTGGAACACCATTACTTCCCTCTATCACAATTCAAGTTTTCACTTCAATCAGACCAGTGACATTCAGTTCGTATTTTTTATAATATAGGGGGACAAAGTGTGTAACTGATTTCCGCCGCTCATGAGTACTTGCAACTCACGAGTCACAGGAATGCTATCCGCCTTGTATATTAACTAATCAAGCTAATCATTCTATCTATATATTTATAGAGAAAAAATCTACCAAAGTTTTAATACTGCTTGGATTTGATATAATTAAATTTACTTAAAAAGTCTATTTCACATAGTGAATGCACAGGAACGAGATAAAAAAAGGCGCATGAGAAATTCGGAATCAAATCTGAAATCCACGCGGTATTTGCAGTGGTTGAAAACCGCAAACAGCTACCAAAGCGTTATTATATTTTATTACGTTCATTTCAAATTTAATGTACACATAAAGTCTGTCTGACTGGTTGTTTATGATATGACTTAATACTCAGATTAATCGGTTTTATGATCCTTCAGTATATGGTTACTGCATTGAGTAATGTTTTTATTACTTATTTCTTAAGCATTTTTTTATTGCAGTTAAAAAAAAGGAAACAGTAGACACAACTTTCAGTAAGCCAATTCTGAAAGAGGGACACCTTGCATACATAACATAAAAATAAAAATATTGTAAATAAAAAAATTGAGTTGCCTGTACGCCTCGTGGGTAGTGACCCTGACTGCTGAACTGTAGGTCGTGGTATCGATTCCCAACCCTGGACATAAACCTTTGGAATCCAAAAATAGTTATTCTGGGTCGAGGTATTCTTCATATCCGTTGTTACATACACTCATGCCTGTGTCCCTATTTAGCCGATTATAATTTGAAGTGATTGCACAGATGGTGTAGCGGTTCAAGTGGTCACCTCGCCACCACTGCCGCGCCGAGTGTTGTGCGTTCGATTCCTGCACGGGACAACACTTTCGTAATCATCAAATTGTTGTTCTGAGTCTGAGTTTTCTCTGTGTTCGTTGTTCAAATATTTGTAAAGTCCCTCGCGACACAGAAGTTAATCCTAATGTGGGAGTAGTCTTTAAAAAAAAACGTAATATTATAGGATCAAGCCTTTTGACGTTATTTACGAAATTAAGAAAACCATAAAAACAACAAAAGATTTTAATTAAGGAAAATACGTTGGTTTTTTTTTTTCAAACAGTTTTGCCTGTTACTGTAAACTACTTCTAACAGAATCTATTACTTATTTCTTAAATACAATTAGAATCATTTTAACCATACTGAACCATGTCATGTATTACTTAAGTTTGTTTTTAAAATATAGTGACAATTAAAAACTGCGATTTGCTCTACATATTGATAATATTGTTACCTAAATTTAACAGATTTTTTTTACATAATACTACTACTATAAAATCGCAGGTTTGAATGGATATTTGTAACTCAATGACGCCAAAATGGCTAAATGAATCTAGATCAAATGCGGTACAATTATCAATTTTGGTCTAGGACAGAACATATATTTATGTCTTAAAAAAATGTATGGTTCAAAGTTCTACGTCAACGAAGTTGCAGGCAACTGCTAGTAGAAATAAAAAATCGGTAAATGACATAGTGCCAAATTGGACTGTCAAAAAGCAATCGTATTTATTGGTCTAATAATCTAACATATTTAAATAATTTGTGTTATAAAACAGAATAATATTTCAACTATGCTTTTCGGGCATACTGAATTGATGTCTATTATACATGGAAGGTCAGTATTAATCCAACCTCGAAACTATAGTTTCAACGATGACCACTAAAAGTACTTGTCTCAACGTTATAACCACTTAACTTTCAGAATATTGTATAAACGACCGTCCATCAAACTCATAAAGAAACTATTAAAGCGAACATGGTATAATGTAAACATATTTTTTGCCATGTTATTTAGGGAGTTGCTGAAGACGTGCCTTCAGTACAAACGAGAAAAGTTTTTCCATTAAAAATCAAGTGAGACTTCGCGCTGTATCTAGTCCAGCTTAACAAATATAATCCGTGGGTATTATCAATTTTATTTTTACAGTGGCTTTCACTTGCTCTTTTATGATGATAAATTTAATGAAACTACTCATACCTAACTTTATATAAAGTTTTAATTAAAGCGGCAGTATTTAAGATGTCATAATAAATATTAAATTCAATAAATAGTGTTTATTCCAAACTCAACTGAGATATTCAAATCAATTTAAAATCATTTATTATAATTAAACATTAGAGGTGTTTTTTTAATTACCAGAAGTAGAAGTTAGTCAGACTAAGTCACTCGCGAAGCTAGTTGCCTGTTCCAATACGTGTAGCTCTTATGGAGAAGAACTGCCAAGAAACCCTATGGACACTCTTTCAAAATGTTTTTCTTTACAGATTTCTATTTTCTTTCTGTATTCTAATTTCTCTACCGATAACCACACGGCAGTCATCAAGTGACCGATTAACAGCAATATTCTTGCCCACTATTACGTTAGTGTGACGAAATTCTTAGTGGCAAAATGTGTGTGTTTTAAACACCACTGCCTACCCCTTACAGGTGTGAGAATATATGTATTTAGGTATGTAGTTGTAAGTTAGCTAGACAGCAGTAAGACATAGCTACTTATCATATTGGTATTGACATGAATTAAAAATACTTATTTTTGGTCCTAATTCACTGTAATATCGTCGAAACCAGGACTTAAAAAATACTGTTTGAATAAATATACCTAATAGCATTTTTGGTGAATTGTTTGAATTTGTAATTTTATAGTGATTATGTTTACATTTTATCAGAGGTACAACTAGAATACAGGGTAGGACTTAACATGCAGAAAAAAACTATTATCGGGTTTCCTCATTAACATACGTATTTTGAAAATGATGAACTAGTGAAGCCGTTGACAAATGCTAGTACTCTATTACGAAATAAATGAGATAGGTACTAGTAAAAAACACGGACATGAACGAGTCGTCTTTACGACATCACCAATTGACTATTATGGTAAATAGAAACAAGTCGTAAGTCCAAACTGTCTATTGTAATAGAACCTTTTATTAGAAAGATATAACAGACTAAACTGTTCTAAAAACTGTAGTTAGAATATAAACCTTAGCCGTATTGCTCATCTTACTTTCTTGAATTGCAATTGAATCATTAATTAGATTCCTAGGGCTGATTTACTATTTAACGGCTGATTTAAATTCAACGGAAAAAAAAGCATTTCTTGATCGCCCTTTGGGTACAGGCACATTAATATTTACATTACTAGTAACTTTATTGAAAGATTATATGCCCAATCTCTTTTCTTCTGAAAATCTGTGAAAACTACTATATTCTCAGAAAACTGCAATGCCCTGCCTGCTAGATTTTGACATTCACTTACTCGATTTTGTAGTTTTCGCTAATCTTAGCGAAAAGTACAGCCCCAAAACACCTGACTTAGTGAAACAACAGTTTAACTATCTAGAACACCAGTTTAACTAGATAGTTAAACTGGTGTTTCACTAAGTAATGTGTTTTGGGGTAGGTAAAAATATGAAAATATTAAAAAAAAAACGAATCATAGTCAAAAGTTCCGGCACAACATACGGTTATTAAAATAATAGGAATAAAAAAAAGATATGCAGTTAAGAGAACAATTGATATTTTTGTTTGTTTATATTAGATCTTTCCACAAATTAAAACAAAAAAAAAAACACAACCACATATATAAAAGTAATATATTGATATAAATTCATAGTTTGAAGAAATCTACCAAACAAGCTAATATATGTATGCTAGAGAAATGAAACCATGAACTAATTTCAATCAATATTCTCTGAGCATATAAAATATTAAAAAAAAATCAAAGAGAGTTTCGTGTCTATAAACTCAAACAAAATGATTCACAAAATTGCTGGCTACTGTATTTGTTGACGTACAATGTCAATATTTGATTTTTGGTGGTCGAATGGTTTAATTAGAAACACACAAATATTAGGGTTGAAATTTGACGCCCGTTGTGTTGCTGTTACATTGCAAAATCAAGACGAGGCACAAAAACTTTATAGTTCAAATAACCTATATTACTCTACTGATTGATTCAATTAAAATCCGTTAAATTACTCAACAATTGCTGAAATCATATGGATATGGAGTTATTATTATAGTTATTTAAATAATATACTAATAATATTTTCTAACTGTGTCCATTTATAACCGCCGGTTTCCCGACACTTAAGTCTCTTAAGAATGTCGATTTCATAGCCATCAACATTTCATTACTTCCAATTTTCAATAAGGAAGTACCGTTTGTTTCTCAGTGGAGTAAAATAAGGCCAATATAATCTGCAAGTGTCCAGTGTCGTAAAAGGTGACTAAGGGATTGGACTGTTATCTATCAGTATGTATACATTTTGTGCCCAGATGATGGCAAAAGCTTACCCAAATTTCACGTAAGTGGGACAAAACTATTGTTTGCAAAATGTGGGAGTTTCATATGCCTCTGCCTACTCCTTCGAGGATATAGGAGTGAGTGTAAGTATGTGTGTATGTTCAAAAAGGAGGAGGTATTAATACCGAACCGAAAAACTTAAGTTTCTTCGTTAATTTTTATTCTTTGTACATTTTTGTTTAACGATTTGTTGGAAAACATCGAATTGATTTAAAAACGGTATTTTTTTAATCTTTCATGTCAGTCTGTCACTCCGATTTACTTTGTCATGCCAACCAGGTCGCGCGGGGAACATTTAACTCGGAGCAATATTATAATCAAAAGTCAAACTTCTTTCGACGTTTTGCGAAATTATAATTAATGACTTAGTACATGCATACCTTACTTAGGATTCATCAATTTACTTAGTAAATTGAAGGTTCTATTGATAAATGGAACGCTTGACAAATTATCTTTATACCCTCTGATATATTATACGCTTTACAAAAGACATTTCTATGGTATTAAACACCTTATTTAATTTAACCCTTTAGTAATTTTTGTACAAAAATACACTTTAAATTTTCTGAATTTTATGGAATCAAACACGGTTTTCGACCATATTTTTCCAATAGAAATATTTAAGATGCTAAACAAAATTATTAACAAATCATCATCCAGTAATCCCCCTTTTAATTCTGTAGGGGTTTTTCTTATAGACAATGAGAAAATTGAACGCATTATTCTAGGATTAAATTCAAATAGTTCGGTAGGGGTGATGACATCTCTGTTTCTCTTATTAAAGCTTCGAGCCCCGATTTAATACCTGTTATTTGCCATATATTTAACCTCATTATAAATAACGGTGCTTTCCCGTCTCTGGTTAAAAGGGCCCTAGTCTATTCAATATGAAAGAGTTTACACAGTGTTAACAACTGCGGATCTATTTCTGTACTAAGTACTCTTTCGAAGATACTAGAGAACATTTTAATAATAAACTACTTAATTATCTAAACTTGAAAAAAAATCAAATCAAAAGTACTGAAGATGCCGTGTTGGATTTAACAAATACTGTTTGCTAAGAATATTAACAATAATTTGAAAACAATGGGTATCTTCCTAGATTTTACAAAAGCTTTTGACACTGTCTCTGTTCCGCTCTTGGTAACAAAACTTGAACAAATTAGAATTAGGGGTTTACCTCTTAAACGTTTTTGAAAGTTATTTAGCAAAATCGTACCCTAAAAACGCTTTGTTACCATTGGTGATTTCAGAGTAGAACACCTGAGCTACGGCATCCCATAAGGTCTCATCAAAGAGAAATGAATTTGGTTCAAGGGTTGGCTGTGAGCGAGATTATGCTATTAGAAAAAGATTAACGGAACATGGCCTGAAACTTCAACAATCATCAATAAGATCATGCTGTATGCTAACGATGGAAAAAGATGGTGTATCGAAGAGAGGGAGAGCGTTTTGCATGTTGCTGTTTAGCGAAACTGGATAGCTAAATAAATTTAATTTTCATTTGAAATATTAATATTTGTTGTACCTTATAACATCCGCAATTAGCTGGCATGGCAGAAAAATACATAAAACTCATACAAAACTTCAGAAGTGTTTCGATATTTTGATGAGGAGTGTGTTGATGATCTGTGTATGTTACACCTATCATATACATATATTATAAAATTAGTACCTATGTTGATGATACAGTATTATTGATTCGACTTTAAAGTTGGATCGATGCGCGTTTTTTTAGGGTATTTTTATTTGGTTTGGTAAATTTATTACCCTCTCTCCAAGAATTGCCTCACAAACACCCCCTTCTTTTACCCAAACGGCTCAGTTATGTACGCCTGCTACTGATGTAGTTGTATTAACATTGTTGACCTGGAAAGAGCAAATTGAATCATTAGTACCGAGAGTTCAAAAATTAATATTTGTCTTTATAAATCTAAGGATAGCTGCCGACCTACAAACACTGAAAATGGTTTATTTTGCTCTCGCTCACTCTATCCTAACTTACTGTGTTACTATATGAGGTAGCTCAGTAAAATCCCTTTACTTCTGGAGTGACACGTAAGCCTATTTGTTTCCAAACTAGAGAACTATATGCTCTATGTGAGGTCCCTACTGTGAGACCATATGAGACCATTGCCATCTGACGCGGTATCTATTGCCCAAGAACGGAGGTCAAACAGAGTATGCCATATTGGCTTAACATAGGTTCAGGTCCTCAAGCGTCAATGTCACTTTTTTAGCCCTGTTTTATACCTTAAACTATGAAGAGCTTGAACTTATGGCTAGACCCTATGCTTACGCATAGGCTTAGTAAATTTCCTGCTAAATTCCCATCAGTAGTCAGTATCAACTACAGAAAACTCTCACTAACACTCTCACACTCTTAAATATGCATCCTAACTTACACACGCTGGCTCACGAACATACTCACACTTACGCACACATTTACCCTTGCACACATGAACTCACGTACTCACTTTCATATGTATTTTTAATCTACCAAACCTATACGCCTAATTTTTGATCTACTTTTTATTTTGTTTTTTTTTCTACAATTAATCTCTAATATACTTTTCACTGATATTGTAATTCCTACTTCTTTTATCTTGTAACATTAAAGCGTTGTGGTGGCGTATGTGGCTTCGACACAGTATTAAACTAATGCAGACACTCGCACATGGTCATTGTATTTTATATTAATGTAACTTAGTTTCAAATAAAGATTTATTTGTTTATTTCTTTACCTACTGGTTACGATATACTATTTGCTGTCATTAAGGATAATATAGACTTACTGGCAACTCATTTAGCGACATTTTGTAACAATTGCATTTATGTAGTCCTATTTCCTGATCAACTTAAAATAGCTTAAGTCATTCCAATTTTTAAAAAGGGTTCAAGTTCCATTTCTTTATTGCCTTTACTATCGAAATTATTGAAAATAATAATGAAAAATCGACTCATGCAGCATGTAAGAGGTAACAGTATCTTAAATATACAGCCGTCTGTTGGCCAAGGTGAAGTAAAATTTTATACGATATTTTTTTGTTTTTTTGTTTTATCATTGGTTTGGCACAAATAATTTGATGCTTAACATTAAAAAAATAAAATGTCTGCTATTCAAGACAACGAAAAGAAATCACATCAGTCTTCATGTTGAATCGTGTGGTAGTGTAGTTCGAGTAGTAGAAAATGTTCAATTTCTGTTTTTTTTTTTTTTGATACTATAGTGGGACAGACGAGGAAAGTGGAAAGGGGGAGAGAGAATGTTGAGCCTTGGGAAATCTCACTCAATTTGGGGAAATGCAACGCAAGCGTTACTTCACAACCAGTTTTCTATCGCACCGATCGAGCCGGCCCATTCGGGCCTAAGCATGGCTCTACCACTGTTGTCCACATTGACCCCTTAGTTGACTGGAAGGTAGATAAAACATCTATATATAATCAAGTTTAGTTCTATATGCTGTGCAATCAGAAGCCTGATTGAAAAACTCACTTTGACAAAACTCAGGATGATATAATTTGCTTTGGTTTAGTCAAAGCTAAGTATAGCATTGAATTGTGGGGTAATAACTATTTAGGCATGTGGTCCAGCCTTTCCAGTTTATCACTCCTACCGAATACCGACCAGTGACCTTTACCTTTTTGGTCATCAGTCCTAAGTAGGTGTTCTTTGTGTCCGTCATATGTACATCTGTAAAGTCCCCCGTGACACGTTTTAAAAAGATTATATTATTAATGACTAAAGGGCCCGAGCATATCATTTGTTTAAATAAATGTCAAATTTTATTCCGTAAATTTTGTCCAGACGGAATAAACACAGCAGCGGTACGTTAAGTGCTACTAAGGGCTGACAGATAGCAAAAATTCAGATGAACTTCCTCCACAATATTTAAGAATAGATGCAAGTTGAGTATTTTAAAATAAAGTACTGCTATTCAAAAATGCAATGGCAGAGAATCGTGGCGATTGTGACGTCACGGCAAACGATAAAGAAGCGACAATCTGCATTTCAATGGTTCCCTAACTATGAACAGTTGTCATCCTAGTCTCATGTATGTGTCATGTTACCCATGTCGTTCAATCTTACTAGTTTAAATGTTTACTATCTCATGCAACAGTTTGTTTCGAGATACAAGTCTAATATGACATTATATGTAATGATATAAAGGAAAAGATTTGAGAATTTTGATTTACACTAACTTTCCGAAGCAGTACGTCTGTTTCAACTATGTTTGTAATTCAACTAGCGGCAAAGTTATATCGTTATCAGAGTATGATTTGAGTTTAAGCAAATATTTTGCTAGCTCGATACTGCGAACTTGTTATGAAAAGCAAGTTAAATGTTGAACTGAATACATTTAAACAAAATGAGATGAAACTTGTTTTGTTATTAATTAGGTGAAGCCTGTTCTCCAATGGAATACAGTGTGTTTATTAATTAATTATACATTTGATAAAGAAAAGCCAATCTACTTAATAAGAAATCTGTTATTAGATTACCCAGTATGTCAATTTTCATTAAAAATATCACTCGGTACTCGGGAGCTTGGGGGGCGCCTTGTCTAGCAGTGGACCACAATAAGCTAATTGATTTATTGGCTTTTATGCTTTCCTTTTATTTTTTGTTTTTTTTTTTTATTTATATAAGACAAATTCCTGTATCGCGGGAAACTTTATAACTTGTAAATAACGGACACAAATAATACACAGGCTCAGAACAACAGTTCAAAGTTTACACAAAGTGTTGTCCCTTGTGGGGATCGAACCTACAACACTTGGCACTTGGAAAATGTTAAGGCTTGCGTTGCTTCACTTCAATGGGACTGGCCGGCCCATTCGTGCCTAAGCTTGGCTCTACCACGTTAACTTGAGGTCGTAGAATAGTATAGGGCCAACCCGTCACTTCCCGGGCGTTTTGTAAATGGCACTACGGGGATAGCGCGTTAGCGTGGCGTTAAGTTCCAGAACTTTGACAATAATTGCATCTAAAATTAAAAGGAGTTACTACTACTCAAGGTTCTCATAATTATGACCTACGTAGCATAAATATCTCCTGTCTCCGAATGAACCACATTCATAATCTTATTAAATGGTAGTTAACCAATAAAAACTACTGTACTACAGAAATGTAAGCGGAATAGAAAAATGGATGCAATTTATCAAGAAAATGAATTTGCTCAGTCTGCCAGCGTTTAAAGTAAGTCTTTATTATTAACTTGAAATGTAATAAGCTGAAGGCGTACTATTTAAGGGTTTTTCTAAGGATTCATCAATAACATTTAATGGAGTAGCATCTGTAAATTTCATTTGAAATGTATGAAAGTCGAAACCTTTGAAACATCTTAAGCTCCAAAAAAAGCGTAACTTTGTTTATGTGAATATCCAAATAAATTAAACTGATGAGATGTTTATTTCTAAATATGTGGTACAAACATTCTTATGCACAATCGAGTCGGTTCGATTGGTTTGATACCACGACCTTACAGAAAATCAGTTGCATTTCCCCGAAATTAGTAAGGTTCCGGAGGCTCAACTCCCCCTCCTCTATCCCCTCCCCTCAGCCCTAAATAGAAGATAGATAAAGCATATTGAGATGTGTTTAACTGATAAGAGAAGATCCTATCCATATAAAACCCAACTATTATACAGGTATCATACGTAATTATTACGAATTGTATAACTATTCGGTTCACGTCAACTGATCGTCAGCCATCAAAAGGATATTACAAAGCCAGACTACCGAGGATTACAATAACAAGCGGGATTAATATCATAATTGGTATGCACTCGCGGGGATCAACCTGTGTGCAACCTCAGGTTAAATGCGTATTCGGGTAATATTACCTACACGAGTAAACTTTCATTTTTATTCAATGAATTTTAATGAAATTAGATAGCGTAAATTCATTATATAAGCAAAGTTTTTAACATGACAGTTCGACTGGGTCGGATCCGGGTCGGAACCCACTGGCCCCCTGAAATTCGTCCCCTGGAATAAAAATAGTGGATTCGGCCCTCATATAGGTACCCGTTGGTCCCCCGGTAGGAGGCTAGTCAATATTAATTAATTTTTAAGGTACCTACTCGTCTCCTGAACAAAAGTTATAGATTCAGTACCTGCTCAGGGGCCTTTTGGTTTCCTGATAGTAAACCCGTCATATTTTTAGGAAAAATTGTTACATAGTACAGTTGTGAAGAGTACTTTAACGAAATAAAAATTAAATATAATATTAAATCGTTGAAAAATACATTGGCTTTTCGTGCTCTGCAACATATAGCATTTTTAAGGGTCAAAATTTACCAGGAATAATATATTTTTTTTATATATAGGCCTACAATAATGACTCCACTCTGCCTGATGGAAAGCAATAAGTAGAATCCAAGAGTTTTGGTCACCATCCTTATCGCAAGTGCAGTCAATACAGCATGCATACAGCAATATATGTTAGCATAGTGACCCACACGGCACAATAACAAAACCGATCCCCAACACAATGGTCGTTCGATGAAAGACTCTCACCGGATTGGCTAACAAAATTGCTCGCCATCGTTCGCTTATCTATTCCAGGAATTTGTCAAGACGCATTTAGATGCGTTTGTTTTTTAGGTGCAAATTCAAGCTTTATCAACCCAGCTCATCAAACGTTGGTTTTCTATAAGACTGATTGTCACTAAAACTCAGTTTTTGCAAGAAATTATCTGTGATTTGAAAGAAATGTGATAGCGTTTACTATATTTTTTAATTTTAGAAAATATCTGAATTAGTATAGAGAATGGGTAATATAAAATTATTTTAAAATAAATAATAGATCAGGGGACAAGTGGAAATCTCAAACACTAGAGGGGACGACTGTACTCAACAGGGTGCGAAATTCAAAGAGACCAGTTGGTTCCGACCCGTTCGAGGGGCTTACAGGTATGCAACTCCGATGAAATCGAGCTGTTATTGCACTTTCCAATGCTTCCATGTAATCCTTTTGTAACATTGCTTTCCCTTGCTTATTTCCCTTTTTAATATACTCCTAATTTTCCCAATATTTTAAAGTTCGATTATATTTTCAGTTTGGTGGTGGCTTTGGTTGTTGTCGGTAGTGTGTGTCGCGCAGTGACAAACTCTTAGTTATTTTGATGTGTGATGGTGATATGATATGATGATATGACTTTCAGAAGAATAAAAAGCACTCAACTTGAGTAGCTATCATGACTGGACTACTATTTTTCCAAAATACAGACACTAGCCTAGTTTAGAATTCAGTGCTAGTACACTAACGAGATACATTGCAACATCATTTGTTAAAGTAGTACTTTTTTTGAAGACTTTTTATTTTTATTTTATCATTAACTCCTCAAGTGCCCGGTTAGGCTAATTAGCAAAATATATTTTTTCAATACATCTCTGTCTTCCTCTTTGGGGATGCAGACGTGAGCGTATGTGTATGTACATAAAACTTTTCATGCTAACAACTATATAAAGTTTTGGGTTTCACCTCAAATCTGCTCAGCACTATTAAGGACTACAAAGGTCATAGGTTAAGTATTATACATACATCTCACATAATTCCCGTCCAAGACAAGCAAAGACGCTAAAATGTCGTATAAAATTACTTATCAATGATAAACTACGAGTATCTTCTAACTGAACATCTACGAGTATCTTCTTGCATCAAGTAAGTAATCTTCCTTTATAAAATAATAAAAACAAATAAATCCGTGCTACAATCCAGTAAACAACGAGTGGATAATACCCCGGGGGGTTCTTGGTAACCTGTCAGGTTGAGTAGGGGTTTGGACATAGGATGTGCGTGACGTAATGATTAAGGATGTCGCCCGACCGTGTCTTATTTTTGTGATATACGATAGAAAAAAGTTATGTATTACACGATTACCGAAAAGGAATGTAATGTTTTGAGGGTTCACGTATGTCTGTAAGTTTCCTAATTCCTTCTTTCCTTCTTAATGACTGTATAGATTTAGACATCTATATAGTAGTGCGGGAGTGGTCTTTCAAAAAAAAAAAATGATAGCAATAACATGTTACGTTCTATTGCATATTATGTGTATTATAAATGACAAATATTATATCTCTTATTTTTCAAAATTTTGGGAAACAGAATCATGGAACTTTTAACCATAGAAAATACAGATCTAAAATTTTCAATAGATAAAACTTAACTAAGTATCTTATTATAAAAGTATTAATACTTTTATAATAAGTTACTTTAATAAGAACTTAGCTGAGCTGATATTATTATTCACACTCATAAAAACTAACATTTATAAACTAATATACACAAACATACGTAATGAAACTTTTCCGTCCACTCTTGAATTGCAGATCTATGGGTTTCGGTTGTCAGTTACCATCAGACGACCCGTCTTTTCGACTCTAACTACAGTTTTTCACCTATTTCCTAATGTTTAAAGCTTTTTTTTTTTTTTTTCAGATATTTGCATCGCATGTTGCCGAGCTGATGGTAGCAAGTACAACTTCTTAACAGTTAATAGTTAGAGCATAATTTACGAAATTTACATTTACGTTACGTTACGAATGAGTCTTTAAATTGCACGTTTTTACGATAAAACGGAATTGCTCAAGGGAATTATTGAGGTGCAATGAAGGCGGTTAACAACGTTTTTTTTTATACTTTTTTTATTTTTATTTCTTTATCTTATTTTCTTTAACAAACAACTCTATTTCTATGATTAACTCCGGTATAGCTGAGGACTTTATAAACATTCAAATACCGGATACGAAAAACACGCAAAATCAAAACACCAGTTCGAGGAATACACAAAGTGTTACCCGCAATACCAGTGGAGCGATACGACCACTTAAACCACTCTCTCACATATTTTTAAACAAGTATTTTTAAATGCGAAAGTACGAGTTAGTTCGTTTGCTACACGTTTGAACGACACGTTAACGAACGGTCTCGTTTGAACTCATTTCCAGTCATACTTAATTTTTTCTTGCACATTTCCAGCAGTACAGAAGTGCGTGTAGGGACATTGGCACTTTTCATTCAGAAAAAAATACTTTTCCCAAGGGATAGACAAATCAACTTTTAGGCTAGTGGTGCCGCGGGACTAGTAGACGTAAAGTAAACCCTGACATTACAAACTTTTTTATGATGCAAGTTTTATATGATAGCAATAACATTTAACGTTACGTTCTATTGCATATTATGTGTATTATAAATGACGGATATTATATCTTTTATTCATACCAAATTTTTGGTAACATTATCATGGAACTTTTTACTATATAAAATACACATCTGAAATTTTCAATATATAAATCTTAACTTTAATACTTATATGAAAAACCTAACTTAATTTTATTATTTATATAATAAAACTAGCATTTATAAACTAATAATACACAAACATATGTGATGAAATTTCTCCGTCGTCTACTGGTAACGTTCCCAGAAGGCTGTTGACCTAGTTGGAAGTGATCTTGGCTGAGTTGAAGGCCATGCGTTCGATTCTGACACGGAACAAACATTTGTGTCATACTCAAATAGTTATCCAGGTGTCTATTATCATTATTTGTATGTTTGTCAATTCCCCTGCGATACAGTAATTATTATTAAAACAGGAAAAGAAAAATACCTCTTTAAAAAATAACAATTAAAATTCATTGTTTTATAGATTGTACACAAATTCTAATGGCAAGTTTAATTATTATATAACAGCCGGCATCGTGTAATTAAGTTGTCCAAAGACGGTCTTGTAATAATTACTAAACTTTTCTCTGTTAACTTTTGAGATTTGTGACAGCTGACACAGGGGCCCTCATGACCATGAACGCTGAAAAGGGTTCGGTCGTGTAAAAAGTTAAGTTAAATTGTTATTAAATCTATAAAATGGTATCTAATTTTACAATCCTTTCACGTGTGTGTACATATCTCATAAACGAAAAAATAATAAGATCCAGATTCACAGTACAAGGACCAGTTCCGGACTCGTCAAACTCGACTTTAAGCGATGAGTTTTGTTTTTTTATTTTTAGCGCATGTAAATAAAAGCTCGTTTTTTAACAGGTTCGTTACTTTTATTTTATTTTTATATTTTAATGTTTTTTTCTTTTTTTATATATTTAAAGATGTAGTTAATATGTTGTTTAAGTTGAAAATAATAAATTATATTATACCTTCAACAAAAAGGCCAAGTAAATCTCAATTTAAAAACACTAGAAAACTGTTACTGTACCAATGGAGATTTTAACCGACTTGAAAAGGGGGAAGTTCTCATTCTACTGTTTTTTTTTTTAAAATAGGTGCATTAAAATCGGTTTTATACTGTTGTTGAAGTTAATTAGAATATCATGCAATTAACGAACATTATTCTTACCTTAACAAAATGGTATTGAAGTCTCCAATATAACTAATAGACTCATTTGGAGACTATAAGATTAAGGGATTTTTTTTTCAGTTATAATCTTATGAAATAATAGTGTATACATCTCTCTGATTTAATAAACGTTTTTTATTTCATAACTACCTCTTATTTACATACGAATGTAAATTTTGTATAATATTTAATATAATATTTTGTTGCTAAATTGCCTTCCGAAAAATCCTTCCCTAATAGTACTTTTAAAAGTCTAAAAATTTAAGATTAAAAACATTTTTACCGCACCATCAATCATCATCGTCAATCCTTTTTATTCAAATGCAAAAAGAGGAGGGTTATGTTTATCGAGTGTATTGAGGTATGTACGTATATAAAAGATCGAGAAATGGTCTTTTCGTATTTTGTATGTATAAAATTAAAAAAAAAATCTCTTCAGTTACACCGCTTGTATCTTGTTGGTTTTGATGTCAATAAATATAGGACATTAAGAAAAAGAAACATAAAAAGTAAAAAAACACTCACGCCATTTTTCATATGTTTTTCTGTCCGCTAAAATAGTGAAACTAATGAAGAAAATCAATACATTCTGAAATGTTATTACAAATAAAGGTAATATTCAACACAAGCCCCGAAAAACAATTTATACGTTTATGGATATAATACAGTATCAGTAAAAGTAGCAGACCGTTGATTCAAGCGTCTTCAGTCCGGGAATTTTGATGTCTGAGATGCAGCTCACTTTGGTCAGCCCCATAATGATAAAGTGAATGCTATTTCTCTACCGCCAATAACTAATTAGACTCAAGCAATAAAATGCATCTTTATAAGGCGCAGGTTCGGCCGCACAAAGAAAACTGTTCTCATCTCTATGCAATACCATCTTCTCCCTCTTGACTGCATTCACCGGAGAGCGACTCACATCATCGATTTCCAAGATATTTCTCATTGGCTTGACACCTTGGCGTTGCGGAAAAAGTATGTAGGTTCACACTGCATTCTCTATCGCTTGTATCATGGGGACTTATACCAGCCGCAGATTTCCGCCATCGTCCCACGCGACAAGATATCCATCCCCATCATCTGGGTGACAGAATATTTTTGCCTCGCACAACCAGCCTATAGAACAAATTGTCGCCTGACGAATTTCCGGACCGATACGACCTTCAAACCTTCAAGAAAAGAGCGTATTCCTACCAAAAAGGCCGCTAACGTTCTTGTGACTTTTGAGTTGACATGCCTTGGGTGACCATGGGCGTAGTAGTCACTTATTTGCCCCTTATCGCATAAATAAAAATTGGGACAAAATGGCTTGAATTGAGCAAGAACAAAAACATTCAGCAAAAGTTGAGAGAGCAAATATGGATTGGGAAGTGTTTATGCATCCACTATATAGTCCTGACCTTGCACCCAAAGATTTTCACCTATTTCGGTCTCTTCAGAATTCTTTGGATAATGTTAGATTAGCATTAAAAGAGGTCTGACAAAACTAAGTGCCACGTTTTTTTTCATTAAAAATCTCAAGATTTCTACAACGACGATACTATGTCACTACGTAAAAGATGACAAGTTATCAAACAAAATAGCACATATATTATAATTTAATGTAACTACATTTTAAAAAATAAAAATGTCTTGAATTTGTATATACCACACGAAGAAACTTGACCGATCTTGTATATATGTCTCTTTGTCATGCCATAGAACCTAAACGGATTGGTGAATTAAGAGGTATTATTTGAATCATCTTTAAAGTGAAAATGTCATAGTATATATATAATACTTTGAGATAATATCAGTAAAGTTTATAATGCTATCAATCAAGCAATTAGTCTACTGTCCAACGCTAGACACAGAGTTCCTAAGTATGCGTCATAGCACCTGGTCCAGCCACCTTCTTTTGGTCGTCGGTTCATCTGGATGGGGTTATAATACTGGTTATTTATAATATGTATAATATAACACGTGCTTAATATATTGTTTTTACTTAATTTTTATTATTCACTATATAACTTGAACGTGTTAATAAAACAGATGTATACAGTCAATATCGTCATGTTATAATTAACTGCGTTATAATATTCATAAACAAACATCGTACGTCATTATACGTGTACCAATATATTCAAGTTCCGATCTTAATTACAAACACAACCCAACCAAAGAGTTCTCTCATTGATTTGCTCCAACATGAGCCCGCCCTCATGAAATGAAATGGTTGATTGATTGATTTTTTACTTTGATGGTTGCAGAATAAAGTTTTTTTTTTTTATATCAGCCTACCATAGTGACTCTACTTTACCTGATGGAAAGCAATAAGTGGAGTTCCAGAGTGGTGGTCACCATCCTCATTGCATGTCTAGTCAATGCAGCATGGTGACCCAAACTATGGCAGCCTGATGAGATGCTTCTTTACACCCCGCTTAAAAGACCCGGGATCAAAGTGGGTAGTCAAGTTTATATGTAAATTGAGAGTTATTAAACACTCTATCTATCTTTCAATAGTTATCGTAAAAGGCGACACAGGGAGTACACATAGATAAATACAGTACCCCCAATAGGCTTACTTTCTCTTACGTAACTTGAACTAAATTATATTTGGCAAAGTGTGGACCTTTGTTACATCTCTGGCTACCGCTTCGGTTATATTGACGTGAACTCAGTATCACGCCAACTGATTTCGATGATTATTTTTTTATTGGAAAGGATGTACTTCAAGGGTAGTTATATGAGAGTTTGGTCCAGTTCTGACAATAGCATCCATGAGAAAACCGTATAAGTCTTAAATTTTATGATAGAAGCATTGAAAGCATTGTTGGTTGTCTACTTTTTTAAAGTTAATTATTATATAATATATAGGGACAGACAAACAGACGGGTCCCTTGATGGTAAGTGACAACCGCTGTCCATGGAAATATGCAACTCGAAGACTCGTATGTGGTCTACCCTGTCTTTAAGGATGATAATAATGCAGGGAGGAGAAAAAGGAGAGGGGGAGTTGGGCCTCTTGATACCTCACTGATTTCGATGAAATAAAACGCAGGCCGTTGCTTCACAACTGGTTTTCTGTGAGGCCGCGGTATCGCACTGGTCGAGCCGGCCCATTTGTGCCTAAACATCTCTCTCCTACGTGCACTTGTAAATCAATATATTTCGATGGCACAAATGGTAATTGTGTTTTTCAAAACTACTAACAATTAAGATTAGTTTGAAAAGGATATACATATATATATATATATATCCTTTATAAAAATATATGTACCTGTTTAAAAAAAAATACTGCTTATTTTACCTATCTTCCTACCTTAACTTCTTATTAAGTTGTTTACCAATATGACCTTTACGTCTCTAGATGGTCTTAGTTTAAACGTAGCATACTTCAAGCTCCTTAAATATTATTATTTACAGTAATATACGAAATAATAGCCGTGTGGTTCTTGGTAGAGTAAAATAAGGCCACTCCATGTCTTTCCGTGGGTATCTTTTGTCCTGTGTGGAAATTGAATGCACTCACTCTCCAGCTTAGCAATCAGGGTTACCAGTCACTATACCAACAGGCCAATCATAAAAAAACATGTGAAGCGAACATTTTATTTTCAACGTAACAGTTTTTGTAACAGAACCAAAAAAGTGACATCAGTTTGCGTACGTGATGCGCATTGCATGTTATAACGACATTGCGATTTTCAATTTGAAACCAATTAGCGGGTGCGCTACACCAATTATGAAATGAAAATTCATCGTCAGACTTTGAGCAGTCTAAACTAAACATACAACTAACCGTGTATTTGACAAGTGCTTAGAGTTACGGCGAGTCTAGGCATCATACATTGCTACGTTGTCAGTCCGCAACTGATGATGATGAAATAAGAATATTGAATTTTGTGATTTAGTGATTGTGTATTGTGAATTATCTCATATAAATATGTTTTTCACCCCAAAACCATTTAAATGTGATATTAACTCTATAGGTTCGTTACGTTAAGGGATATGGGGGATAATCATTTTTTTTAATTTAATGATGCTTCTAAGGTGTAAAAGTCTACCCGAAGTACATATTCTGTACAGAAAAAGTCGACGAAGATTATTCATCATCATCATAACGGCGCACGACGGTTATCAATTTTCAAGATGTCTCAAAAGAAAGTATATATTGTTTAGCTGACTATGTGAATGCAAAAGCCATCGGCTCGGAGGGTACGCCAGAAGGTAGCCTGGTTCTTGGGAGTTCAGTCGATATGGAGTGTTTTTCTAGAGCGGTGGGTTGTGCGTTCGACAGTTTTACAAAAATAATAATTCAGCGACTATAGTGCGTAGAAGATTTTTTTTTTTTTTATGCGATAGGGGGCATACGAGCAGACGGGTCACCTGATGGTAAGTGACTACTGCCGCCCATGTACACCCGCAACTCAAGAGTCACAAGTGCGTTGCCGGCCTTTTAGGTAGAGGTACGCTCTCTTCTTGAAGGTTTGAAGGTCGTATCGGTTCGGAAATACGGCAGGCGACAATTTGTTCCATAAGCTGGTTATGCGAGGCAAAAAGCTTCTGGAGAAGCGCACAGTGGTGAAGTGCCAATCGTCCAGGTGATGGGGATGGATATTTTGTCGCGTAGGACGATGGCGGAAACCAGCAGCCGGTATAAGTCCGAAAAATTCCTCTGAACACTCCCCATGATACAAGCGATAGAGGATGCAGAGTGAAGCTACATCTCTACGCAACGCCAAGGTGTCAAGTCGATCAGAAATATCTTGGCAGTCGATGATGCGAGTCGCTCTCCGTTGAATGCGGTCAAGAGGCAGAAGTTGGTACTGGGGTGCATCTGCATAGAGATGAGAACAGTATTCCATGTGCGGCCGAACCTGCGCCTTATAAAGTAGCAGGCGGTGGGCCGGAGTAAAATACTGTCTCGATCTGTTTAGCACACCAAGCTTCTTCGAGGCTAATATGGCCTTACTCTCTAAGTGACCGCGAAACTGGACTTCGCTTGATATATCGACGCCAAGGATTCCGATTCATATTTCCGATGCAGTATTCGACTTTTCGTCACTTAACTGATGCGCCATGCATCTTTCTCATTCGATAATAAGTAAAAAAAATTAAAGCGTTCCAAAACTAGAAAAACTAAAATCTGGGCTTCCAAGGTCATCAAAAACGGCAGGATACGTGGAGAGTGTAAACTAATCTGTTCGTGAGGATCCGAATATTTCAATGTGGAAGCGCACAAGGGCTTTAAATCATTTTACCGCATTTTGCTCAAATATCTAAAACATTTTCATCTTAATGGCACGTGAATAAGTAAAACTGACCGCCACATGGGTGCACAAAATCCGTAGCGCAAACACCAGAGACCAGAGCGGACACTTCTTTTACTGACAGTGCGATGTCGGCTTGAAAGAATTTTTGACCCTTATTTTTTTGAGGATGCAAGAGGATGTGCGGTTACAGTAAATCAGAGCTTTATGTGAAAATGATAAAAAATTTCTTTATTCCAAAACTGCAATACCTCTCTGGCTATATTATATGAAGGGTTAAATCTTAACGAGTAATGTCACTCGGTCGCTTAACAATGTTGTTTACAAACTTAGCAATATCGCTTGCAGTCATCTTACTGTCAAATCAGCTGCGATTCCGCCAATTCTTTGTCAGTTGTCAGAATGCTCACAAGATGCATTCAAGGGCTGGACTGCATTACTGAAATGGTTTTACAAAAAACTGTTTTTTTTTTTCCATAAGACCTGTGCGTGAATTTAGAGTACAGAAAGAGACACCCACGGCTCATGATTTCACAGAAATTTTAATAATAGTCCATGGGAATAAAGTGTGGTCAACACACCAGTTTCTTTTCGGTCTGTGAAGGCAGTTCATGAGGGCGAATTCAAATTACCTGGCTTAGCGCATAAAGACAAGCAATATCAACAACAAAGTAGTTAGTAGTTAGTTCCTGAAAAAGTTCAGTAGGCCTAAAACAAGACGTTATTACAATGAACTTCGTCACGCTGCAAATATTAAAGAATCAGAGGTTAATTAAAACAGTCATTTGGACACATACATATTATTATTGTTAAATTGGATATATTCATTTTGTTCCATTTTAAGGTTGCCTGGAAGAGATTGCATTTAGCAATAAGGCCGACCTTTGTACAATATGTGTGTTAAACTTCTATGTATAATTCTAATTCTACCAATGTTGTACAAATAAAGTTGGTATCTATCTACCTATCCTATCCTATCCTACCTATTGACTGAAAACGCAGTGAAGACAGTGATCATTATAGTCCTGATGTTTAAAGACCTAATTAAGATTACCATTATTACCATTATTTTTAATTAGTTTATAATCTTTCCGCTCCCTGCATCCCTCATCACCCTCAAAGGCGGGCAGCGCACTTGCGACTCTTGAGTTGCAAGTGTCCATGGACGGCGGTGTCACTTACCATCAGGTGACCCGTCTGTTCGTCTGTCCCCCTATAGTATAAAAAAAAAAAATACTCTACGAATGATTATTTTCCAAAGAAATAATACTACGATGCATGTATTTTAATTTTAATAAACAATATTTTATTATCTTCAGGTCGGAGTTTTTTTACACCGTTTATAAATTTAAAACCAAATTATCTTAAAACAGAAGACAAAGCACCTTCATCATTATTGCAGTCGATGCTTCATATATAATAACCAACGAATATGGTGCAAGCAAGACTGGGTAACCTCACTCACGTACAATACGTCTCTGCCAAGAGTACGTTACATTTCCCTAGCAAATCGATCTCCAGGAGAGGCGACATTAATTGGCCTCAACGCATTGCTGATCTAACTGCTATGGATTTTTACCTGAATATCTATCTCAAATCTATAGTCTATAAACATAAACCGACTTCTCTATCTCATCTGATAGTAAATTTTTCCCATACCATCACGGAGTCGACCTGCTGAGCTGTCATTAGAAATTTTACCGTTCGACTAGATGCCGTGAACACTTTTACATTTAGACGATATTATCTTTTAGAAACGAATTCTCAAATTTCTTTGATAATTAAAAAACATTTTTTTAAATCCATCTTATTTGTTACTTTAACGACTCATAAAATATAATCTTTATTTTGATGTACTGTATATTTATATGAAACTGTTAGTATTTTTAGTATGTATCTTATCATAATATTTATTTTGAGCTTGTATTTTTTTTTTCGTGTGAAAACCCCCCACGGGTCATCACCTCACTGGAGCCAACAGTGAAGTGGTATATCGGACTCTGCAATAGACCTTGTGGCGGAAAACCACACGGTGTTCCGCCACAAGGTCTATTGCAGAGGACCCGGGTATACCCTAAGAAGGAAGCTTCCGAGAACCCCTGCAGACCTTGGTCGCCTGATGCTTAGGCAATCACACCGAACTTATAAACTATGAACTTATATTTAGCAAACGACCAGAGGCGGCTCTAATCTAGTTTTCAGCTTTTCAATGAGTTTTAGAGCTTTAGGTAAGTTGATCTATTATTCTAAATTTCAAATTCCAACTGTATCAAAGTTTGCTACGTGCCTGCTGTCCACTGTGGCGGTCGTCTTAATAATTCCTTATAAATTGCTTAGGGTTGGTACAAATTATAAAGAAAAGCGGGTTTTGAATTTATAGTAGGTACATATTTCAAAACATCAACATTAAACAAGATAAAAAAACTTTAAACAAATTACATTTCTTTCAGGTGAACACATGTTGTTCAGGATAAAGCATGTACATTGCTTATAACTAGGTATATCAATATTTCAGAAATCGTTAATACTCGGAGGTAAATTCCTCTTGTCATTTTATGTGAGTTGAGCCTACATCAAAGCATATTCGGCATTTGGATTTATTAAACTATTCACAATAAGGGTCAAATAATCCCAAAAATTGTGTATTTTATAATAACAACTTCAAAGCCTTGAGTGATATGTAAATATAAGAAAGATACATGTAAAATAACACTAACTACATGCGTGTCACGCCACGAGTAGTGAAGGGTTCCTTAGTTACAACAAATGGACTTGAATTACAAGAGGGCTATATGTCAAATGTTTATGTTGTTCCAAGCATTGAAGCTTTTAATGTTAGAACACCCAACACACTTGGGTGTTCTAACATTAAAAATGTTAGAACACCCAAGTGTTTATGTTTGGGGAGTATATGACTACCCCGCTTGGGATAAAGGTATACCATATTAAGTATGTTGTTTGTATGTATTTTTTTAGAAATTTGTATTTTGTACGAAAATTTTGAATCTGGTACATTTTATAAGCCGATAATACTCTTAAACTAACATAAAATAAAAACCGTTATATGTACTACCAGCTTGATTTTTCGTAGATTTTTTATACCAACTGTTTAACTTGAATGCAGAAAGGACACTTGAATCTAACAAAACTTAGAATTTTAAAGTTTAAGATTCGCATAACAAAAGAATCGATGAATCAAAAAATATTTTATAATTATTTTGAGAGACATACTCAACAGTATAGGATTTTTATTTTTTCTATATTTTAACGTGCCACCAATAGATAAAATAAGATATATACCTGGTTAAGACTACGAAACTCAAAAAAAAATTCAACGAATTAAAATAAGTTTTTGAAACAGAGAATTTATAAGAGAACTTTTCAGTTATTTATAACGTTCTCTGATATCTCGTGTAAATAAACAATGTTTTATGTTTATCAGAACATCAAGATTGGTGGCTACTAATTTTAACTACTCCAAATTGATACATATGATTTTTAAAGGTTTTATTAAATTATCAGGAATAAAGTAATATCTACATTTGCATAAAGGTAAAGGGTTTCTGTTTTATTTTAGAAAAATAACAGTTAAATTCTCTACGTATATGTAATATGTAGAGAATTTAACTGTTATTTTTTAACTTGTGTGATCTTTCTATTTTTCACATGAAGCTAATAAAACAGTAAAACAACGGAAGTGGAAATAAAAAAGCCGTGGCTAACAAAACATAATAGGTTTTGTTTGTTACGTTTCGGAAAAATCTGCCTTTCTGAATTAAAATAGCGTGGAATATAGACAAAAACATTACATGCGTTTATTGATATAGTTACATATAGAATTTTAAACCGAGTACGCGTTTTAACAGTTGAAGCGAAATCCAGTATATTGTTTGCCATTAATAAACGACAAAAAATTCAAGTGTAGGTAAACACTTGACGTCGCGCGCTATTTTCTAGTGCTTGAGTTTATTAATAAACGGAAGTGCTAGTCGTTTTTCACGATACCGTCGCGACGGACGACTTACTCCTTGAAAAAGGCCTCCTGTCGAGACCGAAACTAGTCGGGCATCCCCAAAATACACACGTAAGTAAAACCGTATATTTAAAAAATATACTTCTCATTATAGCCGTAAACTATAAATGCACACCCGAAATATATTTTAATAGATAATTCTGATTAATAATGATTCCTGAGTTACTAGGGACTTGACAAACATACAAACAACGTCCACAAGGAACACCTAATCTAAACAACTATTTCTGAAGCACTCAAGTTTTTGCACCATATGGTGATCGAACCCTCAACATGGTCTCAGCAGTCAAGAACCTTAACAATTCAATGCTTTTATCATAAGTATCAAATTCTTGTGACTTGCACCAGAAATATTAAGAGTTCATTAAAAATAGTTCCTATATTTTCTTTCTTGTTTTAAATACTTCAAAATGCCATTAAATATTAAAAGACATTGAACAGAAGCTGGTTAATGAAATAAAGTCCTTCGACTGAGGAAGTACGACACCTGCACAGTTACAATTTGTAATGTTTTCTCCTAGTTAATGTGAGATTGCTAACATTTAAGATAAGTAGCTCTTGAGTGACGCTTCTGATGCAGCAAGTGTTTTATAATATCGGGCGCTATTTAAAAATGAGCCCTGTTATTGTACAGAATAAAAATATGACATTATAACTGTGATTATATATTTTCTTAGCTTGGATTTCAAATGAAATATGTGTATAGTTAATTAATAACATAACATCATTTCTACGATAATACTTTTTCACTTCTATACACGTTGTGATAAGACGTGTTCTGAACCCTTTGGGAGGACACGACGTGTTGACACGGGTCTAAGAGAGGCTGATCTTACGAGATTTTTATTTAAAACAACGTCGCGACACATCGAAACATGTCAGTGAAAGTTAAATATTGCCGTATCGATATCAGTTCTGTACCTTTAAGATTTATCATATTGTCCATTACTCAATCGCGCTATAACGGCTAAATGGACCTGGATGAAATTTGGCACAGAGGTAAATTATAATCTGTATTAGCACATTACTACTTTTCATTCCGGAAAAATGTACTGTTTAAAATTTTAACGCATATAAAATGGCTAGGTGCGGGCAATGGCTAGTGGTATATAAAGTTATGTATACAATTTATTCTAAATACTCCTAAATATTTACTGTATTTATTAAATACGACAGCCATTTGACATTTTCTTTTTTTTTTCCAGTGTTCATTGATACTATGCTTGGTAACTTAAACTATCTAATCGCAAACCGTCCAAAGTATTACCTACTTAAGTACGAGGTTATTCGCTGAGCCAGCCGATCAGCTGATCTAATCATGAGATCTGATCAATGTTTTGAACTATCGCACTGTTAACTATTAATTTTTTATTTGCTAGTTGACTTTTATTACATGATGTTTAAAACAAAATCTAATTGACTTTGTTTTAACATCATTGCTCTTCAACATTATTGCAGCGATTGCACAGCTTTTAGTTTAAAACAAGAACCCTGCTATTATATACATAGATATATTATTCGTATTTGAGTTACAAATATTAACAAAAAAAAAGTATAAAGTGTTTCGGTGACAAACAGATTTGATAGACACAATCTTCCGACGATATTTTTTTTTTTTTTGTTTTTTGACATGAAATCAAATTCAATTGTAACCATTCTAAGAGTTAAGTAATTGTTCCGTTCTTTCTATATTCTTTCATTTTGATTTCATTTACATTTTTTATTCGTCACAAAAATGAAGTTCCCTTTGAACCAAAATTAGAATACATCAAAGGATTCAAAGTTTAATTGTAAAACATTGTAACAAGTTTATGTTGCTTTATTTTAGGGTGAAGTAAATTTGGTTTATATGAACAATTATTATTAAATTTAGCTCAGAAAACAGTAAAATTTATAAGGTTTTGTTTTTGGTATGCTATTTTCCTTGTGTATTTCCAGTAACCTTATGTAACTCCGAATCTCTGTAAAAAACTTACAAACCGACACAAAATATTTCGTTCCTAATGAACTCAAATATTTTTCTTATTTTTGTAAGATAGATCAAGTACTCTTTATTGTAAACCAAACTTATATTATTTGCATATATTGAATATCAGAATAAAAACTTTCGTGAGTCGTATTCATATTCATTTAAACTCACGTGTGTATTTTGAGCCACATTGTATTGAGATAGATATATGATCATTGATAGGACTATTGTTGCCAACAAGCCAGAAATAGTGGTGATAGACCGATAAGACAAATACTTGGATTTGTCTCGAGATTGCTGACATGTGAAATATAGAATCCTTTTTAATATATAAATACCATTTTAATAATAATAAATCTCCTCGCAAAGCTACATAACTTGCTGGCGAAATACGCTCGTTGACAATAATAAATAGTTTAAATTATTTTTAAGTTTCATAAAGGGAATAATAATAACTATAAAGGCTACAATGTGGCAATATAGGTTCGAGCATCGTATCTCTGAAACGAGGATACTGTTTCAGATAGGGCAACAAACGTCTGAGAGTAATGCGTTTTGTGGATCGGGTTTTTTCTATAACTTTTATCGGTTCCTGTATTATGTATTGATTTACTGAAGCAGAAATTTTATGCATGGGCAAACCGCATACAGTACTCGGCAAGAAATAATGCACATCGACCTCTAGAAAGAGACATTCGGCTAATTTCGGCTTTGTTGAGCATTGTCCCTTTCGCACACTACATGTGTTACGTTTTATCAGTCGTTCGACAAAGGCGGTCGAGTACGATCGCATCCAGTTCAGAATATGTATAGAGAATTGTTAGTACCCCCAAATTTAAATGATTTAGAATTGTACTATGGCATCTTTAGGCAGTCACTCGAAATTGTCTACAAAGTGTATAAATATTTTTTAACTGAAGCCGACAAATTTAAAAATCATGAAGATAAAGACGTATGTAACTATTTTAATAAGGCGCAAGAGCGAGTTGCAAATGCCAGTGGAATTTCAAGAAGAACTATAACAACAATAAATTGAAGGAAGTCAGAACTGGAACAGATTCTACTGCAATTAAGTTCAGTACCCCGAAAAGGTAGACCAAAAAAGCAATTTTCACTTACGATTTTCACTTACGATTTAATGAACTGCCTACAGTAAAATCATTAAAAGCTAAACTATCGGAGGCTATTAATTAAAATGGATCTGAAAAAAACGTTGAGAAAATTACTTCATGAGATTGGATTTCAGTTCCCTAAAATGGAAGATAATAGATAAGTTCTAATGGAAAAGCACGGTGTAAGTCTCAAACGAATGGAATACCTTGATAAAATACGCAAATTTCACGAAACAGGCAAAAATATTATCTAAATGGATGAGTCTTACATACATACATCATACACAAAAAAAAATCTTGGAGTGATGGTAAGAAAAAAGGTTTTAAGCCAATTTCAAAAGGTAATGTTTGACAATAGTTTATGTGGGAAATTAAATAGGATTTGTTCGTGGAGCCTTTTTCATGTATAAATCCACGGACACTAGGTGATTATCACAATGAAATAAATAACGATAACTACGAGAAATGGATGATTAATCAATTAATCCCAAACATACCCAGTGATTCTGTTCTAGTCATCGACAGCGCACCCTATCACAATAAATATGTTGAAAGACCCTCCAATTCAAACAGCATTAAACAGGAAATGATCAACTATAAAACGGACATGAAATTCCAGTAGATCCAAAATGGACAAACCCTAGATTTACGGTATTATATGTCGACATTAGGTATACAGAGTTTTCCGTGGACAAAATACTTGCTGAACATGGGCACACTGTATTGCGATTGCCACCGTATCATCCGGATTTTAATCCAATTGAAAATATATGGTCTCAACTGAAAGGTTATGTAGCCTCTAGAAATGTGGGTATGAATTTAACTACAGTAAAAACATTATTGGCAGAAAAAGTAAACATGATTGGGACTGAAGAGTGGAAAAAGGTTTGCGATCATGTAATTAAATGTGAATATGAATATCGAAGATTTCAACACGGTCTAGATAATTACACTGATAGACTGGTAATAAATACGGCTGATAGCGACATACAAAATCCGAGTAGACTCAGAATCGTGATTTAAAAAAAAACGAGAGATGGGTTTATAGAATATGGGAGCAGCCTGACTTACTGAGCGAGTCAAAATCCCGGATGTTGAAGTAACAAATACATTTTGGCGGAACATTGGAACAATGCCTGTCGCTCGTACTGAGACTGAATAGATTCATGTGTTAGGTCAGGTTCGCTGCCAGCTTTTACGACAGCAAGTGTAACTCTACAAGTCTGGTAGTGCCATGGATCTCAAAAAGACCATTACCTGTCTGCCACCAGTTTATAAATTATTTACATCTATTCTATAGTTAAAATAAAAACACATCACTTTGTCTTAAAATGGAAGTAAAAGTAGGGCACATGGTACTAAAGGGTTCCTTATTATTGAAACGACTATGAACCAAACATTAAAGGTGATGGAGTTGTATAAGATTGATACAACCCTATGCACTTTCTTGGAAGCATGTATGTAGAAATTGAAAACAGTTCTATAATATCCAGGATGTTGACAATCTCATAGTGACGGTGAATTCATAAATATCAAGCAGAGTATATTTCGGGCTAAAAGTTTGAGAAACAAGCTATGAATCCTCCTAGCACTATTCTAGAGGGTCTAGGGCTGGGATATTTACGGAGATGTCAAGTTATATTCCACCTTCGTTTCGTTTTATTAAAAATAAATATAAAAATTATGTTATTAATGTAATAAAAGCGGAAAAATAATTCGGTAGGTCCTAGGTACCACTCTCCTCATCAGTCTATGACATTGATCAGACAAAATAAAATCGTTAGGCGTAGCGTAACCCGAGTAAATATGTAAATATAGTGGTTGACTGTTGATAGAAATTTCAAGCACCCTACCATTATATATTTTTTATGTTGAGACCTTAATAAGACTGTCTAAACTCTATCATCCGCCATGCACTGTGTTCTACTTTCTTTTACGTTCTTCTTACTTGTAAAGCCCTTTCATTTGATACCCACTACATACATATATTCATACCTCCTAGATTTGAAATTTTTCATAGTACACTATACAGTATACTACCAGTCAAGCTCTTTCATTTGATACACATATTGAGGGGGTTGTGTAACAATATGTAGTCGGCAATTTTTTGATTTGCATTTCTTTCATAGCGTATAATAAAAACAAACAGGGCAACAAAGGCGGGATTGAGGAATCTGAAGGGATTGAACTTTCAGATTTCAAACATCCTAGAATTCGCCAAATTGGTTGAGGCTTTCGCGGCCGATTGATGACTCGTTGGCTTTATTCGTTGGCTTTATTCGTTGGCTTTATTCGTTGGCTTTATTTATATTATTTATTCACTGGGAGCTATTTCGTGTGGGAAGGCAATTTCTACCAGCAAGTGGACGGAGTAACAATGGGAAGCCCACTAAGCCCAGTTATGGCCAACCTCTTCATGGAGGACTTTGAGAAGAAAGCCATCGAGACCTCGGAATACAGGCCATCGACTTGGTACCGGTATGTGGATGACACATTCGTGATTTGGGGACATGGTATGGACAAGCTCAACAACTTTTTGCAACACCTCAACGATCTGCATCCCAGCATACAGTTCACCATGGAGACTGAGAACAACCAACAATTGGCATTTTTGGACGTGCTGGTGAAAAAACGGGGTAACAAGCTAGGGCACACAGTCTACCGAAAACCAACACATACAGATAGATATCTGCATGCCCTCTCCAACCATCACCCGAGTCAGAAGTATGGAGTCATAAGAACCCTGACGGAATGAGCTCGTAGGATTTGCGAACCAGAGAGCCTCCAGGCAGAACTTGAACACCTCAAAACTGCGTTCGAGGCAAATGGCTACAGTAAGGAGAAAATCAGCAAATCAATGGGCTTAAGATCATCAAGGCCACGGGAAACCGAACGGCGACCCACCACCTCTCAAGCCTATCTCCCATATGTTCCAAGAGTCACAGATAGGATTGGCAGAGTTCTGAGGAAACATGAAATCAAAACAATCTTCAGGCCAACCAAGAAGATCCAACAGACCATCAGGTCGACGAAGGACAAAAGAGACCCACTTTCAGCGGCTGGAGTCTACCGCATACCCTGTTCATGCCGTAAGGTTTATATTGGAACGACCAAAAGATCAATGGGAACGAGACTCAGGAGCATAAAGCAAGCTGCCGGTTAGGACGAACTGAGAAGTCTGCAGTAGCTGAACACGCACTGGGGAACGGATATCATAGGATACAATTTGAAAGCTCTAGGTTGTTAGCGTCCAACAACGGCTATCACAGCAGACTAGTCAGGGAGGCAATCGAGCTCCACAAACATCCAAATAATTTCAACAGTAAGGAGAAGACCCTTAAGCTCAACCAGATTTGGAACCCGATCCTTAGGAGCACCCGAATCATGCTGAACGATACCCCGAGAACAGCCGATGCGAAACAAGCCACGCCGCACCCCCACCACAAGCAATTGAAAAGTCTTTTGTCATCTTTAGATACAGCTGGAAACACGCTGTTGCTAATGGAGTAGCAAATGATACATAATACAATACACCAGCAGCGAGCTACACAACTCATTAACCTCATAATAAAACTTATAACCCTGGCTAGATTGCAATAATTATAAGTAATCGTCTTAAACATTTTTATATAAAATTATCATATAGGATAAGTAATATAAGATATTAAGATAAGAGATAAATATAAGATATTAAGATAAGAGTGCACAAAAGATATATTAAGTGAAACACAATTATTATAGATAAATTCGGATCTCCCTATTTAATCTTTAATATTAACATCCGCAGAGCAAGAATTAGTAATACCTATTCATAATCCTACAATAGTACACCTAATACTAGCATCTGTATTGTATCTGATCGACATTATCTGTATAAAGACTATCTGCAAGAAATCACCGTGAGTTATAAGACCGCCAATTGTTGTCATCATGTCTGTTTTGTTCAACACAATAATGGTGTAACATAAATACATATAAATAAATAAGTAAATAGTATGTCATGTCGGTAATATTTTTCCTCCTTATATATGTACTATATTTAATAAAGTATCTTATTGTTTATGGTCATGGTACTCCAAAATTTTTACATAAAGAGAAACACATGTTTAAATTAATGAAAATAAAATCAATTGCGTGGTGTTTTAGTTAGAAAAGTAAAATTCTGACGGTAAAACAGCATTAAATAAATTTTAACTTGCCAGGTGTTAAGTGGGAGGAATACATTATTAAAAATGAAATGTATGTAAGTAAAATCTGGAGCGATGCTGCGGAAAACTTTCAGCCATGCCACTTAAAAGTTTTTCATTTTTTCTCAAATCTGCAAATAAGTCTCCGAGGATTGTAGTTAAAAATTCTTGATGCGGTACCGGTTTAAAATGAGCTTTGACACCTTAATAGGCCAAAGATAAGAAGATTTTGTAAAGTGGTTGTTCAGAAGATTTTGGGAGTCAGCGGCTTCATAAAGCTTAATGTTTGAGAAATCTTCTCTTGTACTTGGTTTAAAACCCTCAGCGAAGTTAACAAATTCAGGTTCAAGTTTGGACGTTCTGGAAACATTACGATCCATTTATTTTCATGTAGTTTAGTCGAAATCTTCTCCTTTTTTACTATTGAGTGCCTATAAAAAATTGTTATGTATCCATATAAAAAGATAAACAACATTAAAACAGTAAATTGTTATAATAGTTTGTTCCTTTTTGTTTTTTTGTTTGTTTGTTTGCCTTTACAGCAAGTATGATAACCGATAGGCCAAGGAAAGTTTATTCGTTGTTGCTTTTTTTTTCTTTTTTTTTAATATATATATAGGCCTACCATAATGACTTCACTTTGCCTGATGGAAAACAATCAGTAGAGTCCAAGAGTGGTGGTTACCATCCTCATTGCAAGTGTAGTCAAGCTCAGAATCGGTTAAAGCCTGGAATCCACTACCAGCGCACGTGTTTCCCTCCGACTTTGATCGCGGGTCTTTTAAACGGGTCGTGAAAAAGCTTCTCACCAGGCCGTTGTAGAGTGGGTCACCATGCTGCATTGACTACACTTGCAATGAGGATGGTGACCACCACTCTTAGACTACACTTGTTGCTTTCCATCAGGCTGAGTAGAGTCATTTTGGTAGGCTAATATAAAAAAAAGTATAGATTGAGAAGTATGAGCAATAGCTCAACCAAGTCAGAGTCACATACCGACCTGGCTAGTCCGGGTTCAGAGCCTAATAATGAAATAAATGCAACAGAAAACAAAGTAATAAACCGTGTATGCCCCTAGTATACCTACATGCAGAGTTTCTTGCCATAGTTACAATCGATAACTAACCTCAATGGATAAAAAGTATTTATATAAGTCTTCTTATCCATAGATCTTTATATGGGTATTGGCTTTGGCGGGCTTTAAAACGTCAATTATTAGATCTGACGTTTGCTCTCCAGTCTGTCAAATATTATCGATATGAATATCAAAATTTCTGGTGTTTTTAAAAGAATTTGGTAAGCATTTAAGTTAATAAGTTCTTTTAAACAGTAGAAATCATGAATTCACTCAGAGTTATATATTTTCGTCATAAATTTAATAAAGTAAAAGATAAAATTTAGGTATTATGTACCCAGTAAGGCACCAGAACCTATTTGATTTGAAAGAGTTGGTGGGATTACAAATACAACTATGAACTTTTTTTAAAAGAGATTAATAACAGTAAGATTCACACACAACCCAAGATTATCAGTTTGGTCTGCCGTTTAGGTCAAAAGTCTGCTCCTATGAATTGCAGTAAAGATTAATATAGACGATAATATTGTGAATTTTTATAAATTAGCTACCCCAAAATAGAACTTTACCAAGAAATAAACTTATTAAAAAAAACAAGCTATTCAACTTAATTACACAACCAAATCTTACTGCCAAAAGTCTTAACATAATCCTTTTAAATGAAAATTGCCGGTAACATCATAAGAATCATATGCCTGCTTTGAGTTTCTATAAAGACTTTTCGTGTTTCTCAAGCATACAATACAATATTCTTTATTGTACACCACAGAAAAAATACAATATTAAAACTATAGTATACAGGCAACTGGTACAATCGGTGGTCTTATCGCTCGTTGCATATGTACCTACTTTAACTATGTGTATAAGTTTTATACCTTTTTTGATATTCAGTGTCTTAATAAAAAGACACTTGATCAAGCATTTGTTACACATAAACTTTCTTTCACAAATCTTTTTCGTTTTCAGTCATCGAGGCTCTAAATCTAGTCACAAAAAATGTCAAGATAAACTACCATCGGTAGTCTACCCGAAACAGAACACGATCAAATTGGCGACTGTTCGCCTTACACCTACCTTGATGTTATTATCCTTCAGAGTATCAAAAAACTTCCTATACTTCAGTTTTGCACGACCCGGCACGGACCTTCTAGAGTTCTATGAACTTTGTAGCGATGAGAGTTTGAACTGTTGAAGGAGAATTTCAAACAGTAATTTTAGAGATTATAATTAAGTTTTCCAACATTTGTAAACAAACTAAACCCAATTGCAACATTTATCGGTCTCGAAAAATACTGCTGAGTTCAAGAAAATACATTATATATCACCGATTATTGTATAGTTCGAAGTTAATTGTGTACAAAAAGAAATGGTTTAGACATTCAAAACGTACGTTATATTGGTTTTATTGAAACTATATAACTATACTTCCAAATGATAATAATAATTTTAACCCCGGAATTATCCCGCTAATATTGTCATTGTATTCAGTATATGATAAGTAAAGGCCAATAAGCATACTGTACCAGTTGTTTTTTTCTTTTTTATAATAACATCACTCGTTCTGTAATCATCTGTTACAAACTTACGTAGTTGCTTAATCTACTTTCATCGTTGTGTCTCTATTATTACTGTTTGAATATATTATAAGCTTAATTGTTCATGTCAAATGTGTTATGTGTATGTGTTAATCGTTTGTATCTTCCTTGTAGAGATCAAAACTGGATGAAATGTACTATAAAAAACAAATTTGTGTATCTGTTATTGTGTTAATGTCCTTTTGTATAGTTGTGGTGTTAACGTAAGTATATTGTAATGTTGAATGATAAAATAAATACAGATATTATGTTCTAAAAATGTTTTTAATCCTCAGCATGGTTACAGTATAATTCAAAAAATCCCATGACTGATATTTGTTTCTTTTCCATTGGATTCTACTAAAAAATCCATAAAATTTGATGTAGTCGTGTTGTTCCCTCACATACAGTTATTTAGACTATAAAATATTTCGCTGTCAAAATAGAAAAAGAAAATTTTTGCTGCACTTTTACATACAACATAAGGTTGTTTTTAAATAATGTTAAATAGTTTTTTTTTTTAACTTGTATATCGAATTGATATAACTTTCTTTTAATCTTAACCATTGTTAGTCACCAGCCTGAAGTCCATAACTATTACTCAAAAAAAAATACCTTTCTTAAAAGTTCGGCAAGAAGCTTTGTTTCTTATCCTACCTTGTTTTTCAACTAATTTTTTTTTTTTTGTTAGGAGCATAAATACATGAAACTTTTCGTTTTGTCTATCTATTAAAGACATACTCGTATGAAGCTACTATAAATTAAAGTTTTTTTTTACCACTAGTAAGTTTATTTAAATATACGGTTTTACTGGCCTTTCGCACACTCACACTGTGTAAAACACTGTGTGTATTTAAATAAATATGAAAGTAACTCACAAAAGGTATTATTCTACTAATAAGTTTACGTTACAAAATGGACTCAAACACCTAATAACATGATAATGCAATAAAAGAGCAGTGGCGCGGCACCACATTGTTTTATTTTTCTACTAATATTGAATACACAGCTTATTAAATTAGTTCCGTTAGACTATCGCCAGTTTGCATACAACATATACTTCTTTACGCGAGAAAGAAATATAACACTCAAGTCATGCAAGTCAGGTTTTCGGCCGGCACACGGCATCAGATTTGTTGTTTGTGTTAAATGTTTGTCGTTAAAAAAAAGTTAAATGACAGTTCTCTGTCAGAACTATCAAAATAAAAATCTCGAAATCCTTCATAAACAAACCTAATTTAACTAATTGTAATCATTCATAATACAAATTATAAACAAATTTACACCTGCAAACAGAAGTTTACATGATCATGATAAACAAATAATGCTTTACGAATATGCGTTACAAACACAGAAGAAATATAGAAAATGTCGCAAAGAAAGTAAAACAGAAGATGAAAAGAATATTTACTTGCAATGGATTTTTAAATAAGGCTTGTTATAATGTAAGAAAGTGTGTTGAAAGGACGTGCCATACGACTTGCTGCTCGTGGCCATGCTGTGGTCATTGGTGTAATATGTGTGAATGTTTTAGAAGACTTACAAGAGTTTTCCGCAAGCATAAGGGATTAAAAAAGCGAAGAGTAGAGCATATAGAGTACTACCGCAATAAAAATGCGCCATGAGAGTAATGAAAAGAATTTTAATAATAACGCCGACAAAATTAGAGCAGTTTGTTTTTCATCTTCTTTCAATTAACTTGTTTTGTAGTTGCCTTCAATGTTTTCTAATGTTATTATAGCAATATCGTTTTTATTGTTTTATCAATCATGCGTAAAGTTTAATACAAAAATATAATGTTAAGGACCACTTGTTATTATTTTTTCGACTTGATTTTAAACAAATTTAATTTAGTAAGCAATACTCCATTCAAATTTTCTGAGACAAGGATTGCAGTAAGTTTTTTTTTTTTGTTTGGGTGTGTGAATGGTTAGTGATCTGGAATGCTAAGCCAGAGATCGTGGGTTCGATGCAAAACGATTGTCTGCAGCTATGTGAACAATGTTAATTTGTTATGTATGTGTGTGTAATTTATCAATAATATATATGTATTTAGAAATTTATAACTATTTATATCATCTGCCTGGTGATTGTGCTGCAGGTTTTGCTTGTTTTTTTTTTATTTTAATATTAAAATCAGAACGAATAGTAGAAAAATCCTCAAGCGGAAATCGCTCTCCTCAGTTCTTCACCTCTTTAAAAATAATCACATATAAGTCCCATATTTATACAATACATTAGTATATTCACAATTTGGACACTTATGACATTTTTTGTTTTCTTAAATTACAATGTGTATAGTATAAGTTCATGAATCTAGTCTCTTCAAGCGGTTACTTGTTCTTCAGTCTGTATATTGTTTAACCATCAGTGTGTTTTCAACTAAATAGTCCCCATGAAGTGTGCCAATATTTTGTAGCGACATGAATTAATAGCAGTCGTAAGCTCTCAGGACTTAGAACTTATTCAAAGCCGAGTAGACCTACCAAAAGACGGTAGGAGAAATTTGAATTTTAAGAAAATATTTCGGCGAAAAATGTAGGCCAATAGTAGTTTTGTATTGATTTTGAATACTTGACCAAAGGAATTCGAAGACTTTAATTCCCAAGTAGATTTACTAAAGGCATTTATACAAAATGGCAACTTACCTAAATTTGTGTTCTTTGGATTGCGTATTTGTAATGTTAAGTTTGTAGTAAGAGCTAGTATACACAATGATGGTTAGTCCGCATATATTTCCTAGTACTTTGGTAGTACTTAGTGAGCCCGTTCACGCTTTTAAAGCCGTGAATGTACCAGTGCTTGCAAAGAAAATAGTCTACACGTTAATTTGGTCCCGTTATTTTTTAAGCTTGTAGGATTTCATTACACACTTTTTTACGTAACAAGACTGTACTCAGTGTTTTTAACGTTCCATTTGTGTTTGTGTGTGTGAGGGTGTGAGTTAACATGACATATTATTTGGTTTTGAATAATCATTTTTCAAAACCAAATAATATGTCCAGTAGTTTGTAGATAACCAGGTCACCGTCTTGAGAACAGATGCACTGTGTACCCATTAAGAAGAATTTATAATTTGCCAATTGTAATTAAATACATATTTTTAATACTTAGCAGGTGCAAGCAACATAAAAACCCGGTGCTATCCGTGGCTCGGTGCTGTAAGAGGTGACAGGGTGCGTTATCTGCTCTATAAAGATATCGGAACAATCTTATTTGTTGTGAAATGTTTTTCTTAAATAAGAGAATAATTTATTAATAGAAAAATCATGAGAATAAAGATCTTTACACTTCACTGGCTCTCTTGTATGTTTTTTGTATTGTTACTAGTTTTTCTGTACGCGTGTAATAATTTGCAAGTAGTTAAGTAATATTTATACAAATAGGCTGAGCATTTGATTCCTTTGCCAAACAAAAATCCGTTGAATTCTGTCAAGAATGTTTGTCAGAAAGATATGTCAAAATGAAAAAATAGTTTTAAGTTAAATTCATGTCCTCTTCGCAAATAACACCAATCGTATTATATATCCTTCCGTAACTTAAATTTGTAGTAAAAGAAAGAAAGTATAAAAAATAAATAATAATCAATAGATTAATAATCAATGGATGGCTAATAAAATATTAGGAAAACTCAAAAAATGTTGGGAAAAAACCAAAGGAAGATGTAAGAGATGCAATGCCAAAATTAAAGGAGTGTGCGACAGGACCTGCGGTAGATTACCGACTTACAATTGGTGTAATATTTGTGAATTGATCACAAATTGCATATGCTGTAGATGTTGCAGAAGGCCCAAGAAGAGAACAGAACGAACTGAATCTTACGTAAGAATAGGACATAAACAAGTGTATCTGCTTCAAATCAGTGGTGTAAAAACTCAAGACATCAGACAAACTAAAAGTGAGGCTTACGTTGACAAAATCAAAGCAACAAAAAAGACTGCACAAGTTAGCGAAGAAACACAATCTAATGTATAAAATGTATTACTTCGACTTCATATATGTGGGTGAAAGGTTTTAGCTCTTTGGAATTGTAACCAAAATGTGTTAGTTTGCTGGTTTTAATAAAAAGTAAAAAATAAAGAAGTAATCGTTTACTGAAGTTGATCGTTGCCTTTGAGGGTACGTGTTTTAACTAATATGTATACGTAATTTGAAGAAAACGTTGCGTAGCTTTGAATTGGTGTCACTCTTATCAACTTTTTAGCTACTTCACACAAGCCTGATTAAAATCAGTTTAAAAATAAGTACTAATTTATAACAACGTACTCCAAAGATACTAAAATAAAAAAAAATAAGTTTTTTTCGCACAGTTCAGCGTAATATGTATTGAACTCTACTATTTGTGGACTGAGGCCTTGGACCTCCCGGTAACAGCCAATTCGAGTGAACCCAACGTCCTTAAACAATTGTCCAAAACCATGCATATAGGCGGTAATCCTTTTCTTCTTAATATACACTCAAGTATTGTTGATTTCACAGGAAACCTTCTTTCTACTTTCTTTTTAATAATTGACTTAATTGCGGTTCTCTGTAGGATTTTTTATTTATTTCTAGATGAGGGCTACGCAGAGGCACTGTAATGTATTAGATGTGGAGTGGTTATATAATGGTTGACAAAATGTGGGTGTTCGATACACCTCTGCCTTCCCCTTCGAAGATATATCCAAAGTAGTATGTATGTGTTCTTTTAGTCGAGAAAACCTATAGCTACTCTATACGATTTTCATAATATTTAGTCAACGGACTTCACATAGACACAGACTTACTAACATGATCTTTAACCTACAAAAAACTAAAAAACACAACAGACACTTACTAAACAAGATATTATTGAAAAATGAATAGTTCATTTTGGGGCTCATGATTAAATGCAACTTACTAAGTTGTGGCAGAAACAATAAAGTTCAAAGTAGCTTGCAAATTTATTGAGCTGCAAGATTCTTAACTTCTAAGTAACACTGAAGCATGTACCGCACCGATTGGGTTCTTAAACTATTAAGTTACCAAACAAGTTCATTAAAAGCCTGATCGTAACTTATTACCGGTTTATGAAAGTAAAAGTAACAAACTCATTTAGTCTCAAACTAACAGCCGAAACTGGTTAGAATGTCCCATATAGGTGGTGAACTGATACAAGAAATAAAACACATGCCGGCGGTGGTGAAGAGGTGTAAAGATATTAGAAATTTATTCAAACGCTAACCGCTAACAGATTAGTATGAAGTTTGTAACTGAGATAGTTCATATTCAATGATTATGTTCATCTATCTCTTTGTTTGTTACTTTTCAAGGTTAAATAGCTGAACCGATTTTGATGAAATTTTGTATGTTACCCTGGAACCCTGGAAAAGAATATAGGCTACATCAGTATACTACGTGGGTAGAAGCTAGTTTCCCATAAACTAGTTATCGTAAAGATTAAGTACGTTTTTAGAATAATGATTCTATTTTAATTAAAATGTATTATAGGTATTACTCCTTATTTCAAAAAAGGAATTGCAGCCGCGAAATTTGAACGTGTTCGTTAGTGGAACTTTCTCTTGATATGTAACTTTGTAGTCACACAATGATGTCGAAACAACAATAAGAAGTTTGGCATCATAAAGGTTTTTCAAAATGAGAACAAAAAAATCTGACCAGGGTATGATGAGGGGGGCATACACCGGGTTTGCAAAACAACCATGAAACCCCTAGAAGTAACGGGTATCCCACTTATCACTTATATTGGTCCTGCGAGGTTCTGCTGTTTCGACAAATTTTCATACGGCTTACTCTATTTTTTAACTATTTTTTAACTACTCTAAGTTTCTCAATTCGACTATATTACTTTTTTTTTCTAATGTTTGTAACCTCAGAACTTTTGACTGTGTGATTTCTATTCGATTCGATTTTATTTGAAAACTGGTGCTTCCCGTGTGGTCCCATTTTTGTTTGGTCAAGTACTGACAATGGCAACAGATTTCGATGATTCTCTTTTATGCGAAAGGATGTACTTCAAGGGTAGTTAGATGGGAGTTTGGTTCAGTTGTGACATGAGAAAACCATATTAGTTCTTAAAAATGCAACGAAAGGGTTGCTTCACGATGGTTTTCTGTGAGGCCGTGGTATTGCACCGGTCAAGCCAGCTCATTTATGCCCAAAGAATGGCGCCACCATGAAAATAAATATTCATTTTTAACTTTTATAATTAAAGTAAAACCGTGTATTATAAACGATACGATAGTGTTGGTAAGCCTTAATAAGAAGAGCGCTGATACCTGGAATACAGATTCCTAATCTAATCCAGGCACAGATGTCTTAACTTAATGATCCGTCTAGTTAAACTTTTGTTTAATGTTTGTTTGTAAGGGTAATGGAATTGTATATGAATTAATTATTATTTTATTCCCTTCATTTACATGAATACATACATAAAAAATATATTTTTAATACATATACTGTACCTGTAAATACAAAACACATTTAAAAATATAAAAAAGTAGGTAGACCACCAAAATCAGGTACAACAAATACGGACCTCCTGATAATGTGGACCGTGTCAAAAAAAACTGATTACTGCATCTGTCCCTTGATCTAAACATCTAACGAGAGCCTCTTAAGGTGTTAATAGAGATTAATAGCTAATTAATCCGTGAGTAGATATGACTATCAGAACAATGATCTCCTAATCGATATTAAACATGTCGACAATCTCGTGAGACTAATTCAAATATTTCACTTTACTTTTCACTTTTTCAACTTTCACCAGATTTTTACCGCGAGGAACAGCAATATCAGTCTAGCACCACTATATCAGGCTAATTGGCAACAATAATCCGATCCGTGACGATAGATCGATCACAATACATTGCGCTCTAAGTAGAACAGGTTTTGCGACAGATCTCTTTAGTTAGAGCGAGCGAAGTAAGTCCGTTGTCTACTGTCACAATATTATGATGCACTTCCACATCGGTATGGAGAAAATATTCTCTAAGGTACCTAGTGATTCTGTAGGATTTTAATGTTTAAAAGATAATGTATACACGGCATGTATACAACCTTATTACCGATGAACGTGGATGGTGCAATCAAAAATCAGTCGTCCAGTGTACGGACTCTTCTATCCAAGGCATCTAATTCAGTCTGAGTCTATTTGAGTATACCAAACGAATGATCGCAGGCACGCATCTTGTTGCTGCCTGAGAAAAGACCAAAGTACTTTTTTCAGGCGGCAAAACAATCGTTCTTACAATATCTGTTTCACACTAGATTCATGTATTCACAACGACTGCCACATAATCAGATACTTGTATGTTTCGAAAGCAAAAGAGATTTGTGTTTAGTTGAATTTGAAAATTAAACTTCTTCAAATTCTAATATAACGCCTTTCTTTACACGTATGATGTGCAGTCATCTTATCCCACCAGGACAGTAGTACCACCCTCTACCTTTTTAACTTGTACTTAAGTAACGCTGTCAATCGCAATTTACGGGGAGCAAATACGTCCAAATGCTTTCTGCAACCTATAATCTAACCCTGAACCCTATAACAGAGTATTTACTGAGGGGATTCAAGGCTCTCCAGAAATACAAACGACTCTTAGTACGCTTGAATTTAAAGGTACATCGTTTGCTGCAATACACTGACGTCCTGAATACTAAAGAACCGTTCTCCATTGCCCCATATATGTCTTTAAGAAAGTGCATAGAGTTTTATGCCACTCCACAACCCTCAAAAGCCATGTATGTGGAAGCGAATCAGTAAAGTTCTATAGTCTATTCGACATGTCACAAGCTTCTTACGATTCTTATTTCTATTAAGTTCAAATTCAAATTTAGCTCTCCCGAACCAAAAATCCCTGTAATGATTAGAAAAGTTTTAATGAACTTGACACGGTAATATCAATCAAGTCACCTTTTAATCAATAAAAATTCAAAATCAGTCCATCCAGTGGGTCCATTTAGTTGGCCTGCCTAGTATGCCTAGTATGGCCCCCGCAGGAGACTGTTGTAACTTTGTGCTCTTTATTTGGTAATAAACATCTTTTTATAGCTAAGATGCCACAAGCAGATACAGAGATTAACAAATCCAATAACTAATCACTACCTACTACTTAATTACCTAATATCAACAGCGTAAGTAATACGTTCACTATAGGCCGGTATCTATTTAGCTGTTGTTGTAATTCAGTCTCCGCGTCAATATAAAACCATATAATAGAGTCGAAGTTAATATATCTGCTGTATTTTGTATCAGTATTAGATACATCACCCATTACTGACTAGGCTCAAATCTCGTAGTTGTGACCGTACCATACCTTATTGTCATTGAATTATGGACGTATTAATGAAATCTAAAAACGAGGATAAATTCTGCAAAATTAATTAGCTTTGCGTAATTATGTAACGGTAAGATTAATAGCACAGCATTAGAGTTCCGTCAAACATGATGTCATTTTGTCATCGCATGATAAATTTTGTTAAATGCGTTTATGATACTGTGTACTTTTTGCTGCGATTCGTTTTCGACACATACATACATACGCTCACGTCTGTATCCCCTAAGGGGTAGGCAGATGTGTATTGAAGATCTACTTTTTGCCATTTAGATTTTGGTGTCATTAACGTTATAGAGAGCAAGCCTATTACCATCATCCGGGCACTGTATGACTGTATACATATATGTACTGTCTGATGGATAACAATCCAATCACTTTGTGCCTTTTACGACACCACCGGGATTTTACTTCACCGTCAACAACACGGCCTCGTTTTCAAGTGTCACTTTAATATGAAACAAAATCTCTTTTACCAAAAATCATATAAATAAAAATATGATTTGAAAATGGAAACGAATGAAAAAAAAAACCATAATAAAATGAAAATAAAATAAGAATGGATCTATGCAGCTCATGATAATATATGTTATGTAAAAAAAGATTTATGTAAAGTGTGTTTAGTGTGTCAGTCAGAGAAATGTGTGTGTACCCTAGTGTAGTCATTTGTTTCGTGTCTATTCTACACGTTTAAGATCTTCTGTGCGCTTTTAATCTATATTTTCGAACCAACTTAGAAATCGATTGAAAGACATTTCGCTTACATAATGAGAAAATGTAATCGTAATAATATATAATAAATTAAATAACTCTGTGATCTGAAAAACTCTGTGATTTGAAAAAGAGTGTCCTTGCAGTTTCTTGCTTATTCTTCTCCATAAGATCTGCGTATTGGAACTGGCAACTAACTTCATGACTGATTTAGTATGACCGACTTCCTCACTTGATAATTGAAAAATAACTAAGTATGACCTTATTGAAATGCACCTTATTAAAATAAAAAGCGATTAAGACCCGATGTTCGCTGTTAATGTGACCATCAAAGAGTACGATAATATATTAAGTATATTTCTACTTTAGGAATCTTATACTGCAGTCCGATATTTCATGGCAACAGATTTGTAGTGAGGTGTAAATATTGTATCCCTACAAATATTATAAACACTATAAGTATACAAAATCTCACGTCATTGCTACGTACAACTAACTGTTGACGCAAGTTTCAAGTTGGTGGCTGTGTGAACAGTGCACAGATATAATTTCATAATTAAAATTGTTGAAATAGAGATAAATAGCATACATAGAACTGAGACTTTTACCGTGGGGGAGCCATGCTAGAGTATCACCACGGCCTTACAGAAAACCGGTAGACAAACAATGCTGTCATTGTATTGCCGAGTGAGTGAGGTTAGGCCTAACTCCCCTTTTCCTCTATCCTTTCCCCTTATCTTCCGTCTATTCTCCCCCCCTTCTCCCACCTCTCCTCTTTCCACTCCCTCATAATCCTCAAATGCAGGCGGTGCACTTACAATTCTTGAGTTCGTCTCCATCGGTGGCGGTTCTCGCTTACCATCAGATGTCCCGTCTGCTCGTCTGTCCCCTTACATAATAAAAAAAGGATATATATACTAACTCTTGGATTACTTCCTTTAGTCTAATTGTTCCCCGCACTCCCACCCATCACAGCTTCGCTAGTTTTATAGAATGATTTTTAATACCACATATTTTGACTGCACGGATGGCGCAGTGGTTTACGTGGTCACCTCGCTACGTCGCTGCCACTACACTGGGACAATACTTTGTGTAATCCTCTAATAGTCGTTCTGTGTAATCCTCTAATTGTTGTTCAAACAGTCAAATAACGTTTAATAAAAAGCTATGCCTTTTACAACATTCTTTCATGAATATTTCTAACAGCACAAATAATTACTTACCCATAAAGATGCATTACAATGTTCAACAAAGTAGCAGCTCGCGTTAAGTCGTAAGGAAATGAGGTTTTATAACGTTGAGGTGGCATAAACTTGATATTTTACAGATGCTGACGTCACAATCTGGTGATATACCTCAACCTCGCTTTATTATACAACTTAAGAAATATGACTAGTAGGTAACTACGGGTGGTGTTTGAGTGTGGGGAATGGGGCCTAGCCATTGTTTACAGTGGAAAAAATAAGTTCTTTATCGATTTGTAGTACCTGATGTACTTGATCAAATATTATTGGGAACAGTGATTGTGTAACCGCAGCACTAGTGATATATTAAAAAAAATCTACTCATCAAAGTTAAGTTGACAATAAGTTTTGAAGTTACATACATACATACACTCATGTCTGATTTCCTAAAAGGAAGGCAAGTGTATTAACACCCACGCTTTGTGGAAGAGGCAAAAGTTTTGTATCAGGGTAGTAATAAATTGTGTTTACCGTCTCTGCCTACCCTGGACGAGAGTAAAGTGCGGTCATATGTATGTATATTCTTTGATAACTACAATGTGGTCCCTCTCGTATTAGATAAAAGAAATAAAGATAAGACAATGGACTAGACGACTGTCTAGTCATATCAACATCTTTTTAGTAACGTCAAAACGGTAGGTTTGGTTGATTTTTGTACGTAGTCGTCACATAACGGGTATGTATTGTCAAACAATTCCCTTTCTATGTTAATTTTATAAATAAAAAATAATAAAAATAAAATTTCACGCGCTTATTTTAACTAACTATTTAATTAAATTATTAGCAGGTGACACAACTCTTCAATGTGATATAAAATGTAACGGCTGATACACCGTCTCTTAAGATACAGGTATATACTTAATTTAGGAAGCAGGACTATCGAACACCCTGTGCTTACTTGAGGAAATGTAACAAATATTATAGGAATATATAAATAAAAGTAAGCAAAGTCGTCTACCCACTGGTATATTAAAGAAAAACGTTAGAAAAATGAAAAAGGTATTATATATTTGAATAGCTTGAAAAGTGTAATAATCGTACTTTAAAAAAGTAAACAACCGACTTCAATGCGTCTATCATAAAATTTAAGACTAATATGGTTTTGTCATGGATGCTATTGTCAGAACTAGACTAAACTCTCATCTAACTATCCTTTGAGTACATTCTTTCCAATAAAAAAAGAATCATCGAAATCGGTTCACTCAGTCAAAAGTTCTGAGGTAACAAACATAAAAAAAAACAGTCGAATTGGGAACCTCCTTCTTTTTGAAGACGGTTGAAAAATAGCGAAATGTAGTCGGGGTCGCATACTTGTAACTTGAACTGGCTGTAACCAGGAGGCCAAGCCCTTTACCCTATATTAATACCCTATATTTTAAAGACCTACGATGCAAAAGTATAAAATTAAGTAGAATTTACCTATAACATTACAACACTCCTATATGTGCGATAGAACCGCAACAACAGATTACGGCAGCGTCTGATAATCGCGCTAACATTGTTGTACAATGCTTTGCGTGTTATGAAAGTATTTATCACCTGGATAAAGCACCCTGCTTTAAATTATTCACTGTAAAGAGGGCAAAGTTGTGATTTAGCGATTCGCCCTTTAAGCTGATTCTAGGTATGGGCCTAAAATTACAAACCACAGAATATGTACGTATACGTATATCTATCTCTATACGTCTGCGAATCTATTGGATTTGGATGGACTATAAGATATTACAATTTCTAGCAGTTTTTTTTTAATTTTTTTAGGAACTGATAAAGATCTTCAGTGATATTCAATTAATTTCTTCAATCTAGTAGTAACTTTCATCGTTATGACATGAAATGGTAAAGACATATGTATTGTCTTCACCATCTCATATCATAACGTTTTGCCTGTACTCTTTGTAAACAAATGTAAAGAGCAAATGATTCCAAAGGTGCTGATTCGATTATGATGTATCTTTTGCTGTTTTATTGCAATAAATTTCTTTGTTTCTTTTAATTATGTATTGGCTAGACGCTCTTATGTCGGAACGGAAAATCAACTTTCAATCAATCTGTTCATTACTTTTCAATGCTAAACTGCTGAGGAGCATTATTGTTCATAAAACTTCACGCTACAACACTTAGGAGCTTTATATTTGGCTATTCTTCCAGAACCTATCTGTCCACTAGTAAACTGCAACAAGCTAATTATTAAACCAAGAAGTATTTTTTTCGTTTGGCAAACTGTAAATGTTAATAAAACAAACGCTTACTACACACTTATATACCAACCTGCTACATTACCATAAAAGTAAGATGCACTTCTTACAAAAAACACGGCGCTCTTTGCGATTACGTGTTTCAAAAGGCTCTGGAAGAGACCCATATCTGACACTGAAGCTGCAATTTTTTCCCTTATCATATTCCGGGAGGGAAATTGATGATGTTTTGTAAAATAACTTTTTAGGTTCTGGTTTTTGGTGTTGTATCAATTCAATGAAAACCAAAAATAAGGTAATGATTGCATTGAAAAGAACAGAGAAGTATTTATGTCGTTGTTATCCGAGGACACCATTGCTTGACGCAATCAGGGCTCAGAAGAGATTTTGTATAAATCGGGGTCTCCGAAATTTTCATCCAGAACGTATTATTAAAACTAGCTAAGTGCTTTTTGATTCTGGTTATCATCAGACATAACGAAGCTGTAAATCAATATTATATTAAAAAACGTTTATTAAGAAACACAGTAACGATTTATAGTGTGGTGTGGTAAAAAGGATCGAACTGTTAACTATCAGACAGTACGTATACAGCCATAAAGTGCCCGATTGACGGCAGTAGGCTTGTTCCCTTATTACGTTAGTTTGACCAAATTTTTATTGCTAAAAGCAAGGTGTTTTAAACACCTCTGCTTACCCCTTGGGGTGCTTACCGCGTGAGTGTATATATTTATGTATATATACAATAACTTCGAAACTTAACTAACTTCCAAGTGAACTCTTTTTTTTTTTCGGTAATTGGAAATATCTTTTAACAGTGAAATACCCAAACAAACCAAAAACAAAGTTCCAATAATAAACGCCATAACAACATTCTTAACTGAAATCTAATTTCTAATTTTAAAATGTAATTTTAAAACAAATTCATTTTAATATAATTTTTTTTCAACGTATTTTCAGACAAAAAAAAATGCTTTCCTTTGACATACCGTACTCAGCTCCTATTATGACAACATAACATACAATCCCTGGAGCTTTACACCCGACACAAAGGACAGTGGCGATTGCGAGTCTTTGAAACGATAACTGATGGCCTATTGTGTAGCAAATCTGTTCTTTTGCTACATGTTACTGAGTACATATATAATCATTGTGTATATCATACGATCAGTGTATGAAGAGATGTTATGAAAGATTATATAAAACCTTAAGCTTAAACAGTAGTATAAGCTTAAGGTTTTATATGATGATACAAAATAGTTTTAGTAATAAACTAAAATAAAAAAGCAGTTTGAAATTAAGCGATGAAGGTGCTGTTATTTGTTGGATCACTATTTTAACTAATCAAATTATTAAAATATCTCGTAAGTGATTTTTTTATGGCCCAGGGGGACAAACGAGCAAACGGGTCACCTGATGGTAAGCGACCATGAACACTTGCAGCTCAAGAGTCACAAGAGTGCTGTCCGACTTTAAGGGTAGGGGAAAGGGATGAGGGGATGGGAGGGGAATGAGGGGAAGGGAGAGGAAAGAGGGACAAGAGGGGAAGGAAAGGTGGGCCTCCGGTAACCTCACTCACTCGGTCACACAATGCAAGCATTGTTTAACAGCCGGTTTTCTGTAATTCCGTGGTAATACTTCAGTCGAGCCTGCACATACGTGGCTCTCCCACGTGTTTTCGCTGTCATTAGTCCACGACTAGCAAACGCTCGAAATGTTAAAATACAATAGAAAAATATAAGCCTGCATCTTACGCGGTGGTGTAAGAATACAATAATCTTGAGATGAATAAGTGACTATAACACGCGAATAAGTCTTACCAAAATAATAACAAATTATGTTTCAGGCATTTAGGGGGATACACCTATAAAACCTTCTATAAAATGGTAATTCAATAGAAAATCCACATCACTCAAACTCGGTTTGTAAACCAACGCGATGACATTTTAGGCGATGAGATCACCAGACGACTCGCATAGTATGTTGAGTCGAATAAAATCCAATCGAGAGACGGGACGTCGGGATTTGATTCGACAATCACGCGTCGCGTATTGATATTTAAAGTCTAATGCTTACATATGCATATGTCATGTTAGTATTGTTCCTTCATAAACTGCAAGCAAGCGACAGCACTAACAGTAAGCAAGGCATACAAGGTGCCTTAAGCTGTGCATTCTTTCGCTGTTATAATGTGATGCATCGACGAAACACTTTAGCAAACTGCTTGTCTCAATCCCGCCATAATGGCTTAGTAGATCTTGATACAATTTTACAGAGAGATAAATTATAGTTTGACACATAAGGTTATTTTTATTTAAAAATATACAGTACCCCGTATATATATATAATATCACGAAGGAGTAAGCAAATCCGTTTTGTTTTTTTTTTTTTATACTATAGGGGGACAGACGAACAGACGGGTCACCTGATGGTAAGTGACACCGCCGTCCATGGACACTTGCGACTCTTGCGCTGCCCGCCTTTGAGGGTGATGAGGGATGGGGGATGCAGGGAGCGGAAAGAAGAGAGGAGGGATGAGGAGATGGGAAAGAGGAGAAAGGAGATGAGGGAAGAGAAAAGGGGGGGGGAATTGGGTCTCCGGAAACCTCCCTCAATTCGGGGAAATGCAACGCAAGCGTTACTTCACAACCGGTTTACTGTGAGGCCGTGGTATTGCACCGGTCAAGCCGGCCCATTCGTGTCTAAGCATAGCTCTAACACTGAAACCACGTTATAATGCAAACATTATGATAATAATTTTCCCAGTTACTGTTAGTACCATTTAAATAATATAACAAGCCAATTGCCGTTAGCTGGTCACTTTTGGGAATAAGATGGGAATCGGTTTGGCAAAAGTATAATAATTAAATTAAATAAAGCAGTAGCTCAAGCAAATCAGGGTCGCATATCGAACTGGCTTATGCCGAATCCTGGAAGGCCGAATCCTCTAACTAAAAATGTATATGTATGTTAATATTCAAAATCATTTCTTTGACATGACATTTAAGCACCATGATGCATAAACTAAACTTATTTTGTTTAAATAAATAAATAAAAAATAAACCAAAAAAAAACTATGGTGAAAAAGTTTTATATTATATATAATCGTATTCTAGTATACGAAATCAAACTCAGCTGTAATAATTTTTCTTGAAAAGAATATTTATATTTCCTTAATATGCACCTTATTATACCAACAGCCGCGTTCCTATCTTAAATACTCCGCGGTTCAAACGCAGCTGCCTGTACATGCCGACATACTCCACACCAACTGTTCTCACCTCCATGAACTATATCGTTCGTAAACTCGTACACTTTGTCTAATATAAATTCACGACGCGGCGAGAATATTTAGGAAATGTTACAGCAGATTGAAACGTTATGTCTCTATATTAGCTCCGCAATGTTCTTACAATGTATTTTATTATTTTATATTTCGTGGTAGAGTGAACCTGAATACGGAACCATAAACAAATTTCCTCAAATTTGCTCCAGTAAATATACGAGTGAATGCGTTGTATTGTACGAGAATTGACACAAGTTAAGCAGTAGATGTACAGAAATAGAAAAATAATATGTCATAATTAAGTAAATATATGACGATTTGCGCTAGATAGCTGGCAGGAGCTGGATGCGAGAAGCCGAAAAACGATCGAAGTGGCGTGCAATAAGAAAGGCTGCTGCTATGTCCAGTAGTGGACTGCGATAGGTTGAAGATTATGATGATGACGATGAAGAAAATATTACGCCAGACAGTTGTTATAGGGTTTCTTATTCTGAAAGATATATGATACATACTGAGGCTAATAATGCTGATGGGCTAATAGCTAAATGTCGATTGACTAATACAAAGGAATATTAGAGAAAGAACTACATTTGAGTGAAGTAAGCGGCTATTTAGGTATGCGACTCTTAACTATCATTCATACAAAACAGTTGTATAAATAACTTTGACTTACGAGCAAATTAAAGTACAATAGGCGGTCTTATCGCTAAATGCGATCTCTACCAGACAGTATATGTGTATACAGTGCCCTACTGTAGGCAATGAGCTTGTCCTCTATTAAGTATGGTGGCCTGGATTATGGTTTGCTAAAAATAAAAATAAAAATAAAAATAAAATAAAGAATGGAAACGTATTTATTTGACACACACATTAACAAAAAAAATATATAAAACACAAAAATAAAGGAAAAACAAGATAAATAAAAATATACAAGCAACAATTATGTAAACAAAACAAAGGATGCATCCAGTACAATGTGAAAAAGGACCCAGGTCAGCTTCTGACTCTCAGGATGCCTGACGCTGATTTTCAACTAGGTACACATACATAACAATATCATATATACACAAAACAATAATTACGCAATCAATAGGTAAAACGATAAGGTATATTTTAAATATTATATATTCATATATCTATATTTATAATGTTAAAGTCACGTGTGACTGCTTCTCATCGATTTCTTGAACGCATCAGAAGGCCTGTGCAGAAAAATTAAATTGTATAATTGTTCATAAAATTAAAACAACAGCAGCCTCAACAATTTTGAACATTATTTAAAATGATGATATTATTACAGTAACATACACCCATATACACACTTAAGCAAGTAGGAGATACTCCTAGCAAACCTTTGTATGAGAGAAAAAAATGTAGGCGTTCGATACGGGGCTTCTTACTCCTTCGGGGTACAGGCGTGATTATATGTATATGTGTAGTCTCTAAAAGTAATTCTGTATTCGTTATTTTAATCATAATCATGGTAAGATAATACTAAATAATACTATTAAACAAGGTTAAATAATTAGGTCTATCAACATCGCGTAATTTACTTAATACTAGGTACTTACACAAAACGCCTCATCAAAAAAAAGGATAGTCTAGATACAGTTTAGTTAGGTGACTTCCCCCCTGGGCTGGGCCTAATATGTTACGCCGATGACACTCTGGTCACAGCCCGGGGGACAACCTTTCAAGAGGCGGCACGCCTGGCCACCAGAGGAGCCTCACGGTCGGGTGGTCGGGCGGATCGAGGCGCTAGGCTTGCGGGTGGCCCTGGATAAGACGGAGGCCCTTCTATTTCATGGGCCCCCTCGAGGTCCACCCCCTGGCGCCTCCATATTGGTCAACTCGATCCTCATACCGGTTCGGGTCCACATACGCTATCTGGGCCTGATCCTCGACGGAAGATGGCGCTTCGACGAGCACTTTCTGCAGCTGGCTCCAAAGTTGGTCGGCGCTGCGTCCGCCCTTGGGCGACTCTTGCCCAACCTGGGTGGGCCCAGTGTCGCAACAAGACGGCTGTACACGGGGGTAGTCCGGTCAATGACACTATATGGTGCACCGGTGTGGGCGGAGGCTTTGACCGCCCAGAATAAGGCACGCCTCTGGCGCCCTCAGAGCGTAATGGCGGTTAGAGCCATACATGGTTACCGCACCGTGTCGACGGAGGCGGCGTGTGCGTTGGCCGGAACTCCCCGTGGGACTTGGAGGCGGCAGTGCTCGCCGAAGTTTATCGGCGGACGACTGATTTCCGGGCGGGTAGCGGCAATCGGCCCCCGCCCGAAGAGGTACGCGAGTGGCGTGAGGTCGCTCGCCGAGCCACGATGGCTCATTGGTCTCTGGAGGCTCCACGTGATGGCTTATTCACCGTGGAGGCGCTCCAGCCCGTCATTGTCGAGTAGGCAGGGCGGCAGCACGGGACCCTTTCTTTCCGACTGACGCATGTTCTCTCCGGGCACGGCTGCTTCGGAAAGTACCTGCACTCGGTCGCAAGGAGGGAATTGAGTCCCGTCTGCCACCACTGCGACTGCAGTGAGGACTCGTCCCAGCATACGCTCGCGGATTGCCCATCTTGGGCGGCGCAGCGTCGGGCTCTCACTGCAGTAATTTGAGAGGATCTGTCACTACCGGCCGTCATACGCTCCATGGCCGGTAGTGACAGGAATTTTAACGCGGTCGCAACCTTCTGTGAGGAGGTCATCTCGCAGAAGGAGGTGGCGGAGCGGGCCCGGGAGGATGACCTCTACTCGGACCCAAGTCGCCGCCGGCGAACCGGCCTCATGCCGCCCTGAGTGTGGCCGCGGATGGTCGGGACGGGTTTTCCCCTCCACTCGCTTTAGTGGCCAGCCGCGAGGGGGTGACGGCCGAGTGTGTCTGGACGCCACCTTTTGATAGGTTTTCAGCAGGTGGTGCCCGCATAGTGCGGGCAGGCGCTAGGAGGGGTCCGGAGGTCCTATTAAAGCTGTTCTCGGATTCCTTCTATTTTAAGCGCAGAATGGCACATTGTGTGGTTTAGTAAGTTCGATTCCGACACACCGTTCCACCGAAACCCCCAGTGGGATGACGGCCCGAGGGGGTTTCCACACAAAAAAAAAAAGATACAGTTTAGTTCTCTTTTGTAAACAATTTCCTCTTTATTATTACGCATTATTTTGACATTGGGTTCAATATCTTCCAACAGGGAGGGGGGGGGGGGAATATACATCACAATTTGCGTAGAGATGTAGCTTCACTCTCCATTCTCCATCGCTTGTATCATGGAGAGAAATTGTTCGGACTTATACTGGCCGCAGGTTTCCGCCATTGTCCTACGCGATAAAATATCCATCCCTATCACCTGGATAGGTGGCACTCCACCACTGTGCACTTTTCCAGATGATTTTTGCCTCGCACAACCGTCCTGTGTATTTTTTTCTATCCAATTGTCGCCTGCCGTATTTCCAAGACTTCAAGAAAAGAACGTACTCCTACCTAAAAGGCCAGCAACGCACTTGTGGCTCTTGAGTTGCAGGTGTCCATGGGCGGCGGTAGTAAATTACTAACAGGTGAGCCATCTGCTCGTTTGCCTATCGTATAAAAAATAAACTCAAACCTGCATTTTATTATAATCGCTGCAATAAGAAATCCATCGCGTTTCCTCGAGCAAAAAGTTACACAAACAGACTCACAAAAAGTACTTTGAGAAGTTTCAATTGTCGAAAAGATCTCCCAGCGTCGAGCTGTCTCCGGGGTGATATAAAATCTACATTGTTTCAAATTCGTTACAATAAAGATAGCAGTTACCTGCTGAATATCATGATAAACAATTTTGAGAATTGTTGTTTTAATTTTATGAACAATAATACAATTGAATCTTAGCGCGCAGACCTTCCGATGTCAGTTAAAAAGATCGATTACAAGCAGTTACGGGACTTTAAATGACAGAGCGAAAGCAACAACACTTTTTCATAAAGAATACAATATTATGAAAGTAGGTTGGTTTGTCTTTAATTTTCTCTAATAATTTTTTATATGGTATAGGTCACAAAAGTGCAGACGGGTGACTTAATGGTAAGGCCTGAATGAACTGCCAGAGCTGGAGACTGGTAGAGCCAGCCCAATTGTGCCTAACCATAGCTTTCCCAGTCAACGTTGAAAATGACTTAATTGGACATGTCAAGAATGAGAAATCCTTATTTTCATGTATTATCTAATGAATGTGCCTTATGTTTCCAAAACCATTCACGATAAGTACTGTACTATCTGAACTGATTACCTACTGTCAATTAAGTTACGAGTTACCATAATCTCTAAGCATACTTTTTGAATATATTTACAGACGGATTCTTATATCATTAATTTTTGTTTTTCAGGTGAATAAAGATACCAGTCTAATTATAACCTAAAACTGTTTAATATAATATTAATGCCCATAGTTACAAAGAATATAAGATAGATAGATAAACTTATTGTCCAAATAAAAGACATTACAATGTTGTCATTACATATTCTTAAATCAGATTTTGTACAATTGGCAGCTTTATCGCGTTTTGCGATCTCTTCCAGGCAACCTATGGACTCACATACATACACACAATCACATATACAATCTGCATTCATACGCATAAATACTAAATACATATCTAAGAAATGCTTGGCGTCAAGGTAGCAAGTAGTGATCCTTTATTATTTTTTTTTTTAATTGGTTACCAAACGAGTTTAGAAGTAGTCCAGGAGCTATAAGTTTGTGTTCATGAAGTAGAAACTCTGTTGTATATACTTACATACATACACGCCAGTATTTTCAAAATATTTCTGACGACAAAGCTACGGGTAACTTTATAAAATTAATATTAATCCTACTTATATTTCCAGTAAATCTTTTTCATAAAAAAACATTTTTCGTTGGCCGACTCCATAGTAATATTTATGAATGCAGGTGTAACATAACGTAAAATATGCATACGTCGACCTGATATTAATTTGTGTGCTTTCAATGAAAAGTCCATCAGAGATTTTTTTATCAAAACACACATTAATGTTGCTTTTTCACCTTCGTTTGAAAGTCATTAATAGCCCATTACGTGTGTTCTTCCTACAGCAAAGGCTTAATGAAAAAATAATTGAGCTTCGTTTCGTTACAGGCAACCCTCTACAGATGTCGAATGAGGGCTTTCATAATGTTTCAACTGTCAAATAATAAATAGATTAACTTTACGAAAAAAAAAATTATCTTGAATCTTTAGAATTATTAATTTAAGTGCTTTTTTTTTAACGAAGAAAGAGGTTTCACTGGTTTATGGAGTCTTTTCAGTTGGTTTACAATTTTCTTTCTTAACAATTGGTATTTAATTTAAATACTAAATATATATGAATTTTATTTTGTTTTAATTTTTGGATTAAAAAAAATATTGCCAAAATACACAAGCACATAGCACAATAAATGCGTACACATTAGTGTTGGTGTGGTAACCTAAGCTGGGTGAAACATTCCGACACTTTGATAGATGAACCGACACGATGTCACGCTCGAGAGGTAGCGTGCAGTGTTCCATGCGTTTTCTTAGACGTCGCACGGGGTACCGGAATCTGTCTTGGATGAGACGGGTCAATATGACCGTAGTTAGCGGAAAAATGCGATGGTTTTTCTCGATGTTATCCAAAAAATGAATTAAAAGCTAGTCCGACACATTGAGGCGACGTTTACTTTAACAACGCAAGATGCGTCATGAATTTAAGCTTCCTATTGTGAAGTTCCTCAAAGTTTTGTAGGTGATAGATAACTATCATTTTAAATTCTGACCTCGAAAGTGGAATAAACTGATTTAAATATACGGTTTTACTCACGTGTGTATTTCGGGGGTGCCCGACTAGTTTCGATCTCGACAGGAGACCTTTCTCAAGGAGTCAAGTCGTCCAGCCACGAGGGTGACGGATGTTATTATTGTGCCGTTTGTGTGAGTTTGTTATGGGCCTCTGTCTCCTAAACAGAGGCTCCACCAATACGTGCGTGCGACAGCAGGGGGGGTCGATAGTGGACCAGTAAGGAACTGGTGTGTCCTGGAAGAGGTTGAGACGCTCTCGGACCACCTTTATATCCGATTTGAGCTCTCCCGGACTCAGGACCACAGAAGGGGTCACATGGCGCGGCGTCTTTCCCGCTTTCCACGGTGGGCCATCTCTAAGCTAGACCGGGACCTACTGGAGGAGGCAGCTATCGTTTACTCTTGGCTGTCTCTGCAGCCTCCGACCGAGGAGGTTGACGTAGGGGCAGGCCACTTTGGGGTGCGGGCTAGAAAACCTCCACGTGGTGCACCCTGGGCAACGTTGGCGACGACGCAGCCTTCTCCTCCTCTACTTTTGAGGAGGGCGTCGTTGCCAACGGCTAATCTTCTGGCGGGAAGAGATGGCCTTACTTCGGCCACAAGTGGGACCCTTCCTTGGGTAGGAGTTTCTCCGCTCTCCACAGTGGAGAAAGAGGACGGGCTCGGCGTGCACTCGCACTGCCACCGAGCAGGCATTTGGATATTCATATCGATGCCACCGTTGGCATATCGTAATCCCGAAAGGAGTGTCGTGGTTAAATCTCGCGACTCTGATCGGGGGCGAGGGTCTTGGCTTCACCGCCTGGACTGCGAGGAAGAATACCTCTATAAAAAATTACCCCGAATCCCTTGTTCTAGTGCGTGACCATGGGATGCATGGCTGATGGGTGGTTCAGTCGCAAGCGCACTCCCAGCCGGGGCACCTGCGGACCCCTCGGTTGGGCATAAATCTACGCTTACCCGGGTATTGGGGGATCTCTGCCCGGGTGGACCTTTAGTTCTCCCCCACTCGTGGGATATATTATGGATAATCTAATTAAAATAAAAAAAACTAAAGAGGAAGAAAAGAAGGAGAAGGTAAAGGAGAAGAATAGTAAGGCGGGCAACATCTCGTCTAAAGACGAGGATATCCTTCCCGGAATGCCTATATCGCAGGAGCTCCCAGAAGTCACTCCATCTTCTGGGAGCAGAAGGGTATCAGAACGAGTTCGTTCCAGGGCGGCTAGTTCAGTGGCTGACTCGTCTGAAGAGATGGAGCTAGAACCTCGCGACATAGAAAGCCGCAAGAGAGGCAGAGATGAGGATGGTGACACGTCGCAAGAAATGCTGCCACCGAAAGTAGCGAGCAGCAGACGTGGGAGGTCGCGCACGCCGATCTCGGCCCCCTCAGGTTCCGTCTTTTACAGGGCGAAAGATTACGCTCGGACCCGTGCCGAGGGCGAAGTTGTTGCGGAGGAGGAGATCGCGGATCTCCTTCTTAAGATCCGTGTGCCGGATGAGGGGGGTTCTGTCCCTTCTACACCGGTAACCTTGAAGGAGAGGACGAGCGCGGCGGTGGCGATCATCCAGAAAGTCGCCACCAAATCCACTAACCTGAAGGGCTCTTTTGTTAGGGCCCTGAAGGACTCCTCTTCCGCTGTGTCGGGGGCAATGGAAAGCCTCTTGGAGGATGTATCACGCCTTCAAGAGGCGAACAACCGACTTACGGCTGCAAACGAACGCCTGACGGAGCAGGTCGCAGAGCTGAGTGCTCAATTCGCCCAATTCCGGGCGGGAGCTCGCCCTAAGCAGTTGAATCCGGGTGCACAGCTACCAGGCTCCACCCCTACCCAGTCCCCTGTTTCTGATGCCCACTTGCGGCATATTATTGATGCAGTGTGGCGTCTTATGGACGGGCGCCTGGCGGGACTCGAGGCTAGGCTGCCTCCGGCACCTACGGTTAGGCCGCCACTGGCCGTAAATAAGCCAAAGGCCACGTCAGTGCCGCTCCCAGTTGCTGGAGGCCGCGTCACTGTAACTTATGCGGCAGCAACGTCGGCGCCAGCACCAAAGGCTGGCAAACCTGTTAGGGCCCCAGCAAAAGTGGCGGAAGTCTTTCCTTCGCTTCCCTCTCTGACACCCAAAGGGACGAGTGCACCTAAAGCCCGAAGAAAGAAGTCAAGTGCTGAGCCTGAGCCAGGCTTATCGAAAGCTCTCCCCTCCACTTCTGGCCCTTCTAACGATGATTGGCAAGAAGTGGAGGGTGGAAAAAAGAAGTCCCGGGCAAGAAAGAAGAAGGCTATCAAGACTCCTTCAATGCCCCAACCACCGTCGTCGTCAGTATCTACACGAAAGGCCCGGAAACTCCAACCACCGAAATCAGCAGCCGTAGTAGTTACGGTGCTGCCAGAGGCGGCAGATAGGGGAATCTCTTACGCTGCCGTTTTCAAAAAGGCCCGAGACTGCCTCTCCTCTGATTTCGAGAGCGCAGGTGCTCGTCTGCGCCTCGCCCAGACGGGGGCTCGAGTTCTCGAGTTCCCCGGGGCTGAGGGTGCGAGGACGGCAGATGTTTTCGCTGAAAAGCTTCGGGGAGTGTTCTCAGAAACGGATGGAATAAGGATCGCCAGGCCCACCAAGTGTGCGGAGATTCGCATATCGGGCTTGGATGATTCCGTGACTGTCGATGATATCCGAGCTGCAATCCAGCAAAAGTCGGGTTGCAACTCGGAAAATATTAGGATCGGCACCATCCGGCCTGGTCAAGGAGGTCTTGGTGCGGTGTGGGTCAGCTGCCCCGTGGTAATCGCCAAAAGTCTGGGTGATGCCGGTAGGATCCTTGTCGGCTTTGTAAATGCCAGAATCACTATACTGGCTGCGAGACCGACAAGGTGCTACAAATGTCTGGGGGCGGGGCACACCCGCGTCAAGTGCAAAAGTTGTTTTGACGTCAGTGGAATCTGCTTCCGCTGCGGTCAACCGGGGCACAAGGCGGGGACTTGTTCAGCTGCCCCTCATTGCCCAGCGTGTGCGGCGGGCAACTTACCCGCACATCACCAAATGGGCCAGGAAGGATGCAACCCTCCCCGCACTTCTCAGATTGCTACGGGGGCTAGCCAGTCGACCCAGGCTGCCTCCGTCGTAATTCGTGCGTCGTCACCGTCGCCTATGGAGGAGGCTGTAGAGACGGTTCGATAATGGACCAAGCCTCCAGCCTCCTTATCCAGACGAACCTAAACCACTGTGCCGGTGCGCAGGACCTTTTTCTGCAAACCATGGCACAGTGGTCGATTGGTGTGGCCGTAGCCGCGGAGCCCTATTTTGTTCCTCCCCGTCCGAATTGGGTGGGTGACAGGGACAGCTCCGTGGCAGTCGTCAGCTCTACGGCAGCTCATTCCCCGCCCTTGTTGCTAAGAGACAAGGGTACTGGATATGTTGCTGCCGAATGGGGGGGTATCACCATATACGGTGTTTATTTCTCCCCTAACCGGAGTTTGAGTGACTTCGAGGTGTTCCTCAACAGCCTGGAGACCTCGATACGGCGACTAGCGTCTGGGCACGTTCTAGTGCTGGGGGACTTCAACGCAAAGTCCGTGGCTTGGGGTTCCCCCAGGACAGACGCACGGGGTGACGCAGTTGAGGAGTGGGCGACATTGTTGGGCCTCTGTCTTCTTAACAGAGGCTCCGCCAACACGTGCGTGCGACAGCAGGGGGGGTCGATAGTGGACCTTTCGTTCGCTACCCCTGCTCTAGCCACACGAGTTAGGAACTGGCGTGTCCTGGAAGAGGTCGAGACGCTCTCGGATCATCTCTATATTCGATTTGAGCTCTCCCGGGCCCAGGACCCCAGAAGGGGTCACACGGCGCGGCAATTATCCCGCTTTCCGCGGTGGGCTATTTCAAAATTAGATAGGGACCTACTAGAGGAGGCAGCCATCATCTATTCTTGGCTGTCTCCGCAGACTCCGACTGAGGAGGTGGACATGGGGGCAGGCCACTTTCGCAATGCGGTAACGCATATCTGCGATGTGGCCATGCCCCGGATTCGAGGCAGTCGGCCTCCAAGGAAGGAGGTTTACTGGTGGTCCCAGGAGTTGGCGGATCTCCGCGTGGCCTGCACTCGTGCCCGGAGGTCGTACACCCGCAGCCGTCGGCGTCACCGCGAAGAAGGGGAAGAGGACCGGCTTCATGAGGAGTACCGAGAGGCGCGGAAAACTCTGAAGCTGGCCATTTGTCGCGCCAAAGAGGAGAAAAGAAAGGAGATGCTGGAGGGTCTTGATCGTGACCCCTGGGGTCGCCCTTATCGTGCGGCGCAACATAAGCTCCGCACGCTGGGCCCCCCCCTTACTGAGACTCTCCAGCCCAGCTTCCTGCAGGAAGTGGTTGAGGGACTTTTCCCGCAGCGGGTGGAGCACTCGCCCCCGTCGATGGCCCCCATGGCCGGAGACGACGGAGCGTTCGACGGGGAAGATGTTCCATCCGTCACGGAGGCAGAGATAGGGGCGGCTGTTCTACGGATCCGCTCCAAGAACACCGCCCCCGGGCCAGACGGGATTCCTGCCCGAATATTGGCCCTAGCTCTCAACCACATGGCGGACCGCCTCAGGGGGGTGTTCGACGCATGCTTGGCGTCTGGACGCTTCCCTGACTGCTGGAAGAGCGGGAAGCTGGTTCTTTTAAGGAAGCCGGGACGGCCTACGGATTCGGTCGCGGCCTACAGGCCCATTGTGCTGCTGGACGAGGCGGGTAAATTGTTTGAGAGAGTCCTCTCTGCCCGCATCGTCCGGCATCTGAGCGAGGTCGGCCCCGATTTGTCGGACGCCCAATTTGGTTTTCGAGCGGGGCGTTCGACGATCGGTGCTGTAATGCGCCTGAGGGCCATTACCGAAGAGGTAGTGAGCTGTGGCGATGTGCTGTTGGTGGTGTCTTTGGACATCGCCAACGCTTTTAATAGTCTGCCATTCAGCTGCATCAGGGAAGCACTCTATTATCACGGGGTGCCACAGTACCTGAGGCGGTTGGTGGCAGACTATTTGGAGGAGCGTACCGTCGTGTACGAGGATCGAGAGGGAAATTTCAGTCGTCGGCCCATGTCGTGCGGTGTTCCGCAGGGATCTGTCCTTGGACCGCTCCTGTGGAACATGGGGTACGACTGGGCCCTTCGAGGTGACTTCCCCCCCGGGCTGGGCGTAATCTGTTACGCTGATGACACTTTGGTCACGGCTCGGGGGGCGATCTTTCAGGAGGCGGTGCGTTTGGTCACCAGAGGAGCCTCACTGGTGGTCAGGCGCATCAAGGCACTGGGCCTGCGCCTCAATCATGGTCAACTCGGTTCTCGTACCGGTTCGGGCCCACATAAAATATCTGGGCCTGATCCTTGACGGGAGGTGGCTCTTCGACGAGCACTTTCGGCAGCTTGCTCCAAAGCTGGTCGGCGCTGCGTCCGCCCTTGGGCGACTTTTACCCAACTTGGGAGGACCCAGTGTCGCAACAAGACGGCTGTACACGGGGGTTGTCCGGTCAATGGCACTATACGGTGCACCGGTGTGGGCGGAGGCTCTGACCGCCCAGAATAGGTCACGCCTCTGGCGTCCTCAGAGAGTTATGGCGGTTAGAGCCATACGCGGTTACCGCACCGTATCCACGGAGGCGGCATGCGCATTGGCCGGAACACCCCCATGGGATTTGGATCCGGAAGTGCTCGCCGAGGTCTATCGGCGAACGGCTGATTTCCGGGCGGTTGGTGGCAGTCGGCCCCCGCCCGAAGAGGTACGCGAGTGGCGTGAGGCCGCACGCCGAGCCACAATGGTTCGTTGGTCGTCCCGGCTGGAGGCTCCACGTGCTGGCTTTGCCGCCGTGGAGGCGCTCCAGCCGGTCATTGTCGAATGGGCAGGGCGGCAGCACGGGACTCTTTCCTTCCGACTGACGCAGGTTCTTTCCGGGCAAGGCTGCTTCGGGAAGTACCTGCACTCGGTCGCTAGGAGGGAAATGAGCCCCGTTTGTCACCACTGCGACTGTAGTGAGGACTCGGCTCAGCACACGCTTGCGGTTTGCCCCTCTTGGGCGTCGCAGCGTCGGGCCCTCACTGCAGTCATCGGAGAGGACCTGTCGCTACTGGCTGTTATACGCTCCATGGCCAGTAGCGACAGTAATTTTACCGCGGTTGCAACCTTCTGCGAGGACGTTATCTCGCGGAAGGAGGCGGCGGAGCGGGCCCGGGAGGACGATCTCCATTCGGACCTAATCGCCTACCAGCGCCTCATGCCACCCTGGTTTTCCCCTCCACCCGCTTTAGTGGCCAGCCGTGAGGGGGTGACGTCCGCGTGTGTCTGGATGCCGCCTTATTGATAGGTTACCCGTAGGTGGTGCCCGCATAGTGCGGGCAGGCGCTAAGAGGGGTCCGGATGTCTTAATAAAGCTGTTCCCGGATTCCTCCTATTCTAAGCGCAGCACCGTGTGGTTTTAGTCGGTTCGATTCCGACACACTGTTCCACCGAAAACCCCGGTGGGATGACGGCCCGAGGGGGTTTCCACACGAAAAAAAAAGAAAAAAAAAGATTGATTTTATTTAAGAAAAGAGGGATCATGGGAGAGGAAAGAGGAGAGGAGGAATTGGGGCTCCGGTTCCGGCTTCACCACCGGTTTACTGTGAGGCCGTGGTATCGCACCGGTCGCCCATTCGTGCCTAGGCGTAGCTCTACCACTGTCAGTTCTTCCCTTAAATAAAATGACTTGTTATGTTTTCTCTTTAAGAAAATAAGTGATAAAGTGTTACTGTGTTTGCTTACGTCATAAATTCATAAACACAGCAAACACTGCCGTGACTCATACCCAATATACAATTAAAATTTCCGTCAATCAGTGTCAATTGCGGTAAACATGTGGCACCCCATTTTAATTTTAATTTCCATTGTAGTCTCAATACATCGTCTATCAAAGCTCTATTGAACAGGTCGTAATAATTGGATGTGATGTAGGCCACAATAATGCGTTGGAATACGGCAGATTTCCATAATAGACAATTAAGTTAGATTGAGAGGTTAGTTTCGCTTAGTCAATGAACTTAACGTACGTATTTACGAGTACATGATTACCTATATAATATTTTGTAATACTTCAAGAATGGAACTGAATAATATTTGACGACTTCGATATAATATTTGAGGACTTTGATATGTAAAACTTTTGTATTTTACGTTAGATTTCCTTTGAATATTTTATCATTAATTACGTTATTTCATCCATAAATTTCTCTCCTGGTCCATATATTTAGTAATTACTGTGGCGATCGTTTACATTAATTTTGGTTTGTTATAATTGAAAAATACCTAATTAAAATTAAAATATTAATAGATTTTATTTTGTTTTTCAAAAATACATATATAATATATACTTCATCAAGAATTGAAGCGAATTGTCCTCGTTCCTGTTCTATTAAACTAATTGAAAGTTTTATGAAGGTTGGTCTTCAGCGTATTATCTTCCTACATATACCCGCATTCCTTTCGTCTCTATAATTCAACTCCACAAGAACGGAAGTGATCTAATACACAGTCTCTCTATCGATTTGAATCGATTATTTATTCGCGTCGCGCTCTCCATACTTTAGAATTATTTACGCGTAGTCAGCCTCTTGTATGCTTACGCATTTAAATAATGCTATGCTGTGCCTCTGCTCAACTATTATAATATGAAGTGTAGATCCACTTATATTTGTGACAAGGATTTCATACAACATTATTTGGAAGTATTTTATTCAGTATTTATTGAAAGTTATACTGCATCTTAAGTTTTAATCGAATAGTATTATATTTTTTTGAACACAGAAGTATTAAGAATTTTTAAGGAATATTATAGCTGTCGCCATAATTCAAAATGTTAATTGACTTTTTTAAATAATATTGAAATATATTTATTATTAATTATTGATTAAATTTTTATAACATTTGTTTACAATATAGTTATGACGTCAATAATATTGTAAATGAAATACAAAGTGTAAAGATACATTGTACTTATTGCCGCTCAGTGTACTCTTGCAAACGACTTGCGCCGCTTCAACATTCATCAGTCCTTGAACACACGCTCCTCGGTAACGATTTAATTTTCCATATTTTTTTTTGTAAAGTAATTGTAAATAGGCAAACTTGAATCTAGATTTATAAAATTAACTTGTTTAATTTGTGTCTAAATACATTTAAGCATATCTTAGAATATTTAAATAAATAAAATGTATACTAGACATTTAAATAGAAATGGTTGTTACGTTGTGGTTGGATTCAAGTGAACGGTTTCTTTTGATATGCCCGTATCTCAGGCAGGATCTTTCAATCAAAGGAAATAAGTCGTGAGCGTGAGCTCGAGTTCTCGGTATTCAGTCATTTGTGTGTGTTTTTCTTTTTTACTTTTTTATTGGTGTTGTGTTTTATTTATAATACTGTATGAATTGAGAACTGTGTAACATATAATGTTTATACATATACATAAATAAGCTATATTTAAAACTCTGCTTTAGTTTTTGTTTATGCGTATAGTATTATGTATAGTTAGGTGCATGTGGCAGGTGAAACGCTTACGAAATAATTTTAATAAAACAGCAGATATGTAGACTAGAAGAACTCTAAGAGATAAGACAAAGCTCAGATTACGCTGCACCAGTGAAATGGGATATTCAACCGACGCGACAATACCAGTTACAAAAAGAATCAGTTAGAAATAACAGCCGGACTGAAAAAACGTTGATAGATTAATTCGTTTATTTATTATAGAGCTCAGATTATACTGAAATTAATGAACGAATTGCAGCTTGCATTTATTTATAGAAAACAACACCGTGTTTAAAGAAAATAAGACTTAATGTTATAAAGCAAATTTGGCATAAAATTGATAACCCACGAGAACGGTACTCGCACTACAAAAACAAACATATTAGACCTTACTCTGTAACAATGTTATACAAAAACTCAATCATAAGTCGAGCACTTTTAAAGAGGACAATAAAACCGTATATGTATATACTCACTTAGGAATTTCTCCCCCTTATAGTCGTTGAACTTTAAGCCTAATATATATGGAAATAAGATTAAAATTACAGAGCCAGATGTTAGGCTTCTCAAAGATGTCTTGGCGTTATTAACAAAATACAGCAGGTTGGTATGCTTAATACAAAAATATATTCCTTTGTCTGCTCTTTTGGTTAACTACTATTCTCTTTTGGATTTGCTCGTTTTAATGTTCCTGTATGTCATTTAAATTGTAAATAAAGGCAATTTTTGTTTTTTATAAAACCTGGAAGGCAGCAGTCTGAGAACAATTATTATGAAATTTAGAAAATTGTGAAAGTCGGGATCTTTCGTCCCGAAACGTAATACCAATCCGGAGAAATATAAAAATGCAAAACCGAAAAAAAAAGGCCCACTTTAAACACATTTCATCTTACGTGCATTACGTTCAACAAAAGTATTTTATATTAAAATCTCAATAAATACAAAACGTCCAGTTAAAAAGATTTAAAAATCAACATTTAAGTAGAACTATCAAGTTCTACTTAAATGTTGATTTTAATTTAGACTCACTCAGAGTTTAAACTCACGCCTGTATTCTGGAGGGGCACATTTTGTCGATTAAAATTTAATTCCAGTTACGTAATAGGGAACAAGCCTATTGCCGCTCTTTTTTTTAAGTACTAAGAATATTTCAAGTTCTACAGATAGACAAACGAACATAAAAGTACAGGGACCTTTGCCTCTCTGCTCATATTATGGATTCGCTAAATAAATGTAAATGCTTTCATATTTGCAAGCATTCTACGCGAGACGCCCTTGTTTAATTTCGCTTGCTTCGTTCTATGCCGTATACGAAATGAAAATATGTAGTGCATATGTAAAGACTATATTATCTTCAAAGAAATGATGGTTTTATGTACTATATCAATAGATATGAGTAAAATATAATAATAGTTAAAGTTGAGGTGTAAGTATGATGATAGAGCGTGTTTAGTTGCCGTGTTTTTATTAAATTGTTATTCTCGAGTAACAAAAATGATGTAACATTATAATAACTTCTTAATTTTTTTTATAGTCCATGAATACCGGACAACGGGACGCGAATATCTCGGAAAGGTATCCAGTCTCATTGATTCCCCCTGCAAGCCATCTTTAATACCCCTGTTGGTATCTAAAATCTTTCCTGAAATGTTATCAGACAGTGATTTAAAATTTTATTGAAATCACAATTGCTATCTTCTTAAATATAACGTAAATTAACTAGCTAATGTATTCGTACGAAAGCTAGACTCAAAAGGACTGTAGCATCTAATAAGCCTTTGTAACATATACCTCCTCAGTATTAGACACCGTTCAAAGGCTTTGTACTGTTTCCTTACGCACTTCAAAAACATTTGAGCGCTCTATTGAATAGAACGATGGAATCGATGAATTGTTAATTTTGTTTTTACATAAACTGGTTGGTAACACATTTAAGGGTGTATTAGTATGCACAAGTGAAATGTAAGTAAATATATAATTAAATATATATAATTATACAAAGTACCTTCGGTAACGAAAGCATAAAAACATATTTTAAACCAATGACAAAAAGGGAGTTGTTATAAGTTTGTAGTATGTATCTGTCTGTATATCTATGGCGTCATAGCTAGTGAACAGAAAGACTGACTGATTTGGTATCTATATATAGGGCGAAGTCTAGTTACGCCGTCACTTAGGGGGTAAGGCCAAATTAGCCTTGAAGAAGTTGGTGTGCTAAACAGATCGAGACAGTATTTCGCTTTAAATATAATCGTCTTCAGCTTTATAAGGCGTAATACTTCTTATCTCTATGCAAGGGCACCCCAGTCCCAGCTTCTCCATCCCGGGCCGCAAGTTTTCGCCTTCGACTAGATGATCAGCACTCTACCATTGTGCGCTTCTCCGGAAGCTTTTTACCTCGCACAACCGCCAAACAAATTGTCGCGTGCCGTATTTTCGGACAGATACAACCTTCAAAAGTTAAAGAAAAAAGCGAACTTCCACCTAAAAGGCCGAGAATTTTGAATATTTTTATTTATTTTTCTTCATTTGTAATTCGATTTATAAGTATTTAGCTGTGTTTCAAGAAAATTTGCTAAGTAATTGTAATCTTTGTAGAGATTTTCAAGTAGAGGGTATTTTTATTTTTAACTTATACTTGTTTTTCAGACCAGATTGTTGCTTGTACAAAGTATATAAAAAGGCTAACGATATGTTGCTGTACGTAGTGTACCATTCAGACAACTAGTGACTAGGTACTTGTTAAGAGAGGCCGGTATATATCACTATGAACCCTGAGTGGCCTATACAATAATTATTCGTATTAACATATTTTATTATGATATTTTTATCGATAAAATAAACTACTTTACGAAATTATCTTTATTTAATTTACAATGATTCAATGATTTATAAAAATAATAAACAAAGAAACAGCTGTTTACATGAATAATTATAGCAAACTGACTAGACTGTTTTTTTCAGTGGTAGAGCCATGCTTTTGCACGAATGGGCCGGCTCGACCGGTGCGATACCACGGCCTCACAGAAAACCGGTTGTGAAGTAACGCTTGCGTTGCATTTCCCCGAATTGAGTGAGGTTTCCGGAGGCCCAATTCCTCCTCCCCCCTTTTCTCTCCCATATCTCCTTTCTCCTTTTTTCCATCTCCTCATCCCTCCTCTCTTCTTTCCGCTCCCTGCATCCCCCATCCCTCATCACCCTCAAAGGCGGGCATTTTTTAACGTTACGGACGTTTTTGCCGGCTAGGGTACCCCTCCGAAGACCCCAAAAGGAACATCGTTTCAAAAATGTACTTCTGGGTTAAAGAGTTTTTTTTTTTACTCTTATTATAATGTACTTTTGTTGTTGGTATCAAATTTGTTTTAATTTTACTCCATTAAATTTATATCGTCTCTCGTTAACTTTTATTTAATTTACTGCCCTAGCAATGTAAGAACTATAACTGCATGAAGTAGTACGAAGCAGTCAACGTGTAAACGACTTTCCAATTGCTCCACTTCTACCCTCTATTCATAACTACATCGCAAACGTTTAATAAAACTAAGACTAACTAAATTAAGATAATATATCTCCTCAACCTAAGAGTAAAGTCAACTCATTTTCCCTCAAATCTTTTTCAACAACGATTCAAGTAACACATTAAACTCCTTTAAGATTTAGAGGTCACGGTAACCCCACCCGGTAACAAAATTAGCTTTTTAATAATTAAAACGCAACAGGGTGAGCGCGCGATAACTCGGCTGTGACAAAAGCAGGTCATTAAATTTAATATTTTACGGTGTAGCGCTAGTTTTGCCTCTCGACCTGGTTGCTGAGTTGGAAAGCAATGGGGTACCGGATTAAGTGAATTTGCGTTAAATAATAATTTACTGTTTCATTTCTAAGAAATGTAATGTAGAACTTAACTGTTGGTTATGTAGTATGTTTCTATTTGTGGAACGACTCGACAGATCATGACCAAAGCCTTCTTTTTAATTTGCAAACTCAAGCAGATATTGGTAACTTATTACACACCTTGTAGTGTATTGGGTTTTTCAACCAGTAATGACAGTTTGTATGTAATCATGGAAAAACCCCAAAAATCATGTTTATACTAAGTATAGCTTGGTAGCGGGTATTAAATACGATTAACGCACACATTGTGACAATATTAATTTAGTCTCATTTATGGAATAATTTTGGAAATAAAGTGGAAAATTTTTGGGGTATATTGACAGGAAACGTAAACGTAATATGAAGAATGATTGGATTGAAGCAATAACTCAAACAAGCAGGGTCGCATACCTATAAATCGAACTGGCTGGTGCCGGGAAGTTCAAGCCCTCTAACTAACTAATATATTCTATGGTCTATGATATTAATGTCAAAAGCGACACTAAACGAATCTCGTTACATCGTGTGCACACATATATATTTTTTTTGGATATATTTCTTCACAAATGACTCTTAAAGATATAGCAAACGTTTTTACGTTTGTTAAAGTAATATAGTATGTTTTGTACCCTGTTTTCCTCTCATTGAAGTTTCCTCTATTAGTGTACCGCGTCATATAATGTCAGGTCCGTTTGAGGCAGTTTCTGATTTGGTGGATTTTTTAGCTCCCGTCCAGTTTAATTTAAAACCCGACTAAGGCAAACACCGGTGAGGCTTTGATAGTGGTGCTCGAATATTCCTAGTAATGGCTTAGCTCCATTTTCTAGTACTGTTTAATTGGTCTTTAGTACCGTCTATCGATAATCTTTATGAACAAAGTAATTGTTTTAAAATAATGAAGTGGCGGTTTTAATTAGCTTAAATTTCATGACGCTACATTTTTGTTTTAAAAAGTTTAGAGAAAGGTCATTGTTGCTATAGCGTAATCATTAAAATTATTCTTACGTTTCTAAAGTAAGACACGAAAAAAGGAGTAGTTAAATCACAAAAAGAGAAACCAGAGTTAAATAACCTATTTAGTATTAACACATATACAAATAACAACTACAGTTCAAAGACATCTAGTGAAAGCCAAACGAACTACGTAGTAACTGTGCAAGATCTGCTGCATCGCGCAATGAAAATTCTTAAGATTATTTTCGTACTTGTCTTCCTATTGCTATTCTATACTAATAAATGCGAAAGTAACAACCGTCTACGGACACCTTTAACTCAAGAGTCGTAAGTGCACTGCCACCGCGTAAGGGTGATGAGGGAGGGGAGAGGAAATGAGGGAAGAGGAGACGGGGAGTTGGGCATCCGCAAACCGCACTAATTTTGGGGAAATGCAACGCAAGCATTGCTTTACAACCGGTTCTCTAAGAGGTCGTAGTAACGCACCGGTCTAGACGGCCCATTCGTGCCTAATCATGGCGGCTCTACCATTTCAAAAAGAAAGATAGATTAGTCTGTAAATATATTTTTTTCTATACCCAGCTAGTTCTCACAAATAAATCTTGATCGCATATTTTGCATATAAATGTAACGTGGAATGTTTGTGTGGAGAAGTAAGTGGATAAAAGGAACTATTATTTATCAGACAGCATGTACATATATAATCTGTGCCTGGCTGACAGGAATGGTTTTGCCCCTTATTACGTCAGGGGGACAAAATTAATTATCAAAATGTTTACTTTCAGTAGGCATCTTCCTTCCCCTTCTACGATTGTGACGTCAGTGTATGTATGTAAATAAAATGAAATACTTGCAATGATATCCATTGCAAGTATTTCCTTACGCCTGTACTGTACATAGCATTCCAAATCGATTTCCAATAACTTGTGCCTCTTGTAAATAATTATGTCTAAAAGTTTAAGTAAGTTATTTTTTCTTACTGTCTGAACAAATTTTGTTTAATTAAAAGTCCCACCCTGTGATTAGTAGGTACAAGGTCGAGAAAAACAAATCGGGCAGTTTTAATTTGTATCCAAAATGACTATAAAATAGATTCCATTTTTTCTATTAACTGTTTAAATTTTCTTTGAAATAAAATACTATTTTATTTGCTGTTAAAACTACGCCAACACAAAGCTTTGATTAAAGCGTTTCATATTCAGAACTAAATCAAGTTTAAATAATAATAATACTCTTTATTGTACACCAGTTATAGACGAAAAGTATAATTGGCGGCCTTATCGCACGAGGCGATCTCTTACAGGCAACCATAAGATGGAGAGAATATGCCAAAGAGAAGAGTAGTGAGGCAAAGTCTGGTGCATCGAGATAAAATTAAAATAACGCGAACAATAAAAAATATAAAAAAAATTAAACACGATTGCATTAAATTTAAATGTTATATCTGATATCTAATTTTAAGATAATTAAAATTACACCTCACATGTCGTGAGAGTGAGTGAGAAAAAGAAACATCATACAGAAGTTCTCCTTGCGTAGTTGTTAAATAGGTCATACGTCACCTTATAATACTTGCTCTTATATATTAACAAATCAAACTAAGTCAAGTACGGTTATATTAAAGCAGTTACGGATAAAGGTAAAAAACCAAATAAGTAATAAAAATACTCTTTGCAAAGTAATTTCTCAGATGTTTATATGTGTATGTTTATTATGTATACATTATATTTATGTCTGTGCGATTGCCCTAGCACAAATTTCATAAGTGTACACTGCAGTCATTCCATACCCCATCATAACAGTCCTGTTCATTCAAAGGTTGCCTATAAGATATTGATTGTTGTGATAAGGCCGCCCATTGTACATTTTGTGTATAAATATCAGTTTTATTTTATATATATGTTTAATATACAATAAAGAGTACTTACTATATAGTGTTAACTCATGGAAATAAACCTATTCTTTTTATTGAAGTGAAAACTTGTTTTAGCGCGGTAAGCATATTTTTAGATGAGATAAAATCTATGGACTAGCGACACCGTTACGAGACGCATATGTCCAATCAACGCAATATTAGCACAACGAGATATAAAAGTACAATTGATGCGGTATTCACGAGATATTTAAATATCTTCGAATCAAAATTGTTTATTTCCTATTTTAATTTTTTTATCGTAATAATTTTAATGATAATGATGATGATACGAGAGTTGTCGAAATTGTTAATGATGATTCATAAAAGAATATTAAATGTATTTTAAGTTTCTAATAATTATTAAAATACAATTCATAAATAAAATGCAATTCATTGCCCAATAACCCTTGTATCCATCTAAAATATGTCTAACGCGCCAAAATAAGTTTTCCCTTCTGTCGACACTTTTTTTTTAAATTAAACATTAAGCTACCCAGCTGATCATTAGGCTTTAAAACAGGCACATGACGTCGCCTTGTACACCTACGAAACTAGGTTTTTTTTCTTTTATCCCAAGTTCAAATCCCAAATTTATTTTTAATTGTTACATTTTTTATGTCATAACCTCTAAATATATTTCAATAGGACTAACTAAAATATAGAAGTAATGAAAGATTTTCTTTAACAGTTTAATTCTTAATATAACGAATGTTCTCACAAATTCCGTACAAATACAATAAGGGAACAACATCAAACGCCAACATTTTTCCAACCATAGTATAAAATAATCCCATTTTCGTAACAGGGTCAAGCCTATTGCAGTCCACCTACCCGTTCGGGGATATACTAGGCGCATGTGTATAACGGCACAACAATAGCACAAACGTGCTTCTATTGAAGTCAAAAAAACCACGTTTTTTTGTAGAAAGGCTTATAAATATATCTACATAGATATTGTTATATATATATACGTTCAACTGAATGTATCATTAGGCTTACTTCAGTTTTTTTTGCAGGTTTTGATTGATTGTTGGGACGCAGGGGGACAATTTATTGGTCAAACTGTAAACAGTCGATTCAAACGAATTGTTCCATTGGAACTGACAGACTTACTTTGAAATACGTTGTTATGCTATGTTTATGTACAAGGATTGGATGTAGATGAGAGACAAACAAAGAACTGTTTTTACTTAATTGTGTACTGATGAGGGGAGGTAAGTTTATATCTGTTTATTGATTATTTTTTTAAAGAATTTACATGGAAGTTTGCTTATTTTAAAATATTTTTATTATTGTATAGGGGGACAAACGAGCAGACGGGTCACTGAACAACATTGAACAACTTACAGCTCAAAAGTCCCAAGAGTGCCCTCCGCCTTTTAGGATAAGGGAAATTGAGGAATTAGTGAGGATCCGGGGGCCAAACTCCTTTTTCCATCTCTTCACCCCCTCTCGTCTTTCCCTTTTCCGTATACCCTCATCCCTCATCACCCTTAAAGATGGGCAGCACTTACGACTCTCGAGTTGCATGTGTCCATAGATGGCGGCGTCACTTCCCATCAGGTGACCCATCTAGTTGTCTGTCCTCCTATAATATAAAAAAAAAAAGTAAATAGAAGCCATGCAGGGTTTCTTTTTACCCCTAGGCTGCTTAAAATTCATAATTGCAGTAATTAAACATAATCACTTAGATAATATTACAAGAAGCTTCCATATCTTCTCTTTACTTATCATAAATATTTTTTACGAGTAAAGTTATATGACATAAAAGTTTATTTAGTCAATATCACCGATGGCGGATACATAAAACTGATTTATTAAGATCAACAGCTCATAAAAATCTGTTCACAATGAATACAACCTGGAAACTGTCTCTATCAGAAGATGTTTCATATGAATTTATGTGACGTCACCGATATATGATGTCAGCGTATGTCAAATAACGTCACCTTACATATTTATAACTATTATGATTATGTCAGTTAGGAAAAGTATTTGAAAAATAGAAGAAATGTCATGACCAGTGATGATTTTTTGTACGGTGTAGGAGAGCAAACGAGTAGACGGGTCACAACACTGCACACGGGATTGTAAATGACTACTGCCACACTTATATTCTTGCCACTTAAGAGTCGCAAATACACAGCCTTCTTTTTAGGGTGGGATATGGAAGAGAAAGGGTGGTGGGGACACAAGGGAAGACTAAGTAGAGAGCGAGGGTCAGGCTTTTGATAACCTCACTTACTCGGTGTAACATAATGCAAGCAGTGTATAGCAACAAGTTTTTTGTTAGTCCGTGATATGGTGCGCGATTGTGTGCCTAAGAATGTGAACAAAAATACATTCAACAAAAAACTCTTCTTAGTTTTTAAATATAGTGCCCTAATTGTAGGTAATCAAACTATTATATACTTACGTTACTTAGGCTAGCCGTCAAGCTAGTAAGTCAATATCAATTGTCTGCTCTCTGCCAAACTACTTTTCGAGTCGGATGACTGCAATTTTTCCTTTAAGACAACTTCTGCACTAGTAGAAATCCTTTATCCCTGGGGAAATAAACATTCATGGTAGCGAGGTGATCACTTAAACCGCTAAGCCATTCCTGCAATCGAATTGTACTCACGAAGATAATTTTGAAGGTTCAAATATTTGTATTATAATTCAAACAATAAAATCTAACAGATCAATAAACATACAACACAAAACCTGGTAGCTATGATAAACATAAGCCATATTGCCATTTCAAACGCCTACGACGTAGCTTCTCTACGTTACGACACCTACAGCGTAGCATATCTACGAAGTACCACCAAGGTTTGCACAGCCTTTGTTCTATATAACAATCGTGTCCGCAGCCTTAATCTCCAGAGGCTGTACTTAAAGTACACATATGAACTCACTTCCGCACTTACTTATGCGAGGCTTACTCAGCACTCGAGGCTTATTTGTTTAGGTTGATCCCACTTCATTCATACGTGGTGACGTGAAAAATTATATTTAAATCTTTCTTGTAGACATATAATTTAATTACATTAAGAATATTTACAAATCTCACAGAAAACCGGTTGTGAAGTAACGCTTGCGTTGCATTTCCCCGAATTGAGTGAGGTTTCCGGAGGCCCAATTCCCCCTCCCCCCTTTTCTCTCTCCTCATCTCCTTTCTCCTTTTTCCATCTCCTCATCCCTTCTCTCTTCTTTCCGCTCCCTGCATCCCCCATCCCTCATCACCCTCAAAGGCGGGCAGCGCACTTGCGACTCTTAAGTTGCAAGTGTCCATGGACGGCGGTGTCACTTACCATCAGGTGACCCGTCTGTTCGTCTGTCCCCCTATAGTATAAAAAAAAATAGAACTTGGTTTAATACTAACCATACGTATTTTTATAACATCTTCAATCTTTTAAGGGTATGAATATTATCAGTAAATAGATTTAATTATATAATATCTCTGTTTATTATTTTGATAGTAGCCTTCGATTCATAATTATTAATGATAATTAAAATTTATAATGTTTTTCTTAAATAAATATGTCAATAAAAAAAAAATAAAACTTTGATAAGCGAGTAACAATTAAAACAAATTTGAAACTTACTTCTATAAAGCAGGCGAAACGGGAGGTCAAAAAAAAAAGAGTTCAAATTTCCTAAGATAAAAGTAAGATTCTAGTACATACTCAGCAATAAAATGTGCAGATTCAAAAAGCCTTTCTTACAGCACTGATATATCATCCTTCACTCTCAATATTATCTTGCCTTGCTAACAAATAAAAACTTTTTCTATCTCAATCGCCCAAAACAATCCGGTAGGCAAACGAACGACGCGAGGCGGTGTTCGAACCGCACCGTTCTCTTGCATAATTTATGTACACGAACTTTGAGAGATGTCGATATTAGGCATCATATATCCAGTGCTACATTCGTATTTTCATTTTCTTTTATTATTATTATTATTTTTTATTAAAGGGTACAGACGAACAGACTGGTTACCTGATGGTAAGTGACAACGCCCGCCCATGGACAGCTGCAACTCGAGAGACGAAAGTGCGCTGCCCGCCTTCAAGGGTGATGAGGGATGAGGGTATACGGGGAGGAGAAAAAAAGGGGGATGAGGAGATGGGGGTCAGGGAAGAGGAAAGAAGGAGAGGGGAAATTTTGCCTCCGGAAACTATGGTAGAGCCATGCTTAGGCACGGATGGGCCGGCTGGACCGGTGCTATACCACGGCCTACATAAAACCGGTTGTGAAGCAACGCTTTCGTTGCATTTTCCCGAAGTTAGTGAGGTTTCCGGAGGCCAAGCTCCCCCTCTCCTTTTTCGTCTCCTCTGGCCCCCCGCCCCTTTTCCTATCTTTTATCCCCTCGCTTTCCCCTCCTCGCATACCTCCATCCCTCATCACCCTCAAAGGCGGGCAGCGCACTTACGACTCCAGCAGGTGCCCATAGACGGAGGTTGTCGCTTACCTTCAGGTAACCAGTCTGTTCGTCTGTCACCCTATAATATAGAAATACAACATTTTATGTGTAATGTTTGGCTCGATATTATTTAGTAATGATGACCTATTTAGAAAAAGAATATAAGAGCCAAAGACTGTAGTATGTAATCAAGATTATCTTTCAAAAAAAAAATACAAGTCGTTTACCAGAAAATTGCAGTTTGAGTTGGTGAACCAATACCTACATAATATAATCCATATTTCCAAACAGGCGCAAGATTCGCAACAAACGTTTAGATATTGCTGACCATAATACAATTTAGTCATACTTACGTAATAGGGGACAAGCCTACTGCCATCAAATGTGTCCCGTAAATTGTGTATATACTATAGGATAGACAACAGTCCATTCACTCAGTAGCCTTCCATGACACCCAAGAGACGTGATGGGGTGGCCCCATTCTATTACACCAAGAACCACACGGCTGTGGAACTCTCAGACTTTTTTTTTTCTTTATTGTCTTAAAATAGACTTTAAAATAGATTTAATAATTGTACAGTAATAAGTATGACTGTAAAAATTATATGTGCTACAGGAAATATATCATCGTATTTGAACAACTTAATTTCCATTGTTTAGTTATAACTTAATCGCATCAACTCGTAGCCAAGATAAAAGCTATGATCTATGGCTTCAAAGTTTTCATAATAAGCTCTCGAAGAACTGCTTACGACATCGGAAATTACTTGCTCCGCAAAGCTATGAAACTAATTTCTTTCTATCCGCAATAGAAATTGAACGACACTTTAGATGGTATTTACTGCTGGAAGCCAATCACTGTACACGATGTTCGTTCAGTTTCTATACAGTATGATGCTGAAACGAAATTAAATTGAGTCGTATTTTATATGGGTAGGTAACTAGCATCTTGTTAACTGAGCATATTTGTAACAGATGTACACTATTCTTATATTAAATTAGGTATTTATTATATATCTATATACATTACAACTTAATACATCTGACACACTGCCGTCTGATCCAAAAATATTCAGAGCTTTTACTATGGTAATCAGACTGCTGATAGACATACATACATAAATATTTCCACATACATATATACTCATTATAGAAAAACTACAACTACACATGATGGTGCTTTTCACACCATTATTTGTCTTGGGTGGGAATTGAACTCACTATTCTTAGCAGCTAGAATTATACTAGAGCATCAGGCTAGTAAATATCTTTCGACATATTTATTTTTACTTCTAGTCTGGTCTATTTATATTAAAACCATAATATATTAATAAAATAACAATTAATATCAGATTCTATAAGTATAATTCCATTTCAGAATCAACCTGTTAGGTTGTCAGTTGAGATATGTCTGAACATAGCCTTTTATAGCCTGTTTGTGGTTTTCCGCTGCCGATATGAACACAAAGCAAGCAACTCGGGTATACCAAAATAGCCGAACAAAAGTTTTCAGTCTATTTTTGGTAAACCAACAACAAAAAGACTGTTTTGCACTCAGTTGAGCTACTTAATTAAAGGTTTAAATTTCGCGTGTTAGAGGTATTTGGGTCTAGCTATCGGGAACGAACTATTTGTGCTCTAATACAATACTATTAAAAGTAATGCTTTTGTAGCTCACATGTAACAGTAATACCTTTATTATCGCTACTTTTGAACCTGTATATTAAATCAATCAATTGCTGCACATATATGCATCCCCAACGTGGGCCATAGTATCCGGTCCCCCGGTCCCTTAAACCGCTTGCTTTCTATTTAGGCCCGCCAAATGGTATATCTGTCTAACTAAACCTAGTGCCTAATTGGATCACCATACAGATTAGGTCTTGAGTTATTAATGTTTTACTGCCTCTCAACACAGTACATTGATGTGTACAATGCGCTACAAATCATCAGTTTCCTATAAAAAAAAAGATTACAAAGCTGCCTGCTACAAATCTGACTTTTGTATTGTGCACTTGTATAAGCTTCAATTAAAAGAAAAATAATAATCAAAGGACTGACTGAGAGTAAAACTTTGTAAAGTTAATAAAAAAAAAAATTATTACGTTTTTCATTTTTATCAGAAGACAGATAGTCTAGTAGATACTTCGTCACTGTACTAATTTCAAATGACGCTACTTCGAGTCACCATCACCTTAGAAGACGGTTGCTCACAGCAGTATATAATAAACTTGTAGAGTTGTCAAGCTCAAAGTTTCTGTCTCTCAAAATATTAATATTTTATTCCGTATTAAATATGTGGATTATTCAAATCCGTTTTAGTCAAAACTATACAAAAATAAAAATATAAGACTCCCGACACGTTTCAGTCAATAACTAATTGCAGAGAAGTAAACACTTACAAAGTCCGTTGATGACATTGAAGATGGAGGTCAAGCCTAAACTAATAAATATACTAATAGGTACTGCTCCACTTCTCTCTAAATTACTCATATATGTATATATATTTAGGATTTAGAAGCAGAAATAATTAAATAAAAGAAAATCAATTAACTTAGACATAATTTAATAAAGAAATATTAGGAACTAATAATCTCATTTACTTGAACATTTTCATAACATAAATATCAAAATAAAACACCAATCACTAATACAAACAAAATGTTATCTACTTACAGAGTTAAGACTTTCAGCAAGTTAAATTATAACTAAACACTCACAAATCGCTTCGACAACTATCGTTCTGTACCGAAGCCAACAAGTAAAATTAATGTTTCTTGGGCGTGCACTGCCTTTTATAGTAATTATCTTGTAGTAGAAATGAGTTCTACTAAAATCTTCTTAATAGTAGAAATGAGTTCCCTAAATATATATATATATATATATATATATATATGTATATATATATATATAATAAGAAGTGTTAACACTCCGTATTAGAATTACCAAAATGCTTACCACTAGCACAGGTCAAATTACAGGTGGCTGTAGTTCTGTAGCAACGGTATTCTGATAACCTTAGGCAGCAAATGTAGTGTCGTCTACATGGCACATAATAAACCAGATACGTTATATAAGCGTTGCAATTGATCTGTAGTAGTTGAAATATTTCTTTATTATTTGTTCTTATTTCATTTAGGGGTAGGCAGACACAAAAGCAGGTCACTTGCTTCTATCCTTACAAAGCTCAGGAGCTTTCTCTACTCTATTACACCTCTCATACATGCCCGCCAAGAAAATAAAGTAAATCATTGTGAGATAATGCATATACGTATATGTATGCTGAATTTATTTTAATTACATATAAATGTATGTTTTTAATTAGATTATATTCTGAAATTTATCAGTTAAAGTATTGTAATCAGGAAAACAGGAAAAGAAAAAAAAGATGACCCTTTGTGTGTGGAGTCACATGGAGTTAGGCTTTTATTCGTAATAAGCAGATGAAATTGATTAAACATCTTTGATTCGAGTATTTTTACTCTTTTTAATTGTCTAATCGATCCGTACCTAACTAACACGTGAAATAAAAATTCTAAAACTCAATCAAAACTTTTCTACTTAACGTTTTTGTTCAATTTCTTAAAAGTTATTACAACCGATATGTTACGAGAAACTAATACGAAGTGGCAATGGCGAGTCGCTCTGAAAAATTACTACTTTCCATTTCATTTGGCTGTGTTATTACAGATTTATGATTCTAAGGGCATTGGTCAGAATTTACACTCGGGTTTAAGGTTTCATATTATCTTTTGTTGATACGTTTGGTAAAAGACTTTTGAAACACATAACACTGTTTTTTATATAACTTTAATATATCACATGATATCATGGCTATTTTTTTTTTTTAATATTGACTTCACACTTCACACATCACTTTTCGCCTTACGACAAATTTAGTATTATTTAATAGATGAGATTTTAAAAATCTTAATCCAGAATTATAACTAATCTATTAACTTAACATAACAAATACATAATATTACATATATAATAACTTTATAAAGCGGATCACTTACATACATGCCATTCCAACACACTGTTCCATTGAAAATATTGGTTGAATGACGACCCCAGGTGGTTTTCCGACAGTCAAATGCATAAACAAAGTACACAGGGAGGTGTACTCCATTGTTACTCTTTATTTTTATAAAATAGGGTGCATACCAGTGGAAGGGTCACCTGATGGTAAGCGGCTATCGCCGCCCATGGATACTTGCAATTCAAAAGTCGACAGTGCAACGCACATGCACCTTGTTTTGTGTTTTTGTTTAATAAAAGTGCTTTACTTCCGATATAGGCACTGATCTTTATTTAAGTAAGACAGTTAACGGATGCCCAAAAAAAAACAAAAACACGGAGATTCTAATCTGTCACCTAACAGATGGAGTAAATTACACCAGTACTTAAAGCTATTACTTTGTGAATGTGATAACTATCTGGCATGCGTGTCCTCTCTATATACGTCTTTGTATAATTTTAATCCTCTATGAATCTCTAAAACTGTTTCTAAACTACTGCTTACTTCTCCCGAATAAGAAAAATGTCATGATCAAATTCATGAAACTGTAATGGAATACAATATATAATGAACTGCAGAAACTCTATTAGGTTTAATTTTATTTGTAGAAACATGAGATACGCAGCGGAATCCTCAGAAACGGTACGAGCACGTTATATGTACATATCTATTCGTTGTACACGAGAACATGACAATTCTTGGAAACTGCTGCCGTCTTGATATAAATAAAGAAGCTATACGATTTATAAAGTAATTTCGAGTAATATTTTAACTTTCATTGGTTACGAGGCATGTTTTATCGAATCTAATACTACATAATCTTACTTAGTATATTTTTAAATGGCTGTTGTCTGTAAAAAAAAAACCTTATTTTTTCCGTGATACAAGATACTACCTATTATTCTAGACTACGATCTATCTCTGTGCCAAATTTCTTCCGTTGAGCTGTTCTGGTGATATTGAGCAACAAACATCATTTGTTAAGATATAATATAAATGTATTGTACGTAATGGTAACACATTCAGATTAATAACTAAATTATAAGCTACAAGGTACGGGAGGAATTATTAAAAAAACTCATAATGCAAGTGAAGCCGCATTCAGAAGCTAGAAAGGCAAAAAAGCATGTATTTTGAAATAGTTCTTTAGCTTTATTTTAAGTTTAATTTTCACCACTAAAGAAAATACATTTATAAATTCAATGTGAATTCTCGAACACCTTCTACAGCTGTAATGTAAATTGTGATTTAAGCCCCTAACTCCATTTAATCGCCTACCTTATTGCTCTTAATAAATTAGATTAATAGATTAGTAATTAAATTGATTACCCAACACCTTAGTATTCCCGAGGGGTATGTTGTATAAAGCGCACGGCAATGACATTGTTGCGAAAACGATTCCTGTAGCGAAATTTTATCTTCAAATTCTCAACTTTTTTTCCTTATGAGACTCTCGCGAGTAGTCCTAACCTTTTGCGGTGAGGTCAGGTATGAAACGATTTTCAAGCGCTTAGATAATATCTTTTCTAAATTATGCATAAGGGTGCTTGTATGAAAAGAACAAATATCTTTTTATTTTTATATATTTATTGAGCTACCGGAGATATGTTACAAAGAAATATTACGATATGTTTGACAGCGAATCGGGCTGCTCGCTACCCTAGCAGAAGCAGGCCTGAGACGGTAGCGAGTCGTGTTCTGCGAGCGCCTAAGTTGGAGGGGGGCAAGGCCCCCCGCTTTTTACGGTGTATTTGCCTGATCATCAGGCAAACAGGGGTTGCAGGTGTTCTCCAAAGCTTCCTTCTTCGGGTATACCCGGGTCCTCTGCAATAGACCCACTCGTGATGGAACACCGTGTGGTTTTAGTCGGTTCGAGTCCGACATACCACTTCACTAATAGCTCCAATGAGGGGATGACCCGAGGGTGTTCCCACTCTATAAAAAAAACATATTTATAATAAATATTTAAGTCTATACAATTCTTTTAATCTTATCCTAAACTCCAAAGTCGCTATGTAAGTCGATAAAGGCAATATGGTAGCCGGAGGAAAGCCAAAGGGGTTTATACGCCCACATTCTGTCAACCACAATTTGGTCCCATTGACGCAAGCCTGTTGCCGTGCTCCTCTTACAGTATAATTGTATACACGTCTCCCACAGCAAGAGTAAGAAGTTCCTAGTAATATTTAGTAGATACTTTTCCTCGGATTTGGAAAAAAAATACCAGACAGGTTTGCTGAGTGGTTCACGGTGTAGTAGAATTAGGCCATCTCATCTCTACCCGATGGTGTCGTATATGTAGTAGTCATACAGTGGTGGTTGACGGAGATAGGCATAGGATATATATATTAAATACCTATAAAACTTGTTTATTTATATCAAGACGGCAGCAGTTGCCAAGTGCAGGCGTGAGCGTATGTATGTTTTTTTTTCTTTTCTTTTTAATAAAAGACTGCTCCCGCACTAGGATAATTCCTGTGTCACGGGTACTTTACAAACATTCAAACAACGGATACAAACAACACCCAGACTCAGAACAACAATTTGAGGATTACACAAAGTGTTGTCCCGTACGGGATCGAACCCACAACACTCGGTGCGGCAGTGTATTGGCGAGGTGACCATTGCCATTTGCCATGCCATCCGTGCAGTCAAATGTTGAGCAGATTATGGTAGATATAACACTGATTACAAATATTTAATGACTGAACACAAATATAGCTTGGAGTTAGTTTAGAGATTTTATTTCTTCACTTATTATATAGTATTTTAATATGTATGTATATACATACATGCTTTACCATGTATAATTATATTTTATTTTTCGTTTATCACATTAAATAGTACGAAAGAAACCAGGGGGGGTTCCTCCTCACCCACAAAGGCGGACTGCACACTTACGACGCTTGAGTTGCAGTTGTCACTTGCCATCCCGCCACTTGTTAACCCGTCTGCTCGTCTATCCCCCTATATCATAAGAAAATTATAATGTGAGCAGTCGCCTACTACAACTTCTTCAAAGATAGCATGAGTATATGTATGTAAATAGAGATTAACTTTCAGAAACTCAAAAACAGACAGCTTTGCAGTTGTACAATTTTATTTTCGTCTCCTTACTGCAGAACTCTCGGTCAAGCGCGCCTGTACCTACTCCCAAGAAAGTCGTAAAACTCTTGCCAACTAAGTGAAAAACTTCACACCACTTGATTCTGGAAAGTGCCTAAACATTTTTCTCGTAATCTTATAAAGAGGAAACTGGTACTATAATATTCTATTACAGGATTATATTTTTAAATTTTAGCTATGTAAATAAAAAATGCTGGTATTGTGTAAATAAGTTTAATTTTTAATAAACGACTTTAAAAAAGGAGGTTTTGTATTCGCACTGTATGATATTTACACAAAAGCTACCGCACTGATATATAATGGAACTCTATAGTTACTAACATCAAATGATCCGCGATTGCAGCGATCGTATGTTTATGGTTTACCATCAGTTATGTTTCAGGTTTAGTTTTTGGTAAAAAATAATTATTTAAATTTACTATTGCTTTTTAACTGGACTTTTTATTAAAAATAGTCAATTTGTAATTCGATTATCTTACCTTAAAGTGCACAAAGCGGTTAGTGGATTTCTTACACTGTCAAATCCATCCGCATATACATATGTACCTCACCCTTCAGATTTTAGTACGCAAAGTGTGGGTATTAAACACTCATCTGCAGGGCACACAGACATAAGTAGATATAATTATATACATTTGTAAGGTAGTAATCAGAATACATTAGATATTGCTAAAATGGGGCATTTCGGTCACTGAAACTCACTATTAACAAATAAAAACGTTTGCTCTTGTCCGCAATCATTCCTCTCTAAAGCCCCCTTGTTGTCGGTCTCTACTCTACAGAATTATAATATTACAAATGGCCCTGCTATATAATTGAAACGACGTTTTCTTATCGAGACACATGTAAGCATATAACTATTCATAGAAACTAAAACAGGGTCTTGCATTGTTAATTGTATCGTATTATTTGTTTTCCAAACCCTTTGTGTGCTGAAGCTTAAATACGGTTAATAAATGCTTCATTTTCCACTTATTCGACTACTACTTATTTCTCTTTTATTCCACTGATGGTTTACCTTATCATTAAAGCACAAATAATACTTTTTATTACGACCATTCTACTCCGAAATTTGGACCAAAAATTAAACTTCCGTCTGAAAATAAAAGGCAGTCGTATAATCTTTAGATTGAAATCAACGCAAGCAGCTTATGCACAATTCTAACATTCAAGCCGAGCTGGATGCCCAATTGATAGCAGGATAGTTTTAAAGCTCAGCATATATAGATAGTAATATCATGTATAATACAGGGTTTTCCTTTTATATTTAAACCGTTACTTGAATTATACTGGTTAATGATTGACTAGAAAAGTTTGATTGGTCTTTGGACGGGGAAAATGTTATCGATAATGTTAAGTTAAAATTTGAACTGCTTTTTTTTTTTTTTTTTTTTTTATATTAGCCTACCATAGTGACTCCACTTTGCCTGATGGAAAGCAATAGGTGGAGTCAAAGAGTGGTGGTCACCATCCTCATTGCATGTCTAGTCAATGCAGCATGGTGACCCACACTATGGCGGCCTGGTGAGATGCTTTTTCACGCCCCGCTTAAAAGACCCGGGATCATAGTGGGAAGGAAACACGTGCGCTGGTAGAGAATTCCAGGCTTTTACCGATCGGCACAAGAAAGAAGAGCCAAACCGTTTAGTTCGGGTACGTATATTTTCGACGCACAAACGGTGACTCCTCAGGCCAGCACGTGTAGTCCTGTAGAGGAAGGGAGAAGGTGGGACCAATTGGAAGAGCTCATCAGAACACTCCCCGTGATGTAGGCGATAGAGGACTGCCATAGAGGCGACATCTCTTCGCAACTGCAGAGGCTCAAGAGACTGGGTGATCTCAGGACAGTCGATAATGCGGACTGCACGCCGCTGCAACCGATCGAGAGCGTCAAGCAAATACTGCGCATAGCCGTCCCAGAGATGAGAGCAGTACTCCACGCAGGAGCGAACCTGGGTCTTGTACAAAAGACACAGTTGCTCGGGCGAGAAGAACCGTCTCACCTTGTTCAAAACGCCGAGCTTACGCGAGGCCGCCTTAGTGACACTCTCGATGTAATCGCGCGGATTGAGATCCCGGCAAATATCCATACCCAGAATACTAAGCCTATCCTGCAGTGGCAGTTGAGTGCTCTGAAGAGTAGGAAGGGGAAGGAATGGAGACTTTTTGTTAGAGAACACACACGCTTGTGTTTTCTTGGCGCTGAACTCGACCAGATTCTCACAGCCCCATTGGGAAATGCGGCTCAAGACCCGGTCGAGCTCAGCGACAAGCTCCTGTCGTTTTTCCTCAACGTCTGCCAGCTTGGCAGTAGGATGCCCGAAATATCGCCCGTGCACTGTACTGTCGTCTGCATAACAATGTATATTGCCAAGGGCCAACATGTCATTGATATGCAGAAGAAACAGCGTAGGCGATAGGACGGAGCCCTGAGGTACACCAGCGCTTACCTCGTGGAAGTCTGAGGCCGCGCCGTCGCAGAGAACCCTAATGCGGCGCTTTTCGAGGAAGGCAGCAACCCAGTTGCAGAGTTTAGGTGGCAGACCAAATGCAGGAAGTTTGGAGAGAAGCGAGCGATGCCAGACCCTATCGAAGGCCTTGGCAATGTCGAGGCTGATGGCCAAGGACTCCCCATGCCTATCCATAGCCTCACCCCAAAGGTGTGTGACGTACGCTAGAAGATCACCCGTGGATCGGTTCGGCCGAAAACCATATTGCCGATCATTTAACAAGGAGTGATCCTCTAGGTGGCGGATTAGTTGGGTGTTGATGATCCGCTCGAACACCTTACAGAGTATGGAAGTGACGGCTATAGGTCGGTAATTGGCTGGATCGGAGCGGTCGCCTTTTTTGGGAATGGGTTGAACATTCGCTTCTCTCCAGGCCTCCGGAACAATTCCTGAGGAATAGGACAGGCGATACAAGCGCGTTAGTACGGGAGACAACTCAGGTGCACAGTTCTTAAGAACCACCGCCGGAATACCATCGGGTCCACTGGCTTTCCGGACATCGAGTGACCGAAGCTCCGCACGGACATCCCTCTGCCGGATGCGAATATCCCGCATTGCGGAGTCGCAGGACGCAATGGTGGGCGTGTGCGCGCAACGGTCATCGATTCGGGAGTTAGCCGCAAAGAGGTCAGCTAGTAGATTCGCTTTCTCTTGCGGCTCGTGGGCCAGTGATCCGTCAGGGTAGTTCAACGGCGGCAGCGAAGGTTGGCAATAGTTGGACTGCACGGCTTTGGCCAATCGCCAAAACTTACGGCTACCCGTAGGGTACGCGACGAGTTCTTGACCAAACCGTGCAATGCGCTGGGCATCTGCTCTGATGTAAGCCCTCTTGCATTCCCTAGTGGCTCTGTTTAGTGCTGCTTTTAGGCGATCAATGTCTGGGTCACAATGTGCGCGGGCCCTGATCCATGCGCGGTAGGCCGACTGCTTTTGAGCAACGGCTCGGATGCACTCGCGATTGAACCAGGGACGGGTCTTCGTGCTGGCGACTTCACTGTAGGGGATATAATACTCCATACCGACAGTGATTTCGTCAGTCACGGCAGACACACTTTGCGACAGATCCCTATCTTTAAAGCAGCGTTGAGCCCACGGGATGGATGCAAAATATTCCCGCATTCCATCCCAGTCTGCTGACGAGTAGTGCCATAACCGCCGCCTTGTTACCACAGGTCGTGGAGGCGTAACTAGAGGCACTGAGGTCGACACCAGGCAGTGGTCGGAGGATCCCAGAGGAGCGAGAACCGATACGCTGTACTGCGCTGGGTGATTCGTCAGCAGTAGGTCCAGCAAAGAGGGCGCTTGACCCGTTATGTCTGGTATCCTGGTGGGCTGGAGTACCAGTTGGGTAAGGTCATGCGTGAGAGCAAATGCGTGGGCAGTTCGACCAGCGTGGTCAGTTTTGGAAGATCCCAGCCAGGACTCATGGTGGGCGTTAAAATCTCCCAAAAACACCAGTTCGGCGGTCGGAAACTGCTCCTGCGCTTTATCCGCTGCTTGACTCAGGTGGTCAAAGAGTCGAGTTGTCTCGGAGTCTCCGGAATGGGAGCGATAGAGGCACACGTAAATCCGGCTCGTAGAGCCAAAATCCACGTGGAGCCAAAGGATGGAGAAGGATGTGTCTTCTAGGCAGTGCAGACGGCGACAACAAACATCCGCCCTGATGAAAAGGCACACTCCAGCCCTTGCGAGGAAGCACTCCTCAAGCACGTAGCCGGGATAGTGGAGATATGCCGTGTCGGCAGGGCGGCGTATTTGTGTCTCCGTAAGAAATAGCATGGCCGGCCGAGCCGTCTCGAGGTGTTGGTGTACGGCGCTGAGGTTTGCATGGAGTCCACGTATGTTAGTGAACTCCACCTCAAAAAGCGGGTTGGTGGGAGAGGAGGATGCCGCTGTAGGACCACTTTTCTTTTTTTGTGCTGCCATGATAGAAGAGGAAGGGGGCGTAAAAGGCATGACAGTCATCGTGGCAATGTAAACTGAGACTAAAAATGCTGTGTCATCATGTATCGGTGAAGCATGACGGTGACCGAACCGCCGGACGGAAGGGCCCCCGTACCCTCCCGGAAGTGGTCGCCGGGTCCCACCATCCGGTCACCAACCGGCACGACGAGCCACTCCGTGGATTATGCGCGACCTGACGGGGCAGCCTCCCAGGGTGGTTAGCCGTGGTTGGGCCCCTCTCTATGCCGCGGGCGGCCAGCGGCACCACCGTTTCTACGGGTCTCCCTGGCCGACTCTACAGCACTCCACTGCTCACACACTTACCACGATAACTGTCACCCCGGTCTCTCACTCACCAGCGAAAGGCGACACCACGAATGTTGTCACTTTAGGCTGGTTTTCTGTGAGAGGGTAGTACTGCCCCGGTCGAGCCGGCCCATTCCTGCTGAATAAATCAGCGTGGCTCTACTACCTGTGAGAAGTGATGCTTCTACATCACTTTTTAATATATTCTATAGAAATAAATAATTATAAAAAACAAAAATAATTCAAGCAAATAATAAACATGATTAGTTATGTCACTTCAGAAAATGTCAGTGCTGTAAAAATATACATAGACACGTACGCTCGTGTTTGTATCTCTAAAGAAGTAGACAGAAGGATATGAACCATCTACATTTTGGCAATTAAAAGTTGGTATTATATTAAAAGGTAACGGTAGCAAAAAATATTGCTTTTACGGATGGATAAGTACGAAGTATTGCTTACACTTCACAGTAAGCAATACTTCGCATTACTGTAATTCGAACAGGCTATAATTGGAAGTTGGATCAAAAAAAAAATATAATGTGTTTCGTAAATATTTTGTTAAAAATGTATGTTTGGTTTTAGTTTTTGCTAATATTTCACCAAAATTAGTAAATAGTATATCCCTGGTAATTATAATATTTGTGTCCATGGTTTATTATGCAAACTGTAAATAGTCAATTATATGAATCACGATGTGTGAAATACCAACGTTTAATTTAAATTAGAGTAAGCTTCACGAATTAAAGCCATGTAATGAAACAGAACAATGGGAACACCGGTAAACAGCTGGTAACTTAACTGTAAAATGAATCTAATGAACTGTGTTGCTCACAAGAAAATATTAAATATTAAACAACGGGGAAGAGTTGAAAGAAAACGGGCAGCTGTGGGCCAAAAAAATAATTAGTTGAAACGTATGAAATAAACCGTTGAAATAAAAAACTTTTTGATTTACATTACTAGTCATACTAGACTAGTTTCGGTCCCGATAGGAGACTTTTCATACTGCGTGTGACGTCCAGTACCGTCGTCTTAAGGAAATCACAAAATATAGTACCATGTTTCTATTCAGGAACGAAGAAAAATTAAATTATGTTATAAAACAAAATAATCGTTTTTTTTTTTTTGTTCTTGAATTCTTGTAATCGATTTTAAATAAATCGGTAAAATCTCAGAATATGTATAAAAATTGAGCGGTAAGTGCTTGTCAATCGAGTTGAAAATCAAATTCCTTTAATTTTTTCTTCAGTTGGCAACACTGATCACTTACTGACAGATGACAGCAGAGGCAGAAAAAAACCGACACCCATGTGAATCAGCGATATATGATATGATCAAAGAGTGGATACTCTTCTTATCTCGATCTTCATTCTCTCAAGAATTTGAATACTAAAAGATTTATTTACAAAACTAAGATAATTTCATAAGATTATTACAATAAATATAATCATTTACAGTATAGTAAATTTTTACTATATGAAATCAAATCTCTCTATTTCTGTAAGTTTTCTTGTTAGAAAACTCAGTTCTGAGTTAAGCTGGTGTGTACATGAAATGCCAATGTCAAAATAAAACTGTTTTATTAGTAGTGTGTGCACAAAAAAGAATATGAATACACTACACAACCGAACGTTCCACTTTATTAGTTAATGCAACAATTTATTATTATTGAAATATAGAATCTGTAACGCTTTTACGCATTTCATTTTTATTGAACAATACCGCCGCCTAACGCCTAATTCAATTAACTACACATGAAGAATAATTTGTCATCAATGAATAACAACATTTACAGAAAAACTCTTAAACACCAGTTAATATAGAAATTAAAATAACTTTTAAAGTTCCGTATTCCATGATATTATATAAAAAAATAACTACACCGGTAATTAACGTTATACAAGGTAAAACCAAGGACACTATTAGGGTAGTTTGTGACGGTACAGGGCGCAACAATAATATCAAAATGTACGTCAACCTTTTACTTTCGCGATTTTAGCCACGAAGAGCATGCGCCACTGAGCTAGTCAGCTAGTCACCATGGCCGGTGAAACCTGGTCAAAACGTCATGCAAATTAGTAGGTAAGTAATATATAATAACGTTTACATATTTATATAGGATATCGTAGATATTTACTAAAAACTTCAATAACAAAACAAAAATATTTCAACAAATTATTTAAAAAAATATCAGAGTTGTATAACGTAACAACCTCTTATGACGTACTCATAAATCATCAAAAGAACAACTTTAATTACATCTTATAAAAGCCGGTATTCAGATATCCAAAACGCCATGTCACTAAGAACTGTGGAATCGATCGTGGACCCCCTTTCAGACGTCGCCCCTCGTTGGCTGTCAGATAACCAATAACTTCGCACCTGCCGCCTGTCGTGTCAAACGTTACGTAAAAATGTATAATATATTGATGTTAGAGAAAATATAGTATTAAAGTGTTCCAGGGTCATAATCAAGTAAATATTAAAAAAAAACACGTTTGTTTCATTAGTCTTCCCATTATAAGTTTTATGCCATTTAATACAAAATAATGCTGCTTTTTTCGGGTTCTACGACTCTTTGATAAAAGAAAAGAATAAGAAGGGTGACATATCAACAGATGGGCAACATTAGGCATTGTTATGATTCAATTCTTACATGAACATTTACGCGTCCGAAAGCTTTGTTCCAGATGGTTACCTCATAATTTGAAGGAAGATTAAAAACGCCGTCAGTGCTGTCCAAAGCTTGACAAGTATAACGGAGATGTACGTAAAATCGTATAAGTAAAATCCCTCCGTTCTCTTATTACTCTATGCTAGGTAATTATACTGGTATTAAACCTTTTTTTTTTTTTATTTAAAAACAAGCTTTGCCACCAAGTACTTAAAACCAATTGATGTGCGAAAAGTTCCAATATCCATCTCGTGGCACATTCATCGTTATCATTATTAAATTAGCTTCAACATACCACATTTCTGAATTGTCATTGAAACTATATATACATAAATAGTTACTTTTACGATAGGAAAATTAGAAGTAGGTTGAAATTAACTTTTAACAATTGTTTACATAGATAATTGTTATAAGTAAAATTTCCAATTTCTTTGACATCATGGCATTACTCAATAATATTCTACTTAAATATGTCACTATAAACAACCGATGTCAGATACTAAGCACATGTACGTACCGGGTACCGACCGTCAAAACAAAATTCTTAGCTCCATCGCACCTAGAGCTAATTAAAAGACCACCTGCCGGCTCCGTATAATTATATTATTGATAAAACTACGGAGAAAATCAAAATCTGACTATTCTATATCCAACACCGGAAAGAGAAGTACATTGTACATATGTTAAAGAGCTTAGAGTGAGTGAGAGCACATATATGCATTATGCTGTCAAGTGAGTTACTTTACAGACCATCGCAGAAAAATAAAAGTAGTTCTCACTGTAGTAGAGGTCCTCCCGGCTACAGTTTGAGTTACAGGAATACAATCCGGACATTCTCGAGCTATTACTTATACTTCTACTGACTATACTACACTCCTGACTGCTGAGCCGGAGATAGTGGGATCGATTCCCACACGGTACAAGAATTTGATTGATCTACATATAGTTGTCCCAAGTCTGGGTGCTCTTTGTGTCCGTTGATTAAATGTTTTAAAAGTTTGTTTAAATTATTCCTAATGTTGGGATCTTTTAAAAAAGAAAAAATGAAAAAAAAAAGAATATCCATTTCTTCCACTGCCTTTCCTTGTTCTTTTCCTTTCAATATACTCTCTTTTTGTCATCTTTGATTCCTATGTGCACAGTGAATGGCAATAGCGCCTATATTACGTTAGTGTAACAACATTTAATTGGCAAAATGTGATACAAGCGTGAGCTTACGTACTTGTACATATGTTTCCAGTTTACCGCATGCTGTAACGACATTCCATACATCGAAATCGGGTTAGGTATTTAGAACTTATGGTTCAAATCAATCAATCAATTCAAATCGGCAAACAGAAGGCTCCCAGCTAGTTGGACCGACGATCTACAGAAGTAACTAGAGAATTGATTAATTTACTCATAACATTTGTTTTGGCAGCCGTGTACAAAATATGGATCGCCTTATACTTCATGAACAGGTCACATAATTATGAATGATTCCGAAATTAAAGTATATGAAAATCATCAGAATTCGGTTAATTTAACTAGATTTACAAGTCACTTGAATTTTATAACTAATCGAAATGTAAATTGAAACTTTAGTGAAATAATTTGGAAATGTTGCAAATTTTCCAACTGAAAAAATTACTTCGAAACAATATGAAAGTATAATCTTATTGAACTTACCAAAGCGCTTTACCTTAACTTTTTGTAATAAATATAGATTGATTACTATATTATTGTTATGTGATGTTTGAACCAGAGTATTAAAGTTAAAAGTGACTTTACAAAACAGTAAAAAACTACCTTCGATACGTGCCTTCAATTCCTTTGCACAGTTTCGTTAAATCTCAAAAACATGCTATTTAAAGACTTTCCTAACCGTTAGGGAATTGTTCTTTTCACCTTCAACCATAAAGGATGCCAATATATTAATATTTTTAAAAAGTACTGGAAAAAACTTTCTTATCACCATTATAGTTTTCGATTTTCTTGACTTTCTTGGGGTTCCATAATCAAATTGTGATTTTGTTTCATTGCAAACAGTCTAACATACATGTTATTATAAAAATGGTATTCGATTAAATATAATAAAAAGTAAGTATGCTGTACTGTACTATTGTTTTTCCTTATTTTAATGGAAAACAACTCTTGAAGAGTCCAGATGGAGTAAGATTCAACCTAATACACTATGCAATCTTCACTAGAAAAATTTATTTCACTATAACTTATTTTAATAATAAAAACCGCCAAATTATATCATATTAAAATCCTGGAAGATAAAATTCTTCACGACCAAGAATATGATTTCACGAAAGGGCGTTTTACAACCGACGCCAATGTTACTTTGTTACAGCATATTTTTACCGCCTAGTAGGAGGCTAATGATGACTCGGTATCTTTTGTGACCTCTGTGAACTACGGACTTTTTAGACAGTCTCTCTGTTTTGTTAAATCTTACCGGCGCGATTGACAACAGTAGAGCAGATTGGTCTAAAGGTTTAAATTAATTAGGATCAAAGATAAAAATGGGTCCGATAATCTTTCTTGATAGCTAACCAATAAGAGACATTCCGTGAAGAGAGGGAATGGCCCTCAAAGTCCACGGCGTGATCCACCAATCAGGTGGCCAAGGTCTGCAGGGGTCTCCCGATGGCTTCCATCGCAGGGTATCCCGGGTTCCCTGCAATAGACCCAGTTGGACGGAACACCGTGTGGTTTTTTCGAGTCCGACATACCACCTTACCCTCAGCTCTGGTGAGGTGATAACCCGTGGCGGTTTCCACATGAAAAAAAAACAAAAGAAAAAAAAGCACATGCCGTTAGGTAAGTCCGCCAATTAACAGACATAGATACTGCATGACTTGTTTACTTTAGTCATTACCATATTATCATATGCCCATGGCATTTTAATCAGAAAACCGGCTGCAACGCTTGTTTGCATTTCAACGAAATTAATCAGGTTTCCAGAGGCCCAACTCCACCTCTCTACTCTCCCCTCATCCCTTCTCTTCTTCCTCTTTCCTATCCCTCTCTTTTCTTTCTCCACAACTCATCCCCGTTCCTTCATCCCCCTCAATGGCGGGCAGCGCACTTACGACTCTTGAGTTGCAAGTGTCCATGAACGGCGGTTGTCTCTTACCATCAGGGTAGCCTGATGGTAATTGACAACCGTCTGTCCCCCCATAATATAAGAATATATGGAGGCATGCTGCAAATATGGAATCAATTTTCATTCTGCAAAAGAGAGTTATTTGAGCGATTTATAATCTACGTGTCTACGCATCCTTGGAATTTCTTGCATGTTCTTCACTGGCAACTAGCTTTATTTTTAACTTGACAGATGCCTTCTCTAGACAATTCAAAAATACCTAATATTCTTTTACTTCAAATAAATGGTTTTGATTTTTTTATCACATGCAAGTTTATACCTTGAGGCCTCAATACCAGCTAGAAAGATGTAAGTAGGTGCAAAATAAAACAAACACGTTATTACAAATCAGATTGCTTTAATTTATTTAATTTTATACAAATCGAATACTACTTACGATAGTCAATTTTAACGAATAATTATTTTATCCGTTGTGTTTATTTTTACAAATTTACCTTTGCATTTTATTATTTATTATTTTTCATCTATTATAAAAACCTCCATAGGGGCTTTTCATTATAAACTTACATTACACTCGGATGTATTTATCAACTTACTGCAGTCGTATATACCTTTTTTATTTATTTATTTTTTATTATTTCGACTATGGTTAAGCCACAAGAACACAATGTGGAGTATTATGTGTGATAAAAATAAATATAGTGTAATGTATGAGAAGCTCGATCGACGAAGAAGAATTTGGTTAATGCTTCTTGCAAGTGTATCCAATAGATGGGTTCAACTTTTCATGCATTAAATTGCATTTCAAATAAAATACTTAATTCTATTGACTATTTGTAATTAAAGAATAACTTAATAGTTTAAATAGAAACACAGCAATTAATGCATTTCTTTCGGAATGAAATATATAATATATATATTATACTAAGTCTTAGTCAAAATTAAAAAGAAATCAGCTTTTCTTAATCAATAATTAAAAAAAAAAACTATAAAACATACGGTTTGTAATTTTTTTAAGTATACTTTTAAGGATCTAAAGTTCACTGAGTGCGATGAACTTTGTAACACCGCAAGATCCATATTGTAAAAAAAAATCTCAAAAAAAAAAAACTGTAGTCTGTGAAGATTCGTCTACAGAAACTTGAGTTACAAATGGTGTAACTAACCCGACTTTATCATAAATATATAGATACTATCGGACCCGACAGACGTTGTCCTGCATGATATTTCAAGCGATTAGGATCAATATAGATAAATAACCTAGATACCAACTGCAGCGCCATCTGTCGGGCTGATTTGTGAATCTAAACCATTCCCAGATCCCCTTGAACACACACAAAAAATTTCATCAAAATCCGTCCAGTCGTTTGAGAGTAGTTCAGTGACATACACACTCACAGAAGAATTATATATATAAAGATAATAAATATTTGGAAAATGTCATAGAAAAGCTAAACCCACATTTTAGGTGATATACATATACAGCTTTGAAATGAGAGCTTCTTGCGTACAAGTAATTCGTGAGTAAGTGAGCACATGCCAGGTGTAATGTTTTAGATGTTGATGTAGACTAGCAGCGAGTTTATGAGACAATGTTTATATTTATTAGCCAAAGAACTTGAAAATTATAAAATAAATATGTTTATTGAGTCCAGAACATTGCGAAGGGGGGGATTCAAATGTTTCATACAATATTAATTTATATTCTAGAATTAAATATACTTCTTTCGAATTTTGACAGTGACAGTTATTTTTATTTATTATACAGTTTGCTGCATTTTTGAGAGGATTAATGTTGTAAGTAGAACGCCTTCCAAAATACTGTTCGAACTTTGAATGTTGAACTCGAAAAGTCAAAGTTCGAATAAAAACCCTATCCGATATTGGCAATTTTTTTTAATAGTAGCAATCAACATTGCATGACTTGGTAGTACATATGGTACTTAGATTTAGACTTTGAAAGTATCGCAATAAAATATAATAAAATATAATAGAAGTAGCAGTTACAAGTTTTCTTTTTTTAATTTATTTAATTCCATACCGAAATAGATTGATTAGTTACAATGGTAGAATTCAAGTTCATTGGCAAAAAAATATAAAGAAACACCAAAGAATAGACAGCAATTAATGAACTATTTAAAACACGCTGTAAATTCCTTACCGCTATGAATTAATAAAATAATAAAAGAGTAGATGAGACTCGAAATAGTTAAAATCTTAGTTTTAGCGTTCAGAAGTAGAAATGTACATGGAAATCCAAAATACCTGTTTCATAATTAAAGCATTTTGTTACTGTTTTGCAGTATGTAGTGATGTCTGTATGACATATGACATTGTTTAAAAATAGAATTTCAAATCAGATGTCGTGATTTAAAGTTGATAAAGTTTTTTTAAAATTCAGTTTTCCAATTAAAGTGACCAATTGCAAGGAATCGTCATATGACATACAAACATTGAAATATGCAAAGATTATACATCTTATAGGTACGAGTGTAGATATTTATATGATAGTGTGTAAAATGGTTCTTTAGTGTTGTTTAATCAAAAATAGGTTAGAGTTGAAGTGTTATTAAAAATAAAAGGAAACTGGCGAATGTTATCATCTCAATAATTAATCTTATTACGAATTCTGCCAATTTCCATACACTGTTCAAAGTAAAAAATAAAATTAATCTCCGCTAAACTGTTTGTAGAAAGTGAAAGTTTAAAATCTGAATACTGCATAAAAAGGAGGACGCATTGTATATGAAGTGTAGTACGTCAGTTCATTTTGTACGTTTTAATTCTAACCCGGTCCCATGCAGGTGTTTATTTTATCGGTTTTTATTATATTGTAGATCGTTTCTACTCGTTTTTATACATTAATATTTTTATTTTATTTTATAATCGGACCGCTACCACGGGCGTTACATTCGATTTCACAACCTCTCATTTTTTTTTTAAGAAAACATTTTTAAAATTGGCTGAATAACCCGTAGCCGCGGCCCAATACAAACATTAACCCGTTAAATTACTTGTTAACAAAGACCCTAATTCGTTTTTATTTTTTCTTTACAATAAACGTCTCAACTTTATCGTTTATTCCTAAAATTCAACTTAACTTCAATATTTTATAAACCCTATTTTTGGCACTAACAAATCTAATTAAATATATCAATGAATTTTATATTTTTTAATATAATCATCACTTTCGAATTGAAATATTCATAATAAATGTAACAATAGGGTTTATGAAGTTTAAACTATATATAACGACAATAAATTAGCAATTTAAAAGAGACATCCGAAAAAATAAATTCTGTAAAACGATAACGTATATAATCTCAGGAACATTTAACATAATTAAGTTTTACAATTATATCCTTAGCTAAAACAATGAATGAACAAGCTGTACCCTTCTTTATAAACCACTTAATTACTAAGCCGTTTAGAATTCCTTTGGCTCCGAGAATATGGTACTACTAATAAATTTCACTTCACACATTTTATTAAATAAATACAAAATACCGCGAAAATACACAAAGATGCATAACATTATATCTAGTTTTTAGTGAGCTTCCTTATGAATAGCTTTTTTCCATTATATCTTTAGCTTAAATCAAAGGACACAACATTTACTAGGCTATCACGACATCTATAAGAGCGAAATTGAGGAACGGACATAGATAAAGACTTTAAATTGTTTATTTTTTAAATAATACAACTATTATATAGATGCTACAGTATGTGCTAGAAGGTTCTAAAATCGTATAGATAAGTGACGAAACAGAATCGAAAACATTCGATCTTATTTAAAAATGTTTTTCAATCGAACGATCGTCAGTGTCAACTGGTGTCACTGGGCGTTTATTAAACGGTATGTTAAGTTACTTTTGTATCTATACTTATCACGTAGTAATAGTTACGAAGATTTCATGAGTCTCATGTAACAGTATACTATCAGCGCCCATTAAACTGGATATTATTACTAGGTGTGAAGAATGCATATTTTAGTCTTTTTTCCGACTTTTTTTTCTAAAGTTTATATACAAATACACATCGCGATAATCTGTATGTACATTTCGTTATTAATTTGTATGTGTTGGTTATTGATATTAATAGCACTGTTATATTTCTGCTAAGCATAAAATTTTCTAAGTATCAACACAAACCAAGATCTAAATATTTTACTATTTTGTTCGCTAAGGACTTACTCCCATATCGATATACTAAGAGTATATTAATTTTATACTATCGATAGATAAGTGAGCATTTATCGATACGAGAGATAAACGTTTGCGTTCTCCATCTAATATTAAAACCTAAACAAATCTATCAAGAATATCGTTACGTTCAAGATGTTTAAAGTCGGTCCTAATTATTTTATATCAACACTTCAGATGCTAGACCTATTCTATCTTTGGTTCCATTATAATTGTTGATTTCTTATCAATTCCACAACTGTTTAACAATTCCTGGATTTAATCTTCGTAGTTTATTTTTATAAATTACAACTGCACGCGCAGCCGTATCTATATTTCAATCTACCTAAATTTATACGTACCGATTCAAATCGATGTGTATTCATTTAGACGACGACTAATTCTAATATAAAATGTAAATAATATTAAATCAAAAAGTCGCTTTCTTGACTCTACCGATATTTGATCCATTATGTACATTACCTAATACTCTAAGGTTTTACGTCAGCATCTGTGATCCCTCATTACAGTCACGTAAAAGGATACATTTAAATCTGTTCACGCAAAACATGAATTATTTTTCATTTATTCGTTTTTTAAATTTAGTATTGACTCGATATGAAACTTTTAAATTCCCTTTCTGCATCCGAATGTTGATAGCACTTACGGAATTCGTTTTCCAAATTTCACCTCAACCTTCTTCAAAATCAACCTCGATCTCTCTTTCAATTAAAATCTCATTAGTATTTCATTTAAACATTAATTATTATATTGTTTCTTTTAACAAATTATACACACCAACATTTTTTTTTAATTGTAATATCCTAGTCATCATCACATTTTTTTAAATAATGTTGTTAATGGTAATTTCATTCAACGGAAGCGATGGATATTGCAATCATGAAAAATATTTTTTTTTTGTTTAATTCAAATTTTATTTCGCCAAAATAACATAATACGTATAAAATTCTACAGATTACAAATACACTAAAAAAAAGCCTTTTTTGAACTGAAATCACCTTTAACATTACTCTTAACTAATGTATTGTAAATTTAGTATGGTTTAATATCTTATGAATTTGTTATGAAGACGTGTGCGCTTCAACCACGTATTTAATTTAACTACGTTATAGTTATAATTACATTTTTCAATCTATAATTTAGTTCTCTCATACTTGCTCCTGGTATATACCCGGGGCGTTTATTGGTTGATGGATCATTGTACGATGATATGCGGCGCCGACAACAGGACAGCCACTGTCGCGATGATTGTGAAAAGTGTAAACACGAACAAGCAAAACCTGGGTACAAGGAATAAAAACAATATTAATGCTTAACAAGCGGTTACGGTAGATAAAATAAATTAAGTAATTGTATCTGTTTTGTGTTTGATACTCAAGTGTTTGAAGTCGTTTATTATTAAACAAATTGCTGTGTAGAAAAGGCTCAGACTTCTGGCAACAGCCGAATTATGCTTACATTTCTCAATCCACCTTAAAAAGCAAACCCTAAAATGTTTATATAAAGCCTTAAAGTATAAAAAAAATAAGATCTAAAACAGAGCTAAACGCGATGACGTATAAGCTCATTTTTCATTCTACCCACAATATTGTTATAAACATGTGCTACTGACATACAAAGTTTCATACCCAGATTACCGTGGAAGCTTGTGTGGCCATAAAGCAAGAGCAGTTTACGAGCTTTTTCATTTCTAATTAAATTTTGTGCGGCTGCTACGGCAATTTAATTTACTTAGGGTACCATAGGCTTTGGTTATTTATTACTACACTTCGCATACTTGCAGGTATTAAACCGATAAATACGCATGCTTTAATATGATGCCCTAAGTAAGTGCTAGGTCACCATATACATTATAATCATGACCTAAAATAGGCGATAAATGAACTAAATTTAAAAGAAATTTAGTTGGAATGATGATTTCTATTTTCGTTTGAGCAATTATTTAACATCATTAACATAATTAGGTGGTATTAGAAAACTATTGGAATATTTTTATAGCAATGTTTGGTCAATGACACTAGATTCGTCAGCTATCTCAAAAAAAAATCTTACACCTTCTTGTACATTCAAATATAAATATTTACAATATTTTATATTTAACGTAAACGTAAATTACCAAAGTGTGTGCCAGCTTCTTACCTATCAACAACCATCGCAGCAAACTTCCAATCACTGATTAATTCAGCTTCATCGTCTGCCTTTTTCATTCTCGCGGTAATGAACTGCAACTCCCTCAGTATCAAATGGAGTTCCCTGTGGTGACTACCAAGCCCTCCGGCCACGTCCTCCATCGTAGATGGACGGACGAACGATCGACGGAAATCCGTACGGAATATAGAGCACCTACAAGAATAGATTGTGATTGGAATCTTTGTATTTGCATCGAAATGAGGAATGGGATTAAAGTAAATGTTTATGAGAATTCTAAAACTTTATCCAGGAATCTTACTTTTACAGCAATATTTAAATAAATCAAAATATCGGTTACTTCGTTATGTTACTCACCCTGGTCCTAAATTCCCTGTCGAAGCTGTACTATTTGGCGGGGGAGGCACATGTCTAAAATCATCGTCTATATCTAGAACGTTAGCTAGAAGAGACTTTGAAGACCTCTCTTTAAGTTCTAGTTCTCTCATCCTATTGGACATCATGATTGTTTTCCTAGTGATCTTCTTTCCTGGCCTCGACATGCGGAGAATCCATGGCAGCCATTGCAGGAAAACTGATTTTATCTGTTTAAATATCAATATTTGTATCCTTAGTCGTTCCATTAACATATTGAAAATATTTTATAAAAACTTACCCATTGTGGCATTTCATGTATGTCTGCAGTACGATGATGATAATTGAGTACGACTACTGTCAGTACTACAGAAGAAGCGACCATGAACATGATGCAGTTGAAGTATGTTCCTGTCACATACAACGTCCACTTTTATATTCTGAACATGTGATGTAATTAAAACATAAAACGTCACACAGATCATCGGTAGACAGTAAAAAGTTTAATTGAAATCATATTAACATTGGATGACACATTGATGTTAAATACAACAGTTAATAAATTAAAATCATATACAAATCATATTATTTTTGGTATTAATGTTGAGAATATCATGCAAATTATTTCATTTTTTAAGGCGATAATAAAATACAATCAGGGACCATAGTGATAAGGAGAAAATTTGGTACTCCTATTGTGTTAGATTTCATTTTTATGATTACATTTTAAGTAAGAACTCGTGGTTCATAGCTATATCACACAGGTACTCTAATTAACAATGACACAGAAAGCTACATTCATGCATTTTAATTGTACATGCGATGTTCTAATCTACATTTAGATGAGTTTTAGCTTTTACGCGTTACATTGACGGTGTCAAGTTTAATGTGTGAACATTTTTATGATACTATGCCATATTTATACAAGAGATAGATTTTTTTAAAAGTAACATTACGAATTTACATAATTATTATTTTTATGAGCTGTTTTATTGGCTGTTACTGAAGAAAGGACTTGGTTTTTGAGAATGAATTGAGCTTTTATTTGAACATAACTGAATTGAAAACAAACACTTTTCAATTTAACATCTCTTACAGCGATATAATGCTTAATCTCTGTAATGCTAATATTACAGATATTATACAAACGTTATAAGAGACGTAGCATATGACAAAGGAATTCGTTGTCACTGAGACTCTGTACCATTATATATTGTAAAAAAATATTTAATAAACATAATTGAACATAGTTTGATGTAACGTTAGGCAAATAAACCGAACAAAGATCCATCTTAACAAATACCTTTGTCAAACGTTTCCATAAGTTTATCATTTTGTCAATTACAGGGATTGTAACAGACCCGGCAAAGTTGAGATCCGAAGTTCACGAGATACTTGGAGGCTGGACCCTCACTACCCGCATCCACTTTGTTGCTTTAAACTCTTGTTTTACTTTAAATCCTGCGTTTAAACTACAAGCAATTAAGTATTTAGAAACTCGTTTATTTAAGGAGAGTAATGCACTATCTTTGTCTGTTAATATTTTTACAATATACTTTAATATCATGCTTAAATCTGACGTCTGTAGTCAAACGTAGTATAAAATATCTACAAAAAAAAATTGATTTGACAGAAATAATTAATTTGAAAAGACTCAAAACTAAAATTTGATGAAAAATTCTGTAAATAGATTATTTTAATACATTACAAGAAGATTCTATGCCAGTGTATTGAAAAGTTATGTTAAGGCAGAGTTTTGTATATTTTATGAGCTACATATTTCAATAGCACAAATGGAAAGTGCAATAACTCTATTTCAAGTGTCGAGAGAATCGCAAGACTGCTTGTAAAAGCACAGATAAGTCTCCAGAGACAGTAAGTCAAAAATGGAAGTTGAAAACAGAAAAATAAGAAACTAAACGCTCTCCTTTAAGAAACAGGCAGAAATATCTATTTAGATCTTTGTTAAGTTGGTGTTTCACGAATGAGCTGAGGAACATTTAAATTCAAAAGCTTGAAATATCCTTCGAGCTACATCACCATTTTAAAAACTATTGATCATTATTTTTAATTTAGCTGTATAAAAAATATCGAAAAACGCGTGGTGCTTTTCTCACCTATTAGGGGGATCGCCTCAGAGGTTTTTGTGATAACGTGTCCCACCAATAGAGAGAAAACAGTTTGCGACAGGAGAATTGTAACACCTGCAAAGATCAATATAAACTATAAACAAAAAGAAAAATTCTATTTACAATTGTGTAACCTATTACACCATCCAGTTTATAATAACATAGTTGGTATGTTATCTCGTCCTGTTTGTGTGCTGAGTCGGTATCAGGAGCTCAAGTAAAATAATAAACTAAACATAAGGATAGTCATGCAAACATTATTACTGAGGGGTTTTTTATCGCTGGCTTTTATCATTGATATTAGTGTTCAGTTATTTGAGAATACGGAATTTCCAAAAATTATTGCTTAAATATCTCCACCCTCCAAGTATCCAGAAACTTAGGAATTGAAGTTCTTATTTCGAAGAACGATACATTAAAAAAATATCTAAACGAAAATTCAAACATGGAATCGATTACGCATCAGACAGTGGACTAGACAAAACAGTAAGACATGCGAATGTCAACATTAAGAATAAGAAGAACGTAACTTACCTTTAGTCTCCATAATTATCAAAAGGTCTTGAGAAAACTAACCATAGCATGCCATGCCACTTAAATCAGACACTTGATACCGTCACACAATATAACGATTAAAAACAAAAAATGTATAACCAAGTAACAAAGTTGAAGCAAAGGACCACGGAATCGATTCCAAGATTTGTTAACCCAAAACAGTAAAAAAGTACATATAGAAAAGATAATGAAACAATTGTACTTATTGCAATAAGTATAACTTACTTTTCAATTGACACACAATTTCTTAAAACATCATTTGAAAGCAAAAGCGTAATAAGTTATTTTAAAATTTATTTACTTATTAATAAACAACACATTTGAAAGCTTTAAACCAATAGCAACTTTTAGGCTCGCAATGATTTTTATTGCTTTTTTGAAGTACGTAATTAACTCCTTGTAATGTTTTAAAATAACTATTAATTATATTTCATTTTTATTTAAAATAAATGAGAGCTAGAAGGAAGTAGAAAATAGTGTATAAATAGATGAAATTAAATTACGAGGAGGTAATGAATATGAAGAATAAATAAATGTGGGAGTCAAGCAGGATGGACGAACGGTGTGGGTTAGGTTTGGGTAGTGTACCTAACAGGGGGATAGCGTCGGAGACCTGTGGCAGGGTCTCAGCTACCAAGTTGAGGAACACCGTCAGCGATAGAAGAATAGTGACTCCTGCAATCAAACACATTGTCAACACCCCTACTAATGCTATATAAAATGTTCATTGATAAACAAACCTTTAAAATCTTCATCATTTTTCATGTATTATTTCCCGCTCACTATATACTACACTCATGGGTCAAGACATTACCTCAAACTCATCTACAGCGAAACATATTTATAAACTCACGTCTGAATTTTTTTCACGTTAAAGTATATATAAGCTATGAGCTGTATATAGGTTGTAACACAACATTCTAGACTATCAAATATTTATTTGAATGCCTGCGGATTACGAAATCTTAATCTTAAAAGTTTAATTCTACGTTGGCGGCTTTTTACGCTACGAGTATATTTTTATTATTTTTGATTTATTCTGGCTACTTGCCGTTGTGCGTTATTGAAATAAAAAAAACACAATAAATATTCTTTTTCTGATTTTGAAGACTTGCATTACTACGATAAGTAAAATTAGTTAACGTTATTGTAATTTTTTTGTGGCTAATGTATAACTTATAAATCTCATTGCTCCTCACTATACAATTTCAACTGGAAACTTTAGATATCATCTGTAATAATTATGTTTAATTAAAACAAAGATACAAGTGATGGATCTATACATACGAGTAAAATGATATGATTGGTTATCATACTAGTGGAAAGACTTACTAAAGTATTATCTTACTGTTGTAAAAAAAAAAAAAATCTGAGATATCAATGCCTGAATATAAATCTCAAGAACGTACAATAAATAAAACCAACAAGAGAAAAATATAAAAGGTAGTTTAAGTCTGAAACTAATTATATACAACCATCTAATTTGCCAAATTATTTAGATTGGTAGAGTAATCATAGAATATTAAAATACGAAATAATTTATACAAAATTTCACGAAAGCAATTACGTAAAATTGTTAGATACTGGCCATTTAAGCTCACACAAATGCAATTAAGAAGTCTAACAATGATTAAACAGTTTCAGAAATGTTTGTAAGTAACTCTACCGTAAATGGTACTTCAAATCTGAGCGTACTGAACAAGGTCAATTTTCTAGCCTGTGTAACAATACTTCTAACGGCTCTATCAGACATTTTCTCATTATATTTAAGTAGGTTCTTAGTTCCAGCAGAGCTGCTTTTAAATACTGAACTCATAGCTTTAGTAAAATTATGAAACTATCTTACGCAAAACATGAATGATCTTTTGCATTTTGTACCATGTGTTAGATTGTTTTTTTTATCTGCATTTTAAGCACCATTTTCAACTTAAGAAACCGTTGAATTGTAATCATAATTATCCCAAATACTCGTATAGTTAAAGCATTTTATATATAACATCTAATTCACTTATTGTACTAAGCGATAGGTTTAACGCTTTTAAATTTACCTTCTATTAATTAATGTATTTATTATTTAAATCTTTAAAATAACATTCACTATACATTATTAAAACATCAGTATACATCAGCGCTTCAATATACCTACACTTGCATAATATGCATGTGATACATATATGCACATTGTGGCCTTTTCAAGATAAGAAAATGGAACACGATTTCGTTCCGTTCTTACTTACGTCTCTTGCTCGCTATACGTTTTGCATTATTCACTTGTCAACAAAACAGATTTTCTTTAGACCCTTCTGAATATTTTAGTAATTGTAAATTAGCTATGAGTATTTCCACGAAGACTTATACTGACCGAGGGTTAATTTTTCTCCGGAATCAGGTGGTAGAGTGAAGCCAAGAAGTGCCATCGATGATATAAGAACACAGGGCACGATCAAGTTAAAAAAGTAGTACAAGGTCCGTCTTCTGATCATGATGGTAAAGGTTACGTCAACGTAGGGCTCTGGGCAACACGCGTATGTTATCGTGTTCTTTTTGCCTGGCATTCCTGCGAAATAGGATATTAATACCAACTATCATATTATATGTACATATACGTACAAGAAAAATATATTTTAAGTTAAAACTGCTAACAGAAAAAAAGTTACATTATAAGCTTTGTATATCATAAAGGATTTTATTGAACCAACATATATCAAATGAAAGGTATTAAATACTGGGTTCCCTTCGGTTGATTAAAAAACTCTCTCTGCCGAAAAACATGAATAATAAATAAAATTTCACATATTTGGACATATCAGCAAATTCAATAAATTAATCACATTGTAAATGCAGCTTACCTATCAAATACCACTCTCCATTTGTGATAAAATCAGAAAGGTCACCACCTGCCTCATCTTTGAGCACGAGATCCAACTGCCGGGCAAATATTGTGTAGTCAAACGAATATATACAAAAAGCATACAACCCTCAACATGCAATATTTCAAAAGAAGCAAGACCAATAAACTTCTAGCATTTTTTTTTTGCGTCATAAAGCTTGTTTACAAAATTGATTATCGTCGAGGAAGCAATTTCATAATGAAATGGTTCATCGTTTTTTTATCTCATTTTCTCTCTCCCTTTTGCATATTTTATCGTCTAATCAAATTTGAGATAACTTACAAATGTCTTGGGGCATATTAATTAATTTTGTGGTTCAGGAATTTGTCCCTTGAACTTTTTTATCGAAAGATCCTATTGGTCGTGCTTCTTTTAATAATAATGTTACAAAACCATTTTTAACACATAAAGGGAAATATGAGAACCTCTAATATAAGATTAGAAAAGGATGCAAGAACATGCATAATTATTTTTCGAAGATTTGTGTCGTGGACCGCCATACGGAAGAATGATAATAATACATTGTTGAAAATTTTTAAGGGTATCTACTCTCTCAAAAAAAATATATTTTTATCAAAAATAAACATAACTATCTAAATGGATGGAAACTAACTAACGCATGAAATAATTAGTGCTTAACTAAACACATCTCACACACGGCCGTCTGATCCCAAACTAAGCATAGCTTGTACTATGGTAACCAGGCAGCTGATAAGCATACTCATATACTTCTAAATACATACATAGAGAAATTACACCTAGACACAGAAAAAATGATCATACTCATTACACGAATATTTACTACTAATATCCTAAATACGTCTCATTAACCTTTTGCTAATCTCTATAGTTTCTAATTAAGCAAAATGATTTAATTTCCTCGGTTGAACGCGCTCAAATTTAACATCTACTAGTTATGAAAGTTATATAAAATAATAGGAAGACAAAGGTAAAGTTAGATTAAGTCTATAACAAACACATGGTGTGAATTCAGACTAATGAGTTCAGAGAGACGCTCACCGCCACTGGTGAACTATTGAAGAAGTTCTCACTTACATTTCAGGTTATTTATGACATACTTTTGTATTGAAGTTCTAGAGTATTTTTTTTTTTTAATTAAAATAAGATACATCACAACTGATTGAATAGTACAAAGCCTTCAAAAAGTCTGTTATATACATATGTCTTTTATATATTAAAATACCTGAAACTCATTACATGTAAGAAGAACAGAGGAACGATCAGGTAAGCATGCATTTTTGAGAAAATGTCCTACCATGGCTTTGAATCCGTACTTGTGAGGGGACACACTACACTAACTATACGTTTAAAATGGCATGCATAAAAATTACAGAGATATTGAGAAATTACTTTTACACATTTCGCAATTCCTTGTAAAACAACAAATTTTATAGCTGCTATAGAAATGTCTGTTACTACGCTAAATTATTCGCAACGTATATATTTTTTTTATTCACTGATGGATCAATAAGATTTTGTGAACGTCTAGAGGTTATGTGGAATAACGTTTAAACGAAGTAACAAAGAGTTCAAAACACTTTAAATATTATATCAGGAGTAGTACAGCTATTTGTTTCAACCGTGATTTGTATAATTTTACAGGAAAACAATTCAATTTTTTTTTCTTAACTGTGATTTGTGTTTTTGTAAATTTATCAAAATATTGTTTGAATCAAATACCCTTAACTTCACGATATTTTTCTATCTACGCTGCACAGGATGCATAAAACGCTTTTTTAAATACACACATACTTACGCTTCACGCCTGCAGACCCATAGGGGTAGGCAGAGGTGTATTGTTCATTTAACTTACTAACGTAAAAACATATTGTTATCTTTGTAAACAAAACAACGGTATTTGGAACAACTTCAAAATATAATTAAAAAATGGCCTACCGTACAGGGATTAATTTAAGCATGGCTTTTATAAAACAATTTTTGATTTTTATTGAGAATTTAATGACAACGTCATTAAAAATTGTAATATGGACGTACAAATATTTTCAGCCATTTTCCAATGAATCTTTTAAATCTGTATTGTTATCTACGTGTTAATATTAGATACCATTCAAAAGTGCATATACAACTACACAATGACTACTAACAACAGTAACGTAAAAATGACTACATTAAAGTTTAAAATTGTTGTTGAATTATAGGAGCATTTTAACACCAAGTTTTTTTAACACTAAAATATAAATTTGGTAACTAACTACCATACTCATTTTCTGTATATTTGTATACAGAATAAGTATGGTAGTTACTTACAAAAATTATATTTTGGTGTTAAAAAACAATATTCAACATATTCTAATAATATAACATCACATCTAACAATACCATATCCACTTAGTTTCCCGTATGGCGGTTGAAATTGTATTATACATATACACAGTGTTTTAAGGTGCTTCATTTTGCTCCATGCAAAATAGTACATACAAAACTTAAAGGATATTTTAATATCCTTAGTTTCTCACATGGTTCCCTTATTTACCTCCAATATATCTCCTATCCTAAGTTACGTGCCTAGCTAATACATTTTGTATGAGCCAACTTTTCATTTTATTCTTTCAGCTGCGTTGCTTTTATTAATAATTAATTTAAATTGAAAATATAAGAGCAATGAATTGTAATAGACTGTTGCCTATTTTGCTTTAAGCTAAAGTGTGCCTAATGGCATTTGAATTTATAATTGACAGATTTTTCATTATCAACTTTGGGTTCACCTGCATAGTTTTGCTAAGAAAGCACATTTTGGTAAGGTTTAACTCATATCAGTGAAATAATGCAGTATGATTTTACGGTAATCTATCAAAATTACCAATTCTATATTTTATGAAACTTGAAAAAGAAAAAGAAACCTACTCATTAAAAGCCTATTAAATAAAACTGGGCTTTCTTAACAGATTCGTTCTTATTAATATATATTTCAAATGAATCAGGCTGTACTGGTAGATCTGCTTCATACATAAAATTATTACATTTTATGACCTTATTTTATGTACAATTTTATAAATGAACATATAAAAATAAAAAAAACCATTATGAGTTTTAGCTCATATTCTGAAAACTCAAAAAGTTGATCATGTATAGAAGTCAAATATGAGAATAATAAAGAAGAAAAAAATAGCTTTCGAAATGATTATAAAAAAAAATCAATGCATCCAAAAGAAATGAGTTATTCTAATGATCCTAATGATAACAAATTTCTTTCGGATTTTTTCTTTTTTTAGTTATATGAACCACAATCGTGTTGGCGTTGAGAATCAAATAACTATATTATTTATTCTATTGTTTTCCTAATTTTGAGACTTCAATAACATGAATTTACTATGAAATATACTCGTATATAGTGTGTAGAATAACAAGTATGTGATTGTCATTCGATATCCTCTATACTTTAAAAGAATAATTTAAAGTTTCGAGTTTAAAGTTTCGTGATTGAATAGCTTATGCCTGAGTAAAGCATTGTAAAATGTCACTACCTGGTTGCCATCGTATGTCCAGCTACCAAACTTCATGTCACAATGTTGGTCGTCGAAGGGGAACCAAGTGATGTCTATCTTGCATGTGCTCTTGAAAATGCCGGGGGGCACGTACAGGCAACTGCCGTTGTTTCTGACCACCACGTTGGTCTGGTACGTCCCGTCAAAACCTTCGTCAGCACTATGTACCAATACAAATTCTGTCTTAGCTATTATTTTGATATACAGATCAGATTTAACTATTAAATCATGTCTGTATATTTTATTTAATCATTGAAAAAATAATAACTAGATCCTAAATAACTGGGTTTTAAATGTTATAGTTTCCCAATGAAGAAAGCAAACACGAAATTATGTAGTTTTAATTTGCTCCAAGAGTTAACAATCTATTTTTCGCCAGTCGAGTATTGTACAATAAAAAAATAAAGCGAAAAATGGAAATAAATTAGATCTAACCTTTTTCAAAGCCACATAATAGCAAATTAATTTTAGGTACTAAAAGTATTAATTGATCACATTCGTAATTAAATCATATAAGCTTTTATTGCAATACATTATATTAGAAAAGCTTTAGCAAAGTAGATAGAAAGTGGAAGTTTAGATTGAAGATAAATATTATAACAGTAATTAACAATTTTGAGAACAAGTTTTAATTTACAGATAATAAAACTTTTGTGAAATAAAATAAGAGTTAAAGTAGAATAAGCTTTAATAGAAGGCGTTTATTTTTATTATTTAGTATTTTTTATTATATTATAGAGTGCTTCAGATTCATCTGGGACGTTATTAGTGATGTGCTGTCACTGATAAAATAAATAAAATATATATTTATCAGTAACAGCACAAACATCATCCTCTCGCTTCACCAGACTTAAATTCTTCATTTCATAGTTTGCCAATCTATCAAAGGAAGAAAATGTGATATTTTAGGGTTGGCCTGGCAAGCGAGACGATGACAGTGGTGTCCAAATCAGCGACTAGCGTGCCATGTACGTTTATGATATTAATTACTTGTGGCAACACGAAGTAGGAGAAAAAATGCCACGCGAACGATTGTTACTTAATAACTCGAACAAGCACCAATCGTCACATTCGGGAGTATCTCCTACTGTGTTGTCACTACTCTGAAAATTATAGTATTAAATAAATTATTTTTATCAGATAAATAAAAAAAATAAAGTGCATTGATTAAACAAAATATTCAGGTATAAAGGTTTTATACGCTTTGCGTTTAGGTAAAATGCTTATTGTTTTCTTGAAATATAAAAAAGAAGCCATACATATTTATATATATATATATATATATATATATATATATATATATATACATATAGGTATGTATAAACACATGTAAAAATGTGTGTTAGAATGTGGTTTACCTAAAAAATGTGTATGATTTTAAATCACGTGTCCTTTGAATATTAAATCTTGTAACACCAATATAAACTATATCCATAACAATATAAAATATTCAATTAAATACTTGTACACATAACTTACTTGAAACAAATCTCTATCATTATATATTTCCTACTTGTCGCCAACATTACTTAATTTCTGATTATATTCCACTAAAACGGAGAACATTCATTTAAACCACAATTAACACAAGTAGAATAATTTAAACATTTAACTGTTATGAGAAAATTTGAGAATGTTCTGAGCTTCTCATTTAAATACTCATTTGTGTTTCTTAATCGTTATAGTATTTTTTTAAATTAATTTATGTTACTTATATACTGCGGTTGCCAACCCTATTAGAAAAGTGTACTTAGTTAAACGTTATGTGTACCTAGTTTAAATAGGTGCTTTTCTATGGTCATAAGAAAATTAACAGACTCAGAAAGTTAAGTTTTACGTATGTAATTTTTACATAACACCTATTGTTATAAATACATTACATACGTTACAATGATACGTTTAGCCAAAACAAAAAAAAACTATCGTCACTATCGTCAAATTATATTATATATCTTTAATTTGACGATAGTGACGATAGTTAAAATAGTGAGATTTTTTGTCAGTAATCATATTTAATAGAAATTTTCATGTAACAGAAACTGATTTAACTTGAGTCTTCTACCACATTTTTAAACGACTGCGCAAGAAGGAAGAATTAATACATTAAGGAAGTTGCATCTCCGCTATTCATACAGATGTGTAACCATATTATGGCTTCTATAGAACCTTCGGACAAAAAACAACGGTGTTATAACTTAGCCATGTTCATAACTCTACAAAAGAATATCAGACAAGAAGAAGTGACGTCAAAATGACTCCACAAAAACAAGATAAATCCCAAGATAGTGAAGCCAAAATCACAGTAGACATTTACTACAGCAAAAGTGCTGTCATGTGCTCTGTATGTAGTATTCATGGCCGTCGTGTAACCACTCCGTTAGCTGGCGGCCCGCCAACACATCCGTATTAACGTGGCCGGACTTTACACTGTTCTGTAATAGTTTTAGGAACCCGTTGACATTTAAAATTTAGTGATTTAAGGGTAGTTGAATTTTAACGTTGGTTGTAGATTTGTGAAGCAATATAGCGATACTATACATTGTATGTCGCAACCGTTGCAGCTAGCTTTATAAAGGACCCTTTTACAAATCAGATCTACTAGTTTTAAATATTCCGTCCAGATCGGCAAGTTTTCATTAATATTGAGGAGTGTTATTGTCCAAAATCAACAAGGTCTCAATGTGCTAATTTCCATTTTTTTTTTATTTTTCTCTACTTTTATTTAATTACTGGACTGATCAATAAGTACACGTGAACATTAAATCATAATAGGCTTTTTACTCAAAACGGTAGTTTACATTTTTGTATGAAATACCTAGTCGTGACGTAACGTTTATGTATTGTCATATAAATAACTTTTTATGTCAATTTAATGAATAAAACTTAAATTAAAAAACAGAAGGTCAATTGTAAACTATTGTTAGTAATCCTATTCCCCGACTTAAACATATTGAAATAATTTAATATAAGCATAGACATCTACCCAACCGTTGAAACTAAAATAGATTATACTTTTTTTCTTTAATCTTCCAGAAGTTGCAAGGCTGTATATACTGGATGTTTGGGCTCGGTAAAAGACGACAAACAAGGTGGCATCGTCATAGAACCCGGTAAGTGATTTAAATGGTTTCATAATCGAATGTTGTGGAACTTTACTGGCTAGCTGCCAATCCCTGTCCCAGTGCTCGTCGAATGTACTGCCAATATTGTAAATGGTTGTTTCGTTGTTTTGCGTTATATATAAGGCTCTGGATTCAATTTGAATTGGAGTTAGTTACCTTAGTTTAGAAAAGAATTGTATATGTATTTCTTTATTCTGTTGTACTTATTAGAATATGAAAAAATTAACCTTCGAGTTTTAATTCAGTTTTCAGGCGAAAATGATTTGCATCGCATTACTACAGCTTCATCTACGATCAGTTAGCCGCCCACTGCATGTTTATTTTTACCGTGTATTGCCAATTACTGCTGCCCATATTATTAAAATTTCAACTTCAGCGCAAGCAACTTCAAGAAATATCGAGACATTATGAAAAACTAAAAAACTATGTCTGCAGATTGATTTAGAGCTTCAACAAATTATTATACCGAGAAGAAATTGACATAACATCTTCATAGCACATGTCAAATATAAACATATGTGTTGAACAATGAAAATATAACAGTAATTTTCTTAGGAAGTGAAAGATTGAACGAGTCTTCAAACAAAAAAAATATCATAAAATTTTTGAAAAAAGAATAAAACTAATACAGAATAAATATAACTTCATAATACCTAAGCACATTTGGCTAAGAAATATAAAACAATCTTTAGGCGTATATTTGCCGTAAGATTTTCTAAGCTAAAAGAGGCTGCCATTTGTTTTATTCTAGGAGCAGTATGTAAATTGGATATAAAATCTGCTTTATGCTAAACAATTACTGCTAAGACAAAACGTTTTGTGCGAAGTGAATTATAATAAGACACAGATTTATTATTATTTTAGTAAATATGTTTATAATTTTGCTGAACATATGTATATTGTCAAGTTCTTGCGATAAACCTTATTAAATAGTTATATTATCTTTTAAAGATTGCTAAGTATGTATTTTTTATCATCACTATCGTAACTGCAAGAGATGAAAGTTATCAGGCGTTAACTTTTTTAGTAACATTGCTTGCACAACTTGTAACAGCGTTTTGGCTTCAGTAAATTTAAGTATTTTTATGATTTCAAAATTTACTTGCCTCGAAACTACTAAATTACAATATCGTTCCAGTCTTGATACTTTACTATCAGCATAATAAACAGAAAATGCAGGCTACATAATATATAAAGGAAGACTTTACATAGTGATTGAAAATTTTATATTATCAGTCGCTGAACGTCGCATGGAGTACCCTAAGCATTATACAGTATTCAAAATTAAAATATCAAAACTTTTTTTGTAATACCGAGATGGGAGAACAAGCCAGCCCTGCCTACAAATGTGGTAATATTTGGAGTAAAAAGCAGTATGTAAATAAACGCCCTTGTAAATATATTTTCTAACATCTGCACTGGCCACCGTCTAATTAGTAATGACGTCATAAAAAGAATAACGTTTTACTTAAAAGAGAATGTATTAAAGAGAAAGATTATAACACTATAATTATTTTTCCACAAATTATTTATGTAGCTACGTATTGCTTTGACAGAGTAAAAGGAATGTACCCAGACTATTTGCTACCGAGTTTACTGTTAAGACTAATCATAATGTATCTTGATAAATAGTCTTTTATCTGCTATTTTAAATATATGTTATTAACGCTTTTTTCGTAAATTGTACAATTCTTTTGGCAATATTCTTTTACTGCGCTATTAACTCATTGCTACACGTATCACTCGATAAAGTTTTTAAAATCATAGATGAAATAAACATATTTTTACTGGCAAACATCGAAGAAGAACTGTTTATAGACTTAGTCCTATATTTAAGTATGATTTTCGTTATTTAGTTGTATAACCATGAAGCTATTTGACATTCTGCTATAACGCGGAAAATGCGTCGGTACACTACCCACGACTGTCCAAACTCTGCATTTTGCTTCCCGACCTTTATTTAAATTCAAATTCTCTAATCTAACTTAAAAATCTCTAGATAGCAAGTTTTGTAAGATTAATGAGGGTGCACCGAGATATAATGATACGTTGCCGTAATTGTAAAGTTAATGTATTTTGGTCATTATAACAGACTGAAAACGTTTTCGTTTACAGTTTATGTGCTGTGAAATTAAAATGATATGTACCACAAATGTATTTGTAACGTTAAGTTATGACACTTCTGAATTTGTCACCTTTGTCAGATTGAATTGTTCAGTTAAAAATTGAGTTAAATTCAATAGAAAACTTTAGGACTAATTGGAAAAAGAAAACTCAATTATAAATCACTCGTGCTTCCAGTTTTTAGTATCCATATTTACAACATTTGATAAAAAAAATAAACAGTAATTGAACAAGAAAACAGTTGAACCGTCAACGCACAATTTTTCAATAATGTTCACGTGCGTCGGCGTCGTTAAACTACACCGGTGAACAAGCTATAACTGTTTATCCATGGCTGTTCGTAAAAGTATCAGGCTGAGACATACGTCTTTAAACATCTGGCTTCTGGCCAGGTAAGAGGCGATAAACATAGTACATTCTTCACATTAAATCATGAGAGACTAGCTTTTATATCATTCGCTTAACGGTGCAATGAAAGAAACTCTTTGGCGTCCCGCCAGATGGCGATACCTTCACTTTACAAGAACATCGATTTACCTAGAAAATTTAACTTTAATGACGTTTGAACGAGGCGACTGCATCTGAATTTAAAAATAAATTGCGTGATTATATTACTGTGTTGCGACTCAGCAAACTGCAAAATGCAGACTCCATTCCGTATAATGGTCAAGAATTATTTAAAACAGTTATTATGGCTTTCAAGTTAACCTATTCTGAATGTTTCACTAAATTAGAAATCACAGCTTAAAATGTTTCCCTTCTGTGCTATTATAATTAAAATGTTCTGGTTTTGAAATGTAAAATGGTTTCATAAAATATTTCTTCCTCTTGAACGTTCGTGTCGAGATGAACGTTCACGACATTGGTAATTATTTTATGTCGGTATAATTTACAGAGTTAGATGTTACCTTTGGACCCTGGTAATTACTTACAGCCAATTGAAAATAATTTTATGAAGACCTCATTTAAATAGGGATAGACTATTAAGAAAAAAATATATAATAAAATCACCAGTTAATATAGTCAAGTGAATTCTTCTTTTGAGTTGAGTTGTTTCAAACAAAAATCTTTCATCTGTAATTTAATTTTAAATTTGAAAGTGAATAAAGTAAAAATGTAACGGTAAACTAAATTATATTAAAAATATACTTTCACACGGTAATATAATGATCCCATTAGCTAGTCGTTGCGATAATTAAAGGTCAGCCGCAAACTCTTCTTCTTTCGTCATGTTTAAAGAATGTTAAACGAAAATAGCTATTTAAAACTGAATTTCTTTGTGAAAATATAGTAACATTATTTGTGATACTGTTGATTCTATTAATATTATAGATGAAACAAATATTGATGATGTTTGTAGACGCACTGATAATAAATAATATTTTTCTTCCTTCTAATGCGCATCCCCGAAAACCTTTATTCTGTAAAAAAATGTAAAACAACAATAATACACTTTACACACATTAGATTATGTAGGAACAAACTTTACTCAATGTTTAAGAAAAAAAGTTATTGACACTATTGTAATAATAAAAAAAAATAAACGTCATACCCATCTTCATCGTCCTCACCTATTGTACATAAGCACATCTGGCTTCCAAAGTTTGTTGGGAGTAATCCTGAGGTCCTTGACCCCTCCATACTCGCTGTCGTTCCACCTGAGGTTGTAGTCGTTCCACTCCTGCCACATCAACCAACACAATCAGAGACATCATCATCAACATTACAGCGAGCAAAATGGAGTATTTTTGTTCAAAGGATAAAATCTTTTAATTAGGTACACATAATGTACACATAATGCAAAAGTGCTAGAGGCCTTGAATGTTAAAGCACGACTTTAAGAGTCAACAGAGCATGAAGTGCAGTGCTGTAAACGGTGAATATAATAACGGTGAATTAATGAAACGTGGTTTGTACAATTTTATTTTGAAATCAAATTTGAAAGAGCAAATAATGAAACTACATAAACATTTTTGTAGCCACTGTTAAAAGAAAAAAGTATTTACCTAAACAAATGTATTCTAAATTTAAACCTTCATAACTAGAACAATATCAACGGTCAGAGTCAACTTATTCAAATTTTTATGTGACGTCAAAGAATGGCATTTTAAAATGTCAAATACGAACGTGAATATACCAAAAATATTCCACTCATTTGCTCGCGAGTACTCAGGGCGGAATGACGTTTTTGGCCAATCTCAACGACAATGTTAAGACCTTTGATATAATTTTGTATGATGTTACCGGACACCCTTTTCAAGTGGACAAAGGGTTTATTTACAGAGGATAAGCTGATTTTTCGATCGTATTAAACATCTGGTGCTTTTGAACAGTTACTTTACGGATTTTGTTTATATTTTAGTTTTTGTGTGACGGGTTTTAGACTTCCGAATAATTAAAAAGGTTGAATACAAAACTTCATGACTAATACTGGATATTATATAAGCTTTCACAACATACAGATAAGAAAAAAAACATTTATCTTATATTGAGGCTCCTATTTTATTAAAGCAATATTAAATATTAGGCTTGAGTAAATCATGTGTAATAGAATATGAATATACACAACCTTAATTTGACTCTAAAAATGTTTACAAATAAAAACAAAGTTTAGAGTATTTTCTCCTATACGGGTTAAGTTTTTTTTTTTCATTTATTAATTAAAAGTTAAGGTGTGCTGTATAAGTTTTTAATAGTAGAGCTCATCATTATTAATTTTAATACTGACAATCATTATTATATCCGTATATGCTGCATATACATGTTCTTCTGTTACACATTACGGATATTTAAAAAAAAAATGTTTATTACTTACAATTTAAATTATTTTTCACAACAATAAATCCTTTTCAAACAACTGACACATCTAAAAAAATAGAATCTTACATATACGTAAGCTATTATTTTTTTATTATATTATTCTTTGGTCTGAATACAAATCGATTTTATACGTAAGGACTAGTTGAAATCGGCCACAAACGTAATAAAAGGGAGAAGTGGTTTTTCTATTTTATAACATTGAAAACAACAGTACTGGAAATCACGACGTACGTGATAAAAAAGTTACGCAAAATGTATCCAATTTAGCCGAAAACGTTCCCGAATTCTGAATTCAAAACCTTAGCATTCATAAACCGAATAAAAACAAAAGAGATTGCTAAACAGGATTTCCAATATCGCTGTTCGATGTGAACACTCCCACACCGGCTTTTTATGTCATCTCAGAGCCCATGATAACTACTACCACGTTACTTTTAGATACAAAACAAAGCTTGGCCCTTCAAACTACACCCTCCATCCTTATATCACAAAAGTTAGACCCACAACTCGCAAGCGATATCTGCCTTCAAACTAATATTCACGTATGTTATTAAATGGCCAACTGCCCAATACACCGCTATTTACAAAGTCTTATTACACCAAAATTTCTTTAAAGTTTGGCCAGAAAATTTAGTTAGAAAACCTTAAATTCCAACAGATATATTATTATTTTTTATGCAACAGTTTCTCTTCAAATGAAAACGTGAATTGCTTGGATGAGTTAAAAGGCTTATCCAATGCAGCCTGCAGTGGTTAGATAGCCGGTGTCAGAGCGAGATAGTAATACAACGAGTGCTCTCTCTTGAAGGGTCAATCAAATAATTTAACAGTTTATTGTTTTGGAACACGTCGTTTGGGGCGCGATTACTCGTAAACTTGAGAGCAGCTTAAGTGCTTAAATGACATACGTCCACTGTTTCACTAAAGTGGGTTGGTTTATATATGTGTAGGTAATTGATTTTGGGCAATCTCGAAACTTTTACTTCGTAGCAATTTATATTATTAAAAAAATACCGATGGAGTCTAAATTAATGGCAAACTATATATTTTGTATGTAATTATCTAAAATTAAGGATTATTTCAAATATGTACCAGGCCACTCAGAAAGTATTGCGAAAAGAAGTTTTTTGTATAAGAGACTGGCCAGTTATAAACTATTATAAAAATAATGATTATTTATAAGTAAAACTAGGTACATTCCAATTTCAAAATTTCCCTCAACATTTTTTGCAAGCTAATTAAATTATCGTGTCTCATTGAAAAATGGATTTGCGACGGGAACATTTTCGAGCTATGATTTTTATGATTTCAAGTGTTGCCTGAAACCCGACGAATCATAAGATAGACTTCAATTTACATTCATGGATGAAGGCCCTTCCAAGGCAACTGTGTATCGTTGGTATAACGAAAGAAGTGGTCGTTTGACGGCTGTTACTGAGGAAAACGTGCTGGCAGTGAGAAATTTATTCCAAGGCGATAGGCGAATTACGTATCAAGAGATTCAACACATACTGCAGATTGGATCGGGAAACCTTCACGAGATTCTACACGTGCATCTTCGCGTGAGGAAGATAGTTTCACGATGGGTGCCGCACAACCTCACCGATGCTCAGAAGCAGGCTTGGGTGGAATGGTGCCGTGATATGATAAACAAATTTGAAGCAGGCTCGTCTCGGCGTGTATACGACATCATTACAGGTGATGAGTCCTTGATTTATCAATACGATCCAGAAACTAAGCTCCAGTCTACGCTTTGGGTGTTTCAAAACGAATCAATGCCTACCAAAGTGAAGCGATCTAGAAGCGGGGGGAAGGTTTTGATCGCGAGCTTTTTCAATTTAGCTAGCTACTTGGTGTCAATCCCTTTACGGAACCAAAGAAGCATCAACGCTGAATGATATACTACCAAATGCTCGGCATAAGTTTTCTCTATTGTGAGCAACAAGCGACCAAAAACAGGGCTCCGCTGGCTACTGCTCCACCACGACAACGTGCCCGCGCACACCGCACTCAAAACGAGGGACTTCTTGGACAGCACGCTGGTCAAACTTCTGGGTAACCCTCCTTACAGCCCTGACCTACCACCGTGTGACTTCTTTCTCAGCTCAAAGGGATACAATTTTCATCGCCGGAAGATGCGCTGTCAGCGTTCGAGCAGGCTGTAAACGAGGTGTCTGCGGCGGACTGGAAAAAGTGTTTCGAAAACTGGTTCAGACATGAAACTTTGTATAGTGGCTAGTGGAGAGTATTTTGAAAGGATTTAATAAAAAAATATTTACCCATAGAACACGTTTTTTTATTTTCTCAAAACTTTCTGAGTCTCCCACGAATAGCATGAAATCTAGACTGTAAAATATTTTGTATTAATTAAGTTCTTATTTTTGTGTTTTGAAGACAAGTCCCGCACTAAGAATATTAATTACTTTAGAAACATCAAAAAACCCGTCACAAAATTGATGATTAGCCCGTGTGGGAATAATTCGCGTGATTGAAATTGATATTTTTTTTATATTAGCATAGTGACTCCACTTTGCCTGATGGAAAGCAATAAGTGGAGTCAAAGGTGTTGGTCACCACCCTCATTGTATGTCTAGTCAATGCAGCATGATGACCACACACACTATGGCGGCCTTGTAAGATGCTTTTTAACGCCCCGCTTAAAAGACCCGGGATCACAGTGGGAAGGAAACACGTGCGCAGGTAGGGAATTTCAGGCTTTCATCGATCGGCACAGGAAAGAAGAGCCAAACCGTTTAGTTCGGGTATGTATATTTTCAACGCTCAAACGGTGACTCAGGCCAGCACGTGTAGTCCTGTAGAGGAAGGGAGAAGGTGGGACCAACTGGAAGAGCTCGTCAGAACACTCCCCGTAATGTAAGCGATATAGGACTGCCATAGCGGCGACATCTCTTCGCAACTGCAGAAGCTCAAAAGACTGGGTGCCCTCAGGACAGTCGATAATGCGGACAGCACGCCGCTGCAACCGATCGAGAGCGTCAAGCAAAAATCGAATACATATTAACCAATAAATTAGCCCACTGTAGTCCAATGCTTGACATAGGCCGCCCACAATGTGCGCCATAGCACCCGCTCCTCCATATTGTATCATATCGTATCTATGTATAACATATAAAACAAAGTCGTGTTAGGTAAACTATTAAGAACTCAAGTTTGAATAGACCGGTCTTTATGATCTTTGATTTGTTGAATTTGTTTCCGAACCGAACAGCAGCATAAATATTAAAACTACCAATTTTTGTTTGTTGTTTTTGAGGATAATAGATTTTTAATTTATAGACTGTCTGAAAAGCATGTTTCAATTTAGATCTATAAATAGACTGATCTTAACTGCTGTATTACTGTTGTAAATGTCAAGCCAATCGTGTTTCGTAATGCTTAACAGATAACAAATATACCAACGACAGTAAAATTATGATGGAAGAAATTTTTCTTAACCACTAAATCGAAATATTGAGTAAAACTTTAATCTAATTCCGTCAAGGCTTTTAAAGTTATCACTTCGAGAATTTTTTAAATAATGTCTAATACTTATGAAACAATTTTAATAAATTATCTTTCTCACTAACTTCCAAGAGAGAGCACTAACTTTTAAATTAGTAAAAGAAAACAAGGTTACTGAGTAAATGGTCTTTAAATTTCAGAACTTGGAAATAAAAACTTTGTTTTCAAGCTTATATAGTTCAATTTGTAGTGTAGGTGGAGTAATGTACAATCAACTCAAATACAAATGTAGTAAAATATTATTTATGAAAATACTCGTAATACAAAGAACAATAGGAGATCGCACCGAAGTTTGCTGTTTTTAATTATAAGAGCACTTGCTTATGCAAGTGTAATATGAAAACCACTGAAGTTAATTGTACATTTTGAAATAAAAATCATATCTTAGATCCAAAATTGTACACAAAACATCACAAACACAATACACAAGATAACAGTATGCACATATTACAGTATAGTTTTAAAAGATAAGAAAATACTTGTATACAAAAGACATCTAAAAAGCCAGAAACGACATGCATCAAACACAGTCATGCATAAAAAGGGGTGCTTCTAAGGAACATACATAATTATATAATATAATTATTTAATATATATACAAAGTATATACTATTGTACCTACTTTAAGCTCGACTTGTCTAGTATAATTTATTTACAAAGACTAACACCACTGTTCAAAACACTTTTTTATCAAAAACAAGACCAAGTATCAGGGGACTCTACTTTTTCTGTAACTAAGCTGCCGTATTGGTAAATGCTAAAATTATTATTTTTAATTGCTCAACAACATACCTTTATTGTTGGAAGAATAATACAATATATACATAGATTCAAAATTGATATACAAACATTTTATATTATACGCCGTAGCTAATAACCTCAGATAACACAAATAAACGTTATCCTTTGTTGCAACCAACATTAAAAGTACGCGCTTTAAGCATCATTTTTATTTTATTTTATATAAAATAAATTAAAAACAAAATATTTTTCCATTTAACGGGAACTCAAGCAAAAAAAAACTCTCTGTATAAAACAAAAAGAAAAAAAAAATTCTATATTATATTTTAAAATATGTACATTTAAAGTCAATTATGTACACGTATTTAAAATAAAACGCATATTTTTTTAAAAGGCATACAGGTACCAATACAAAAATATTTTGAAGAAGTACAGATTTTAAAAATATAAACTTTTTAATGAACATTTTTAACGAATCGAGAATGTCGTCCCATTGAGGTTTAACTTCACAGGCAAACTATCGAGCATGGTAACCACAATTTAATTTTGAACGAGGATATCTCCCATAATAAACATTCCATGGCCATGCATAGTATGAAAAAATACTACAATCTCTTGTAGCAAAAACAAAAAAATAACAGCGGGTACCCAGAATGTGCAGAACCAATTTACAGTGTACATAAACACACTTCATCTCAGCAACAATATTTGTGCATATCAATATACAGTAAAATCTTTGACAATATGTCACTTTTAATTGACCTACCGAGACCCACTTTAATACATCATTTAATATGGTATATTTTTCAGTCTGAAAACATTTAGTTTTAATTTAATAAGTTATCACATCACGCTTAACGTCAACCATTAGTACATATTGTTATATGCATTGTGGCTTACACGGCAGTGTTCCATTTGATACACACAAATTTCCAAACATTTTCTTACACGATACTTACCGTTTAAAGGTGTGTATATTTTTATAGCATCAACTAATACCGACTACTTAAAGGTTGGAAGTACAGTTTATATGAAGGGATGCATGATGGGGTCTACTGGCTAGTCTAAAGCACGAGCCGGGGTCAGCGATGACGAGGGATCTCAGGACATTTCAAGCAACTCCCATATAAATATCATAAACAGGTAACATACAAAAAGACTGCCGCATATTCCACAATGCTATGCAATTTTCATAACAGTCACAGATTAGAAGAAATAAACAAAACAGATAGACAGAACGAAGGGTTAATATACAAAAAGAAAAAATAAACAAGAGTAGAAACGAAAATAACGATCAGAAATTTTAGTGTTAATTTTAGGTTTGTCTTTTAGTCACACTTACCAACGACAGCCATATATTGGTTATAAGTAGTTGATTCTTCTCGTCCTATTGGGTTAGACGATGTCAACAAAAACAGAAAGGGCGCAGTCAGTATGATGATCTATGCAAACTGTTCCACACCGCCGGAGACACAATACTTAGGGGCTGGGGCGGCGGGCGAAAATGTTTCTTATCATGCGATGTTTAAAAGCTATTTTCGCACACCGCCGGACACACAATCTAAATAAATATTATATGCGTAGTTTTACAACAATGTAACACTGACTCCATGCGACAGATCTGCCGCGAAGGCGGCGCCCTCATACCGCGCCCGCCTCCTGTAACCTTTACCTTCGATGTGCATTAAAAAGTAATAGGTGCTATAAAATTGTGCTCATTTTAGTGTAAAAGTAACGATTTTTTTTAGTTCGCGTTACCCTTTAATGATGGGATTGCGGGGGGCGGGAGGGCGAAGGCGCCATACCCGGCTCCTACCACTTACCAAGTTGAGCCAGACGTTTGTGGTCAGGATTTGATTTTTCTCATCCTTATTTTGGAAAAGGTAAGCACGCCGACGCAAGAAAGGAACGAAAAAATAAGGTGAACAACAATACCGTGTATCGGCTTTTACCTTTCAGGTTCAATAACCAACTTCCAACAAAACTTAGTTAAAGTTATATAGATGATGTTTTTATTTATTCCAAAACTAATCGTACATTAAATTGTCTTAAACTCTTAAAAGTGAACATTGAAGCTTTATTCGAAGTTAGTTAAATATCAATGTAAAGCAGAGAAATGAACCACAAAGTTATTTTAATCTCCTGCCCTCGATTATTGGAGTGACGAATAATCCAGTTTTACTGAGGCCAGTCGTTAAGACGAAGCAATTAAATATATTCCAGCGAATAACAGCAGCGGTTGGGTGGTGAATAATGCGTTTTATGATTCTACTCGGTGGTTGTTTTATACCGCAATTTGTAAAATATGACAGATTTCATTATGCCCAAGTTTCAGGCCAACAGATTTGAATTTTAGATTAAACTTTATCCTTTAGTTAGATAAATCTAATAATAATGCTACTATGAGATGTCATTTTATCTGTAAAACGTCTTTCAGTCTTTGAGTTACTGATCGTCTCTCAAAGATAAAAATTAAATCTAAATATTATATGATTACATTTTTACTAGCCACATCATCATCATGATATACATTTTAGTAGATGAGATTTCAAGCCCTAAAATTAAAATTATAATAAGCCAAGGTATTTTACAAAACGGACATAATTCCCAAGTGGAATGTAATATGACATGTTTATGCCTACAATTTCAGAAAGATATAAAAATGGTCCAGTTGCCAATAAAGTTATAAGATAGCTGATAAAAGTTTATGATACAGAAAGATTTATATACCGGGGAGACAGTGCCGTTGATTGATTAGGTGAGCAATCTCAGTTTTATGGCAAATACTGGAATAATTCTTGAGCCTCTACTAAATAAGTATCTACAAAACGGTGTTCTCAGTCTTCAATGTATTAATAACGTCCTCGTATTTATAACGATACATCTTTCACAAAAATGTAGGTACCCAGTGCCATCTAATAACTATTCGGGTTCTAAAAACATATTCTAACACACTTCATAAGCAACGATTAATTTGTTTATCTTTTTTATATATGTAATACACATATATAAGGAAATAAGTGTTTGTTGCAGAAGGTCTATGTATTATAATGTCTCAGAATGCCTAATGACACAATTATTTGATTGAACTGTATGTTATCCTGTAACTATATTTTTTTGGCTATAATCGTGATATTTACTATCACGTACTCTATTATTATTATTATTATTATTATAACTGTTTGGAAATTAATTAAGTATGTAATTATATTCTTATTCTATTAATAATAATATTGTAAAAGTATAATTTTGATAAATATTTGCATGCCACGACGAGTGGCAAACATTTTTCAAGCACTTCTTCTCACTTAAGCACATATTTTTGCGAATAAATCTATTTTATTCTGCTCTGTTCTATATAAAAATATGTATATATCGGTTCTCGACATCGGCCAGCTCGAGTTACATAATTACATACTCCCTAATCAAGCATAATCCCTTTTCTACTCTTTCCCTTTCAGTATACACCCAATTTTCCTATTTAACTCCCAAAGTGTCCGGATGACGCCAATAGGTTTACAAACGAACAGACGGTCATCTAAAAGTAAGTGATACCCATTAAGTAACGTCCATTATTAGTTAAGTGTGTAATAGAATAGTCAATTTGGGCATATACATATGTTTAATATAGCTTCATACAAAAAATTAAAAATAACTAATTGTAAAATTTGTCCTTTATGAAATTGAATCTATTTTCTCCGCAGCTTGAGTATGTATCTAAACGTGAAGGATTCTGTCTGAAATGTTGAGACTGGTGGCTATAAATATGAGCATAAGTACATGTAGAATTTACCGCTTACTGTCTGCTGTGTGAACATGTGATGTAATGGATGTTACTTGAACATGTGGCTGTAGCTTTAGCGTTTAGATCTATGTTTGTGTATAGAATAGAAGAAGAAAATATGTGTAAAATGGAAAAAAATAGAGGTTTATTTAAATAAATATTAAAACTCCTCGAATAATTGCAACAACTATGAGTGTAATTCGCTTTTATGATTTTCATGGAGTTCTAAGCTCAAAATATTTTTACTTCAAATTACACCAGCTATTGTTATCAATCTAGCAACTAGCAAGTCGGTAGCAAATATAGTTCTAAATAAAATGGTTTCAAAAATAAACCGAGGGAAAAAAAGAGGCACGCATGATACCAAAAGACGCTTCAATATAAATACATATATGTACGTCCAGGATTTTAATTTTTAATTTTTGTTGTATTTTTTTATTTCTTGTTACTTTTTTTTAAATGGCTTAAAGTTTATATTGTTAAAGAGAAGTATGTCATATTTCTATACTTTTACAGTTGTGTGATATATTACATATTTCAAAATAATTATAGTAGTTAAGTTATAATAAATATGTAATAAATACACCTTTTCCACCAATTTCACCAATTTCAAATAACATTTCTTGACAATAGTTTCTAGAATGTCTATCTTATGTGAAGAGGAAACATGTATCGAAGGTTCATTTTACCTTGGCATCGGAACATTCAGGCCGTGATATGTGCGTAAGCATGGCTCTTCCACGGTTGATTGTGTTACTATTACTATGAAAACAATAATGTTTTTCACCTCGACGCCAAACACATTCACGAAGTTCTGAGACTTTATAATTTGGGTGAGACACACCTACCACCACACCACACTAAGTGTTAAAATCTTATCGAAACGAGGCCGGAGAGTGACGTCACGCCGAATGTGTCATATTGTATGTCTCGTCGTGATATCTTATTTTTCGCCTAAGGACACTACATTTCGTAGATATTTTGATACATGTGGCAGGCTTGAGCTTCTATAATGTATTGTACACAACTGTATCCTTGAAGAGGTCGACAGAGATATAGACATCTACTTTTTAACGATTAGGGGGCAAGCTTATTGCCATCAACCCTAAACATATTAAAAAAAAAAGTGAAACCAAAGAAAGGCAATTGAAAGAATAATATTTCTTATACGGAGTGAATTGAGGAGTGTGAATTAAACATATTTTTGAAAAAGCAAAAAAATATTATCAAGACGTTTTAAGCGGTACAACGTAATTATCGAACATTCGAATTTGAACCTTGTTGGAAATAAAATTTATTAAAAATATTATTCCTACAGTATTCTACCTGAATAATGTCTTTCTCAAATAAAGCAACGAATTTTAGAACGTAAATTATCTTTCCAGGTCAAACGTTCCAACTTACGACAGGGTATTTAGCCGAATGTTTGTTCATAAACGAAATGCTCGTTTCTGAACATACGAAACGTTTAGTTGTTAAATGTCCTTACGTCAGGTATAATCTAAATTGACTTGTTATACTCTGATGGAGTGGACAAGTTATGCAACAAAGTTATATAATTATAGTCATTCGTTTGTTGGATATTATATTAGTGATTGGAAGCAAATCAGATTCGGACATAATTTGTCAATTTTTTTATGGGATAAGGGTGGACAAACAAGTAACGGATCACCTGCCATGGACACTTACAACTTAAGAGTGATGAAGGGGAGGTGAGGGGAGGGGAAAGAGGTGATGGAGGATATCTTATTACTATAAAAAATGTATTATTTTATTTTTAACCTAATAAACACGCATAGACACTGAATGTTGACTAACTCAATTGGCGAAGTGCCCGAACAGTATACAAAAAGACTGAATAGTATTTTGTGTTTTACTCTTAACCACAGGCCATTACCAAACCTCAGGTACAATACACAGAATAAATTGCTCACCAGAAATTAAAACAAAACCCGCCATATTATTCCCTCCCTGATATTGAATTGTAATTAAGTTTCAATAAAAGCCCACAGTTCGGATTCGTTGAATATGATCCTCGCGTATTGTCTTGATCGGATTACATCAGGTCGAGTTTAAACAAGAAATCATTAATATGATAACCACAGAGTAATCCAAAACGTAATTGAAAATTTTAAATTGGAAGATTTTTAAATTTCGATCATTCTCCATTTTGAATTCTTCCATAAACGTTTGAGTTATTTTTGCGTTATTTGTTGTTCCAGTTGAAAAAGTGTTTACGTATATTTTAACAGTAATATCTTCTACACAAAACTAAATTATATTTTTTTTTATACTTTATTTACAGTATAATTAACTTAAGTTATAATTACAAAAAATAAGTTCGGGTAAAAATGCAAACACATTTAAAGCAAACAAGTACTAATTGAAATCGATAACAAAAACAGATTTAATAAAATAGGGGTCATATTCTCAGGGTTGTTGAAAGTCATCGGAAATGTCTACTACAAAGATAACAACCTCATCACATGACTATATTTTCTGAATCGAACTTATGTAAAAAGATCGCACTGGGACTACATCAGTAGATAAACATACTCTCTAGTTTTTATTTTACCTACATACTAAAATATCCATAAAATAAGATAGGATAGAGGCATATATCAATAACTTGGATGGAAACAAACATATACTTAACCACCCTGTAATATCGACCATATTACAAGTTTGGGTAAAGTACATATCTCGCCATTAGGGGGGCCTAATCTAGCGCTGTTTATACCTATATCCATGGGCGTTTGTCCCTGGGCGGGTGTTGACACTTGTCTGCTTGTATACTAGTCATATTATAAACATGAAACTGTTTGTTTGCCTGTCTGATACCTTAACCCGGCTTTATCGATTATTATAAAAATTTATATGAAGAAGCCTCAACTTGGCTGGGCATCGGCTATTTTTTATCGATAGACCACGTGCGAGTAGCTATGGACCGAAGCTAGTATCTGTATATATATAAATATATATATATATATATGTATATATATAGGTAAGACAAAATCAATTAAGATCAATTTTCTAATATGTTTGTCAACCGACTTTTTAACTTTTTTATTAGTCGGTGGTGATATCGATACCACAAATTTGATAAGTTTTTTATTTAAATTGTGTGCAAAAAGTAAAAACGGTATTTAATTAGGATTTATAAATTAATATATTATGATCTAAGATCTCAGCAGGCGATCTCTAGTTTTATTTATCAGACTGTTTTTTTGATAGCATATAGAACACAGACCCATATCGTTAGCCAAAAAAATCTTACAAAAAGCTTCTCAACGGTCTAATGGTATATTATAAATACTAGTGATGTGTCTACACATTTTACTTCTATGAACATATTTTAAACTACACTTTTGAATTCTCTAGAATGTTTTCAAATCGGTATTTCTTTCATAAAGCTACTATCTTAATTTTTTCTCATCATCATCAACATCAACTTATCACCGACGACTACTGCTGGACGAAGGCCTGAACTTGGCCAGTCCGCATCCATCCATCTTCTTTCTCAGAAACAAAAATATACATACATACATATGTACATGTACCCGTACAGCGCTCCGCAACCCGTACGCTCATACCTTATACCCGTCCAGTGTACGCACGCTCGTGAGATAGAGCTTCTTCTATATTTATCAGACTTTTCAAACGCAGTATAAGAACTGTTTGTATACCAAAGACACACCTGATAATTACTTTTACTAATAACAACCGATATGTAAACAGTTCATAACGGTACCCTCACGTATAAGGAGCTATTGAGGCTACCAGTAATGTTACTGCAACGTTATTTAATCGTTAACAGTAGTATCAACCGCTCGTTTTACCTCCAAACTCGTAAACTAGCCGTTTACAAATATAATTAGTTTTCAGTGTAGTTATAGCATTTGAAGGTTGTATGTTAAATAGCAATAGTTAATATTAAATTAGGATTTCAAAAAAGGTTACCATTTAATTAAGAAATTCATGAGAAGACAAAGAATTTATTAATGTTAGTTGTCGCAAATATGCAAAATGGATTTATAAAAACATATTGACATTATTAGACAGACTTATTTTCCTTATTCAAATTAAATAATAACAGGTTGGAATTTTTTGTTTTAATTGGGAAATAGAACAGTTTTTTAATTATATATGCGCAAGGTACACAAATTTTTAATTTTCGTATAAAAATTAAAAAAAATTGTCTCTTCACTCTCTTATAAGTAATGAACATCAGACGGGGTCTACATGAACCCGGTTTCTGTACGTTAAGCCGTATTAAGATATGTCCTATTACACCTGCCCACCTATTCAACAAAAAAACTGATAAATTCAAACTTATAAGCTTGCCATATTGTTTAGTGTAAGATATTTAAATGTCAAGTTACTTATAAAATATATAATTAAATTTGAATAAAAATGAAATTTCAAAATTGCGGCGTATGACGTGCTTTGCCGCCATTATCATCTGTCTATGTTACTTTTCTACAGTCATAGTACAATATTCTAAAATATTCAAGTGGTAGATTTCTTGACATACTTTGGGGGAAAGTTAACTTTATTTGATTTTTATACAAGTAAGACCTGAGTCCCCGTCATATATACATACATTAGCGATTACATAGAAAAAATCTGTTTCTCAAACCTCTCCTATACACATAAACTTTCATAAATAAATTAATTAAAATGTAGTTTTTAAAACAAAATGTGATTTTAATGTAATATATAATAATAGCATGCTATGTAATAAATTCAATTCGCAAAAGATCACATAGTATTTCGGGAAAAAATAGTAATACCTGCTTTCGTGTAAGGGTAAACTCAATATCTTAAGAACAAAAGAAATGTTATCAGTTTTGTTTTGTCTGAAGACTTTCATCTCTCGCTCACAATTTATTTCTTTAGACTCAATCCCAGAGTTGTCTCTTGAGAGTTGCAGTCCGATATAATTTAATTGTAACTGGTTGTTTACCAATAGTTTTAAGGATGAATTCCCCGCTTAAATGCTGATTTTACTTCGAATATATATTTCTTATCTCTTCAAGTTCATTTTTTTTAAGTGAAATAAAAAGCTGTTTATTATTCTATTTTCTGTATATAATGAAGAGTACATACATTACGTATATTTTAACAGAAATGTCTTTTTGAAATTTTTGAATCGATTATGAACTAAATTTAAAAATATTAGTATTATATTATACATTATATAAATTGAGTAATATGAACTAAATTAAGTGTCTAATATATTAACAGTAGAAGGATTTTCCTTACAATATATGAATTAAATATATTTCATAACATCTTGCATTTATGTATATCAAAAAAAATATAAAAAAATAAATCGATTTACGATACTTGATATGATGTTAAAGTTTTTGTTATTCATTATTCGAAGGTCTATAGATATCCGCATATCTATGTAACCTTTTTTATATCTGATTTAACGGTATTAATTCAGCAACGCTAGCGGTTAGATAGCTAATTATATTTAATTAATACACGAATTTAACCAAAGAGTTTCTCTATATTACAATAAACCTTTATTTTACTTTGGAATACAATAAACACTTAACAATATCGAAACAATGTAAAATATAATTTAACCAAAATTTGCAAATGTATTGTAATTTTATGCTTTTCCAAACTTAAGGGATCAAAGCAAACAAATTTGTTTCGAAACCATATTTACTAAAAGCAATGGCACATCGTGTCTGTTATTCGCTGGAAAAATTCAAAAATAAATATTTTAATAACCTTGTAACATAAAACGAATTTATGAATCGTTTTGTTTATAGCAATGTTATTAAAAATGATATCTGGAAATGCATGTTTTTTACAGACAGTAAAACAAGTGGAGTTTATGGTTAAATACAAACCGCATCCGTTGTGTTGAGGATTTCATTTACAATAAAAAATAAATATATCTATGGTATTCGGCCACTCTGAAAGGTCCTTAATAAATAACCACTTCGTCTTGCCACCTTAAATTAAAAGGTGTCACAGTATGGATGGTTAAGCAAAAAAGTTTAAAAAAGACTGACAATGTTATCGATTTATTTAAATGTTTTCTTTGTGTGTGCTGTTACATTATAACTTCGCTCTTTGTAAATACATTAATAACACATCCGAGAAATTTACTGTATATTATCGAATTTGTAAGCTTTTGCGAGTGACAATTTTTGACACGTGACCGCAAACTGCCACCAACCATCACGCCCGGGACGAATAAGCCCCTTTGACAGTTTAAACCCTGTACAAAAGTGCTATTTCCCAGGAATGCTATTGAGCAAATCGTGGTGTGTTGGGGGTTACGCTACACTATTGTTAATCTACCTTTATATGTATACTGGTTATAGACATTGTTCAAAATTGACCGATTTTTGTAGTGATTTACAGTTTTGTAGAAACGTGTATTTTGTTTTCTTAGTTTGTAAGAAATATATATTTTGTATCATAACACAGGTACTTTATGGTGCATACTTTCCTAAATATTGATCGATTTTTTTAAAATATTGTTATATGTTTATACATATACTATTTATTATAGTTTTTCGCACAGGCACAAGATTCATTGCATGAGCTCTATGGAATGTAATGAGGAACCATCTATGTGTTTTCATCAATGTAATTAATAGAGAAAGAAAGGTTTTTTAATAATGATTACAAAGGTATTCTAATATGTATTATATATTGCAAATAACTGACATGTACTCTAAAACTAATTAACAGTAACTTATAATGCAACTCAATAATTACATTATCATTTTAAGCTGCGGTCAGTCTTGGTTTATGCATTTTTTTAAACTAACATATATTTTTAATGTATATATTGATAAAAACGAAAAACTTTTTTTTTTCGATTCACGGTAAAGCAAGACTGTTTTAAGTATTTTCATTATCCTCAACACAACGGCAAATAAACGGGCTGTGACTCACCACGTCAATTATTTGCTGCAACGTGAGGCCGAACCTGACTTCTAGAGGTTCGCTCTCGTTGGCTACTGGACGCTCCAGGGTGTTGTACGACGCTAGTAAAGCGTTCAACAAGCGCTTCTCGTGCGGACCTTGCTCCGATACTGAAATAATAAAAGAAATCAATACAGGTTTGAGAAGATTAAACGTTTATAAGGCAGAAAAGGCCTAACCAACATTCATTTATAATTATTATGTGTATACTTTAAGATTAAAATCGACTAATTAATATATGAACATACATATATGCTCTAATGACAGCGTAACTTTGAAAATGGAACAGTTGTATTAACATAATTTTTTTAACAATTTTTTTTTTTCAATAGTGAATTGCAAAACAAAAAAATATGTAACTGAGAATAATACCAAGAAATTAAAATGTTCATAACTTTTAAAAGGGTTGTTCTTTTTCACAAATTCTTTTTGCAAGCTAGAGATATCAAGCAAGGTCACGCTGTATGCTGTATATACATTAAATATAAACAATGAAAATTCGTTTTAAAGATGCATATAGATACCACGTAGCGTATATACCAGAACGTTGGTTAAATCTTTTTAGCCTTACAGGTTTACCTATGTCTGTTATTGTTAAAACTGAGGTGTTGTGTGAGCAATATATCACTTAATATTTGGCGAGCTGAATTTACGATACCACAATATACCTTGAAGTATACACAGTGGTTGCGTCCAATAATACATGATCCTTCTCTTACAATTCAAATATGCAAATATCAAATATGGAAATCACTTATATTAATTTTATTTAGGATTATACACCAATAAATAACTATCGGAATTTTATCATTTAAATCTGTTGAGTCTCAAAAGACTCAAATACACGTAGACAGGGTTTTATTTATTTTCCCTGCACATTGCGGGAAAGCCATGAATGTGCCGCTTCGACCGGATTTATACCCCACGGTATTACTCCGGTCACACAGAAAACCGGGTGTCAAACAATCTTTGTATTTATCGGGTGAGTGAGTGTATCAAAAACCCCTCTCCTCATTCCTCCCCCCTCATACTCTCGCCTCATTAGCCTCAAAGTCGGACAGCGAACTTACAACTCGTGCATCTTTGGCGGAGGTTGTCACTTACTATCAGGCAACCCGTCTGCTTGTTTGCCCCCCTATACTACAAATTTATCTACGAGCTACCTTAGTTCCCTCTGTTACAAAGCCTTTCTTCAATAAAAACAAAAGTATATTAATTATATGCTCATTTAGAAAACCTTATCTTATCCCTTAGCAGTTCATAGTATTTATCTAAGAACCTTGGTACCAGTAATAAGGCGTTGGTGAGTAGAATAAAAGTCCAAGTTGTTGTGTGGAAAAATACTTTTTTAAGATAATATTGATTTATTATATTTATATTTAAGTATTCAACATCTAAAGTTGCATAATAATTTGGAAAATGAACATATTATACAAATATGTTATAAAAAAATTACTTGATTTTATTCTACTTTTAACAGACACAAACAAACACATTTGGCGTATTCTTATCATTTTTTTTTTAAAATATATGCATGTTATAAAAAATTTGTAACGAATCCAACTAATCAATTACAAGAAGAAAAGAATTATGATACAAACAGAACTAAGTTTTTCACAACAAATTGGATAAATCCCTATTGTTCAATGTCTAAACTGAACTACGTACATCTGCGGCAAGAATAACGACTGGATAAGCCCGTCTACACACCTGAACTATTTTAGTACCCGAATAGACCATACACCCTAATCTCAAGGACGTAAAGTCCATTTTCAAAATAAATGTTACAAGAGTCCAACACGAAGGACCAGCCATAAACACTCATTTTAGGGGCTTACGGTACTCTTATACGTGATGCATGGATGCTAGAATGTGACAGTATAACACACTCGTACGGCGGGATTAATACGTTAGAAGAGGATGTATATATGGATTTAGCTCCGAAATAAAGGGGTTATTTATTTGGCTCAGTAAGTTCAGATCTCGAGAGGATTTCTAATAGTTTTTCCAATATGAATTTTCTCGAATATACATATATCTATTTGAAGTCTCTAAGAATTTTGTGATCAATACCCATTATTTTATGTTAGCTTCTTTCGAGTAAAATTTGAACCAATTTATTCTAGTCTTTTATTCAAAAGGCATCTAAAACTCCTTCCTTAGTTTATAAAACCATTGCGAAAACTACACCTTACCTTTCTTACATAAATTTGAATGATAATTATATGAGATTTTATAAAACATGTTAATAATCATTTGTAAAAATAAACAATAAACAAAATGTAATTACCACAAAACTCAGCACAGCAGATGTCAAAATGCAGCCTTTGCATTGTAGCATTTCAGCATAAAAGATTTGTAAAACTTTTAACTAGTTGGCTGTTTAAGTGTTACGTGTTTTGATAATTTCTCTACATAGTTATGTCGATGTGAAGTGTATGTGTTGGTGTGATGTTAAATTATACATTATTTAAAATACACTTGAGGATTTTATGTCATTTTAATACACAGAACTATAATAAAAATCTTTAAAAGGTACCTACTTACTCAACTGATCAAAATCATTGTCTAAGTATTTTCAGAGAAAAATATATGTTTGTATACAGGCGTTGAACACAAAAGCAAGTGGGGGACATTGAGATATTGTTCTTATATATTCTACGTGGGAAAGCCATGCTTCGGCACGTATGGGCCAGCTCGACAGAAGTATTACCACGGCCTGACAGAAAACCGGCTGTTAAACAATGCTTGCATTGTGTGACCGAGTGAGTGAGGCTACCGTAGGTGAAACTCCCTTTCTCTTCACCTCTTTCGAAACCAACAAAGAAAAAACATGAGCTCCGGGGCTGTTAAGTTATTATTTTTTTATACATGTATGGAATATTATATGCACATTACTATTTTTTTTTATTTTATATTTAAAACACGTAAAAGTTACTACTATAAGTAAATGTATATTATGCTACGTTAAACAAGTAATTGACATTTTAAAAAACCAGATAACCACCTTCAATGCACCTTTATATTTAGTTTTGTGTAATAGCTTAAATCTTAATCGAGTAATTTAAAAACTTATTTATAATTACTCTGGTATCCCATGATCGAATCCTGATTTGGTTACTACAGATACAATGGGACCACACCGCAGGAGAACACTCATTCGAATAAAAAAATATTTGAATATTATATGAAAATTAACATACTCAAAAAAATATACAGTAAAACATAGAACCTCCTCTTTTTGCCGTCGGTTAAAAATAAGTTAACTGACTACTTTGCGAACGTAATCATGTTATAGGCTCAATTTCCATATTAATTTACTTTACATATGCATGTTTGCACATATATCTTTGACCTAAATAATATTCAGAGGCTTTGTGATATGGATATTATAAATGATTGAATTATATGAGTAATCAATCTTTATTACACACGTCATCAATCCTAATTATAAGTCAATTACTACGTGCTAAATGTATGGATAATAATTTAGTTCAATCAATTTTTTTCCGATTCTATAAGGTATATAGCTATTTCTATACATATGTATTTAAATACTGGTTAAGTACTTTTTTTATGCGATAGAGGGCAAACGAGCAGACGGGTCACCTGATGGTAAGTGACTACCGCCGCCCATGGACACCCGCAACTCAAGAGTCACAAGTGCGTTGCCGGCCTTTTAGGTAGGAGTACGCTCTTTTCTTGAAGGTTTGAAGGTCGTATCGGTTCGTAAATACGGCAAGCGACAATTTGTTCCATAGGCTGGTTGTGCGAGGCAAAAAGCTTCTGGAGAAGCGCACAGTGGTGGAGTGCTGATCGTCCAGGTGGTGGGTATGGATGGCGGAAACCTGCAGTCGGTATAAGTCCGAACAATTCCTCTGAACACTCCTCATGATACAAGCGATAGAGGATGCAGAGTGAAGCTACATCTCTACGCAACGCCAAGGTGTCGATCAAAAATATCTTGGCAGTCGATGATGCGAGTCGCTCTCCGTTGAATGCGGTCAAGAGGGAGAAGCTAGTACTGGGGTGCACCTGCGTAGAAATGAGAACAGTATTATTAACAGGAGTAAAATACTGTCTCGATCTGATAAGCACACCAAGCTTCTTCGAGGTTAATATGGCCTTACCCACTAAATGACCGCGAAACTGGACTTCGCTTGATATATCGACACCAAGGATTCTGATTGGCTTCCGATGCAGTTAGTACTTGTACTTGTATGTATACTGTTATATTGCTTATAAGATATGTACTTATTGTGTACCACACTGCCTTAAAATTATAAATTAATATCTATGGTGGCCTGTAAGAGATTTTTTACAGTTAGCTTATTTGAAAAGCACGGTACTAAGAATTCGTTTGACTTTATTTAAAATTCGAAATACAAATCTCACTCGAGCCATGGAATGCAATCATAACAAAATCTTCTTTTTTTTTTCTGAATTGGACACGAGTGACTGGTGTAACGGCACATTTTTGTTACTTTTTTTTAACGCGAAAACAAATTGCAACGTTATTGTATCACTGCAAAAATAAACCAACCTAATCATCTGATTTGGTATATAAAATAAAAGAACACAACACTTGTCATCAAAAAACTGAACGCTGGCTTAAAAACTATGTGGTAAGCATCTAAAATACAATCTCTATATACGTGGCACAATACGAGTTCGGGTCCTACCTTATCTATTCAGGGATCCATCCATCCGAATATAGGGTTGTCACCGGACAATTTTGGTTCATCGTCAGAAGCTACTACTTGAGAGATTAGGGATTTAACAAAAATACGCAAAGTAGACATAAAACTGAGACAGTATGGATGTAGACATAAAGTGCCCGATTAAGAGCAATAGGATTACCCCCTGTTACGTGAGCGGGATCAAATTCCTATTGGAATAATGTAGGTGTTTTATACACTCGTGAGCTATATACATACATATGAGTACATATGTATGTATATAGACAAAAAAAGCTAAATTCTGAAACTATTTCCTTCATTGATATTACAGCTTTATAAAAGGGTAGTCTGATGTTTTCGTAACGGTGTTAAACTATTTCTAGAGCAAACAGGTTATTAAGAAAACCAAAAGTAATAGTCAGGATTCTCTGGAATATTTCGAGTACTTTATCACCCCATGCGCGTCAAACTCAAGCAGGCTTGCCGCGCCACGCTAGTTCTTGATTAGATTTCATCAAACTAAATTCTCTTAACCTTTAAAATACAAAGCGTGCTCTTACAACGAGTGCTCTTGCAACGAGTTTAATTTATTATTAGGAGTATTAATAAAAATAAGCAAACGGTAATACTTTTTTTCTAATAACACATATATTCATGTAGTCAATAAAGTCACGTGAACACTTTATACGCAATTATCGGTATTTTATATGCTAGAATATTCCCAAGAGATTGTGACAGCCCTAGTTTATCCTCGTAAAGTTGGTGACGTATCTCAGCCTACTGATATTGAATAAACAGTACATCTAGTACAGCATTGGAATTGACAACTGACTTTAAAATAATATACAATAAGAGACGTTGACATGAATCTGAAGAACTCAAAGTAACAGCTGCTTTGTATTTTTATGGTATTGGGAACCCGCAGTGGAAACACTATAATGCAAAGATCTATTATATATATATATGTGTATGTGTGTGCCTGCGTGTGTGTGTGTGCGTATGTGTAAACAGTGAGCAATCCGTGTTTTAAATTTAACTAAATGACAAGACGAGTTCGTGGGTGGAATTCGCACACAGGACTAAAATTGGTGTAATCCACATATAGCTGTCCAGAGTCAAGGTGTTCTTTGTGTCCGTTCAATAAATTATTTTATATCAACGCGACACATTAATTTGCCCTAATGTGGAAGCAGTCTTTTAGAAAATAATAATAATTCGAATACCAAATTTTGAAGTATTTAGTAATCCTGACCAAAAATTATCCATTAATCTTATCCACAAATAGTCCTCCAGGGTGAATGTTCTTTGTGTCCGTTGTTTCAATGCTAGTAAAGTTACAAAAGACGTTATAAATTGGTATAAAAGACAATAATGAGTTTTGTTTCATAAAATAAATATTTGTTATATTTATTTTATGAAACAAAACTCATTATTTTTTGTAATAATACATTTAGTGGGCATTAGAAACAAGAGCTGTGAGTGGAAGCTGAGTTGCCAATCACTGTAATCTAATCCCGGCAGACAGACAAAGGAGCGATGCCTACCCAATTTATTTGAACCCGGCCCTGAGTATTGCTTCAAATTTTGTGTTAAAATTGATTATACATCACCCAGTAAAGTTAAATTATCAAGCAAATAAAAAGCTTATTTAGTTCATTTCGTATGTATATTATATTTCGAATTTATGTTTTATTTTAATATGGGAATGCTAAGAATTTAGAGCTTTATTTTATTTAAATTTACTGTAAAAAAATATTGTGCTTACCGACAATAAATAAGATGTTTTCAATTTCACTGTTTTAATGTGTACGTATGTTGCGTGGTATCTTTGTCGTTCGATAATAAAAAAAAAGATATTGAAACGTTAGCAGCATTTAAATTTATTAATTACTATTTATTTAGATTTTAAATTTATTTTTTGAATAACGTTGTTAAAATAATATTTTCTACGAAAAGAAGGGATGAAAAAAAGCTTATTAAAATTTGTTATGACAGGCTACACTATACGTAGTAACTATAAAGTCATCGTTCTTATAGACATGATAGTTATTTCAATAGTACGTATATAAAATCACTAAGGATGGTTTCGGATATACATTTATGTTATGAAAAAATTGGATACATATTGTTCTCGTATTTTATACTTCAAGTAACCAGAATTCAAAAAGCTTGAACAACATAAACTCGACTCAAAAAATCGCATAAAAAAATATAGTCATAGAAATAGATTGAATTAATTATGGGTATTATATAAATGGTCCTTAAAACTCTATGATAAGACGTACCCTCTGTCATTCGTGTAAACAACAGAAGCGGGTGTATTGTGACAAAGGCTGGTACGCTTGATAAGGATTTAGAAACAAGAAGGTTCACACACTAGTGATTTTCAGTCTGATAACAATTGTATCTTACCATCAACTTCAATACTGTTATATACGCTTCACTTCACTAGACATATCTATACAGATATGTTCAGATGGATCTATCAACTTAGTGAAATATCTCAGTATGAAATACCAATTTTAGGTGAGTATGTGATATATATATATATATATATAAGAGGCTACAGTACCTAAATTAAAATGTTAACAACTAGGTAGTAGTTTTTAATTCGATTTTTTGTTTTTCGTAACACTATTATTTTTGTGGTATGCTTCTTAATTTGTACTACTGACTTTATATGTTTACAGTGTACGCGAGAACGCTGGTACCCTAAACACAAGTTGAATCTTATTCTGGGTGCCAGAGTTTATCGTAAATACTATATATCGTGTTTGTGACGCTGTTGATGTACTTTTTTGCCAAATTAATGAAAATAAATCTTTATCTTATCTTATCTTATCTTATATCGATGTTGATAAAAAAAAAGTTTTTCATCAATTTAAGAATCATCGTCACGAAATTTGATAAATATTAAAATCATACATAGTTATTATGCGAGAAATTAAAACAAAAATATTTAGATTTAAATATCTAGATGTATTGTTAATATTCGATTGACTAATATCATACGTAAATAAAACAAAATTTTGAAAAAAATAATGAAATAGTCCAATCATTATATTTAATTTAATTTAATTCATAGCTTAAAAAGTATTATAAAATAATTTATATTTTTAACCGATATGATTTTATATTTTTATACACTGCGGCTTCATTCAAAATGTAATGACGTTCAAAACCTCAAAGCATTAACAAAATAGTTATCGGAGTTTGAAAAAAATAAAGCTTGAAACATTGGTTGACGTTTGTCATTTATGAAATGACGTTCAGCGTTCTTAAAATTAGTTAATAATCTTTAAGCTTCAGCTCGGTTACTATTGCGTCGAAAATATATTACTAATATATTTTAACATCACGATAAATCACATTCATATATTTTCATTCAATTCACGTATGTGTGAGTGTTAGTGAATAACTCTGAAGTAGAGAATTAAAATAGTGTAATTACAATTTTGATCATAAATTTTGAAATTAATTTAATCGTTGTAAAATACATGTATCCCTAATAACAGCTGAATGATAGAATTGGGCATAACAATTTTCTGTTTCTATAAACGATAATATTGATCAGTGTCTGCAATCAGCTGCAGTAATGATTTAATATAAATTCTATAGTGTTCAGGCGAGCGGCACATAAGGAAAATAAGTTTTTTTGTGTAATAATATTGAATATTTTCATGAAAGCCTGCATGCCTACTTATGGGCTTACATAGCAATGGTAATCTACATCTCTGATCCATTTAAAAATCTATTAGAGGTAACAGAACCAACGAACACACCGACACTCGACGAGACCATTCTTCCCGTCTTATAAAAAAAATATAAAATATTACACTTATTATAAGCAAGGTATACAAAGACCGCAACATATGATGAAACAGTAACGTATAAAAACAGACACCAACGTCACTTACTCAGTGTGACGTCCGGTAATGTCCCGGCTGGACGACTTACTCCTTGAGAAAGGTCTCCTGTCGAGACATCCCCAAAATACACACGTGAGTAAACCGTATATTTAAATAAATAACGTATACAAAGCTTTTTGTTCTAATTATTTCATTTCATTATTCTAACAATTTTCCCATCATTAATTCTAGTAAGCACGCCGTCGACAACAATATTATTTTAACACTATCACGTTATTGGGACGAAACTCTATAAATGTCGGTGTTTAAAACATCTCTACCTACCCATTCGCGGTTACAGTCATAATCGTATGTTTGTATATATATATATGTAGCATCATTAGAACGGTGATCTAAAACCCGCTTACCCGCAGACAGCAAAACGTATACTGCAACCTAAAATATTCCGAAAGCTCATAACCCGCAAGAAACTTAGAATCTTTTTAGCGCCGCGTCGCTTAAGCGAACATCTTGTGCGAACAATATCTGGCAGCTTACCCGCTATTGCTTACATTAGGATAGCAATAAAGCGGCATCAGCCAGCTAATCTACCGCTGCAATGCTTTACAGAGACAATATTAACGCCAAGAGCTCAACTATAGATTAATTTAAGCCCAATTTTCGCATTACAGTGGTTGCTGTCCCTGAATTTTGCAGTACTTTGCACTCGAGCTTAGAAGTGTCCATAATATGTGCGACACAGTAGTACTACATTACTGTGTCATGATATCTGCATGCTCATTACAACCTGCTCCATGCGTTGATATCGCGGGATATCCGTCTACCTGAAACAACTATTAGTAAAATATTTACAGAAGCCAGCACAGTCATTCACAGTTCAAGATGGTCATCTTATCTAAGCCTTGGAAGAATTTTCAAGAAAAGTGTAAACAGTGTGCCACATCGAGTGTCCAGTTGTTAATCTAATTTTATACTATAGGTGATAGGTGACATTTTTAATATAATCTATTTATTATAATTATCATTTTTAAACTCTAAAAATCATCCAATTCTTGTAGTTTTGTATACCGTACATAAAACAGAAGGTATGGCAAAATCCTTTGTTTTTAAATGTCGGTAAAATTTTAAATGTCTCAAGTTTCGTTACATTTTGTTATATGTTAATCTTTTTGTTAACAACGTTAAAATCAGTATCATTTTTTTTTTATTCAACACTTTCTTGACACTTATTTAAAATAAAACGTACACATACATATTCCAAATGTTTAAACTCGAATGAAAAGTTGACAACAAATTGCTTGTCTCTCTGGCAACTACCCAACAGTTTGCAGCGTCTCATAATTTTGAACTTAGAAACTTATTCATGTTCTTTAACGACATCGATATATAAGAAACACATACCAGCGAAGAAAAATCCGTAAAGAATAGGATTTATGTCCCTGTTTACACTACAAGTTCCTGTATCAAGGCATCGATGGCAGATGAATACGATGCGTCAAGCAATATTTTTCTGTAGATGTTTCAGTGTCTTTAAACTGCTACTTATATCTGTTACCCGATGCGTCGGTATGAGGTTACTTAAAGGTTATAAATGTAATACACTAAGCAGTAAGTTTTGGTTTTTTAGAAGCTACTGACATTATGTAAAAAATCAATGAGAGAAAATTAGATATTCGATCTGCAGATTATAAAACTCCTTGTTTCTGTAAGATCATGAAAAGAGAAATCAAAGAAAACAAGAGAAAACATATCAGAAATGACGAACATTTACTCAAGAAGATTTATTTTTTAAGGCAACTTCTGAGATGATTTCTGTGTCACACAACACAACGCACCCAAAATAACCTCCCTACACCTTACAGAGACTTGATTTATTTTATATTCAAAGAAAGAAAATATTTTTTGTGTAATAATGTAGTCCTCATATTTACTTAAGTATAAATACATATACATATATATATAAATACATATAATACCAAGAATTCTTTAGTTCTAAGTTTCAATAGTATGCTATAGAGATGCTTTCAGAACATCGCTATTTATTCAATATTGTTGGTATTATAGGGCCTGAACAAATACAGCGACTTCATGGGCCGTGCCTTTCCCAGTTTTAAATTGAGACCGGCTTTTCCAATCACACGACGCCTTTCATTTATAATTTTTAATATGTTCATCGGCTTTGCTAAGTCCCAACGTCCCAACGTTTCAGATTATGCCAAAAATTTGTCTCTAAGTGGAAAAGAACTTTGTCGCGACATGCTCACCAGATCGAAGTTAATGACTATACCATTTCAGCCTAGACTATAGCACTTGTAAGCTTTATATAATATATCTTTTTTACACATGGCTGTCTGATCCCAAACAAGAGAGAACCTGAACTGAGCTATAGGAGAAGAGACGTATTAAATACATCCATATTATAGATTAATTACATTCAGACAAGGAAAGCATTATCTTGCTCATCACCCAATTATTTGTCGCAGGTGGGCCTGGCATGGCATTGACTTCATCTCTAAATTGTTAGACTAATTTGCCAGTCAAAATACTTATAATATAATATTAAATTTTTGAGTTGATTTTGAGTGACTTAACGAAGAGTCCAACGGCTGAAGTGGCACCCCCGAAGTGGCCATCATATAAAGGCTCATTTATTTCACAACATGTTTATGGTTATCTTTTGCTTATTTTTTTTTTTTTGTTTATAAAAATAGAGTACACGTAAAAATAGATATTTGATAATTTAGCGAATATGTTGTGTTTATTTAAGCAAGTTAATTATTAAATAGATTAAAATAAATACCTGTTTTAACCTACACTATATACGCTTTTCGTCGACACGGTGGATTCAAAATAAGTGTAGATTTTGTTAAAGAGATTTGCAAAAAAATACAAATACAAATGTGTTCTGGAGTTCCCAAACACTCAAGTGTTTTAATAATGCATTGGAATCCTTGTCAGCTAATATTTAAATAGAACCATCGACATTTTTATCCCAAAGAATTTTACTAGAAATAACATTTTGTAGTTCGCTGCCTTTGTTAATCTACTGCGGCGGGCGTCGAACTGACAGATTAAATGCTTTATCATTAAATTATTCTTCCCAGCCAGCATTTGTAATGGAAAAATGATCATACCTAGGATGAAACCTTTTTGTTAGCAAGACTTACAAATGAAATTGGCCGTTTGTTGAAATGGCCACTTTGATCTTTCAAATATCTGGCCTTTGGTTAGGAATTCCAAATAAAAAAATATTTAAATTTTAGGTTTGTGTATATGTATTTTGTTTTTAGTTATTTGATTTTGCTTTGAAACCGTGCTGTTCACAAAATGAAAAACTTTAAAATATCGCGGTTTTTACGAATACGAGTTCCATCGTGGCATCAGCGCTGCTGTAACAGCTAAAATGATGTGTATGGGGAAGCTACTGAAAAAGAAAACACAGAACGTTTTTAATTCCAACGTTTTCGTTCTGTAAATTTTGACCTACAGAACAAACCCCATGGACGGCCGGAGACCCTAGCCAACAATGAAGAATTTATTAGACCGTGGGTTCCTATATAATAAGGTAAACGAGAAATTGCATATTTACCCTCAAATAACCCACAAATACAATTGTAAAAGAAATAGCCATGGCTCAACTGATTACTTATTGATTGTAACCTCACACACACATACCTACATACGCAAACGAATTCGTGCACGTACACATGCACAGTCCACCACATAATATTCCCTTTACATGTTTCATTACACTTTTTACGTTTTATTTTACATCTCTCATTTCTTAACACATCCACCTGGTAAATTCAATAAGATTTACAAGGTGGGTCGGCATAAACGGGGAAGATCCGAATGACTTTTTATTATTATTACACATACTCAATTTCGAGATAGAAAACCACTCTCACTTACTTCATGTTGCAGTATCACACAACACTGCGAACTCATCGCATAACAGCGTGATCTTACAAACATGCCATATAAATAAAAAGAAAAAAAAACAGTGCCGGTTGTCGTGTGGTCCTCGGTGGTGTAAAATAGAACTGCAGTATCTCTGCCCGCGGAAGTCGTAAAATGAGACTAAGGGATTGGACTGTTATCTATCAGACAGTATATATGCAGTCATATAGTGCCCGTTTGACGGCAATAGGCTTGCCCCTATTACCTTAATGGGACCAAATTCGAATGGCAAAATATGGGTGTTGAATACACCTCTGCCTACCTATGTATGTGCCAATGTATTTAGGTAATAATTCCGTTAGAGGGGGCTTGGACTTCCCGGCATCAGCTTATTTAAGTTACATGGTATTCGGCCCTGAATTGCTTGAGTTACAGCTTTATAGTTTAGAATATGGGTATAAACAATATCCTTTTCTTTTCCTTCTATCTTCTCTTTCCATTTCTATATACTCCCAATTCTCACATTGAATTCCCAAGAAGCCGGGATTACTGCAACTGGATTTTTTTTTTATATTAGCCTACCATAGTGACTCCACTTTGCCAGGTGGAAAGCAATAGGTGGAGTCAAAGAGTGGTGGTCACCATCCTCATTGCATGTCTAGTCAATGCGGCATGGTGACCCAAACTATGGCAGCCTGGTGAGATGCTTTTTCACGCCCCGCTTAAAAGACCCGGGATCAAATACTGCGCATAGCCGTTCCAGAGATGAGAGCAGTACTCCACGCAGGAGCGAACCTGGGTCTTGTATAAAAGACACAGTTGCTCGGGCGAGAAGAACCGTCTCACCTTGTTCAAAACGCCGAGCTTTCGCGAGGCCGCCTTAGTGACACTCTCGATGTAATCGCGCGGATTGAGATCCCGGCAAATATCCATACCCAGGATACTAAGCCTATCCTGCAGTGGCAGTAGTTTGCCTCCTGTTACATAATTGGAACTAAGTTATAGTCTACAAAATGTGGTCGTGTAATGAGCTTCGGTCTACCCCGTCACGGATACAGGCATATGGCATGTCATATACAAATGGTAAAACTAATGCGTACTGCTGCGTATGCGTAATGTTGACTGCACAGATGGTGTAGCGGTTTAAGTGGTCACCTCGGCCCTATGCTACCGCGCCGAGTGTTGTGGATTCGATCCGCGCACGGGACAACACTTTGTGTAATCCTCAAACTGTTCTGAATCTGGGTGTTCTTTGTGTTCATTTGAATGTTTGTACAGAACCCCGTGACACAGGAATTAATCCTAATGCAGGAGTTGTCTTTAAAAAAAAAAAGAAAACTGACGCATAACTCTGCAAGTGTGTGTGCCTGCAAAAAGTTTGAAGTGTGTTATTCAGTCTCTTATTCCACCGATCAAATACATACCAAAACATCTATGAGCAAATCCATTCATGAATATCTATATTAGATGCGAAAAGTGGTCAAGAACCAGCTAAAAGTCTTGATTATTCATTGCTCTCATTAGGTGTATGTGTTATTTCTTTATATGGTTATTACCATTTCTTATATGGAATTCCAGTAAATATGAAATATGGTTCGAATATGTTTTTTTTTTTTTGAGATGTAGTACTTTGCACATAATAACTGCTTTTGCGCTAGGTGGAATTAAAAGTAAATATTTCTTATTTGCGCTATATATACTTTTGGTGTAATTCAAATTGGTGCCCTAATTAGAATACCCCAGAAATTGCTCTTAACGATGAGGCCACCCATTGTACATATTGTTCTTGTTATGTACCATAATTGTAGTTCTAGTATAATAAAGTTTATTTATATTCAAGTCTATTCTAATATATCTTATTTCAACTCCAGGGTATTCCACATTTCAGCAAATACATACAGTTTAGTTCTGTCGCATCTGTATTACAGGTTCACGAATTATAACACGACGTTGCACATGTCCCTCCCGGTAATCCAGTCATGCATATGTAATAGATATAGTTTAATGTTATATTCGCCCTCAATATGGCGTAAGTATATTCTCGATCGACATGTCTGTGATAGTTTGAGATGCATTGATGTATTTATATCGCTTTATGTAATTTACATTTATTTTTGAACATTTTACTACGACACAGTCCGCGAGAGAGAGAGATGAATAAATTAGTGATAGTAATTAGTATGGCGTATGTACATATATCCATATATGGACAACGTATGACCAAGGCGTCGGACTTGTGTTGAATTGATTTTGAGTCTAAATAGACTACCGTCGTGAAACAACTAATATAATAATAATACAAGCGTTTAGGAGGATTAATAAGAGTAGGCTAATGACATATCTTTTAAACTTCTTGTATAGATTTAACTGGTGTTTTATTTCCTCATAATGATATCCCTTTATCCAAAAAAAAATGTTTGAAATTTGAAGTATATATGCTAAAAATCTAAAGCCATTATCGTGATGCTACAAGCACTTACCCCTCTAGAGACCCAATACATATGAATTTAAAAGAAACCAATTCTGTCAATTAGCTGCGCACGGGGGGAATTGTGATCGCTCCGAAGTATTCCGAACCCGATCGCTAAGGCGTTCGTTGTAATTACTTTATGCTTTCATCGATATCGATAAGTAAAAGGTTTTGTACTTTTTTTAATACTTTAATTTCAAACGAGAAATGCAATTTTAAATGACCTGGCGCAGGAACTAACATCTTCAAACAGTACAAGCAGGCAAAATACGCCAACTTTGAATTTTTTTTAAGGTTAAACTGAAGCAGTTAAAAAAAATTAAGTGATTTGTTGAAGTTATAAGGATCTACTTTCATTAAACAAGGCCCCGTAGGAGATACCGTTCGGTTCGAGGTCGAGGCCCTACGTGGCAGGACGGGTGGATTGAAATGGGAATAAAAAAGATTTTCACATTTATTTCTTGAATTTAGAATGATCCTTATTTTACAAGGTGCTATTATTGATTTTTAAAACGAATTAATTTTGTATATATTCTCATAACTGAACGCTATTCTTCCAATTTCTAATTTTCAAATATAGGTGTAAATATATTTCTTTATTACACTTTTCGTTAATTCAATAACATGATTGGTTTCTTCTGGAATTTTTTTTTTTTTTTTTCAAAGCTACTAAGAGCTTTAAGGGTCAACCGGTCAGCGGTGATTTTTCTTTTAGAGTCACTATTAATTAAATCTTGACTGAATACGGACTCGCAACGCCGATATATAGTATTTTAATGACTATTTGTGAGGGATAAATTAATTCTCTGTTACCTTTGTAGAATATGATACTCGTTTTATTTTCTTCTAATGAAATTAAAGCCTTTATATATGTATTGCATCAGATTTTTTAAATCAATGCACTACTATCGTAGCCAGCAGTATATTCTTATATTTATTTTAGCGGACTTTTATTCTAATGGTATACAATTGCCCGTGGGTGTTTCCATTAGTTCTGTGTGGACCAACGTTTTTTTATATATCGCCTCGAACAAACGGGCAGTTGGGTTGTCATTTGAAACGCTGTGTGATATTATTCCTGCAAAGAGAAGCTCAATATGGCCCTGCGATACTTTGTGCATGGGCAAAAAGTTAATAGGACTGTTTGCTTTGCATATCAAATCTTGAAACATTCCTTTTGTGCCTGTGCGCGTGTCCTATTGCAACACAAACCCCGATAAATCCAGTAAAACGCGAAAAATCGTCAATTTAAAAGTTTTGATTTTGTTTCATGTTAGGATATTTGTACTTGCTGTCAGCAAAAACTGTTTTCATTCGTCTAATTTTTCAAAATTATTAGGCAGTTACATCATATATTGTTGCTAACCGTTCTCGGCAAGAATAGCGTAGGTACTGCACTCCAAATAACAAACCTCAGTAAAATGTCTTCAAATAACAAACCTTATTTTCTCCTTGAAACCAATTTTCTCCTTTTGTAACATTTAGTCGGTTCTTTTTTCATATCCACCGTCTTTTGGGAATGTATAGGAACAAAAATCATACAATTTAAATAAAATAACATTGTAGATATGTTAATAATTAATAATCATACACGAAAAGGATATTTAAAATTAATATTGTGATTTACTAATAGTAGTAAATAACAACCACTACATAAATCCAATATCTGCACATAAAATAATCATTAAGATGATGATTATCGAAAATACAAAATAAATGCACTGCCGCACTAGTCATTGGCGTCACGAGGCTAATCACGATAATGAGAGATAGACATACTTGTTTTGCGGCAAGAGCGGAAAGGACGGAGAGTGGACACGTGACTGTGTGTCCAGTTTAACTTGACCCGCGTTGCATAATAAAATTTTTGAAAATATAAAAATATACTTAACTTTGAAAAGGAATTTAGAGAATATTGTTTGTTGTTACACTACAAGTTTTACTGTTGTGTTCACACCATTTAATGGCACAACAGGACATGATGCCGTAAAAAGGTGATTTATGTTTTAAATGTAAGCGATTTAAGTTTTTAGTCGTAATTGACGGATAAAAAGGTGTAGCGAAATATATCAGGGAGTATTCACTGACGAGTTGCCAGGATCGGGTCGCCTAATATTTTGTCTTTATAGGGGTAGGTGCTCGTAGTCGTGATGTCATAATAGCATAAACAAAAAAATCTAAATCAAAATCGTCTATTTCAACTGAGCCAATCATAGGTATTTTTGAACAGCCAAGAGAGAGTCATGAAGCTTGTTGCTTATCGCAATACGTAGCTCCTATGGAGAAGATCAAGCAAGAAACTCCAAGGACACTCTTCAAATGTGCAGTGCTTAGTACCTGACCTTTATTGAATTTTAGAAAACTAAAAATGAAATGATGAATAACTATAATTTAAAGCCACAAATTTATAATATAAAGATATATAAACTTGTTTGTTGACCTCACTCACGAGAATAAAATAACTATAGGTGTTTTCGGTTACTTGACATACATCTGTACGTATACATATATAAATAAAACTATGATTTTAATTTATGAAAATATAAATAAATCTCGTGTTTTCATAATAAAATAGTATTAAGTATTTCCTCTTATAGTAAAAACTCTATAGATAACACATTTTCATAATTCAATTTTAATAAATTAAATTCACCTGTTCTAGTGAAAGTCGAGTTCGAGGGACATTACAGCCGTTTCTCTTCAGCTTCATTCACATATATATTCTCTTCTAGATACATGTAATAAATTTAATTATTGATACACCTTAAACTCGTGAACATTTCGACCCTCATAATATTCAAACTACACCAACAAACGAACATGCAATAGTAGTTGAACAAGGGTATATTCGATTCCGGTCTAACATCGGCTAGAAAGGGTTAATTAAAACGTCCGCTACCGCTCTCTAAACTGTTAACAGTGTTAACCGAAGCAAGAACCAGTTACAGAGATGAACTGGGGAACAGTATGCTTAGTGGGACTATTTCACAAGAACTACAGTCAATATGATAAAATTAATTAAGTAGATATAATAGTCATATAGTGCCCGGTTGACTGCAATAGGCTTGCCCCCTTTTACCTTAGTGGGACTAAATTCTAATTGGTAAAATGTGGAGTTTTATACACCTCTGCTTACCCCTTACATGATACAGGCATAAGTGTAGATACATATGTATGTATGGAACTACATTACGTAACACTTTTACTTTCCCTAGGATATGACAAGATATTGACAATTGAAAATGCAATTAGTTTTAGATGGTTCATGTGTATAAAAATATAGGTTCATAAATACGCAGCTCTATTTACAGATCATTTGCCTAGGTATAATTTATCTGTCATATGTATTTATATAGATATATTTAATTATATTTATAAGCAGTCTGGTTAGCATAGTACATAGTTATTACACACACACACACACACATTCTGCATAGTTTAGAGTCAGATGTGCCCTGCCGTGTGTGAATTATCTGAAGATATTTAATGTAATTTAGACTCATTTTTTATACTGTTTGTAAAAATACATTGTCCTAATTTATGCAAAATAATCTATATGACTTCCTGAACAAACCTGTTTGGAGATCATTCGTAATAAATAGAAAAAACCATTGCATTTTACCTAAATAGAAGAAGAATAAATATGAGCAGAATAATGCTGCAAGTTCACATACATGTTTGAAACTAATTCTCAAAAACCTTAATATAACAGAAATCAATGATCGAAAATATGTATTATGTAATAGTAAAGTGGAACAACAAAATTAGAAAATAAACTACCTCTATGAGTCCTGCCCTGGCCCCCAGTTGTCAAATAAGTTGGGAGTAAGTTAGGCGTTGTTGAGTACACCTGTGCTTCGCCGGTAAACAGTTTTTAGATTAGTTCGATTGTTCGCCTGCAGTTCCGTATCGAGATATTGGATCTGGTGAAGGGAGGTTTACATTTGTTCACGCTCTATTTATTTTGATGTGATGGATAATAAACACGATTCTGTAAAGGAATTGCTCTTCTTTGTAAATAATACAAATCTTTATTTTACTCCTAGAGCGTGATACTGATATATAATGATATGGGTGATATGGAAATATATTTAGACACATGGGTGCATTCTACAAGAGTCTTCGAGATATTCTGTTTTGATTTGGTTCGTTTATGGAATGCACTGCTCTTTACAACTTACAAAATAATTTATGTACAACCATTTTTATATTACATTAAATTCATCATAAATATTATTTATATTTTTATACACCAAAATTACACTATTGTCTGATCTACCACTTTCTACATGATAGATAGGGGCACCTTTAGATTTTTTTATGTTATATAGGGCAAACACGCCTTAGAGAGTGCGAGGATGAAAGAGGAAGAGGGAAGAGGATTCAGGAGGCCTTCGGTAACCTAATTTTTAACAGTGGGCACGAACGGGCTGGCTCAAGCGGTGCAATACCACGGACTGACAGAAAACTGGTTGTGAAGCAAAGCATGCGATGCGTTTCCCCGAAATGAGTAAGGTCTCCGGAGGCCCAACTATCCCTCTCCTCTTTCCAATCTAATCATCCCCCTGTCTTCTTTCCCCTCCCTGCATCACCATCACCCTAAAAGGCGGGCAGGGCACTTACGACTCTTAAGTTGTAGGTGCCTATTGCCGTCCCTCCAAAAAGTAAAAGGCAAGCATAGCTCCACCACCAGTTTTCTCTTAAGCATGGTCACTCAGTTGTGATCAATCTTCTCCCAATCTCTTATGACCCGCCTTACCACCCACTCTAGAACTTTACCACCCTAGTAGGATTATTTAACTGCGATTCTCTGTAACGTAGAAGAACTTACAACCTTCTAAACTCAGTTAAACATAAACTTGTTACTGGCGATCTGAATAGAATCAAGTTATCTCTGCCTACCTCATACAAGAAATGCGTGATTTTGATTAAGGGCATTTATCAGTTGTGCTTTTAGAAAATTCACTAGCCATTTCAAAATGGTCAGCTCTTTTTGATCTTTGAAGTTAAATCGTTATTAAATGTTCATTTTTTCATGTAATAAGCTTTTCAATTTACAGCGAACTTATAAACTATAGAATATAAACAAAGATGAAATGCTTTATTATGCAAATAGTTTATAATGCATATGTATAAAAAATATGATGTGTGTAATAAAAAATATAGTATGGAAAATCGTTACATATCTGTCGTTTAAAAGCATGTGTACTAAATATACTTCTCATACGAACTTAAACAGTGTTTACAGCTTTAGAACAAACGTTCAAAATTAAGCATGACATCGATTTGTACATTAGCCGCAGAATAAGTATTTAAATCGTACATAAGTCTACCGAGATTAATGTAATTCCACATACACCAAATAATCTAAAACATATTTGATTGTAACTTAAAGAAGCAGATTGTAACTTGAAATGTCCTATATGAAATCCCAAGATACTATAATAAATTTACTTATTCAATAGTATTAATCGTTCAATATAAGTTGTTATGATTAGAGATTCTACATAAGACTGACTTATGAATCTTTTACTCTTATCATATAAATCACTATTAGTAATTATTTCGACTTGTTGCAACGTCAAAAAAGCATATATATATCACCATATACACTGTTTACTAACAGTGAAAGGAATAAACCTAATAGGATTTCTTTAATTGGATATCCTTGTGCGCATAATAAATTATGTAGTCTTTATATTATCTTTCCGTATTATTACACTAGCAGAACTCTGCAGGCATTATCGGCTTATACTACCAATGTATATGTATTAGTCCTGTGACGGATTATCTGTGTGTGATCTGGAGTGGAAGTTAGAGTTAAGTTTATTTCATTTTTTATTTAATAAATAACTAAAACACTTTCTTCATTTGAATTATCTGTAAGGCTGCAATAGTACTTCTTTTCTTCTTTTTTAGCATAGTTACTAATATATATTTTCGATTTCTGTGCTTGAATTGAGGGTAGTCTAGTATTTCAAAACCGAATTCGTGCAGTGATCGTGGCACCGCGCTCTCGCAGCACCAGCCATATTGCATTACGGCAAACAGAAGTTCTATTTTACTTTTATTCAAAGACTGTGTCATTGTGCTATTATATTGACAAGTGTAGAAGTTCTCCGAGTAATTGCAAAGAGGTATGTTTTGAACTCGCAAAGAATTCCAGTTAAACATGTTCACAAAATATCTGATTTATTTCTTAAATATGTCTTATATGCAACAAAACACAGCGCAGACTTCTAATATGTGTCAAAGATTGTGCATTGCACTTAATTAACTCAGACCCATAATCGTATAATCCAAGGCTCTAAATCGATTGGTTCTATTATGATCTTAGACTACAGTCATCGCGTTTGACAGGTTGAGTGTAATTGCATGCCAGACACATGGACATATGCTTCTACGGCCCTGTAAACTTACCATGGGATTTATTCTATGAGTGTCTACGAATGACGAATTTCTTTTTTACACAATTCAATAGCCATAAAAGGTATTGTAATCGTTTTCGGATTAATACTACCTTATGAGTATTAATTATAACATAACTTTTTAATACCCTAATACACTGGCTACGATAGGTGTGTTTCGCGTAATTCGATATTTTGAGCAATATAATTTTTTTGTTTTTTTTGTTTTGTTCACTTGACGCAAAATGATTACCTCTTATCCATTGCTATAGTTTATTCAAGGCAGTATTTTTTCATAATTAATTAATTCTAATTTATTACGAAAAAATACTGCCTTGAATAAACTAATACACATAAGTAACGTTCTCATTCACCCTCCCAGCTTTTGTAATAGCTTTTTGGGAAGGCAAATGAGCCTCTCGGACTTTAACATGCATTCTTACGCAAGCCCCGACATATGATACTACTACTTAATAAAAATCATCTGTGTATCATGAGATTTGTAAGTTCTATAACAAAATAAAGTTATAGAGTTTTCTATCTATCTCTTTTTCTTACGATCTTGCATCGAACAGTATCTTTCTTATTTTTCAGACTCTCTTCCTCTAGACATACATATTCATCGATAGTTGTTGTGCAGAATGACTTAACTATCTCAATAATTACAACACTTTATTGGAGTACAGGCGTTGGGCTGAAATGGCTGAGACGGGAGGGGAACGCGGGGTAGTCACGTGGTAACCACACTTTTCTTTATGGAACAGCATTGTATTTTTAGACGTACATTAAACATATATCATTAATCTCAGTAGCGGAAAATACATGTTGCGCTAGTTTTAAAAAAAATACTTAAGATTATTTTTAAATTACTTTAAAATAATAATTTATAAACATGGTAACGTTAAAGACCTTTTTATATGCTTTTCAAAATTGAACTCTAACCAAAACCAACCTAAAACAATGGAAGTAATCTAAACAAATATCTAAAATTAATTATATGTTAATTATAGTCTTGAGTTATACCGTATTGTAATTTTAAAGACTCGAGACAAAATAATACTTTGTGTAGGTAGATTTAAAAAAACAAAGTTTCTTTATAGCAGTCAATAATATAATAGAACAAATTGTCGCCTGCCGTATTTCCGAACCGATACGACCTTCAAACCTTCAAGAAGAGAGCGTACCTCTACCTAAAAGGCCGGCAACGCACTTGTGACTCTTGAGTTGCGGGTGTCCATGGGCGGCGGTAGTCACTTACCATCAGGTGACCCGTCTGCTCGTTTGCCCCCTATCGCAATAAAAAAAAAAAAAAAAAAATACAATATCCGTAATTTTTGGTGGTCACCCTACCTAACGGGGGGTTTTGTAGAGGTAGGTTGTACGAAGGCAGACCCACCCCGCTTCTATGAATGAATACCTACAACCACGTGCACGCTACTCGCACCACTGGTCTTTACCGTTATATTTTAATGGACGTCTCCTAATAGCTAAATACATATATTCGCGAACAGTAGGGTAGAGTATCCTTGAAAATACAGCCGTGTTTTTTCAGGTGAGTGTGTTTCACTGTATAAGAGGACTAAAAACCTGAGCACTTCAGATTTTTTAAATAATTTGTGTCTAGTGTGTACTTAAAGCTTTTCAATCATATAATAGAAACTTAATTAAAAACGGCCTAACTGGTAGTTTTTTTTATTGTCTTTTACTGTACTTTATATTAATTTATGGAAAAAAAATACATATGTTTAGAAAGGCTTGAAAAAATCAATCCTTTGCCTACCTCAGTTGCTCAAAGACTGTCTAGTACTCGTTTGATAAGTTAGTTCTGTAATTAAGATAGACTAAGAGTAATTTTCTACACATTCCACAACTTTGATCATCAAAGTTGTGAATCAATCAGTTGTTTTGTTCTTCTTCCAAAACCTTTAGAAGTTTGATCTTATTATATATTACTTTAAAGGTGGTGAGTACCATTGCTCAACCTTACAGGTCAGTGTTGTCAACAAAATCCTTTTTTAAATACATAATGCATTCCATTTCAGTGATAGTTAATCAGCATCTAAATATAAAATATATACATACGTCCCCTTTTGTTACTAGTGTAAAATACAATCCCATAAAACGTCTTAGTCATGAAACTATAATATACGGCCACATAGCCCCCGTAAATTCACCCAACATTTATTTATTTGATCTTTAACCTGATTGAAAAGCCGAGCCTTCATCCCTTTATATATTGTTACATACAAATAAGCTTCCTTTGTGTAAATAACATAGGACAAAGAAACTTTTTCTTTGTTAGGTGACTAAAGTAATTTTTAACCGAATAAAAAAGGGATTCTATATATAATGTACAACTGTATGTATTTTTCAACGGACTTCAAAAAGGAGGAGGTTCTCAATTCATTTTTTTTTATGCTTGTTACCTCAGAACTATCAATTGCGTGAACCGATTTCGCCGATTTTTTTTTATTTGAAAGCTGGTGCTTCCCATGTGGTCCCATTTTAATTTGGTCCAGTTCTGACAATGTCATCCATGAGAAAACCATATAAGTCTTAAATTTGCATTAAGCATGTGCTCGACAAATGGACAAATAACTCAATATCACGCCAACCGATTTCCATGATTCTTTTTTTATTGGAAAGGATGTACTTCAAGGGTAGTTAGATGAGAGTTTGCTCCAGTTCTAACAATGGCACCCATGATAAAACCATATTAGTCTTAAATTTTATGAATGACGCATTCAAATCGGTTGTCTACTCTTTTAAAGTCCATTTATATACATAGGTTAAGCAATTTTTCAACTTATTTTCATTTGTTTTTAATTTGAAGGAGAACTATTCTAAGTTGGTGCCATTGTTACTTAATCAGGCTTGGGTTATTGACACGGGTTTATTATTGCACAAAGTAATGGGAAAGCGCATTAAAGGCTGTCTTTTTTATGAATATGGTATTTTCATTGGGCCTTTTCACATGTGTGACTGTCGACTGTGGTTGAGTTCCGAGATAACTCTTTCATGTTCTCTTTTGTATATACTAACTAGGCAGCCCAAAATCAAATATTTCTTTTACATTATAACTACCCATGCTTCCCTTGCTTGCACGGTATTTGTACATCTTAAATAAATTAGTCACGGATCTTTGATTAACTTTCAGCGTTTATCTGTTCAAGACTATATTCATATATAATTTCGACTTCTTGTTACGTTTATTTATTTAGGATATGATTTATATACAAAAAATGTCATCCACATAATAAATAACGATAGTATATGAACAGACAAAATAAAATGGTTTAAAGTCAAGGCATACTTGATAGGTTTTTGTTACTTGCCAGTTAGAAAGGCAATTGACGGCCTACTTAGAGAGGAAAAACTATTCCCAGTGGGTTCAGAGGAGACTGGAATGGCACACATGGTTGTGAAAGTTTCTATTTTAATCCTTCCAATACGATATGATGACGATTAGTATAAAATAGAATAAAGAAAATTGTTAGTTAAAATTGTTATTGTAAACGCATAAATACTAAGTTATATAAGATGAAAAATGATTTTGAGAGACTGTACTTTGAAATTTATAGTCCACATTTTAATATTTATTTATATAAACTCAGTCCCAGTAGGGGTAAGCAGTGATGTCCTAAATACTCCTATTAAGCCGCCCATAGTGTAGTCAAACTTACTTAACAGGAGGCAAACTTATTGCCTATAGATATTTGTACAATCCCTTGGTCACCCTTTACAACACCCACGGGAAAAATGGGGTTTCCATATCCTAGTCCAGAATGGTGGTGATGGTGGTGGAATTTTATGGTTAAAAATGCCTCTTTATGTAATAAGAGCAGTTAAAAGCTCAGACCACATTGTGGGGTTGCTTCACTATTACTATCGTAAACCAAAAATGTCGTAAAATTTCATATGTCTATCTGACTTGACACCTACCTTATTGCTTTTCTACACCACCCCAAGGTCGACTGATAGAGAATGCCTTGGGCATTAACTCTGCACGTGTAGTTTTTAAATAAATAATTGAAGGATATCCAATCTCTACATATACTCGTAATATTTTCACATTTTTACACATTTTAGATACAAAAGCAATATTCCCAATTTATTAGAACTAATTGTTGGTTTAGAAGGCTTAGAATGATCTGCAATAAAATGAAGTTGTAGGCGGTCAATAAATATTGGTTGTTAGCTCATAAATAAGCGTGATTGGTGGTCGTTTATCGACGGGCCAATAGTTTATTGTTACTGCTACCTGAAGATTGTGTGATCGATAAGGGATTGGGTTCATAACGCTGTGCTGTAGACCTTTATGTGAAAGGATACACGACATTTTCCTTAGATCGGTGCGTTTCTAGTGGTTGTTAAGATGTTTAGAAGAAAGTAATTTTAAACATTGTAAAGAGTATATATCATAGATTTGTCAGGATAATTGTAAAGTATCCGTAATTACCAAATAGTAGCAATAATCGCAATAACTTCAACACCATATTACAAAAACAAACTGAACTACAAAGCAACTACTCTAAAGACGTACTATTATCCCTAATCGTGATATTAAAGATGTCGGGCCGGTTAATATATGTACATATTCATGTATATACAACTTGCCAGCATTGACTGTTGGGCTGGGGGCCGCCACCTTTGTGTTGGAGGTATTTAAAACCTGTTCCTTTACATATATGTATATATACATATACTATACATATGTACATATAAACGAACCCTACAATCCTAACACTCCTCTTCTGGGCTGTACAATGTCAAAATAAACAATATTAATATTGTAAAATGCAACTGTATTAATATTTAAAGTAGGTAGAAGTTAATTTGATATAATTATAATTAAGCTTTATTTTGTAATGAATATCGAGGTTTGGACTCTCTTGTTTAGAAAGTGTTCTGTGTAAAAAAAGGTTAAGAGAGATAAGCTTTTTTTTTTTTTCATCTATCACATATATACATACGCTTATGCCTGCATGGCCCCATCTCTTCCCGTTGGTGACGTACAAGGCATCTAAGGATCGGTCTGTTACCTATCAGACTGTAAGTATAACAGTCAAATTGTAAACGGCAAAATGTGGGTGTACCCATCACGTATCTTATAACTTTGATAACATCTAACATACACTATTTGGAAATTATGGAGATAAATATTTAGCCTTACTATATATATTTCTATATCTATTGAGGAGATGTGGTTTTTGGTAAATAATTTTTTTTTCGCTTGAAACCTCACGAATAGCTAGAGATGAATAAGAGAGGTCAAACGCCATGTTTTTCACTGTTTCTGTACATTTATGTTTACAATTATAACCAACTAAATAAAAACAATAATACAATAATTTAACAGATTGAAAAGTAATAAAATCACAGTTAAAACTTACGCAACAAATTTCCTTCCCCATGAACACTTGCAACTCAAAAGCCACTAGAGTGCAGCCTTTTAGGGTAGGCAAAGAAATGAGGGGAAGAAGGGGAAGATAAAGGAGAAAGGGGGTTGGGTCTCCAGTAACCTCACTCAGTCGATCACACAATGCAAGTATTATTTAACAGCAGGTTTTCTATGAGGCCTTGGTAATACTCCGAGTGCCGAAGCTTGGCTCCCCAACGTTACATAATTTTTTTTTTTTTTTTTTTTTTTTTTTATGCGATAGGGGGCAAACGAGCAGACGGGTCACCTGATGGTAAGTGACTACCGCCGCCCATGGACACCCGCAACTCAAGAGTCACAAGTGCGTTGCCGGCCTTTTAGGTAGAGGTATGCTCTCTTCTTGAAGGTTTGAAGGTCGTATCGGTTCGGAAATACGGCAGGCGACAATTTGTTCCATAAGCTGGTTGTGCGAGGCAAAAAGCTTCTGGAGAAGCGCACAGTGGTGGAGTGCCAATCGTCTAGGTGATGGGGATGGATATTTTGTCGCGTACGACGATGGCGGAAACCAGCAGCCGGTATAAGTCCGAACAATTCCTCTGAACACTCCCCATGATACAAGCGATAGAGGATGCAGAGTGAAGCTACATCTCTACGCAACGCCAAGGTGTCAAGTCGATCAGAAATATCTTGGCAGTCGATGATGCGAGTCGCTCTCCGTTGAATGCGGTCAAGAGGCAGAAGTTGGTACTGGGGTGCACCTGCATAGAGATGAGAACAGTATTCCATGTGCGGCCGAACCTGCGCCTTATAAAGTTGCAGGCGGTGGGCCGGAGTAAAATACTGTCTCGATCTGTTTAGCACACCAAGCTTCTTCGAGGCTAATATGGCCTTACTCTCTAAGTGACCGCGAAACTGGACTTCGCTTGATATATCGACGCCAAGGATTCCGATACTGGCTGATGCAGTTAGGGAAGTGCTCTCAAATTGAGGTGATACGACCAATGGCATCTTTTTAGCGGTGAACGCGCAAACCTGTGTCTTCGTGGGGTTAAATTGGACTAGGTTAAGTCGACCCCAATCTGAAACTTTTGATAAAGAAGTTTCGATTTCAGACACAAGTTTGGATCGGCTTTCGATGACGTTTACCCGAGAAATGTTAGCGCGGCCGGTGTAAAGGGCATCACTCGTGCTATCGTCTGCATAGCAATGGATGCTGCTAATCTGCAGCATGTCGTTGATATGCAGAAGAAACAGCGTGGGTGATAGCACACAGCCTTGTGGGACACCAGAATTAACAGACTTGGAGTCGGAGCATGCACCGTCAACAACGACCTTGATGCTTCTGTCTGTAAGAAAACTGGTGAGCCAATTGCACAGTTTCTCGGGAAGCCCATAGGAAGGAAGCTTCGCAAGGAGCGCTTTGTGCCAGACCCGATCGAAGGCCTTCGCCACGTCCAAACTAACGGCCAACGCTTCCCCCTTGGTCTCGATCGCCTGTGCCCACCGGTGAGTCAAGTATACGAGAAGATCACCAGCTGAACGACCCTGACGGAAGCCGTATTGTCGATCATTGAGGAGCTGGTGGTCTTCTAAGTACCGGAGGAGCTGGCAGTTAACAATGGATTCCATTATCTTGGAGAACAAGGAGGTGATGGCTATGGGTCTGTAGTTGGACGGATCCGAGCGATCTCCTTTTTTAGGGATTGGGTGCACTAGAGCTGTCTTCCATGAGTTCGGGACTACGCCAAGAGAGTAAGAAAGCCGATAAAGGCGCGTTAAAACCCGTGCTAACTCTGGAGCACACGTCTTCAGCACGATAGGAGAGATTCTATCGGGCCCACTCGACTTATGAACGTCGAGGGAAAGAAGCGCTTTACGCACTGCCCTTTGTGTAAACCGGACTTCCGGCATGCGGGTCTCGCACTGCGGTATGGTCGGCGGTGCGTTTCCCCCGTCGTCCAGGGTCGAGTTGGACGCAAAGAGTTTGCCCAGAAGATCGGCTTTTTCTTTAGCGTCGTGGGCCAACGAATTATCTCCTATGCGCAGAGGTGGAAGGGATGGCTTACAAAAGTTCCCCTGGACAGCTTTGGCAAGAGACCAGAATGCACGAGTTCCGGAGGGGAGACTAACTAGTCTCTCGCCAATTCTGCCGATGTGAGCCGACTTCGCCGAAGCAATTACTCTTTTGAGGGACCTGGAGGCAAAGTTAAATTGCTTCTTTAATGTGCTGGTCTTTACATCCCGTGCTGTCGCTGCATTAGCCCATGCTTGGTAACATTCCTGCTTTCGGCGGGACGCCGCTTTGCAGGTTCGACCAAACCAAGGCTGGGACTTGCCACCTGTGGGAATCAGGGAGAATGGAATGAAAAGTTCCATACCCTGAAGCACAACATCCGCGACAGAGTCAGCAACGACATTGGGATCATCCGGCGAGAAGCAAACCTGCCTCCATGGGTAGGATGCAAAGAATGTTCGCATTCCATCCCAGTCTGCTGACCTATAGTGCCATACGCGGCGACTGCCTGTTACTCGCGGCCGCAGCGAGTGAACGAGTGGCACTATACTCCTAATCAGGCAATGGTCCGAAGAGCCAAGAGGGGCCTCAACGGATACTTTGTAGCCGTCAGGATGTGAGGTCAGCAGAAGATCCAACAGTGAAGGCACGTGGCTTTCTGCATCTGGGATTCGCGTAGGCGTTGCTACCAGCTGCGTCAAGCCATATGCCAAGGCGAAATCGTGAACAGATCTTCCCGCATGATCGGTTTTGCGCGAACCAAGCCATTCGGCGTGATGGGCGTTAAAGTCGCCAAGAATGACGATCTCTGCGGATGGGACCTGCTGGAACACTGAGTCTGTAGCCATTTGGACGTGGTCGATGAGTCGGTCCGTTTCGGCATCACCGCTATGGGACCTGTAGAGGCATAGGTAGATGCGGGGATGGTAATAATAAATATGATAAATAAAGACTTGAATAAATTAAGTCATATTTTGTAATAAATCTGTTCATTAAAGAATCATTTTGTTGAATAATAATTAGTCGTATAACATTATTTTAATAATTAGGAAGTGAAAGTTAAGGACTGAATATTTTTGTTAAACATCTCAATGTTTTTGTTGAACGTTTCTAATAAAACAAGCGATACGAAGATACGATTTAAGATCTGTCGGGAGAAGCAACAACCCGCCGAGGGGTGCAGGGGTGGGGAGAGACGCGGAAGGGGAGAAGGCAGTGAGGCTTGTTACCATGGCAACCTCGGGCGAGCCACCTCAATTTTTGCCCTAGATACTGGCCGACGATTGATAAGGAGCTAAGTAAAAGGGCATGCCAGTCAAACTGCATCGATTTCACATCTTTAGAATTATTTTGAAAAAGGTCTCATAAATATTTGCCCTGAGGTAAGATTCAGTAGATATTATTTGCGGGATAGACAGCTACATATATCTGTGGAATATAAAATAAGTTCTGAATTGATATGCAGCGCCGCCGCCGCGATGTCTAGGGCAGAATGTGTGTGAGAGATTTTCAAAGATATGATTAAAGTGTGTTGACTAGAAAAATTACAAAATTGAATGAAAATTCTGTCAATTTTAGTAAGTTAATATTTATTCTGAATTGAAATCTTTGAAATTAGAAGGTTAATATATCAAATTATATATAAAATTTATAAGCACTTGTGTAATGCATACGTTTGTTTTGACAGGTGTAACAAACAACAGGATTGTTGAAAACCTCAAACAGTTTGTTGGTTGAAGGTTTTCCATCAGGAAAACCTTTAAAACAGTTGTCACTAGCCATTTACCACCGGATTATTGCTACTTCGCTCCTACATTCTCTAACTGCATATTGAAGAGTCTAAGCTTCCTCGATTTAGTAATTCTAATTAAATAAAAATATTGATAAGGCCAATTCTCATGCTTCTATAACCTCACGTCTGAATTACTTTTTCTTTGAATAGTGAAACAACATTAAATACACCATTGGAGATACTGTAATATCTACACAAACTCCATTAATCAAAAGTAGAAGTTTAACTCACCCATTTATTTGATTTTTTGAAATCCCTAGAGTATGAGTCGGGTCAAAACAAGTCGGTCAATAAGTTAGTACAACTGCCGAGCTAGCCGATGTACAATCGAACACAGCAATAGAAACAAATTATTGACAAGAAATACAAAGACGTTTTAACAGAGGTCCAAGAGTCTACTCGAGCAGTATAAGTCAATGGTAGAGTCCGTAGATATCCTACAACCTTTTGCTACTTGAAGAACATTAAGACGCATAAACCCACAGCATTATTATACAGTCCAACGGGCAAACTGTTTTGAGAACCTCTTTCAATAAGGAAAGTGGACGAAGGTATATAAACCTATATATACATATGTTAACAGTGTTGCCATACTTGATCAATTTTATTTTGCCAATATTTTAGGGTGTTTTCCCGAATAACTTGTTTCTTTTTATAATATAGGGGTTACAAGTAACGACCGCTGCCCTTAGACACCTGCAATTCAAGAGTGGTAAATGCAATGTAATGCTGCAATGCCCACCTTTGAGAGTGATGAGGGGGGAGTGGAGAGGAAAGAAGAGAACGGGAGTTGGGCCTCTGATTCCCTCACTCACTCGGCAATATAATGGAAACATTATTGGTTGTTTAAAAAAAATATAAGAGTAACTTTAATGCTGACTGTGCCACTTGACTCCTCCTTCGCCGACCTATTTTCCCATATGCTACGTGTTAATATATAATATTAACTACGTGTAAAAAATTTAATCAAAACCCGTTATTTCCTTAATGGGGTTGCAAACTCGATCTGATTGAAAAAGTATTTTTAGCTTTTGCATTTTTTCCAATGTTTCAAGAACTTTTTTTTGTCTAAGAACTTTACTTTGCTTAAAATTTTAATAAATAAAGGTGATTAAAATGTTCAGGTCGTTATTCGAATAAAATACTTTGATACTTAAATTTATTTCTTGCTCACAATCACAACGCAACTGCCGCGACAGCGGTCCTCCTGTCGTTTTTAAATGACTAGTAGTCCCACCACTTTTAGTGGTCACTCGGTGTGACTATTAGCTACAGTTTTAAATGCTACTAGTTTTATTGTAAACAAGGTAATATATACAATTAAACCTATAATAATAAAATATTTAATAAGAAACAAAATAGAGCATTATTGCAAAGGCCGTGAAATAGGCAGTTGCAGGTCGAGTATGAGTTTGAAGGCCGAGCCTTAAGTGAGGACTTCGCTAATATGAGAGAGGCAATTGCCATTTTCGCCAAGGCATATATATTGCTTTTCTCAAAAGAATGCATGCAACAATGCATTTCCATAATTTTTCAAGTTAATGCCGTAATAACATGAACTGTACATGTTCAGCATGGAATAAATTGCCCATAATGCATCTACATTAGTTTAAGCAATCTCATTAAAATACGCCAAAAATATTGTTTCGGGGAAAATGTTCAATAAGTACTGAGATAAATCTCGTTTCTCACACTCATTAAATTTTCATATACTTTTCTCTCTACTCATTTTAATTATTAAATTTTAATTTATTAAGTATATAAATAACAAATCAAGACGAATTTTCAGCATTGCCACCATTTTTTTATTTATCATCTGTGCCGAAAGGCAAGCGCATTTATGGCTTTACAGCCACGTAAACGCAATTAGTAATAAGCAAAGAGACTTACTTTTGTATGCCAAGATTGATAAAAGAGATCCAATCAAAGAGTACTTAATAACCCCAGAACGCCGTTTCATACTATGCTGGAGCGTTGCAATGTTCTAAATTCAAAAATGCTCCTGCAAAGGATTTCATTTTCTTTATCCGTATATTTCATACTTCACGTGCTCTTTTTTCGAAAATAAAAACAATATTTCCATGCATGTTTGAGAAAAATGAATTACTATAATAATAGCTTTACATTTTAGAGGCTGAAATATTTTAATATATTTTATGAAACTTAATACGTAAAGATTGTAATAATAGAAATAATAGAATATATTAGAATACGTATAACAGTAACAAATATATGAAAGTACTAGCTTCTCCTAGCAACTTCGCCCGAGTGATATGTTAATATATTTATATTTTTTATACTATAGGGGGACAGACGAACAGACGGTTCACCTGATCGTAAGTGACAACCGCCGTCCATGGACACCTGCAACTCGAGAGTCGCCGGTGCGACGCCCGCCGCCTACCCGCCTTTGAAGGATGGGGGTTGCGAGGAGGGGAAAAAAGAGAGGAGGGATGAGGAGATGGGAAAGAGGAAAGGAGGGTGAGGGGAGAGGAACAGTTGGGCCTCCGGAAACCTCACTCATTTCGGGGAAATGCAACGCAAGCGTTGCTTCAGAACCGGTTTTCGTGAGGCCGTGGTATCGCACCGGTCGAGCCGGCCCATTCGTGCCTAAGCATGGCTCTACCACTGTTACTTTCAATATCTTTCCGAGGGTACAAAGTATACCAAATTACTATATTTTACTATAATTGAAATTTATAATTTTAGTATAGATTGTGTAAATCTTAATTGAAATTTATAATTTTAGTATAGATTTACACTACAATAAATTGAACCGTCGTCGGTAACAGCAACTGTAAATTACCATAACTTCTTAACAAATCAATATAAATACGGTTATAAATTTAGTTGCGGCTTCACCCCAGTATCTTATATTTAACCGATGATCATGAAATTTTACATTCAATTTGTCTGGAGAACAGAAAAAATCACAGATCAACTTTAGTCTCGAAACAGTCCTACAATTGAGGGATCGCGAATTTTAAGTTTTTTCTTATGGTAGGGTAGTAATAGGCTTGAAGACTATCATCACCCCTTGGACACCTGTCACTCAAGAGCTAGCAGTGCGCTGACTGCCTTCTAGGAGAGGGGGGTAGGTCTACGTGGTAAACTCAATCATCGGTGAAACACAATGCAAGAATTGCTTCGTAAACACTGTGAGACCATGGTATTTATTACTCCGGTCGAGTTGCCCCTTACATGCTTTAGCATGGCTCCCCACGTCAAAGATATTTGTTTTATTTTATTTATTTACAGAATAGAACTCTTGCTTTTTACATTAATACTTAAGTAAAACTATATAAATATACGACTGATACAATATTTACAGATCTTTTCTACAATATATAATATGAGAAATAAATTAGTTACACCAAGAAAAGCTTTTATCAGCAGCATTTTATTATAATAGAGAAAGCAATTAATCTTATTACAGATAGAACCACCTTAATCCATTAAGTTTAATGAAAAACCGGGATTGGTACATTTACCAATATTTTGTGTTGTAAGAAATTCATTCTTGTTAATGGAAGACCAAAACTTGGCAAAAATTTACCAATTTCATTAGAGAGTTTTGTTTTCACTTAATTTCTGTCACAAGTTACGTGACTTATAACCGATTTTGGAATTAATTTAAAACTAGATATTAATTCAGCCATCAGTCTTAAATTTTTCTATAATATTTAGCTGTTTTTTCGATTTCGAGTTTTAAGCGACTATTGACTGTGATTATTTTATCATTATTCATCGTTTTAATTTTATTAACCCTTTTTGGAACACTAGAGCTGTATTCAGTGCCGTTTTTTTTTTATATAGATTAAGACCGACATTTAATAGTTATTACCATTTTTTTATATCAAAGTGTTAATTAAACAGTTATTTTTTTATAAATTGACGTGAAAGAGCCATGCTTCGACACGGGCCGGTTCGTTCAGACTATTACCACGGCCTAATGGAAAACCGGCTGTTAAACAATGTTTGCATTGTGTGACCGAGTGAGTGAGGTTATCGTAGGCCCAAACCCCTTTCCCCTTCTCTCCTGCCCGAGAAGGTGGACAGAGCTCTTGTGACTTGAGTTACAAGAGTGCATGGGTGGCGGCAGTCACTAAACACCAGGTGATCCAAAGGCTCGTTTGTCCCCTAAACTATAAAAAAAAATGTAAATCACACAAAGACGTCTCTTTTGTTATTGCTAAATCGTCAAGCTAATCTCTGCAAATACTTTATGCTCGTTCGTTAAAGTCATATGACACCATAAAAACAAAGCCTAAAGTTTCTAATGCTCGAGGAAATGTTCGAACTCTGTACATATATGTCTCACTAATCCTTACTCACGTCCCAAACCCCTACTATAAACACGCCATTAACATGACATTCCGACGGTTATAGTTCCAATTCGCGATCCAAAGCCGGCCGGGTGTATGCCACATTTTGATTTCCAGAGCAGAGCCCGTTGTGAACGCTAATCTGGTATATCTAATCGCATTAGCCAGTAACAGTTTGAGCTTCGTGGGGAAATAAAATATAATTAGAAGAAGCGAGTTCAGTGTTTAGTCTAGCCAGTTTAATGTAGTTGTGTATGTATACGTATGCATAGTTGATATCGTTAGCGTTTATTGTTTAAAATGTCTGAGATGAGTTCCAGAATATGTTTAGATAATAACAAACTTGATAGCTTTCATTTCAAAAAGCTATATGTTGATTTAGGTAGATGAGATTTTAGGTTCATTAACCTAACAATATGTCTGTCTAAACTAAAGAGGGGGCTAGGCCCCCTATGCGGTGTGGCCAGCGATTCCCGGATTAATTACCTCTCCGGCAGCTCCGGTGAGGTGATGAACCGATGATATTTATTATATCAAACAAAACTACTTTTTGTTTCATTTATTTTAGTTACTAACCTATTGGTGAGGGAGAGGGAGACTTTACAGCCAATTTGAGTGATAGCTATGTGACCCTGACTTGTTTAAAGTATTGTTAAATAATAAGCAAAATCACTTGCGTTCTATTCTCTCCTACCTTTCCTTGTCAACATACTACCAACTGTCCTATTTCATTTCCACAGTGACATGTTGAAGGCTTTAAGCTTTCCCCATATTACTCTAGTATTGATCAAATTACAGTTAGCAAAACGAGGGCGTTTATTACGCCTCAACTTATTCCATAGTACACAGGCGTGAATTTATACATGTGTACATATACATATTTACTTGCACACTATATACATAATTATGTACATTCATGTACTCCTTTCTCCCTCCGGGATGCAAAGAGCAATAGGTAATTTTTCATATTAAGTAATAAAGAAATTGACTAATTTGCACTCTACACATCATATCTACGTAAGCTACAAAGTGCTACGTTGTAGCTTTAGTAGAGCCACTAAGAACCATCTCCAAATTTATTGTCATGAGCACCGTGAAATTTCATTACAACAATCATTAAATGTCAAGACATTATTTAGATTAAACAGAACGTCTGTGTTGGCGCCCTAACCTGGTGGGGGAATGGGGGAGGTTTAATTAATTATTTTTACCGTCGCTGAGGACACTTTCATAACAATTAGCTGGATACACAGCCGAGAGGGCTGTTTCAATATATGTTTTAAATGTGTGTTATTTGTTATAAAAATCATTTTAAAAACAAGCAAAGGCTTAACTTATATGTTTGTTTGTCATATAACACATAGCACAGACAGAAACTTAGCAGGTATACTATGGTTTAGTACACATACTTATACACATACAATACATTTTTTGTATACAGACGTCACGTATTGCAGTACACAATAAAAACAGAGAACAATGCATATGTACATCTTCATGAATACGCTTACCGTGCATGTGAGAATCGAACCCACCTATGTGGTACAAAGTAAAGACATTCATCAATACTAGTGACTAGTCTTGCCTAGACTCACATATCGTGTTATGTTAACTGACAATTCTTTAGATACTTTCAGTTTGATCTTCACATAAAATAAATAACTCTTAACTCGTAGAACAAAAATCAACAGCGTTTATTTACTTAAAAATAGTAACAACATTTAAAAAAGGTTGCAGCTGAAGCAATCAGCAGAACAAACGTATACGTTAGTTAGGAGTGCATCCACAAAAACTAATCAACGTTAAAAGGCAACGGTGACAACCCTACGTGAATAGTGTACCGATTATACCTGCCGCGTAGCTGTTTGCTACGTATGTGCTACGTCGTTACTACGAATATAACATTGACGCTACGCTGTAGTAATTTGAGTGAACGAATTGCTTTTTTTGCAAAGTACACGTCTAGCAAAAAACAAATGTAGCAATGAAATGCAACACATTGTGAATGTAAACTGGTTTTGTTCGACACGAATGTTTCGACAAAGCAATAAAACAACTTATCAAACGACTAGTTTCTCTTGTATGCCACTTTTGTACTTAGAATACTCTTTTTTTTTTCTCTCTCTCTTTTTTTTAACTTTTACTTTTCAGGCCTAGTTGATGAAAAGTTCTTAATGCAGTCTATGAATGTTTGGAAACCTTATAGACACTGAGTATAAGTATTTATTTTACTATGTAATTTCATTTATACAGCCTTCAAGATTCCAATTCCATGTCGGCTGGTGATGATATTAATTTAATCTGAATTACTATCAAAAGAAGGTTTTCTTTAATTTATTTGATACATTTTATTATTATGATTTATTTCATCACAAATAAAATTAAAATCCATTCAATCAGAACAATATAATTGTTAGTACCGAACGCAATTATCCCTCGGTGGCTCTCGTATCTACGAGTACGCTATAAAGCTACGACGCAGAGGCTAAACTAACATTGTAAACTCCGGATGTCTCCATTAAATATAATATTACAAATGGAGTAAGAGGTTAAAGATTAATTACATTAAATGTAATAATCACTGTTTCAGTATTAAGGGAATGTCTTTATTTATTTAATAAGTGGGAAAGGGATTCGATGAGAAGAGATTGCATTGTGTCTGTAATGCAAACGAATAAAATAAGGAACGCGTACATAAGGGGATACTTGAAAGTGGTGCCGATTACGGAGAAGATGAAAGCATAATACTATCGTGATATGGACACATCATGCGATGTGCTGGTGATCACGTAACCAATAAGACAATGAGCATGGAAGTGAATGGACGAGTTGGAAGGGGACGACCCAAGAAAGTATGCATAAATTGTGTTAGGGATGATAGGAACAAGATGAGCATGACAACAGAGGTGAGTTATGATAGGGATGTATGGAACATAGTGTACCGACTCCGATTAAAGCTGTCAATGGTAACGACGAAGAATTAACACTTTATGCACATAGTGTACAAAGGCAGAATAATGACCGGGCATTCTCTCCCTTCCTTTCCTCCTTTTTTTTAATAATATAGCTAATAAGATACATTATTTGGATACGTGATCTACTAACATGTATTAGTCAGAGCAGTTAACTTGCCTTTTGGTCTAGTAGCTAGTGATCCTGACTGCTAAGCCGGAGGCAGTAGGTTCGATTCCCACATAGTACAAAAAAGTGTGAAGTCCCCCGCAACACAGGAATGCTTACTAGTGTGAGACTCATATTTTTTAAAGACAAAGAAAAAAGAAAGAAAAGATTGTGATAGTGAGTAAAACGAAAATTTCTATCGTGATTTGACGACAGAAACCGAAGGTAGGAAAATAAGATAGGGAAGATGGAGAGTTAAGGAGAGAGAATAGGAAAGGTAATGCTCGTCGAATTTGATATTGTCGAATACGAAGCCATTTTAACTCGGAACGTAAAACAGACACTTGTATGACGCTTGCGAAGATTGAAAATAAACTAGACAGCGTAATTACTTTTGATCTTAACTGACAGATAGAGAGTTTATATTATTATAGAGAGTTTATATTATATTTGATCACATAATGAACCTTATATCTTTAACAGAATACAAAAAATTGACTCATTAATTGCAATTTACTAAAAAAAGTTTTTTTTTTTTTTTTCATTATTTGAGCAATGCAACACAATTAATGCATCGTATATTTTGTAAAAATTTAGCTACAATATAACAACTTTTTTTGAGCCATAGGTTATAAATTAATAAAATAAACAATAGGATAAGGAACTTCGTTTCAATAAAATGTTGTGTTGTTGTTTGTAAGATAAGTTCGAGAGTATTTAAGAAAAATAAATAACCAACCAAATTATTTACACATAAATATAAACCATTTTGCACTCGTTTTTCTGTATTTATAATAAAAACTTAGATAATTTTAGTACTCTTCCGTCCCGCAGAAGACGCACCAGGCGCTGGAGAGAGCAAAACGATCTCCGGCCTCCATCAGCGCTTGCCTGAGGGCGATGGATGGGGATATCCATCGCCCTAGCAGAAGCAGGCCTGAGATGGTGGCGCGACGTGTTCCGCGCGTGCCACTCTCTAAATCAGAGATAGGATCACACCATAGCGGAGTCGCCTCTTTAAAAGGCGGCCAAGTCTGCTGGGGTCACAGGGTTTTCCTTTCTAGGGTATACCTGAGGTCCCGGCTACAAGACGCGATGATGGAACACTGTGTGATTTGAGTCGGTTCGAGTCCGACATACCACCTTACCGGCCCCGGTAGGGTGATGACCTGTGTATTTTACTGAATTATTAATTTAAAAAACAATAAGCGGTACGAGTATAACAATAGAGGACAATATAAAACTTTCACCTACTTTCATAAACTATAATAATGGCTCCATGGCAGTTGTAGCGCTACGACTGCTACGGTTATCGTAGCTTAAGTCTACGATGTCAGCGGTATATAAAATTAAATTGAGCTCGGTATTATTGCTACTTCAAGCGCATCTTCAGTTAAAAGTAAAGAGCTCTGATCTAAAATACGTTGAAAGTATTTTCGTAGGATATAGTAAAAATATTAACATTAAATATTTTGCCATGTGGTTCTCGGCGGTGTAGAATAATAATATTGTGCTTTACGTTCCGAGTTTTCTCTTAACTCACCTTCTCTACTCGTGGGTGTCAAGTTAAGGCATCAATGTATACAGTTTTAACGGCCCGGTTAACGGAAATGAGCTTGTTCCCTATTACTTAAGCGGGACTAAAATATATTGTTATTATTGTTGCTGTGTGTGTTTGATGCGCCTCTGCCTGCTCTCTCAGGAATATAGACGGGATTATATGTATACATTAACATTAAATTGTCCCACTGCTGGAAAAGCTCGTCCTATTTTCATTTAGGTGGTTGAGGTCAGACACAACAAAATTTATATTTATAGTAGTCCTACTTATATAATATATTTTTCAGTGGTAGAGCCATGCTTAGGCACGAATGGGCCGGCTCGACCGGTGCGATACCACGGCCTCATAGAAAACCGGTTGTGAAGTAACGCTTGCGTTGCATTTCCCCGAATTGAGTGAGGTCCAATTCCACCTCCCCCCTTTTCTCCTTTCTCCTTTTTAAGAAAGGCCTTATTGTATTCCACCAAGAGTGTTTATATTACTATATAATTTAATAAAATTCAAATGCAATATCTTTACTTCATAAAACCACTCAAGAATTATTTGAGATCGTCCTTTAGAGCTTCATCTAAACACTTAAGACCAATTCCAATATATCTAACGCTGACCTGAGATTTGAACTCACGACCTTCTTGACTTTGCCTCTAACAACTATGTAATATATTACTGCTATACAAAGACTACAAAAAGTTGTTTTAAAATTTTACTTTTTCATAGATTTCTTTGATATGTACATATGTATTTGAAAAAAAAAAAATTGTCTCTGGTATATATTATCTTGAAAAGTTTCTCCTGAATTATTTTTTTATATCTGGCCTTTTATAATATTTTCCTCAAAATTTATTTAAATGCTTTAGGCGTTCCAAGCTAAAAGTAATTTAATGAAAAATGTATTATAGATTAAACAAAGTTCAGAGCTTTATTTCTTTTTTGTGTTGAAAGATATAAGTTTGTAAACGTATCTATTATGATATAGGCATACTAGAATATGTAAAATTCTATAAATCTCTAAATAATGTTTACGTGGGCCATCAAAAGGCTTTAATTTAGAAAGTTTGGACAAAATTGTTATTTTTTTTACATTTAAGTGCCGTTTAAAATTTTAAGTATTAAACCAAGTAAATTAACAGAAGTCGAAAATTATAAAAAAAAATGTTTTGTAGAATTAAAAAAAAACACGAATCTTGGGACTGCCTTTTAGGATTATAATCAGATATATAATATCTGTGGGACAGACAACACCGAATTAATCTTCGTTAGCGAACGAATGAACGACACAAAAGCCGCCATCACAGCGTAAAACGACTAAGCGTTGTTTTGTCATATCATTCTATTTTTTTGTTTCAATTTTAAGAACAGTTGAGTGGTGACTTATAACCGATTTTGGAATTAATTTAAAACTAGATATTAATTCAGCCATCAGTCTTAAATTTTTCTATAATATTTAGCTGTTTTTTCGATTTCGAGTTTTAAGCGACTATTGACTGTGATTATTTTATCATTATTCATCGTTTTAATTTTATTAACCCTTTTTGGAACACTAGAGCTGTATTCAGTGCCGTTTTTTTTTTATATAGATTAAGACCGACATTTAATAGTTATTACCATTTTTTTATATCAAAGTGTTAATTAAACAGTTATTTTTTTATAAATTGACGTGAAAGAGCCATGCTTCGACACGGGCCGGTTCGTTCAGACTATTACCACGGCCTAATGGAAAACCGGCTGTTAAACAATGTTTGCATTGTGTGACCGAGTGAGTGAGGTTATCGTAGGCCCAAACCCCTTTCCCCTTCTCTCCTGCCCGAGAAGGTGGACAGAGCTCTTGTGACTTGAGTTACAAGAGTGCATGGGTGGCGGCAGTCACTAAACACCAGGTGATCCAAAGGCTCGTTTGTCCCCTAAACTATAAAAAAAAATGTAAATCACACAAAGACGTCTCTTTTGTTATTGCTAAATCGTCAAGCTAATCTCTGCAAATACTTTATGCTCGTTCGTTAAAGTCATATGACACCATAAAAACAAAGCCTAAAGTTTCTAATGCTCGAGGAAATGTTCGAACTCTGTACATATATGTCTCACTAATCCTTACTCACGTCCCAAACCCCTACTATAAACACGCCATTAACATGACATTCCGACGGTTATAGTTCCAATTCGCGATCCAAAGCCGGCCGGGTGTATGCCACATTTTGATTTCCAGAGCAGAGCCCGTTGTGAACGCTAATCTGGTATATCTAATCGCATTAGCCAGTAACAGTTTGAGCTTCGTGGGGAAATAAAATATAATTAGAAGAAGCGAGTTCAGTGTTTAGTCTAGCCAGTTTAATGTAGTTGTGTATGTATACGTATGCATAGTTGATATCGTTAGCGTTTATTGTTTAAAATGTCTGAGATGAGTTCCAGAATATGTTTAGATAATAACAAACTTGATAGCTTTCATTTCAAAAAGCTATATGTTGATTTAGGTAGATGAGATTTTAGGTTCATTAACCTAACAATATGTCTGTCTAAACTAAAGAGGGGGCTAGGCCCCCTATGCGGTGTGGCCAGCGATTCCCGGATTAATTACCTCTCCGGCAGCTCCGGTGAGGTGATGAACCGATGATATTTATTATATCAAACAAAACTACTTTTTGTTTCATTTATTTTAGTTACTAACCTATTGGTGAGGGAGAGGGAGACTTTACAGCCAATTTGAGTGATAGCTATGTGACCCTGACTTGTTTAAAGTATTGTTAAATAATAAGCAAAATCACTTGCGTTCTATTCTCTCCTACCTTTCCTTGTCAACATACTACCAACTGTCCTATTTCATTTCCACAGTGACATGTTGAAGGCTTTAAGCTTTCCCCATATTACTCTAGTATTGATCAAATTACAGTTAGCAAAACGAGGGCGTTTATTACGCCTCAACTTATTCCATAGTACACAGGCGTGAATTTATACATGTGTACATATACATATTTACTTGCACACTATATACATAATTATGTACATTCATGTACTCCTTTCTCCCTCCGGGATGCAAAGAGCAATAGGTAATTTTTCATATTAAGTAATAAAGAAATTGACTAATTTGCACTCTACACATCATATCTACGTAAGCTACAAAGTGCTACGTTGTAGCTTTAGTAGAGCCACTAAGAACCATCTCCAAATTTATTGTCATGAGCACCGTGAAATTTCATTACAACAATCATTAAATGTCAAGACATTATTTAGATTAAACAGAACGTCTGTGTTGGCGCCCTAACCTGGTGGGGGAATGGGGGAGGTTTAATTAATTATTTTTACCGTCGCTGAGGACACTTTCATAACAATTAGCTGGATACACAGCCGAGAGGGCTGTTTCAATATATGTTTTAAATGTGTGTTATTTGTTATAAAAATCATTTTAAAAACAAGCAAAGGCTTAACTTATATGTTTGTTTGTCATATAACACATAGCACAGACAGAAACTTAGCAGGTATACTATGGTTTAGTACACATACTTATACACATACAATACATTTTTTGTATACAGACGTCACGTATTGCAGTACACAATAAAAACAGAGAACAATGCATATGTACATCTTCATGAATACGCTTACCGTGCATGTGAGAATCGAACCCACCTATGTGGTACAAAGTAAAGACATTCATCAATACTAGTGACTAGTCTTGCCTAGACTCACATATCGTGTTATGTTAACTGACAATTCTTTAGATACTTTCAGTTTGATCTTCACATAAAATAAATAACTCTTAACTCGTAGAACAAAAATCAACAGCGTTTATTTACTTAAAAATAGTAACAACATTTAAAAAAGGTTGCAGCTGAAGCAATCAGCAGAACAAACGTATACGTTAGTTAGGAGTGCATCCACAAAAACTAATCAACGTTAAAAGGCAACGGTGACAACCCTACGTGAATAGTGTACCGATTATACCTGCCGCGTAGCTGTTTGCTACGTATGTGCTACGTCGTTACTACGAATATAACATTGACGCTACGCTGTAGTAATTTGAGTGAACGAATTGCTTTTTTTGCAAAGTACACGTCTAGCAAAAAACAAATGTAGCAATGAAATGCAACACATTGTGAATGTAAACTGGTTTTGTTCGACACGAATGTTTCGACAAAGCAATAAAACAACTTATCAAACGACTAGTTTCTCTTGTATGCCACTTTTGTACTTAGAATACTCTTTTTTTTTTCTCTCTCTCTTTTTTTTAACTTTTACTTTTCAGGCCTAGTTGATGAAAAGTTCTTAATGCAGTCTATGAATGTTTGGAAACCTTATAGACACTGAGTATAAGTATTTATTTTACTATGTAATTTCATTTATACAGCCTTCAAGATTCCAATTCCATGTCGGCTGGTGATGATATTAATTTAATCTGAATTACTATCAAAAGAAGGTTTTCTTTAATTTATTTGATACATTTTATTATTATGATTTATTTCATCACAAATAAAATTAAAATCCATTCAATCAGAACAATATAATTGTTAGTACCGAACGCAATTATCCCTCGGTGGCTCTCGTATCTACGAGTACGCTATAAAGCTACGACGCAGAGGCTAAACTAACATTGTAAACTCCGGATGTCTCCATTAAATATAATATTACAAATGGAGTAAGAGGTTAAAGATTAATTACATTAAATGTAATAATCACTGTTTCAGTATTAAGGGAATGTCTTTATTTATTTAATAAGTGGGAAAGGGATTCGATGAGAAGAGATTGCATTGTGTCTGTAATGCAAACGAATAAAATAAGGAACGCGTACATAAGGGGATACTTGAAAGTGGTGCCGATTACGGAGAAGATGAAAGCATAATACTATCGTGATATGGACACATCATGCGATGTGCTGGTGATCACGTAACCAATAAGACAATGAGCATGGAAGTGAATGGACGAGTTGGAAGGGGACGACCCAAGAAAGTATGCATAAATTGTGTTAGGGATGATAGGAACAAGATGAGCATGACAACAGAGGTGAGTTATGATAGGGATGTATGGAACATAGTGTACCGACTCCGATTAAAGCTGTCAATGGTAACGACGAAGAATTAACACTTTATGCACATAGTGTACAAAGGCAGAATAATGACCGGGCATTCTCTCCCTTCCTTTCCTCCTTTTTTTTAATAATATAGCTAATAAGATACATTATTTGGATACGTGATCTACTAACATGTATTAGTCAGAGCAGTTAACTTGCCTTTTGGTCTAGTAGCTAGTGATCCTGACTGCTAAGCCGGAGGCAGTAGGTTCGATTCCCACATAGTACAAAAAAGTGTGAAGTCCCCCGCAACACAGGAATGCTTACTAGTGTGAGACTCATATTTTTTAAAGACAAAGAAAAAAGAAAGAAAAGATTGTGATAGTGAGTAAAACGAAAATTTCTATCGTGATTTGACGACAGAAACCGAAGGTAGGAAAATAAGATAGGGAAGATGGAGAGTTAAGGAGAGAGAATAGGAAAGGTAATGCTCGTCGAATTTGATATTGTCGAATACGAAGCCATTTTAACTCGGAACGTAAAACAGACACTTGTATGACGCTTGCGAAGATTGAAAATAAACTAGACAGCGTAATTACTTTTGATCTTAACTGACAGATAGAGAGTTTATATTATTATAGAGAGTTTATATTATATTTGATCACATAATGAACCTTATATCTTTAACAGAATACAAAAAATTGACTCATTAATTGCAATTTACTAAAAAAAGTTTTTTTTTTTTTTTTCATTATTTGAGCAATGCAACACAATTAATGCATCGTATATTTTGTAAAAATTTAGCTACAATATAACAACTTTTTTTGAGCCATAGGTTATAAATTAATAAAATAAACAATAGGATAAGGAACTTCGTTTCAATAAAATGTTGTGTTGTTGTTTGTAAGATAAGTTCGAGAGTATTTAAGAAAAATAAATAACCAACCAAATTATTTACACATAAATATAAACCATTTTGCACTCGTTTTTCTGTATTTATAATAAAAACTTAGATAATTTTAGTACTCTTCCGTCCCGCAGAAGACGCACCAGGCGCTGGAGAGAGCAAAACGATCTCCGGCCTCCATCAGCGCTTGCCTGAGGGCGATGGATGGGGATATCCATCGCCCTAGCAGAAGCAGGCCTGAGATGGTGGCGCGACGTGTTCCGCGCGTGCCACTCTCTAAATCAGAGATAGGATCACACCATAGCGGAGTCGCCTCTTTAAAAGGCGGCCAAGTCTGCTGGGGTCACAGGGTTTTCCTTTCTAGGGTATACCTGAGGTCCCGGCTACAAGACGCGATGATGGAACACTGTGTGATTTGAGTCGGTTCGAGTCCGACATACCACCTTACCGGCCCCGGTAGGGTGATGACCTGTGTATTTTACTGAATTATTAATTTAAAAAACAATAAGCGGTACGAGTATAACAATAGAGGACAATATAAAACTTTCACCTACTTTCATAAACTATAATAATGGCTCCATGGCAGTTGTAGCGCTACGACTGCTACGGTTATCGTAGCTTAAGTCTACGATGTCAGCGGTATATAAAATTAAATTGAGCTCGGTATTATTGCTACTTCAAGCGCATCTTCAGTTAAAAGTAAAGAGCTCTGATCTAAAATACGTTGAAAGTATTTTCGTAGGATATAGTAAAAATATTAACATTAAATATTTTGCCATGTGGTTCTCGGCGGTGTAGAATAATAATATTGTGCTTTACGTTCCGAGTTTTCTCTTAACTCACCTTCTCTACTCGTGGGTGTCAAGTTAAGGCATCAATGTATACAGTTTTAACGGCCCGGTTAACGGAAATGAGCTTGTTCCCTATTACTTAAGCGGGACTAAAATATATTGTTATTATTGTTGCTGTGTGTGTTTGATGCGCCTCTGCCTGCTCTCTCAGGAATATAGACGGGATTATATGTATACATTAACATTAAATTGTCCCACTGCTGGAAAAGCTCGTCCTATTTTCATTTAGGTGGTTGAGGTCAGACACAACAAAATTTATATTTATAGTAGTCCTACTTATATAATATATTTTTCAGTGGTAGAGCCATGCTTAGGCACGAATGGGCCGGCTCGACCGGTGCGATACCACGGCCTCACAGAAAACCGGTTGTGAAGTAACGCTTGCGTTGCATTTCCCCGAATTGAGTGAGGTTTCCGGAGGCCCAATTCCCCCTCCCCCCTTTTCCCTCCCCTCATCTCCTTTCTCCTTTTTTCCATTTCCTCATCCCTCCTCTCTTCTTTTCGCTGCCTGCATCCCCCATCCCTCATCACTCTCAAAGGCGGGCATATAGTATAAAAAAAAAGAAAAATATATAATAAATACCAAGCTTATGACCATCATCTGTGCACTTTATGATTGTATATATACCGTCTGATAGATAACAGTCCGATTACGACACCTACAGATAAAACCTACGGCCCTAATAAAAGGCCTTATTGTATTCCACCAAGAGTGTTTATATTACTATATAATTTAATAAAATTCAAATGCAATATCTTTACTTCATAAAACCACTCAAGAATTATTTGAGATCGTCCTTTAGAGCTTCATCTAAACACTTAAGACTAATTCCAATATATCTAACGCTGACCTGAGATTTGAACTCACGACCTTCTTGAGTTTGCCTCTAACAACTTTGTAATATATTAATGCTATACAAAGACCACAAAAAGTTGTTTTAAAATTTTACTTTTTCATAGACTTCTTTGATATATACATATTTGAAAAAAAAATTGTCTCTGGTATATATTATCTTGAAAAGTTTCTCCTGAATTATTTTTTTATATCTGGCCTTTTATAATATTTTCCTCAAAATTTATTTAAATGCTTTAGGCGTTCCAAGCTAAAAGTAATTTAATGAAAAATGTATTATAGATTAAACAAAGTTCAGAGCTTTATTTCTTTTCTGTGTTGAAAGATATAAGTTTGTAAACGTATATAAGCATACTAGAATATGTAAAATTTTATAAATCTCTAAATAATGTTTACGTGGGCCATCAAAAGGCTTTAATTTAGAAAGTTTGGACAAAATTATTATTTTTTTCACATTTAAGTGCCGTTTAAAGTTTTAAGTATTAAACCAAGTAAATTAACAAAAGTCGAAAATTATAAAAAAAAATGTTTTGTAGAATTAAAAAAAAACACGAATCTTGGGACTGCCTTTTAGGATTAAAATCAGATATATAATATCTGTGGGACAGACAACACCGAATTAATCTTCGTTAGCGAACGAATGAACGACACAAAAGCCGCCATCACAGCGTAAAACGACTAAGCGTTGTTTTGTCATATCATTGTATTTTTTTGTTTCAATTTTAAGAACAGTTGAGATAAATGTCTTTTTAGGGCTTTGAGGCTTTAATATTAGATTAATATCGCTTGAAGCAGATGTCAAGTGAAAAAAAAGCTTCTAAAGATTTAAATTGAATTAAAGAAGACGTACTTTACTGTTTATATTATGGGCTGACAAAGAAAGCTTAATATCGTCATTCTTTTCGAATGGTATCGGTAATGGTAGAAACACAATAATTTAATATATTTAATTAAAAATAAAGCGGAAATCCCACTATAATAGTATCCCAGGATATATACACCGTAGTGTCACAATCAGTCTCAATACTTTTGAGAGTTTTTCAAATAAGCAAAACTGTCGTGACATCTAAATATGAATTTAGATATATCACTTCACGCTCACCATGATGCTCCATTTTTATGTGAAAATCCCCATGATTTCCACTTAAAAAAAGGATAAAAAAATTACCTATTGAAATATGATTGTAACGGCTAAAAGCTTACCCAATTACTTTTATCTTTTATTGAGGGCACGACCGAAGCGTGAAGGAAAAAAACATGTTAGACCGGAATGACACATTCCGTCAGAGCGTGTTTGTAACATGTCAATCTAATACGTCGATGACACGTCGTAATGTGTTTTAGACTTTTGGCCCTTGATTGGATTTGAAGTATTGGTACCAGTAATTTCAGTAATAGGTTTTATACTAAATCATATTGTATTTTTTTTTAAATTCATATACCTAATAGTTGTGTTGTATGAAAGGATTATTTGATGTGAATATCGAAAGTTATCCAGGAATATACTTTTAAAATGGGACCACTGGGATACGACGTTTTAGTAATCCATCACGTCTTGGTCAATCTGTGACGATCGTGATCACAATTAAGTATTATTATTATTTTACTGCCCACCTTTACCTTTTTTTTTTTAGAGTAAAGGGGGTTCTGTCCTCCGGTAACTTCACTCAAACTCACTTTTGTGTGTTTTGGAAATATAAACCACTGATAATTATTTTTTTAATATTGCAAAAATAAAAAAAATATACTGAGAATATTCCCTTTCCCTTCCCCTCTTTGACTCTTGAGTTGAACTCATACTCTGCTCGAGCCGGCCCATACATGCTGAAGCATGGTACCCCCACGTTAACAATGTTATATGGTTCGAAGACTCCCGTATCGGTCTCGTACAATTGTATGTTATGCGACACACTGACAATGTCCTGCTTGAGTTATTGTACCCTGTCACCAGTCATTTCGTGTAAGTAATAGCTCTTTACCTTCTATCCTCTCTTTCACTTTAAATATATTCTCAATTTCCTTCTTTAACTCCCAGAGTGCCTGATACAAATAATAGCCACTACTACTCCCACTGCTCGAGCTATAGAGCTGTGTAGTAATCTATTGCGTGCAGATCAGGATGTCGATATATTTTGTGACAGGCCAAATGTAATGGCTGTAAGAGTTATAATGTTGCACTTGTATTCTTCTACGTAAACGATATGTGTAGTTGTTTTTGTGTTTTATTGGTTAAATTGTTATTATAATTATTGTTTTGTTCAATGTATGGTTTTATAACATAATTGATTTATTAAGTTATGTTAGTTATATTGAATTATGTCGTATTAGTTGTATAAAGTTTAGTATTAAGATAGTATATAATGTTGATAGTAATATATAATATACTAGCGGACCCGACAGACGTTGTCCTGCATGATATTTCAAGCGATTAGGATCAATATAGATAAATAACCTAGATACCGACTGCAGCGCCATCTGCCGGGCTGATTTGTGAATCTAAACCATTCCCAGATCCCCTTGAACACACACAAAAAAATTCATCAAAATCCGTCCAGTCGTTTGAGAGTAGTTCAGTGACATACACACTCACAGAAGAATTATATATATAAAGATAATGTAATATGTTTAACAGGTAACAGTTTACCAGGTTCAATAAATAAATAAATAGCGTAGTAGGCAAAATGTGCGCGTTTAATGCGCCACCGTCGGGGATACAGACGCGAGAATGTGTACGGCAGACGTGATTCAAACATATGTACATACGCTCATGCCTGTATTCTTTAAAGGGTAAGCAGAGGTGTATTAAACACCTACATTTTGCAAGTTAGAATGTGGTCCCACTAACGTAATAGGGGGCCGCCGTAAACCGGGCACTGTATGACTTTATACATACTGTCCAATCCCTCGACAACGCCACCGGAAAGAGTTGGAGTGACCCTATAATACTCCTACATGAACCGCACAGCGATTAACCGCACATGTGATTCAGTAATACAAATATTCCTGTCTTTTGTTTTTTCTAGAAATCATTAGAAAATATGCATTGAGCTGCAATCAAATCAGCGACTTTTGACGTTCCTGTCAGTATCATTACCACCTCCCAATAGACGTTCTTTCAATTCTTAAACTAGGGTACCACAACCCTAATAAAATGCTTACGATATATATATATACATATACATATATATATATATATATATATGTATATATATATATATATATGTTAATACTACCTATCTAAAATAGTCTATACCACTATCAAGCGGTTCATACCAACACGTGTGCGGTGGAACCTTCTGCCACAATTCTTCGGCATTACTTCGCTTAAAATATTTTATTAGCCTGTTCGGTCTTTACCTATATTCTGTTTGATCATTTAAAGGTAATAAATTGAGTATTATATTGTGTGTAGTTTACACGCGTGTGTGTAGGTGTATTAATAAACGGTTTGTATGTGTGTGTGTATGTTCTAAATCGATACCTCCGGGTCTCTGTAAGCGTGTGAAGCTGTCGGCGACAGTTCTTATAACTTTTATATTTTCTAAGGAGATAGTGTAAATATAAATATGTCGTGCTTCAGAAGCAGCGGTAGGGTAATGGCTAAGGTGTCGGACAAGTGGTTGCGGGATCGAACCCCACCCAGTGCACTACGTTCGTGAACCCCCCCCTAATACAAGCATTTAAACTTAGCTGGGGGGGGTTCACGAGAATACTAGTAATGTGTGACCTACGTTACTAGTAATCTTTTATATAAAAAAAATGTGCTTACATTAAATTTTTTGAAACGAAGTTCGTGTGCGGAGTGCGGAGTTTAAAAAAGCGTAAGATTGTTATGTATAGTCTATGTATGATGGCTTTACAGCGTCTAATGTATAGTCTACGTGATGACTATTGTTATTATTGCAGTTTGCTATTATTATTCATGTAAATAGCTGTTTCTTTTATATTATTATTATATAATTTTATAAATCATTGTAAATAAAATGAAGGTTAAGATAATTTTGTAAAGTAGTTTTTTTTTATTAATATCGATAAAAATATCTTAATAAAAAATATAAACCCGAACAATTATTATCTTTCTACCTCGAATAGAACTTAAAATTAATATTTTTATAATAAGGTACTTCATTCCTGTCAGACGGTTTTTATTTATTTTTTATTATATATAAGAAAGATTTGTATTATATATAAGTTATATATGGTATGATTCTCGGTGGAGTAGATGTAGTAAAAAGTGAATAAGGGATCGGACGATTTTTTTTTTATTTTAGCCTACCATAGTGACTCCACTTTGCCTGATGGAAAGCAATAGGTGGAGTCAGAGTGGTGGTCACCAACCGCATTGCATGTCTAGTCAATGCAGCATGGTGTCTGATAGATAATCCGATCCTATATAATCAGTACAGTACAATCATACAGTAAACGAATGGCGGCAAAAGGCTTGCCCCTATTACGTAGATAGTGCTTAATTATGGTTGGTGTTATACGTCCCTGCCTGCCTCTTCTTTGATATAGGTATAATAATAATAATAAAAATAATTTATTTCTCTTCCACAAAGGTAACTTAAGTCTATGATTGTCTGCACTAGGAAACCCTGTCACACAGATTACCAGACCCCCTATATAACAATGTAAGTATGTATGTATATAGTCTGTATGTATATATGTATAATAAAAATAAAATTTTGGTGCCTTTTTCGTCAGTTTGTAAATTGTTTTTATTTAGGATGTAAAAAAATGTGTTGTTTATATTTCAAAATAATATTGTTATCAGTAAATAACGATCAAATTTCAATATATAATTCTTCTAATCATATGAACCGTTGTACAAGACTGTCTGATCTCTAAAACCCTAACATAATCTACTTTTATATAGCTCTGATTTTTCACTGTTGAACAATAAGAGGAATTCAATTTCAACAGCCTTCATGAAATTTGTTTCAATTTCAGAAGAGGTTAGAAATTGCGAATTGAAATATTTTAGTTATATTTTTTGCAAAATAAATGTAATGCAAGGCAATCTCAAAGCCGTGAAACCGTTCAAATTATGCTGTTGTAGTTTCAAATTAAAACAAAATAGATAAGTATTATATCATAGTTTTTCAGAAAGTAATATTACTGTTTCCCGTCACTGGTGTTAGTTATGCTCACGTCACGTTAGTGTTCTAAATTGGCTGTCAGTGGCACACAAAAATTTCATGTTTTACAATAAAAATACGTTTTACTTCAATACATGCTATGCATAGCATATATTGATATATCAAATTATATATATTCTTCTTTTATGATATTAAATTCAAATAAAAGACTATGATAAGTTTTTTTTATTTGTTAGCATTATATTACTCTTGAATTGTTGGATTTAATAGCCATACGATTATAAATAATATTATTAGAATAGTCGAACAAACATATTATCTGAAAATCCAATCTATGCTAATCCATTTAATATCGGAACGGCCTTTAATCTTTTACCTATAGTGCAACATTAAGGTATTCCAAATAATTTACATGAAATTACAAAGTTTCCCACGTGTACCTGTATGTAGGAACATAGACATTCATAAACTTATCGCATCATAAGCTCGACAAATAAAAAACAACTTCATCCAAATATCCTTTAATACAATTCATAAAGTATTGGTTACCTTAGCCTTGCCACAGACTATAGACGCACAAAACTTTATGCTCAATAACTGACAAATATGGCAGCAGACGGGAAAACATTTTCGTCTACAAATTTTCGAGTTGAAGTGGCCGGGATTTATCGCACACTGTTTGTCTTCAAGGAAATCGGCGACACTCTGGCAAAAGTATTTATTTATGCTTTGCAAAGTTTTCTGGCAACGATAGCAATAGATGTACTTACCCTCCCTTTTAGTAGCGGTCTTCTATCATTGTGAGTTGTGGCCTTGTACATAATATGTTGACTACACAGCAAAGACGCTCAATTTACTATAACTGTTTAATATCTGAGCCGATTTGTATATATCCTTACATCAGCCTGAGTGACACTGGCTATTTTAGTTGGTTAATAGTTTAGTGTAGTTAGCTAATACTCATACATGTATATGTGGTTATAAGAGACGTTAGGGACTTCACTCTCCTCTTTCCTCTTCCCTCATTCCACTTCTTGGATGTGTCCGTGGGTGGTAGTTGTTACTTAACATCAGGTGACACGTATGCTCGTTTGATTGTTTCTTTTTATGGATGTGAGTGAGTGGATCTTTTTATCATCAGAAACACAAGACTTAATCAGTCGTTCCCATTTACCGTGCTGATAAGAAACCAATTCATATAAGGTAGTAGAGGAATGCTTAGGCACGAATGGGCTGGCTTGACTGGTGCAATATCACGGCCTCACAGAAATGAGTGAGGTTTCACCGCTTCTCCTCTTTCCCATCTTTAACCCCCCCCCCCCCCCCTCTTTTCTTTAGCGCACTTACGAAACTTTGAGTTGCAGGTGTCTATGGCCGGTTATCACTTACCATCTGGAGACCCATCTGTTCGTCTGTCCTCCTATAATATAAAAAGGTACCGATACCCGTTTACAATTACAATAAGAAAAAACTACACTATTATTCTATATCGGAGATCCCTCAAAATACTTATATAACTCACATTAGCACTGTGTTTCTCAATGGACCACTCCATTGAGAAACACAGTGCTAATGTGAGTGAGATAGGTCACTTTATCTATTCTCGTAATCTTCGTAAAAGGTGACTAAGCAATCAGATTGTTATCTATCAGAGAGTATACATATATGCAGTTATACAGTGCTGAATGAAGGCTTGTATCCTATTACTAGACTAAAATATGGTTGGCAAAAATTGGGCGTCTGATACCTATCTCTTCGGGTATATAGCCGTGAATATGTTACTAACCCACATACTAAGAAAATGAAAATATACACCTCAGGTACGCAGTTCCAATCTTTATTTTTTAAATTAAAAAAACGAAATTCTTGAAACGACACGCAGCAAAAATATTATAACATAACTTGACTTCTGAATAAGAAACAACAGACCTCGTGAAACAACTTGTGTAACTAACGGGAAAAGACGTCAGTTTTAAATAAAGAATGACCAACTTTGCCGATGTTCTAACGAAGAAGCAAAAGGCACTGTCTTTTTTTTTCTCTATATCTAAAAAGTCTTTAGAAAAACTTGAAGAAAACACTTTATTTTCAAGCTTCTGAAAAGCTTCAGAAAAAGTTGTCGAACCATCGAAAGTGAACAATAGTATAGTCTTTTAAAAGTGTATCAGTTCGAAGCTTATAACTCAATTGAACAACATTTTGTATCAAATACTTAATTTCTAAAGTTTTTAATGTTATCAGGTGTCTAATCAAAGAAAACCAAGTACTAACATAAGTTCATACTTTAAAAATATTTTATAGAAATTTTACGTTATGCATTACTATTCTGTTGACAGGGAAAATTTAATTATATAATTAAATTTAAATATTTAATTAGCTGATCCGTTTAATTTAGAGAAAGAAATATACAAGTTACGATACAGTGTATAAGAAATAAAAGACTTCTGTCTCTATTTATGACGATAATCACAAACGAAAAATACATTTACTAGATCCCAAGCCACCTCAAAACTACTAAAAGATTTTGAATCTTTTTGAAAGATACTATTAAAGTATTCTTCTTTTATGGTATAGCGGGACAAATGAGCAGATAGGTCACCTGTTGGTAAGTGATCTTGACCGCCCATAAACACTTGAAACTCAAGAGTCACAAATCGAAAGAGGGGATGGGAAAGGGAGTTCAGCCTCCGGTAACCTCACTCATTCGGTCACACAATGCAAGCATTGTTTAACAGCCGGTTTTCTGTGAGGCCGTGGCCATGGCTCTCCTACGAAACGTATTCAAGTGAATGGACGATGGTGCTTTAGCAAGTAGTCATACGACTTGTAATGTCTGTATAATTAATTCACTAAAACTTTTCAAATCTGGTGCATCAATAACAGCAGATGTATTAGAGTAAAAAGTAGCTGAAAGAAAAAACACATGGCTTAGCTAACAAAATATTAAAAATAAGGTTTCAGATACAACAAAATAAACAACAAACATGAAATTAAAAACGTGCCGTTATCAGCACGACGGAATTGAGTACTGTGTATAACAACTTAATATGTAGATTATTAATTCTTTCAATATCCTGCCCTATGTCACGTAGCAATTTCATTGGAGCCAATTAAAGCAACGCAAAAACCCTTCCGTTACATTTTAAATTTGGTTAACAGGTACTCAGAGGAGAATTAGTTTATAATTTAATAAAAAAGAATATATCGACATATTAGGGGGTCTAAGGGGCCAATTCTGCTAGAGTGAAATTTTGACACATTATTGACTATGTTAACAAGTTATCGTGGAGATACAGTACTTGTTCACCGTGAAATCTTTCAATGCGCGATGTAGAATAGTTACTAACGAAATAGTTCGTGGTATATTTGCTAGATGGCGATAGAGTATTACAAATTGAGTATTGAAATTGTGAGCTCAAAAGCTAGAATGTTTAGCTTATCTCAAAATAAAACTAACACAAAAATACATACAGCTGTTCCTCGTAAACTGATAAATAAACAGTATTTGTATATTTGTAGGAACATTAAATACATAATTTGAGTTTTTACCGACATTCATACCATTTTTGTGTATTGGTACGAAAAAGCCATTGAATGCATACGCTAGACAAAAGATTGTGAGCAAATTTTTCCGATGGTATCAAATGGGACGTTTTAGGATGCTTTCGAACACTTTAGGGGCTTATCAATGTCAGTTGATCTGACAGAAGTGTTAGGCAGGGTTGATGAGCATTAGCGATTACGTCCAAACTTCAAATGAAACCCTTGGGCCTGCAGGGGCTTTGAAATTACAAGGATTTTAGTAATGGCACTTGTAATTTCAGTTTTGACTTGCAGAGTAGGTCCTTTTGAGAGTTCATTTCCATAAAATTGGAATGTGATGTGTAAGATTTTCTTTAATTTTGTCTGTGAAGTTTTATTCTCAGAATAGAGGCTTTATATATTGGTAGCAATGCTCATGTATATTTTATAAGATTCAATATCTTAAATCTTCAGCCATACAATATATGGCACTCAATTTTATGTGACTATTATGTATGTATCTATTAATTGGCAGCGGTGCAATGCATTCCATTAAAATAGTGGAACACAATATCTAATATAACTCCACTAATGTTGGCCGCAATTAAAATAAAGAAAACAATTATAATAAAAATAGAAATGCCAGTATCGAATCATACACCAAATGAACAATCAAAGTATATTTGCTGCGGTGTCAATATGTATGTATCGTGTATCATGAATATATATATAGTTCAAAGTTTATTTTTGTACATATTTGTTTTTTTATTTATAGAGTTTTGGGGGCTTCATAGCTTTGTCAGGTCGACAAAGCGTATTATTCGCATCAAGCGCCTCTTGTGTGCAGGATGTCACCCTTCGTATACTATAATAGAACACATTATCGTGAACAAATAAAAAGGTTGACTCCGTTGGCTGTAGCTTTCTCATAAATACGAAGTTGTCAAACTCACATTGTAAAGTTATCGCTTCAATTATTGTTTTTTCTTTATACTGTAGGAGGAGAGACGAATAGACGGGTAACCTGATGGTAAGTGACAACCTTCGTCCATAGACACCTGCAACTCAAGAGGTTGGTTGGTTGGCCTCAAGAGGAGGCCGTGGTATCGCTCCGGTTGAGCTGGCCCATTCGTGCCTAAGCATGGCTCTACCACTGTTAAAACATAGATTTTTCACATTATACACATTTTTATGATACATTTTTAAGTTAGTTAGAGGGTAGGGACTCCTCACCAACGGCCAGTTCGTGTTACATGGTATGCGACCAGCTTGAGCTATTATTTACTTACACCCTAAGCCATGAGTATAAGCAATTATCATTTCCTTCTTTTCTGTCCTATATATTCCCAATTGCGTCATTTATTTCCCAAAGTACCCAGATGACGGCAATATGCTTTGTATAGACGGATTTTTTAAGTATATACATATATGTTGTGTATATATCATTATATTATAGTATTCTGAGGTACGTTTAATTTAATTAACTAGAGAAAGATCCATTTGAGGGACCTGTTGGTCTAGTGGTTAGTGACCCTGACTGCTGAACCGGAGGTCGTGGGTTCGATTCCCACACGGGACAAAAATTTGTGTGGTCAACAAATAGTTCTCCCGAGTCTGGGTGTTTTTTGTGTCCGTTGATTGAATGTTTGTAAAGCTGCCCGCGACACAGGCATTATTCCTAAGGCGGGAGTTGTTTAAAAAAAACAAAAAGTTAGTTAAAACCTTTAAAAATCATTTTTTTCAGAATCCAGCACAACATTCAATACACACTACATGCAATAAAATTTAAATTTTTAAATTGCATAATGGCGGTGCTTTAAAATTAGAGAACATACTTAAAATATATAACGGTCAATAAATAAACTACAATTTTCAAAACAATACAACAAAAATATACTCAAAACAGAACTTGTAAATATGCATCGTCATTTTAGTCACAAAACAATTTATCACGGACACACAAGTTTATGAATGTGAACTGAGTGAGTGAAGAGCTCACAACAGACTTAAGTCATTATTACCGCGCCCAGCGCTCGCGAGGGACCAAAAGTAGCAAAGTTCCCGTCATCATTACATGCGGTTTTGAGGCCTAAATTAAATTTTAAAGACATCTATATGAGACAAAAATCGTGCCTCTTTTTCTCGAAATTTTAGCAATCATTTCATTTTAATTGTATTACTTGTTAAACGGGTAGTAGCAGTAAAAAAACTAAAAAAACATAATACATCAAATACATAGTAACAGCAGGCACAACCAATAGGACACAAAATAAGTTTTAAAATAGGCTTCATGACCTAACAATTCTTCATTACTCTCTTAAGTAAAAATTTAATAAATAATTGTAGAATTTCAAATTTAATGAATAATTCTTCTTTAATAGTTATATAACTATCTGCAACAATCTTGTTTTAAGTTTTTATACCAATAACTTGTGCAGTGACTTATTATAAAGAAAACGCTACTCCTGTCTCTAGGCCTTGTTGTTGAGTAGGACAAAATTACAACTCATTTGTCACTTGTAGTGTGAGAAAATTCCTTCGAAAGTTATCAAATATTTCACAAGAAAACAAGTTATAAAGTAATATCAACGATACTGAAACCGGCACTCAGCAGTCTACCGCATTTATGCACCAAAACATTCATTATGAAATGCTTTTGCAAACCTTACAGCAATTCCTGAAGTCTTATAAATAAACAGGTTGGGACTGTAGAACGGTACGTATATAAACAAAGGCATACCATGCAAGATTCATGTCTTGCCACAAATGAATAATTTATACGGTGCAGTGACTGCAGCCGGAGTTGTATATGTATGTCTTAGATTTAGCGGCTATTGCTACGGTACCATGCACGATGTCACATAAATATGTTTTTGCTGTTTCCTCTGCAACGCTATTTGGATTTTATTTTGCTTTTGCAGGATTATTTACTAAGCTGGTTTAATTTACATTAGTCGAGGTAGAATAAAGTTCTTTACATTTATGTACTTTTAACAACAGTTAGATGTTTAAAAACATCAAAGAACAAAGCATATAACTACATAATACATAGATACACTCACAAAATTTATAAGTAGGTAGGCATATGCGTAATTAACTTCCACATTTTGCCAACTACAATTTAATCCCATGTACCTAAGAGGGATCAAGCCTATTGCCATTATACGGGCACGTCGAGAAATGGATAGGAATGTTTGGAGTATATAGAAAGGTATAGGGGGGATGTAAAGGGAAGTAATGGGAAATTGCTTATACATATGGATTGGGAAGTATTAACAATAGATCAAGCAAGTCAGGGTCAAGCAAATTGCATAACTTTAACTCGAACTGAATGGTGCCGGGTAGACCGAGACCAGTCCTAATCTATGGAGCCGAAACTTGGGTAACCCCTAAAGATATTCTGCGCAAAATTAGTGTAGCCTAAAAGGCGATGGATAGAAAAGTGGTGAGAGTCACACTCAGAGACAGGAAGACAAATAAGTGGCTCAGTAAACACAGCAAGATCTCTGATGTCGTGCAACGAATGGCGAAACTAAAACGGCAGTGGGTAGCACATATAGTCCCAAAAATAGACTCGTGATACAAAGCCTTTTTAGAATGGCTACCGATGGACCGCAAAACAGCGGTCAGCAACACCACAGATGAGATGGAAGGACTCGTGAACTGGATTTTGACAGCCCAAAATAGGTTAAAGGAGGTTAAAGGAGACCTGCACCAATATGGTAGAAAACGACTAATAATAAAGAAAATGTTTGGTTCATAAACTGACTACTACGACTATCTATGTGTGTGTTTTTAATATGTAGGGGTGCCGAGATGAAGATCGTATATGCCGGCGCGAGCTGAATGATACCACGGCATCACAGAAATCTGGTTGTAACTCAATGCTTGACGAACGTCCAAACCCTATGAATGGAATGGAATGTGCCCCCTTGAGTGATAATTATATACTGTAGTCAGCCTAGGGTACATTCCAAGGCTGGCTACAGTATATAATTATCACTTCAAGGATTACATATGTAAACGACAAATACGAGAGTTTTTTTAAATGTCGATGTATAGTGTCATCTACCAGTCTAATAGTCAGTGTTGTGAAATATATCGCCTGACCCTTGTCATAGTGTTAGAAGCCCTTGTCCGTTTCTTTATAGAACTACATTATTTTTGTTATATAATAATAATCTTTGATTATCCTAACATATTTATTTTAATTTATTTGTAAGTTGACACATAGAAATAATAGGTAAAAACAATGTTATAACATTTTTTTACTTTTACAAACATAACTCCAACGGGGATTAATTAAAAACGGTTTGGAGACGATGGTTACGGAACAAAGGACTGTTTGTGGTTTGCTGTATATTATTGAACTAGTGTTTCGCAACTTTGGCCAGACTTAACAGTAATCTTAAATGATCTGCTTTTCAACTGTTCACACACACACACAGTCACACATTATTGTCAATAAACACGTGAAAGTTAAGTGTATTAAAGAAAAATAAATAAAAATGACGTGTATATTACCTGACTTGCAAATTGATATCAAGTACCTATTTACTCCTATTCGACGACTTCTTCATTCTCCACAGTAACTTGCAAACACCGGTGGAATAAAAGGGTATTAATTTTAAGAATTTCAGAATAGCTTTTAAACCCCGCTTGCAAGAAACTAGGAATTCGAATTGAATCTGAGTCAAGATGAAGAGAGATCAGATTAACTGTTTTTGTTCTGAGTTCCGAGCAAACTGAACTTTCAACTATAAGTGATAGCGATATTTTGCAGGAATATATGTATATTTTTGGAATGAAGTTCCTTATGGGGCGTTGCGGAGTGGTCCCCTAGCCGACTAAAAACGTCCGTTACGTTTAATAAAAAAAAAGCGTAAGATTTTTATGTATAGTCTATGTATGATGGCTATACAGTGTCTAATGTATATATATAATCTTCGTGGTAACTGTTATGATTATTGCAGTTTGCTATAATTATTCACGTAAATCGCTGTTTCTTTGTATCCGTCATCATCATTGTAAATAAAATAAAGGTGTTAAGATAATTTTGTAACGTAGTTTTTTTGATTTTTATCGATAAAAAAACATTTTTTTTTTCTTTTTTTTATGTATACCATAGTGACTTCACTTTGCCTGTTGGAAAGCAATAAGTGGAGTTCAAGAGTGGTGGTCACCATTGTCATTGCATGTCTAGTCAATGTAGCATGACCCACGCCTGGTAGATTCTTTGTCACGGCCCGCTTAAAAGACCAATCGACAATTATGAAAAATGTATACCCGAATAATTATTTTCTTTTTACCTCAAATAGAACTTGAAATTAATATTTTGGTAATAAGGAACTTCGTTCATATCCCTATTCGTCCCATGACACCACACGCTTTTTATTATTTACTACTTTGGCCTTTATTGCTAACAATAATAGTTTTCGTAACAATTCATAGGATAATTGTAGTTTTTTGCGAGGCATAGACCTCTTCCAGCCTTTTCCGATCTCCCCTTACTCGTTCTGATTTCATCAGACCATCATTTTTTTGCCTTCCTCATTTTCTTTTTGTTTGGAATCTAGGCGTCCATTCTGTTAGTGTCTTTTGTCGATTTATTTTTGTTTTTCCCTGAGCATATATCCTACCCACCGCTACATAAGATTTTTTGTTTTGGTTACATCTCCTATTTTCATCATGTGTCTTATGTCTGTGGCTCTTTTTATGTCTCTTTGTGTAGCCCAGTATGCTACTTTCAACGGCTTTATGACATGTAATTATTTTTGGTCTTATTTTTGTGTGCTTGCCCAAGTCTGGCATCCGTAGGCTAGAATGGGTAATATGCAGGTGGTGTATATTTTTTCTTTTTAATGTAATGTTGTACTGTTTGCTTTTCATGGCTTCTTTAAGTTCCACGAGTTGGCAATCCTTCTCTCTATTTTTAGTTCCATTTGGTCACTGAATGCGATTAGTTAATATAGGAATAAATATAGGAGTTTACATATTCAACTTCCTCATCTTCTACTTTTATAGGTTTTGGGACTTATTTGTTATTATTTTTGGTCTTGGTTTTGTTCAGTGTTAGTCCTACTTTTTGGTTTTCTTGCTCCAGATCTTGAAGCATAATTTGTAAGTTTTCTGGGTTATCTGTTAAGAGTTGTGGCATCAGTAAATCTAAGATGGTTCAGATTTGTTCCATTGATGTTGATTCCGAAATTATCTTATTCTATTTTCATGAAGACTACCTCCAGTACTCATGAAAAGAATTTTGGTGAAAGTGTGTATATGTATATTTCGATTTTTAAAACGGGATAGCAACATTAATAATGATCTTCAGTCAGTTTTCGCATGGCTTATTTTAAAACATCATTTAAAATACTGTATTTACATAATAAGAATTGAATTCGTTATACGTTATACGAAATAAATATTTCGATACTTATTATGTCAAAATTAGTCGTCCTCTTTTGGTTCATATTTTTATATTTTTTTTATATTATAGGGGCAACGACCAGACGCGTCACCTAATGGTGTGTGACAACCGCCGTCCATGGACACCTGCAACTCGAGAGTCGTAAGTGCGCTGCCCGTCTTTGCGGGTGATGAGGGATGAGGGTATGTAAGGAGGCAAAAGAGAAGGGGATGAAGAGATGGGAAAAGAGGCGGGGGATAAGGGAAGAGGAAAAAGAGAGGGGGAGTTGGGCCTTCGGAAACCTCACTCATTTCGGGGAAATGCAAGGCAAGTGTTGCTTCACAACCGGTTTCTGTGAGGTTATGGTATCGTACCGGTCGAGTCGGCCAATTCATGTCTAATCATGGCACTACCATATAATCATATAATGGTTGATTGTAAGTAGTTTTTGAGTAGAGACCTTCTGCTACAATCAAAGGAAGTGTTAAACAATACAATATATATTAAATATTTTAATAAAAAAAAATATACTAATATTTATCTTTTTTTATTATTTTTTGTTATATTAGCCTACCATAGAGACTCAACTTTACCTGATGAAAAGCAATAAGTGGAGTCCAAAAGTGGTGGTCACCATCCTCATTGCATGTCTAGTCAATGCAGCATGGTGACCCACACTATGGCGGCCTGGTGAGATGCTTTTTCACGCCCCGCTTAAAAGACCCGGGATCAAAGTGGGAAGGAAACACGTGCGCTGGTAGTGAAATCCAGGCTAACACCAATCGGCACAGGAAAGATGAGCCAAACCGTTTAGATCGAGATCGTATATTTTCGACTCTCAAACGGTGACTCCTAAGGCCAGCACGTGTAGTCGTGTAGAGGAAGGGAGAAGGTGGGTCCAATTGGTAGAGCTCGTCAGAACACTCTGCAACTGCAGAGGCTCAAGAGACTGGGCGACCTCAGGACAGTCGATAATGCGGACTGCGCGCCGCTGCAACCGATCGAGAGCGTCAAGCAAATACTGCGCATAGCCGTCCCAAAGATGAGAGCAGTACTCCACGCAGGAGCGAACCTAGAACCTTAATACGATTTATCAAATACATACATACATACATACATACGTTCAATGTTGTTGCAGTTTTTTCCAGCAAGTAAGTAAGGTTACCATAAAAAAAACTTAACATAGTCATTCAGTTGGGATCTCATCGATAAGGTACATGAAGAGGAGAGCACAATCACAAGAAAGATTCACAGTGAAACTGAAATGATATCTTGATAATTAAAAAGTTGAAGCTTCTCGCTACACAAATATTTAAGACGAATGAATACATCTCTTAACATTTCACGTGAAGTATCTTTCAAGAAGGCTCTAACCTAATTTGAAATTGAATTAATTGGTTCAAAAAACCCGTAAAATGTCTTCCAACAACTGGCACATCAAACTTTCTCGAATCCACACAATTTAAAAGAATCATTAAGAAAACGGTCAAATAATCTTTTATGTTTAATTTTGGCAGTCCTTACTCTGGTGCATCTATTTCGGTGATATAATAATTTACAAACTGTGCCTAACAAAGTCGAACTCGATGCAAATGTGTCAAAATGTTCACCCCCAATACCTGGATGATTGGCACTCCGCCACTATGCACCTATGCCTCGCACAACCATTCTGTGGAACAAATTGTCACTTGCCGTATTTCCGGACTGATACGACCTTTAAGAGAAGAGCGTACTCCTACCTAAAAGGCCGGCAACGCACTTGTGACTCTTGAGTTGCGGGTTTCCATGGGCGGCGGTAGTCACTTACCATCAGGTGACCTGTCTGCTCGTTTCCCCATATCGCATAAAAAAAATACGCACTTCGCTATCCATACAGTATGCTTGTAACAGCTAGACAGGACTTATATTGAAGGCGACGACTCTCTCTTAATACGCAACACGCAATACATACATACATAATAACACGCCTCTTTCCCATAGGGGAAGGCAGAGATCACTTCCTTCCTTTTGCTACGATTCTGACATACCTTTCTCGCGTTTCAACTTTCATTCTTTTCCGCATACAGGCTCGTTGGTTAAAGGTACTTTTGACCTGGCCTTTGAACTTGGTCCAAGAACATTCGCCTAGGTCTTCCTCTTCCGACAACTCGTATTTACCTTTGCCATATAAATACCTTTTGTCAGTCTTCTTTCATTCATCCTATCAATATGACCGAACCAGTACAGCATACTTTTTTCTATTTTAGTCACTACATCCTCTTTCACACCACACTGATCCCTTATCACGCTATTCCTCACACTGTCACTCAATTGCAGATCAGTCATTGTGTGTTGGCACCAACACCCTATGCACAGCCACGCAAGCCTTCATTGAGACTCTGTGGCTGGTCATAAAAGTATGCAATGCGCCATTGATCGCATTACCTGCTATGCCTATTGAGAATATACAAAAGTATCACCAAAAGGGATTTTCTATCCATCCATAAATAACCATGAGATTTTATATCATCATATTTTCACTAAAATTTATAATCGTGTTAATATAAAACAATTTAAAAACAATTTGAGATAAAAACTTATTTTATATTCTCAATAATAGGCTCAATAATTGTATACAAAAAGTACACACATCAAACAGAACTTTAGAAGGTATTTACTGAAAAAGCTTCTAAACATGTGTGCCAAAATTCATAAATGTGATAGCAAGCCCCATTGTGCTGGCTTGACACGAACCTAACTGGTTTTATTCAAGCAAACTTTCACAAACGTAAATATGGAAATGAAATTATGAAACTTGGAATTTTAGTTCAAAGTTTACCAATGAATTCGCACGTTCTTGTGACAACACTAACTTATTCGTAGATTCAAAATCAATTCGTTAGTTGCGATTCTTCTTTTTATATTCGAATTTACAGTAGACTTACCTCTTTGCTGAGTGAGCTGAGTTTGAAACTAGATGTTGGAATTGGATGTAAAAGACTTTGAATAGCAAATAAGAAGAGGACTATCAGACATGGTCTGTCTTTTTTGAGTATTGCGAATGAGATAAATTCAAGCACATACACAAATACACGTTACAATTAGTCAGAGATATAAATTACGCCCGCATAAGCAGCTGCGTATTTTTATACGTAACAGAGGGCAAATCTCTTGCCGTTTGGAGTATATTGACAGGAAAGAGAGGATAGAGAGGTAAGGGTTATTGCTTATACAGATGGACTGGGTATTATAAGCAATAGCTCAAGCAAGTCAGGGTCACAGACTTATAGCTCGAACCTATAGCCGACAAATCCGAGCCTTGTAACGAAATATTTTCAAGTCTTAAGAAAATTTAGGGCAAATATATTTTAGCAGGAAAGTGTAAGATTATAACATATTAAAAGGTACGAAATCTCTGTCGTGACTTCAAAAAACACGTAAAATATTTTTTTCTCATGATTTAGGTAACTTTCAGGTCTAAAAAATGAATCTTACTCTATTATACCAATCAGAAACACTATTCAGAAACAAATAATACTAACATATTGAGGTATTTTACAATCACAAAGGAATTAATGAACATCAAGTATGAAAAAAAGTATAATAAAAAAGAAAACAATCTGGAGCTCAGCTTCAAAAGCGCAAAGGGAGAAAAGAAAATGGTACAAAAAAAAATATTAATGACGCTCTGACACTCCACTGAGGGTAACTGGACGCCATTGTACATTTTCAAAATAAATTACACTTTGATAAAGATTAAAATATCGGGTCAACTGTTAGCCAGTCCCTTTGGACACTCTTTAACGAAACCTGTTTTCAGTATAAAAGTTTTTTTTTTTTAATTTATAACATTGCTCTGAAAAAAAAATACGACCTAAATTATGACAGCTGTATAAGCATATTATTTTCTATATATGAATTTTTGGTATTGGTATCCGTGTATTTATGAAAAATAAATGTCAAGTCGCTTGTCTTTCAAAACTAGGGTTCGTGCTCTCCTTGTCCGTAAGCTGTCAAAGTCATCAGAACGTTAGTACCATATGGCTGTGTATGTCTTTATATATATTATATATTATTTTATTTATATATATTATCGTATATATTTATTATTTATGTATGTGTGTATCTGATGTCAGTATATATTATGGTTATACTATTTATCTTTTGTAAAACTTTTTTTTCTAAACATATCTATTTTCATGCTTCTCAGTGCACCTACCTCACTTATTTCACACCACCCTAAGGTAGACTGGCAGTAAATGCCTTTGGCATTAAGTCCACGTATGTACATTTCGTGCATAAAGCATTAAATAAATAAAAATAAGAATGTATTTGAGTATGATTATTCGCTTTGATTAAAAGTTAGGGCTTTTATTGTAAGGTGTATTCTGGCCTCTTGGTATAGTGGTTATAGTGGTTAGTGTTTTGATCCTTACTACTGAGGTAGCTAAGTCGTGCGTTCGATTCCCACGTGGCACAAAAAATTCCGAGATATTTGCGTCCGTTGTTTGTACCTTCATCAAGTCTCTTGCGCCACAGGAACCATTCCTAAGGCAGGAGTTGTATTTTTCACACAAAAAATCGGCCAATCACGCCTAAAAGAACCGATGGGCGACCTTTATCAAGGTGTCAGGCGTGAATTTGTGCGGTTACTACCACTTTTGCATTTCAGAACGAGTGGATCAAGTCACTTCGCTCCTTGGTACAGTCCCCCGTCGGATTTAAAATTCACTTACATTCGAGTAACCCCGCATCTTCTTTATAAATGTGAATACCACCCACAAAAGTTTTTATTCTGATGTTTATGAGTGTTCTAAAACCTATAGTGTACTCCATACTTATTCTGGGTCTGGTGTACTATATTATTAATAATATAAACAGTATCAACAAATATTTTATTACCACAATAACTTTTTTAAATAATCTAGACCAAAAGTATTAAATTACCCCTGTTCACGACGCAACTTTAATATTTCCTTAAAACTAAATGAGCAATTTAATACACCTCCGAATGTCTTTGTTACAATATTGACAACTAGCTATACTTAAAATCATGGCTGCCCTCGCCTTACTACCCCCACCAATTTTATTGAATCATTACACTTACCACAATTAATGGCCAGACAACATTGCAATAAAATTCCTTCGGAACATTCGAAACATCACAGGCGATGTCAAGTATACGAGTATATATGTACATATGTTCACATCTATCAACAGAATATTTCTGACTAGATATATAAGCTCACGCCTTTTCCCGTTGGGGTAGGCAGAGACATCACTTGTTCCTATCCTTGCAAACCTCACCAGCTTCTACTACCGTCAACAAACCTTTCACACTAGCCCGCTGGTTTTGGTCAGAAGACCGGTCCTTTCTTCAAAACATAACGAATATAACTTTGCATGTTTGCGTAGTCGACCCGTGCCTTCATTCTAATTCGCGTTCGCCTTATATACTAGATTTGTTATTCCTTTCGGATTAATTCGTTCCACGTGCCCAAACCACTTCATCATACCCTTGTCAATTTTCGTCACTAGGAACAACGCCTGAATGACGGGAATAGGCTTACGTAAGTGGGACTTATGGTTATGTTTGGCCAAAAGTGGACGTTTGAGACACCACTGCCTACCTCTTCCGGGATGTAGGCGATATTTTGATTTCATTTCGGATCCGATTTCGATTAGATTCTAATTATACTCCTCGCTTTCAAAATGGTGCAGGCATTCGTAGATTACGTTGCAATAAAAGCAATCTCGATATGTACTCGTAAAAAAATGCCTATGTTTTTAAGAGATACCGAAACTGCAAGCAAAAATTAGAGATTTAGAATTCTTAGTTGATTTTCAAACTATAGTTCTCTCTGAACTTAAAACTAGTATTTTCAATTCAAAAACACTGAGCTCCACTCTCATCCCTTGATAAAGTAGGGCAGTTCTAAAATCGATCGAGGTACAATGGTGAGAAGTAAGGGGTGTTGAATAATGCCTTGGGAACATGGATGGTAACAGGCGAGAAATTGTGGGCCGATTTGCGGCGTTTTGCAATATGAAATAGAATCTATATATTTAAGTTATTGTTAAGAAGCATTCGGTAGTTCAAACGATTTCATTCTTAAAGACTTCAGCTTTATTTACTGAAAACCTTTGTTGAATTATTATTGTAGAGTGATTAACCTAGAGTTATATTCTTCTTTTTGTATCTTATTTTTTTTAACTTCATTGATATTAATTTCAACTACTTTTTTTTGCTTGACAACTTCTTTAAATTTTCAAGACAAACTTTTGCAATTATTAAGTAGATCAATACCTACTCAGGTGTAATAACATCGTAAATAATAATAGTAATGACTATTAAAACATTTTGTTATTTCTCTATCTATTTATATAGGCTTAAACTTTTACTTTTTATTTTAGTTTGTGTATTTTTTATTTACAAACTCTTATACATATTTTATTTAAAGAATCACAAACATTAAGTTTCAGAGATTGTGTTACACCAAATGTGTATGAGAAATTACTCTACCTAGAGATCAAAGATAGCAGGAAATTGTTTAAAAGTAACATTTATAAACCAAGGGTAATGGACAAAATTTAGCGTAGAATCGGTACACCGACTGCCGCTAACGACAATATAACCTTCAAAATAAATTACAATCTACCACGCTAAATAGTATCGTGGTGCAAAGTCAAAATGCGCAATAATTATTTCCTGACTTTGTTGAACTTGTTGGGCAAGACAAACAGACGGGTCACCCGATGGTAAGTGACAACGCCGTCCATGGACATCTGCAACTCAAGAGTTAAGTGCGCTGCCCGCCTTTGAGGATGATGAGGGAGGAAGAGAGGAGGGATGAGGGGAGAAGAGCGGAGGAGTTGGGGTTCCGGAAACCCGGGGAAATCCCCGAAATGAGTGAAGTCGAGCCGGCCCATTCGTGCCTAATGATGGCTCTACCACTGTTAAGTGACAGGTATGCGGCCCTGATGTCATCGACCTATGGCTTACACCAATCCATCCGTATAAGCAATATTTCTTTCCTTTCACTGCTTTAGCTTGTAAATAAATAGTTCAAAATATATGATATACCTACCACTAACTAAAGTTTTTAATAAGAATCCCATTCTGTTTATTATGACGTTATAGTGATGTATAGCACAAATTAAAGCAGCCCGGGATTAAATATATTAAAGATGATACTTTTGCTACATTGGGAGCGCTTTTTACTCTGGACAAAATCACCATATTTGAAATATTTATTTTTGAAGGGGTCTTAAGAATGAAATGTATCAAGTATTTTCGATGTGTGGTGCACACATAAATGTGTGCCACATAAATATACGATATCAACATCCCTTAGCAGAAAGTGATTATTAGTGTTATTAAATGCAAAGTAATCTAAGGATTTATCAGCTGTTTAGGAGTTATATCTAGTAGTGTGGCTGTCAAAACCTATGATGTTACAAAAAATATATTTTTGCGAAAATATTTCTCATTGCATTACGCCAGAATCCCGGGATATGAATCAGAACTATGTTGGAATCCCGGAATATTGTCACTGGAGTTCAAGGGGATTATAAGTACGGGATTAATTGAAACCTTTGTTATATGACGGTAAAATAACCCTTTTCAGTGAAGGGTCGTGTATGAACATAAATAAACTGTACTTTTAAAGGTCCATTAGACATCGTTATCGATTTCTACTATGGATATGAGAAACAATATGCCCCGTGTTATAAAAATACTATGAAATGACGTCACGCGTATGTATAACAACAATATTTTGTACGTTAGATTTTTGAAATTATAGAATATTAATAACTTACTCAGTAGATTAACTGTCATACTTTTCTGTGTCTGTGTGTATATTCAAATTCACAAGGCAAGTCAATTAATTTAAAGTAATAATAGCAATTTGTCCATGGCACTTGTCTATAATGCTTTTCTTGTTATGATTTTTAGCTGCGATAATTGACAAATCATGTTTTTTGCAATCTTAGTATTAGTAAAGTAGGGCCAATTGAATATGTAACATTGGACATCTTTTATTTTGTAGGTTTAAATATAACATTGTATGCTTTGCATTACAAGCCTATATTTTCGAATTTAGAAGAAATGTCAAATGTTATCCATTAAATTGGCAATACTTTTGTATAAATATAATAAGTTGTCCTACAATTAATACGAACGACATTTCCAATATTAATCTGTATAATATCTGTCTCATAAATAGGTCAAAGACTGATTCATGGGTAAAGTCGAACAAAAAACAACAGTCTGCTAAGTGCTACCCAACATGACCTTTTTAGTGGTCTCTTGTAGTAAATAGAAGGTTACTGCCCAGCTGTGAATAACCGCAAAATATCTAAAACTTTGCATAACTTTCAGTTAAACCCCTTAATCGTAATAATAATCTCATAAGTGCTTTTAAATTTTATTATAGGTTAATCGTTACCTACATCGGTGCAACCCCATCGTGTAGTGGGTATCGTATTGTACACATTACTTAAAATTAATCGCAAGCAGATCAAATACAGATTGAATCTGTCATCATTTTTAAATAAAATTATTTTCAGTTGGTCCTTTACTAAAATTTGACACCTTGTACTTACTATTCGAAAACTCGCCTACTCTTTTATAAATAAAAACTTTATTAGAACCTTTCTGCGTTACATATAGATACAATATCTCTTAATTGCACCATAAACCAAACGTAGTGGCGTGCTCTAAGAAATCTAATAAATTCAATCCCACTTTATTCGTACAGGCCATTCTATCCGAAACAAACAAAGAACTTTCGGCAATAAACAGCAAGGAAATACTCTTATTCCCGGTAACAATAATTTTGTCCGGGATTATATCATCCCAGCTCTATTGGTATACGTCAGTGGCATAAAGTTCACCGTATAAAGGAGACGATACATCAGCGGATTTACGCCTCAACTCATCATACGTTCCGAAGAAAGGCTTACCCTACTTGCCCGTCATTATTAATTACTTACCCTCTTGGTTTAAATTAATGAGACAGTTATTATTACGGAGTACGGGGAAGTGTATTATCTAACGGTATATAATAATTTAAATTACTCAGGCTATAAAACCTTCACTTTTAGATAAAGCGAATAAAATTTGACTGCACGGATGGCGCAATGGTTTAAGTGGTCACCTCGCCACTATGCTGACGCGTCGAGTGTTGTTGGTTTGACCGTTCAATACTTTGTATAATCAACAAATTGTTGTTCTGAGTCTGCGTATTCCTTGTGTCCGTTATTTTAATGTTCATAAGGTCCGAAGCGATTCAGAAAGTAATTCTATCAAGGGATTTAACTTTTTAAAACTTGAACATAAGTTGAACAACTTGAACAAGTTTTTTTTACGCGATAGGGGGCAAACGAGCAGACAGGTCACCTGATGGTAAGTGACTTCCATCCCTAATGAACACCCGCAACTCAAGAGTCACAAATACGTTGAAAATTTCTGTCCAATATATTCTCAAGTCGTAAGTGCACATCACGCTTTTGATTGTGATGATGGATGGAGGGATGTTTAGAGGGGAAAGAAGATAGTTGAGATGAGGAGATGGTAAAGACGAAAGGGAGGATAAGGGGAGAGAAAAGACGAGAGGGGGAGTTTGGCGTCTGGAAATATCACTAATTTCAGGGAAATGTAACACAAGCGTTGCTTCACAACCTTTTTTCTGTGAGGCCGTGGAAACACACCGGCCGAGCCGGCCCATTCGTGTCTAAACAGCCCGGGAAATAAATGTTGCACTGTTGCAAATAATCCAAAGATATTTGTGGCAGGTCTTTTATATAAATTAAATAGAAAAAAAGTGTTACATATATATAGTCCTGTATAAATTCGTATATACTAGATACTTGTATCTACTAGACACATATAATGCATATAAATTTAAAACTACAGACTATTTTGTACTTATTGGTTTAGTTGGGTTCTATAGTCTTTTAAACTAATTATTTCTATTTTTTTTTAATTCTTTTATTGTCATCTGTCACAAACTAAAATCTGAGCTAAATAATTTTGTTATACGAAATTATACAAAGACAAAACTAATTCAGCTAAAATTTAACATGCATAACACTCACGCCTGAAGTACCCCCTTCGGTAATGCAGGAAGAGTGGTAATTAACGCCATCAATTTTCCGATTACAATGTAGTCCATGTTACGTAATAGGGCTATGGCAGGCCATTTATATTGCTGTCATCCTGGGACTTTTGGGAATGACCGGGAAGTTGCTTATACAGATGGAGTAAGCAGTATAAGAATAGCTCTAGGGAGTCAGGATCGCATACTTATAACTCGAACTGGCTGGTGCGGGAAGTCCGGGCCCTATAACTTCTAAAATGTTATCGTATTCAATAGACATTGTGATTATGTAACGCCTGAACTGCGAACCTAATAGTAGTCAACTAATATAACTGTTACTCGTCAGCTTATTCAGTTACAGCATTGCCAATGAATACGAGTTACACAGTTCGCAATGTGCGCAATTTCAAATGAGCCACAAGCCCAACCACGGGTTAATTACGACCGGCTTCATCACGTACCATTGCGAGTTAGTGGATAACCTCCTTTATTACACAACGTGTAATATAAATGGTTATATAAAAAGTAAATGACGATGTGGTACACATTATTACATTTTTTATTTTTTACAGCGTAGCAAATAAAATGTCCCAATGAGTATTTTTATTTCATAATTCTTTATGGAGTTTCAATATTTTGACGAATGAGGAAGATTTGATTGTCGTTGTATTTTTTTTTAATTTGGACGTAGGTCATTTTGCACTTGTTACCCGACTGCGTAAGAAGAAGGTTTATGTTTTCTTCTAGCAAATGTACATATGTACTTGTATGATGTTTCTTTATCAGGCCCTAGAGCCTTGACGGCTTCATGGATTTCGACATTTCAGGTGTCATTCTAATTATTTTAAGGTATAAGATAAGATATCATCATTAAAAATATACAAATAGTAATTTAATAAATTATTTATTTATTTTTATATAATATAAGTGGACTTACATTCATTAATAATTTTACTTGATTTGATACTCGATATGATTCAGAAAAGAGGTGCGCCGTAATTCAAGAAACGAAAGAAATTGATTTCAATCAAATCAATCATATCTATTTTTTATTTGTCAAGAAAGGAAGTCGGTCAGACTAAGTCAGTTGTGAAGCTGTTTCAATACGTAGATCCTATGGAAAAGAACAGGCAAAAAAGTACAAGGAAACTACATACATACATATGTACATACGCTCAGGCCTGTATCCCTAAGGGGTACACAGACGTGTATAAAGCACCCACATTTTGCCAAAGAATTTGGTTCCACCAACGTAATAGGGGGCAAACCGTCAACCGAGCACTGTATGAAAGAAAGAAAGAAAGAAAGAAAGCATTTATTCTGACAATTACAGGACAGCACATATTTGTTACAATCAAATAAAAACCATGAGTACTTATAATGCCTTGTGCGATGCCTGAAACGACACCTACCTCAGCAAATTGCTGCAGCCGGAGAATGATAGGGCCCAAGCCCGGTGACGTCATGAGCCTATTTCCCATATTTATGGACGCAACCATAAGTAACTAAAATAAAAAATAGGAAAAAAATTAAATTAAACGTCAGTCTAAAATATGACAGTAAGATGTAAACCTTACACACACACACACACTAAGTAACACCTACGACAATATGACACTAACAAAACATGTGTTGCGCGGAAGTGAAAATTTCGGTAACAACTTCAAGAGTTCCTGTTCAGTTTCCGTTCCAGCAATGAATGTAAAATTTCGGACTTACGCAGAGGCGTATTACTTATGTAGGTGCAAGCCTATCGCCTTCAACCTGGCAAAATCTGTATTCTTACTGTCTGATAGATTACAGTCCGATCCCTGAGTCACCTTTTACAACAACCACTTGAACTTGACGTATGCTTTTTTTTTAACCTCTGGTCTAAAATACCATTTTCTTAAGCATCTTCATTTAGTTTACATTAATTGTAAATAAAAATTAAATTTAAAATTTAAAAAACCCCCTACTCAAAAAATATTTATAGTTTAAGGAACAATCCTTAAAAAGTAAAAAATATATGTCTGCTGTGAGTTTTCGAACAGTTGGGTTCTCTGGAGACCATTCTGGTTCCAGCATCAGGTCGAAGTTATTAATTAATTGTCATTTAACGATTATACTGGCACGCGTGAAGCACTTCATTTAGTATTCATACGCCAAAAACGCCTCATTTTGAAAAAGATCTGATACTCTTACACTGCTGGACTGATATTAATCAAACATAGCTAAGAACAACCGCATGGAAACTGGCTTTCATATGAAAAAACCCGCATTGAAATCGGTCCATCCGTTTGAGAGCTACAATGCCACAGACAGACACACACACAGAGACAGACATCGACGTCAAACTTATAACACCCCTCTTTTTCGTCGGGGGTTTAAAATTAATTGTAATTATTAATAATGATATTCTTATGTATAGAACACTGGAACTAGGTTCTCTCTAAGTAAGTAAAAACAACTCTAAATGCTGAATATTCACAAAAACCAAAAACGTTTTATCTCCTAATGTAATGTGTGTAATGTATGAGCAAATTGAATACCGTATAAAATTTGATATGAAAATCCGTCGACCATATATTTTATCTGTGACATAAAAAAAATTCAAGTGGCAGCTCTATAAAGATTCATGTCGTAAAAAAATAGTACTTTCAAAGGCACTTTTAAGCACATTCATATGGCAATAACAAAGTAAGTAAAACCTCTAGACCGTAATGATACTTGAAGATAATTTCACGCAGAAGTGACGGCCTCCATTAGTGACGGTTAGAATCCCGGGATTAATGCGGAAACTAAAAGTGTTGAAATTAATATCATACATTTAGGGATGTAAGTGACAATACACGCAATACTAGTCTGAACTGAAATCCTAGCTGTTAAGAATTTTAACATGTATTGTGTACGTAACGTAGGTAAGCTTTGGGCAAGACGATAATATTTCATTATAAACAAGATACTAAGTGAAAACGAATATATATATATATATATATATTAAATTCAATTCTATAATATATATGTATATACATATATAACTATTTATATCACATTCGCAAGGATTTCCCAGAGATACTCTTCTGCTATTATACGCTTTATTAGCCTCCACATATTTCCAGAGACATCGTCTAATTAATTCCCCACCGGAAAATCCCGCAACAATGCCCGGTAGATCCCGGGTGACACCTCACTATTATCTGTGGACAGTTTTTCCGCCGAGATCTCGCTTGAAGTGTTCAACAACATCCCGGGCTTTAAGTAGACAGTATTCTTCACTATATGTATAAGACTGTTGTTTCAGAATAGTCGTGGTGAAAAGCGAAACATTTTTTTTTACCATGTGTTGTATGTATGTTTTAATTTATCCTTCTGAATGTATTATCAGGTTATGACTGCAGCTCCTATTAGGCCTCGGGAACAATACCTATTATTCTTCTGGATGAAAAGCTATCTGTACTGTTAACAAGGCGTATGCTTTTCATCTTCAAGATGGTCGGTTAAATAGTAAGTCGTGAAGGTACAACAAACGAATTCACCAAATTATTTGCGTTTGTAATATAAGTCATCATTCCTTTACTCCGGGCTATGTAATTGCATATTATCAGGTTAGTTAATACCAAAGCATAATAGGATAGTTTTGAACCAACAACCTACCAAACGCTAACAAATCTTACATGTTGATTTTACCTCGTTAATACTTGATTTTGACGTCATGAACAATAAAAATACACCTCTATTGTACACCAGTAAAAATAAAATGGGAATTTACTTAATGCAAATTTAAGACTTATATAGTTTTCTCATAAATGCCGTTGTCAGAACTGGACCAAATTAAAATGAGATCAGACGAAAAGCACCTGCTTTCAAATAAATAAAAACATCAAAATCGGTTTACCCAGTCGGAAGTTATAGGGTAACAAACTTAAAAAAAAAACCGTCGTTTTGATAACCTCCTTTGATAACCCTTGATAATAATACTTGTCACTTGCTGTTACGCTCTATGTATATATATATCACAATCTAGGACAATGACAATGACATGTCAATAACAATAATTTTTTCAAGGAGTTTATGATTTTATTTGCAAACCAGTAAACCATCTTACAGTATAGGCACTTAAATAGATAATCTACTGCTCTAGCCACTTTATCCTAAACCTTAGTCCTCGATTGTACAGCCATATTCATCCTATCTACGATTTTGTAATAAAAAATAATGTTCCGAAGTAGATTTTACAAAAGCAATAGCGACTTACGGTCGACCTCTATGGCGCAGGTGGCCAAGTCTAGCCATAAAATAGATTTTATGAGCGTTCTCGTCCGTTAAGGTAAGAAAGGGGACAGCTTCGTTCACAAGCTATAGAAGAACAAGTTTATATTGTACTAATTTTTTAGTTGGGGAAATACCTTTGAATTTACATAATTCTGTTACCTAATTAAAACAAACCAATCTCCCATCAAAATGAAGCGTACAATGCAGCATTAAAAGTCATATTATTTCACAGCCACTAACAAAAAAAAAATTTAGTATATATAACAATGCTATTATTGCACCATAAAGGAAGAGGCTTTGTCTTGTCATATATAAAAGTTTTTTTTTATTAGGTGCTGTTATTAATATATGACCTTTATTGCTGCATTGTAGGTTTAATTTAAAAATCAATAATCTAAATCGTTTATTTCAACTGAACCAATCATAGGTATTTTTCAATAGTCAATAGTGAAAGTCGGTCAGTCTAAGTCAGTCATGAAGCTAGTTGCTTGTTCCAATACGTAGATATTCTATGGAGAAGAACAAGCAAGAAACTCAAAGAACACTCTTTCTTTTTCAAATATTTTACATAGGTATTTTGTAACAGTTCATAAGTGCACATAAAATAAAATATGTAAGGATAATGCAATACATCATTCTAAAATAACGTTTGTGGAAATTACTATTCTATGTTAAGTAATAGCAGCCCGGACATGACCAGCCCAGATCAACGGTACTCGTTCGCGAGCATGGCACATGCGCCAGCCATTATCCTCTCAACCATATCAACGGGAGCCGAACGACCCGACACATACGCCACCATAGGCAGGACTTCTAGGCTTAGATAGGCTTAGATAGATTGGTTTTGATAGGAGATTGATGTGTTTTAATTACGTAACAGAATTATGATATGTTAATTCTAAGCATTGCATCTCTGCATTGCATTTGAAAGCTCCCACCTCCCGCATAGGTAGTATTTGTAAAGAGACAGAGCTATAATCTTATATTTCGTTTTTCTTAAATTCTATTATATTTAAAATATTTACTAGTTGCAGACTTGGTCATAAATCTTGTGATATAAGACCGTGAAACCTAAACACCGCCAGTGTCATAGCTCAACTATGATATACATATGTATATACTATAATATATAATGATTAGCATCCCGCCGTTAACACAAAGGAACTTGCTTAAATGATTTATGACCGAGTAGCAGCGATAGAGTCATATAGATTGTAACCACAATAAGTTTTAAAACCACTTTAAGGCACAAACTCTTTTCTAGTTAATACCTAAGCCCTTTAAAACAAACAAAGCTTAAGTGTTCCTGCGCAACGTTAACATTACAAGTTACCTCTAAAACAACACTTCGCTTTACTACTTAACTGAAACTCTAAACACACGAAGCCATTTCTTTTACTAGAGGCTCTAAGAAACAGCAATAAAAACAACAAATCTCAAGTTAAATTGCCCAATACAGTCCTCAAGACTTCCTCTGCAAGACAAATTGTCTACAAAAAGTACAGGGGTTTGTTACAATCGCTGAACATATAAAGATCCGAAATAGCTCATATTAAAAAGTCAAATATTTCGGCACAGATAAGAGAGTCACAATGGTTGTGTCATGGCGGACGAATTAATTGTGTTTTCATATATAGTTATGTAATCAATGCTGTGTGTTAGTTTCTCATTATTTGTACAAATACAGTTAATGTTTGTTTGAGCTTCAGACTGGTTGCTATATGTTATTTGAAAAAAACAATATAATATTTGTATATCCAAATTTTATATATTAAAGCAGCTCACAATATCATTAGTTAAAATCACAAATAAAATAGTGTGGAATACATTAAGTTCACCGTGTGTTTTAAGAATTGGTAGGCACATATAACCGTACATAAAGCCTCTTCAACCTTTATTATTATAATTTAGCACAAACACATTCGAATTCAAATTATGAAATATAATATGTTTGTATAGTATGCAGTATGTATATAAAATATTGTTACGCTGTTGAAACCTTACATCAAATACCGCATAACTAAAACCTACACGATTATGGAAATACCGCCCTCACTGTTAACTATGTGAGCAAATAGTTAATTTATAAGATTATTTGTACAACCAACATCGTATATGTATGTACTATGTACCACCGTGTAACGGAATGTTATTATTGAACTGACATGCGGAGTCACAGATAACATAGAACTTGAATAAATATCAAATTTGAAACTAAAATCGAACAATTTAATATTAGTCTGGATAAATTTGAGCCGACAGTGAAAGTTTTGAGGACTTATTCGTTCTTAAAATATGCACACAATATTTATTTAAATTTGGAACGGCTTCTGCCACATAGATTATTATGATTTCTTCATCCATTGATTTACAACATACTATGCACTAGTCATACTTAACCATTATTATTCATTTTCAATAGTTTTTATAAATTAAAATATCATTTAAAATTAGAATATAGTCTCCAATCCGTAATGCCACTTACTAGCCAGATTTAATTAATTTCCCGGTAAATTACGTAAATCATCAAGATTGAACAAACACATTAAATTATCGAAATAAATCAAACAACATATTAAAATCAAAAAGATATTATGCAATTTAAAATAAGAAGTAAAATTGAATTTTAATTGCCGTGTGGTTCTTGGTGGAGCCAGTGGGGCCCCCCATCACTTGCCGTGAGTTTCGTAAAAGGTGACTAAAGGTTCAGACTGTTATCTTTCAGACAGTAAGTAGTTCTACAGTCATGCGGTGCCCGGTTAAAGGTAACGTTGCCCACTATTACGTGATGGGACTAAATTACTTTCACTGCCTACCCTTTTGAAGTCATAGGCGTGAGTGTGTTAATGTATGTACATATGTGTAGCTCAAATTAAAATATTTTTTTCCTGTCTTATCGTCGTTATAAAATAAATTTTAGTTATTAACTAGACTAGACAGTACATAAATCTTACTGTTACATTTATAATAAAATCTTCATATTCACATAAAAATGCCGCTGATCTTCGTTTATGTCGATCTATGTCAGGAAGGATCCCTTTGTTCTTTGACTGACGTCTCCACATAAATGGCTCATCCGATTCATGGCAATGAAAACCTTTATTGAAGAATAAAAAGACATCGACAACGCTTATCTATCATTTGAAGAGCTTTTTTCTTTTTCATTATAAAATGTTCGATTTATAAAATTTCGGACTGAAATACGACCATAACGCGTTAGGATAATCTGTGTAGCGTGTGTGTAGTCCTACAAAACACTTTTTTTATGGTCTGTTCATTAACGGAAACTACTAACTTTTGCATTGAAGATAATAAATTGTAATAAATAAATAGATGAGTACTTTTTTAAACAGTGTAAAATATATATCCATAATTATGTATATGTAAAGAAAGGGTAGGTATCACATCAGTTCTACGGATTTGTTTGAAAACAGTTAAGTTTCTGCAATAAGATGTATAGAATATCTTTACCGATATTTTAATATAAATAATTGTGCGCCTTTTTAAATTCAAGCGTATTATATTTTTGCTGTTAAATTACCAGTTAACGAACTAATCCTCAGAGCGTTTCAAGTTATTGATATCAACTTGTCATTTAAGTAAAAAAAAATAGGTCAGAATACATATCATATTCAAACCGAAATAAGATGGCAAAGAATCCGTTTTTTCCTTTTAATAAGAACACCTTTCATAAAAGAAATATATTAACAAATCAAATCGTTTGTCTGTCCAAACTTTATATATTAAAAACCACAATATCTCAGTCTATCAGTTCACAATATCTAACTCTCAAACTTAACAAAAATGGCGCCAGAGCATAGTTGTTAAATATTTTTGATAAACCACAATTTGTGAACACAGTAACAGGGTGTCCCCTGGAAAACCCACTTCACCCAACTGTCAACCGTTTTAGATAGTGCTGAATTTGCATGGAACACTCAATATTATACGAATACATATCATATTCTATTAATGTTCCAATTTCAAAGGGAGCGTGTATGACGATATGTTTATGTAAGTTGTCTTAGAAACCTCGAGAGATTGCTTGAATGAAACTTACATAGGGCAAACTATGTTCTGAGATTTTAGTTGTGTTTATTTGTGACTGGGGTTAAGGTGCTTGTTGCTGTCTGAACAGAGAAACGGTAGGAGTTGCCTGATTGATATTTTGGGTTGTAAATCTTTAATGGCTTTACATTGATTGACATTGCCATTTGAAGTATTTAATAGGTAGCTTTTCATAGTTTTTGAATACATATTTTACGTTGTAAAAGCACGTTTTCAAACAAATTGTCAACATCTACAGTATCATTAATCACACAGGGTCTTCCTTTCTAGGTTACACCTGAGGCCCTGGCCACAAGACCTGTTGACGGAACACTGTGTGGTTTTAGTAGGTTTGAGTCCGACATACTACCTTACCCATTAGCCCGGTAAGGTGACGACCCGCAGGGGTTTCCACACTTAATAAAAAGTTTCATTGATCTCAGTCTTAAGTAAGTCAACACACCGTTTTAAGCATTCCTATTGAGCATGTCTAGATGTATCGTAATCGGCTAAAAAAAACAAATAGAAATATCTACAAAAATTAGTACACTGTACACACAAAGTATTTGTAATAAAGAACTAATACGCACCCTACTTAAAGTAGTGCTTAAAAAAGAATGTAAATCCTTAAATTAAACTAATACAAGCTAACTTGTGGCCTTTAATAGTTAAATTCCAAGTTGAAAAAACACTATATATGTATATATATTCTCTTAAAACATTATTTACGAAAGAAAAAAATACTCAGAAGTTGTGTCAAACAGTATTCCGTGAAGAGAAGAACATTTAAACTGTCAAGACTTTAAAATCCCCCAAGGGCATTCAGATATTAAGTCCCAGAAGATCCACAATTTCCTCGGCGAATCCAATCCTGCAGAACAATTGAAAAATGTCTTAATAGAAGATGAAGACACTTCGTTTGCATATGCGTTTTTTCATTAAATTGATATTGATATTTTTCAACTGTTTGTACTTTCTTATTCATGTATAATCAACACAAGGAGAATCCAAAATAGTTTATGCTTGTGTCCAGCTATGTATGTTTAATTAATATATGTATATAAATACAAGTATATTATAATATTATTAAGTCAAATCATGTTATCGTTGGACTTATTAATATCATAATAGCGGTCTATGACTTCACTACATGGTATAAAACGTAACGTAAAAGTCTGCAACATGATAAACTCAATAACAGCAACTGATTTTCATACAGTTTTCATCAATCGATAGAGGGATTCAAAAGGAATGACGATGATCATTGAAAATGTTTGAAATTTTCCACCTTAGGATGGTCGTCAGTCGGATCACCTGATGCTATGTGACAACTGTCGTCCATGGACACCTGCAACTCGGAAGTGCGCTGCCCGGCTTTGAGGGTGGTGAGGGATGGTAGGATGCATGGAGGGGAAAGAAGAGAGGGGGCTGAGGAGATGGGAAATAGGAGAGGGGGAGTTGGGCCTCCGGAAACTTCTTTAATGTCGAGAAACCGGTTTTCAGTAAGGCCGTGGTGTCACACTGGTCGAGTCGACCCATTCGTACTTCTGCATGGCTCTACCACTGTTGAAATCCTTCTAATGTTAACGGACTCAACCTAGAGGTTGTCCAAATTATTCAAAATAATTATTATAACTGGTTCACAAATGACGATGAAATTATATCTTTCAAAATGTATTCTTTATCACTTAATTTACGACCTATGGGGTAGATTTTAATAGATTAAATTTAAATGGCACCAAATGACAAGTAAGCAACGATTTTCTAAAACGCTAAATAAGTTATGCGGTAACAAAATAATATAAAAATACACGCAAGTTAAGAGACTCCTCGTATTTGAAGCCTGTTTTTCACGGCTTGTTACTATGACATAAAACTTATTTTTATACTAAATGAATGTCTTTTTATTTTAGTTTTTTTATGACTACTCTTTCACTAATTCTGCAAATTTATATATAACGGACACAATCAGCACTCTGGACAAACATTTGTGGATTGTGGTCTTTTTTTTAACGTATATTTATACTGACCACTACACCAGCAGGAAGCTAGTATATAGCTAGAATCTCTCAAATAACTGATTTAAACAATATCGTTAAACATCTTTTACCAAACAAAACAGTTTCTAGTTATAACACTCCCCATTTTATTACTACAAACTTAATTAAGCTTTACATTAAAATATATCCTAAACAAGAGAAATAAACCGGGGATACATCTCCGAAATGCGCGGAAGACAGATTAATTAAGAAAGCGAGGAGAATAGAATTACTTAGTAACAAATAAATTGTCGGAGATATAACTCTGATGGGGGTACCTTCAAAGTCTATATGGCATGTAGTAAGCACCTTTTTTTTTATTAGTCTATTCCAATGACTACCGCAACATCACATGAACATATATATCTTATAACTAACACATCACACATCATTTAACAAGAAGGGGGAACAGCTTTTTTTTATACAGATACTTCGTACCCCGAGGACGAATATAAGCTACTTTTAATCGTTATACCACACTGACGGTCAAAGTCTCACAAGTGGTAGCCGGAGCGGGAGCTAGTAATAAGTTTAGACCTACGTCCAGCAGTGGACGGTGATAGCCTGATGATGGTGATACCATACAATTTATGTATGTATTGTGTAATTGTAATTTATTCTCTCTTAATATGTAATGTAATACTTATATCTTAAATGTGTACAGGTGCGGATGGTAGTAGATTCGTGTGGAAAGAACATTCAGAATTCGGCATTAAGTATGGTATACGATGCTGGCTTCCCAATAAACCGTATCTAAATTTTCGTATTATCATATTGCCAAATTACCCCTTTAGGCGAAGTATACATTTATTTTAAACAATAAACATATAATATGATTTAACTGTTTAGAAAACAAAACCAATTTATGAAATTAAACTCGTAACTCACATCCTATAACAAAGAATCGTCTCAATTTCAAACACCACACCGGTTTTAACTCCTTCCGAAACTTGGTCTCTAAAACGAAAGCGAACAACAGAATATTAAAACACTGGTTCACTCACTCGGTCTCTTGAGAAACATTCATTCGCTAAGTCTTTAGTGAACGTCTATTTAAACACTGGCTTTCAAGATTAACAATCAACATTGTCATTTAGCTTTGTGGTAATTTGTGATAAGGATCTTGATAGGGGAATGTGAACAAGGAGTTGAAATGATTTTATAACAATACTGACTGACTGAGTTATAATCACTGAATAGGATCTGTGATGCAACTTCTTAAGAGTTTAAAAATCTAAAGATATTCTAAAGAATTTAGATTCTAAAGCTGCTCTTAAGTGCAAACCTGACCTGCCCAGTGATAATTGTTAACAACAGAATTGGTTGTTAACTTTCGGTTAACGCTTGACTGTCATAATCTAGCGTTATTACTATATTTATTTCTGTTGGCGCTACCGCTATGACAGTACTTAGAAATAATTATCTATTTTACTAAGTGAAAAATATCTATATACATATATATAATACTTTTTGTATAAAGAGGCGTGCTATTCTATATTCAATACGATAGCACATGAAATCTGAAAATTATTGAGAATAAACACTTACTAACAAACTTTACAGTTAAGTTTGTTAGTAAGTGTTTAGTAGTGTGTTAGTGCCAACACTCTGATTCAATTAATCGAATCTTATTCGTTTTGCAACTGCATAACAGCATATCCCTGTCACTTACAGATTAATTTGTTAATACATAACGTACCCAATCAAAACATTAAGCAAATGTTCATCTTGAACTTTACGCAAAGCTAAAAATTCCTTATTTGACAATGTAATTTATATATAGCGACATTTTCAGTGGTTAAACGGCTTGTATCTAGCAGTGGACCAGAGTGAGATTTAATACCGAATCGAATACCGATTCAATACCGTTTGGTTTACGGCGGTTCGAGTCCGATATACTACTTTTTTTTTTTCATTTGGAAACGGAGAGGTGGTATGTCGGACTCGAACCGACTAAAACCACACGGTGTTCCGTCACTAATGGGTCTATTGCAAGGGACCCGGGAATACCCTGACAAGGAAGCCTCCGGGAAACTCCAGTAGTAGTCCACCTCAACAGACGGCCACACCGTGTATACTCAGGTCTCAGGCCCGCTTCTGCTAGGGTAACGGACAGCTCCCCCGTTACTCCTGGGCCACCGCTCATGGAGGCTGGAGATCGTTCGGCGCTCTTCGGCGCCTGGTGCGTCTTCAGCGGCCGATATACACTTGAACCTTGGCGCCGTCGGAAGAAACGAGTCCGGATTGAGCCACCAAACAAAAAAAAAATTGTAGGTTCGTATTTAAGTGATTGTGGTATATATCCATACAATATCATTGGGATTTCACAAGAAGGAAGGTGTGTGTATATGATGTTTCTTTATCACTGATAGAGCCCAAACAGCTTAATGGATCAAAGGTGTCATTTAAATCATCTTAGTATTAGAAAATGGGGTTTTATATAATATTTTCAATAATTTTATTAGATTACTAGTTCTTACGCCAGATAAACCTTACAAAATAAAAAGGCTAACTTCAGTAACTTTACCTAAATACCAGACTAAAGTATGGTCTTTGTTAATATATCACTTAGGCAGACCCTAAACAAGTATTACAAAGCTCGGATCTTGACAAGACATGTTTATTACTTTAATCTGGTCGCCTTATACCTCCTACAAGTCGTCGCAACTTTGAAGTTTGTAAATTGGGTCACATTATTTGAACTAATCATAATAATCCACGAACAAAAACACTTCTACACGACACAAAGTTATAACAAAATAAGAAGCAGCGCTGTCTCTTCGTGTTAGATAGTCAAGTAGTAATGCGAGTAGTTATAATAGTGTGTTAATAAATTAAGTTGGATCATTCTTGGCTGGTCTAGTGGTTAATGATCCTGTCTGAAAGCCAGAGACCGTGGGTTCGATTCCCACACCGGACAAACATTTGCGTGATCCGCAAAAATAGTTATAAGCTTGTAAATATCTAGTCGTATTTTAATTGCTTTTTCTTACTGTGTAATAAAACTACTATTTGGACTGCGCTTAAAGTAAGTTTTAGCTTATGATCTTTCTAAACTAAGAAACTGTTGTACTGACTGCCACTAACCACAGAAACTAAAATTGCGCACATCCTGTCGACGGTACGAGCTCGTAGAGGAATCAAAGTCGGGGCAAATGATATGGGGCAAACATTTATGAGTGGAGGGACCACGTACGCAGCAGTGTAATTAGTCACATAGATTTACGACTGTATGTTATATAATTTATCATTGATTATTAAATACAGAACGTAAGAAAGTTGTCCAATTAGAAAAGAGACACGCAATGTTTCGATGTATTATTTAGAGGAACACTTGCCGCAGTTATTTTTTACTATAAATGCGAAAATAACGTAGTAAAGTAGTTTTGGTGTCTAAATTTTTACTTTTCTCTTCATTGTCTGAGTTCATTAAAGTCTTAACGAAGTGCCTACATAGCTGAATTTAGTTGCGTACCAAAACTTTCGGCTTTTGCCAAAGTTTGCCGTGTCTTTTGAAACGACTGCCCATTCTAATGGGCCTTTCATCGTTCTGAAACTTATTTTACAAGTATTTTAAAACTGTTTTCTGCTTCACGGAGTACGAACATCAAGCAAAGTCCGAAAACGTTTCACAAAAAATTCACAGTGGTTTATATGTCGTTGTGAACAGCGGAATATAAAATGTTATAACATTGAAATTCAAGGACTGTGTGTCGTTTTAAGAGTAAAAGTTGGAAACATATTACTCAACCTCTTTTAAGTAAGTTAAAAGTCCCTGAGGCTTCTTTTTCGCGTTTTGCACTTTTTCTCGAAAGTTTTATTCTCTGTAAGGTTTACCCGCTTATAGACTATTGTGAATGTTATTAGCTATACGCTATTTTAACTCCTAAAAACGCGAACAACACATACATTTTTTTTATTTATTTTACCCTACGCTTAACGATCACCTAGGTCATATAAATATCACCCTTACAAAAAACGAGATAGCTCCTACAGTTCTATATTCGCCCATAATCTTAATCTAATAGAACCAATCAATCCCATACAAATTGTATTATCCTATCTAATTCAAAACCAACCTTCCAATACCTGAGCCGTTCTCATCCCATAAAACATTTTTCTTCTCTCAACCGAATGGTAATAAACCACAAATTTATAGCTACCCACCGACGCACAAAGGTACAAAATGTACTGAAAACACAATACAAGATATACGGCGGGGAAAATACCTACTGGAGCGTGTTAAATGCGGTACGGGAAATATTTTCAACGTATTCGTCTTAATGTATCTGTACCTAACTACCAGGGACAAGATGAGCTCACTCTAAAATATGAGACTGAAAGAGAATCTAAAACCTAAAACATAATGATCAACTGTAAAAGTTGAGTAGAATATAGCCACTTCTCTCTTCCCATGGGTGTCGGAAAATGTTACTAAAGGATTAGACTGTTTTCTACCAGACAGTATATATGGAGGCATAGAGTGCCCAGTTGACCGCAAGAGGCCAACCCTTTAGGGAATATATATATATATATATATATATATAGGAGTGAGCGTATGTATATATACATATATATATATATATATGTATGTATGTATATTCTGTACCAGTGACGCTAAAGTTTACCACTCAAAATGATGATGAGACCAGCGTGGCAAACCGCCTTGCCTTTTTATCTAAACTTAAAGTTCATCACATCACACAGTTATATATATAGAATAGTACAGAAATTAAAAACATTGCTTCTATAACGATTCCAGAATAAATATTTAAGTAACTACTACTGGTCGTAGGAATTGATTTTTCCCACGAAAAAAAAGCATTAAAATTATTTCAATGCAGACCAAGCAATGTTTTGTATTTTAATTGAAAAATAAATTAATTCACGTATTTGTATACAATTAAAATATTTGTCCCGCTGGGAATGTATTTCATAGAAAGAGATGCTATAAAATGCAGAATACTATGTCCTAAGTGTCATTTACGCATGTATACTACGTACTAAGAAATAATATCATTAACATGGCATAAAAAATACATATTTACGTAACATATGTACACAACAAAACTCAAATTTGAATCAAACTCAAAGATTGTGGCCCTGACGTGAACGAGCTATTGCTCAAACTGCCCACCCTATCCGTATAACAACAACATCACTTTCGTTCATTCCCTTCCCATTTTACCCCGATTCAGAATTATTATTTTATGAATGTACCTGTATAAAATTAAACCTAAATAAACGCCGGAGTTTTAAAGCATATCTGATCAACTCATTATGAGAAATAAAAAAAAAAGCATGAAGAAAAACAAATATCCTTATCTTTTCTTAGTAAGCAAACTCCTATATCAAATACCCTTCTATCTCAAAAATCTTATTTCTCTCACATTTACGTGCACAAGATTCGTTCGCTTTTATAAGGTTCGCTTTGGAAAGAAATACGGGCTAATTATTACCCTGCCCTCTTTTATAAATGCCAGGTTTTGCTAAGTTTCAAAGGTGCTATATAACGGGGTGAATTTCTAATGAAATTTGTAATGAATTTTTCTTTCATGTCGACAATGTGACTAGTTACTCATTTTGATAAATAATGTTACTATAATATGGCAGAGCATGCTTCAAACTGGGTAATAAATAACAAATAAATTCTGACACAATTATTAATTTTAAAAGGCATAATTTCAGTCTTCTAAATGATCATGACTGAGAAATCTGATCAATGATGAGCAGTCCACTCAAGAGGCCGAATTTAGTGCTGGGATGCATCTGAAATCACGTTAACCGGGACTGGCTGCACTTATTGGGTTACTAGACTTGATCGGGCATTTTATAATTTAAATGACTGAATAAAAAATACAAAAAAACGTCAAGATATACTATCTGTCTTGTAAAAAGTCTTTATTTTGTCCACGAGGTTAAGGCGCTTTGAGTATATTAAAAACATATTTTAGCTAAAATAATGTTACCAACAAGAAAAAGAATTATTTAACTTAATTCAAGATATCTGTATGTACTGCTTATAAATTGGTCGTGGACTTAATATGACCTTATAAACATAAAGGTAGCTTGTGAAATATTCATATTAAAAGATGTTCAGCGGTACGTGTATGTGTTAAATATTATAGTACTATTGGGGATGGTAAAACTATTAGGAGAAAATATTTTTCTCCAGAGGATTTGGTGTACGGAAATAATACATTTTTTAAAGAAAACTCCGGTATTTGAAAGGATTAAGTGTAATGGTCTTTGCAAATATTGAAAGTCATGACAACAATTTTGGGATCACACTAATTATATCTGAAGAATCGAATCTACGACCTTTGGCTTCAGTAGTCAGGATCACTAACCACTAGATAGACAGGCCAGTCATTATAACTATTTAGTTTAGTTAAATAAAATGTTTCGGGGAAAATAACCCTTACAAGAAATTATTATTAATGATGAAAAACTATAATTTATTTTTTAAAACAATGGAGACTTGTGTAACCAAGTCGCATTCTAATGTTTACTGTTGAAAGTTATAATATCGAACGCTTCTTCTCTGTTATGAGAACGCTAACAATATCTGTATTTTCAAGGGTAACTTTACACAAAGGTAATTCATATAACTTGGGGCTACTTCGCTTTGTGGAATATTCATAATTGATTTTACCAGTCATGAATATTCATTGAAGTAAATAATTGATTAAAATAAATGGTTAATGAGACTTCGAAGTAAACTGAAATGTTCCATTGTTCACGAACGCCCTTCCTACTCTTCAGAACACTCAACTGCCACTACAGGATAGGCTCAGTATACTGGGTATGGACATCTGTCGGGATCTCAATCCGCGTGATTACATCGAGAGCGTCACTAAGGCGGCCTCGCGGAAGCTCGGTGTATTGAACAAGGTGAGACGGTTCTTCTCGCCCGAGCATCTGTGTCTTTTATATAAGACCCAGGTTCGCTCCTGCGTGGAGTACTGCTCTCATCTTTGGGATAGCTATGCGCAGTATCTGCTTGACGCTCTCGATCGGTTGCAGCGACGCGCAGTCCGTATTATAGATTGTCCTGAGGTCACCCAGTCTCTTGAGCCCCTGCAGTTGCGAAGAGATGTCGCCTGTATGGCAGTTCTCTATCGCCTACATCACGGGGAGTGTTCTGACGAGCTCTTCCAATTGGTCCCACCTTCTCCCTTCCTCTACAGGACTACACGTGCTGGCCTGAGGAGTCACCGTTTGCGAGTCGAAGATATGCGATCCCGAACGAAACGGTTTGGCTCTTCTTTCCTGTGCCGATCAGTGAAAGCCTGGAATTCCCTACCAGCGCACGTGTTTCCTTCCCAATTTGATCCCGGGCCGTGAAGAAGCATCTCACCAGGCCGCCATAGTGTGGGTCACCATGCTGCATTGACTAGACATGCAATAAGGATGGTGACCACCACTCTTGGACTCCATTTATTGCTTACCATCAGGCAAAGTGGAGTCATTATGGTAGTACGAATAAAAAAAAAAAAAAAAAAAACAGCGTGATGTTTTATTGAAATTTTCTTTATGACTATTGAGCCCATTTTATTAAAATTGTTTCATTTTTATTGAAAATAGTTATCTGTATTTATATAAATAGTAGTTATATAGCATATAGCAGAAGTTCCTCCTTTAGTGGCCTTCGATAAGGAAGGACGTGAAGTTAAGAGCGGTACACAATCAAAAACCAAAAAACTTCTCCAATTTCTGTCCCGTTTACGATCATCCGAGACTTGTGACTTTGTGGTATCCCCTACCCTTAGATGTTCTCCCTACCCAATTCCTTCATCAAATCTCCTTTTCTATTGTCTTTCCCTTCCCAAAACGACCACATTCTGGAGGAGAGTTGTTATTGATTATTATTATTATTTGTTTTTCTTACTTCAAACATTCCACAAACGGCTGTCTGATCTCAAACTAAGCAGAGCTTGTACTATGGTTACCAGACTGTCGTTAACTGTACTATAAATTACACCCAGACACAGAACAAATACTCGTGTTTATCACACAAACATTTGTACTGGATGGAAATCGAACCCACGACCTTGACTTTGCAGTCAGGGTTACTAATCATTTTAAATCAATCAATCATCGGCCTACCTGAAGCTGGAGCCTCAAGATTTGAAAGTCATAATGATAGTTACTGCACTTAAAACAACTATTTTTAAAGAAATGTATTGCATCATTATAATACTATGTTATATTGGCTAAGAGCTTGTCCTACGTACTACACAAGTTGAGCCTTCGATTAGTACAAAAATACTGTTTATAAACCGGTTTTAATAACGTTTTGTATCTTACTTTGTATGTTCTAATTGCGATAAAAAAAACTTGATAGCTTTTTTTATATGTTATAGATGATATATATAGACAGATGAAGAGACGGGTCACCTGATGGTAAGTGACAACCCCCATCCATAAACACCTGTAACTCAAGAGTCGTCATCGCGCCTCTCGCCTTTGAGGGTAATGAGGGATGAGGGTATGCGCGGAGGGGAAAGAGAGGGGCATGAGGAGATGGGAAAAGGGGTGGGAGGTCATTAGAGAGGAATAAAGAGAGGAGGAGTATAGCTTCCGGAAACTTCACAAATGTCTTTTTTTTATACTATAGGGGGACAGACGAACAGACGGGTCACCTGATGGTAAGTGACACCGCCGTCCATGGACACTTGCAACTCAAGAGTCGCAAGTGCGCTGCCCGCCTTTGAGGGTGATGTGAGGGATAGGGGATGCAGGGAGCGGAAAGAAGAGAGGAGGGATGAGGATATGGAAAAAATGAGAAAGGAGATGAGGGGAGAGAAAAGGGGGGCCGGGGAATTGGGCCTCCGGAAACCTCACTCAATTCGGGGAAATGCAACGCAAGCGTTACTTCACAACCGGTTCTCTGTAAGGCCGTGGTATCGCACCGGTCGAGCCGGCCCATTCGTGCCTAAGCATGGCTCTACCACGTAAAAATATTGCTTTAAATAAGATATATACATACAAATTACGTACGTATTAAACGCTCCATTTTCGTACCCAAAACTTGTTATATTTTGTTAAAATCATCTTTTGTCAAATGTAATACGAGTAAATAAACTTTCTCCACGATAAGTTACTCTGTGCTCAAAATTAATTAACTTCATATAGTTAACAAGGCTAGTTGACCACGACACAGTCCACAGCTAACTACAAACAATTTGTATCTGGCAACACTAACACGATCCAGAGATAAGACGAATAAATTTGTCGCACAAACTCCAACAAACGTTACCAAACAAAGCTAAACTTAGGTTAGAAGCTAAGTAAATGCACTACACAACGTACTAAGTGTAACGTTATATGACCAAATTTTACCCGACTGCGCATGAAGTATAGTTATGTTTTTTTGAATGAATGAATGTTCATAACTATGTACATATATATGATGTATGAAAACTGTTTTCAATTTGAATGTTTCTGTGTAGCACCATCAACGGTGTGATGGATTTCGACAGGTCAAGTGTCATTTAAATAGTGGACGTGACATAATATATAAGATTTCAAGATTCGATAGAACGTTACAAAAAAGTGGGAATTTTTACTGTTTTATAAGATTTAAGTACTTTTTACTTGTTTAGAAAATAGACGAAACATAAACACAACTAGAACGCCGAGATCAATAAGTGTACATATTATTGTACATGTTTATTTTACCGGTAATCTGTATAATTAAGGTATAATTAAGGTAAGGCCTGACAGCAATGTAAGAAACGATATAAATAGTAGCTCCTTTTCTAAACGCAAAGAGGAATTAAGACATGAAGCGTAACAAACTAATTCTTCCTGATTATTGTCTGCTACAAACATTACCTAGGATATGACTGTCCAAGATTGTTATACAGCAACATGTCTCCAGTCAGCGGTAAGCGATCTTGAAACCCCCGTCATGACAATCGAATGTTTGATAATGAAACATGAAGTTCCTGTTGCCACAACTTCGAACGCGTAAATTCAATTCCCACGCCATAATGATTTAAGTGCTCACATCTCTTCTAAATCTATATACGGGACTAAGGCGATTAGTGTGTTTTCTATCAGACAGTATATACACGGTGCCCGGTTGATGACAATGGGTTTGCCCCTATTACGTGTGCAGATTAAATAATGGTTGTTATGATGGGGCCGTTTGATACTCGACTCGAGAGTGAATGTTATATATAACACAGAGTTTCTAGTTTCAAAGAAATTATTAGTTCATTACAAAGATCAACAAAACTACATGCGCCTATGTTTGGTACATCGTGAGCACAGGTACTTTTTCTATGTTTATACCTACATATGTACATAATATACACAGACATACACGAAGTTTTAAACGACACCTACGACCCATATATTGGCATGACATAAAACCTTATAGCGTTCGATGACGGGAAATTGAAAGCGATAAAAATGGTATATCTGCCGGTGCATGGCAATATGAGAGAATGTGTTTTAAATTGCCTTCGAGCCATCTGTGCAAGCAAACTCGTTTAACTGCACTTATACGTTAATTTGTCTGAACTTTGAGTATATTAACCAAAAAATACTGTTCTGGTTTATTAAAATTGATGCTGGCAGTTTATTGTTGCTTGATCGTCATAGTAATAACATTAAGTCTTCATTAATCTACAAAACCGAGTCTACAATATGGCCGGTTACTTTTAACATGTTAAAATAAAAGGCTACTTTGAAAGACGATGATTGAAAGCGGACAAGTGGTATCTTGTCGTGGTGGTACTTAAAGTACTTTTATTCGGATTTGCAATGATAGAGCTCACTCGAACGACAAACAATTCATGAATAATTCTATTGTTCAAGGTATTATGAAAATTGAAGACTTTTTATTCATGTAATTCATTAGCTTTATTTAAAATATGGTTTGAGAATACCTTACTAGTTTCTAATGGAATAAATTTATAAGAAACTGAGTTAATAGCTATTAAGGTAAATTTTATTTTGGTGATGTTCTAAATAAGTAACGAAATTAAAAAGTAGGCCAATAAGTAAGCGAAACCTGACTCATTCAAGCCATAAGTGTATCACATCCTCATCCATAAACACTCTCAAAATTGCCAGTTTGATTTTTTTTTTCCAAACTTATTGCATGGTGTTTCTCCAGACTTCAATCGATCATCATTACATGTAACTACGTATGAAGTCGATATGATGCATCACATAATGCGAGCGCCTAGCTCAAATGCCGGCTTTAGTATTTATAAGTTTGAGTCATTACGTTTTAATTAAAATATATTTCCTATGAGATACAAATTAAGTACCTGAAACCAGACTTAAATGACAGGATTAATGACAGTAGAGAGATGTAATAAGTTATTACTTATCGTATATAATTTGCTTCATGAAAGTCCTTTTCAATGATGTCTTCTGCAACATATTGTACAGAAAGTCGCAAAATCTCATATGGCAAACCAAACTTAATTGCAGTGAAATGTTCCATTGGTCGTGTTTTGGCTCGAATCTCAAAGTGAAAACTGAATCTCCGCTAATTGAAATTCTCATACCATGAAACCTCGGACCGTGCCAAAGCTCTCATGTAAGCTGAAAATGTACATTGCCAAGAGAAAAACTTGTAACTGAAGTTATCAGTGGATTTACTTATTAGGTTTTCTGCTTTCTTAATTAAAATCCAAATATCTTTAACTAATATAAAAACAAAATAAAAATTGTCTACTCGCTATTCGAAGTACATTTAAATTAGAATAGATAACAGATGTACGTACATACACTCCAGGATACATCGCCCAAGGGGTAGGCATATTTTTCCTACAATCCAGCCCAGGGCACTGGGAAAATTTTGTATATATTAAAATTGAAAGGGAGGATGCAAGGGAAGAAAAAGGATTAATTTGTTAGAATGGGGGAGAGTGAGTTTAAGCAGGTCAAGGTCCCATTACTGTAACGTATTATGTATTAGTATGTATCACATACCCGCAAAACGTAACTGATGTAATTCGAACTGGCTGATGACGGCTAGTCCTTCCAACCTCTAATGAAGCTCATATACCCCGAATAAAAAACAAAAAAATAAATATTTCTAAACGTTTCGTTTCACGCAGAGCTATTTACTTGTAACTTGTATAGTTACTTCAGATCACAGTGAATAGTGCTTCTTGAGAATGTTAGAAGTGAACTCCCATCGACATACGAGCATAAGTCCAAAAAGCTCCACAGATACACAAATGCATGATAAGCATGATACCCTTTTCAAATCATTTAAATTAAATTTAAATCCTTTCAAGTACTAAATTTTGTACATTTTGTTTTATTATAAGTTCTTTTATTTTATGGATATGTTAATTATTATCTTCATAGTAAAGCTTCAAATATCATTTAATTAATTACATGTAACTCAAACAACTAAATGATATAACTACGACCTTATCTAAAATGGTGGGTTATCTGTTAATTAAATTTTTAATACTTTATCAGAATCCTTCCTTAGTACAAGAGTCACCTTTTACCATCTGCTAACGTGTCAACACCTACTTGTTTAATTTCTGCATCGCTAGTCACTGTGTGAAGTGACCTGATCTCATAGCCGTATCATTCTCGGTGGAAAAGGAGAGCCCACCCAAACTCTTTCCGTGAATGTTGAAAGAGAGATTGGGCGTTTTGCCTATCTGACAGTCTATGTATACAATGCCTGGTTGACTGCAATAGGCTTGGCACCTTACAACTTAAATGGGACTAAATTATGATTGGCAAAAAGTAAGTTTTTGAGTCCCGCTTAAGCCCCGAAGGTGTATGTGTGTCTACCATGGGAGAGCTATGCTTTGTCACGAATGGGTCGGCTCTACCGAAGAATTACCATGGCCTTACAGAAAACCGGTAAACAAACAATGCTTGCATTGTTTTCCCCAGTGAGTGAGGGTATCGGAGACCCAACTGACCTTCTCCTCTATTACTTCCCCCATGCCACCTTTAGCTCCCATCTGTTTAGAGTGTGTAACGCACGATATAGAACTTCATTCCAAAAAACTTTTGCACTGGCAGAGATTGAAAATGTGGTAAGTAATAAATACAATTCATCTATTCCTTAGAATAGATGAGAGAAAGAGTTGAACTGAGAAGTTCCATTATAATTCTTAAATTATAATGGAACTTCTCAGTTCAACTCTTTGAATTTTAAACAAATTGTACAGGATTTATTTGTTTCCCATTGTCTTTAATTTTTGTCAAGTGAATGAGTCTTGAGACGATTTTAGGTTTCCTTAACAATACGGTTGCGTAATGATTTGTTTTCTTTGTTAAGTGTTCGTTTCGAAGGTTTGTTGGGTATTTCTCTAAATTTATAAGATTTATCAATGTTCCCTGACAATTGATTGAGACCTATTCATTACGAAAATTCTTAGAAATCAAGTTAACATAATTTGGTTGTTCAAATTGAATTATTCAAATTACATTAATCAGTTCTTGCCACTGGCTCGTGATCGTGTTTAGGGCGTCGTGTTATGTGGTAATTAATACGTGTTTAGGCTTAGATGAATCTGCCTAGGGACGTATAGAAAGTTGCTTTAGATGTAAATTCTACATGTACATATATACACTCTCGCCTATATTCCCAAAGGGAGAAGCAGAATCGTCTCACGTGCTCACTTTTTACCAACCAACATTTAATCATAAGTAAGCCTATTGACGTCATTCAGACACTGTATGACTGTATATATACTATCGCATAAATAACAGTCCAATTTCTTAGTCACCCTTTACGCCACCCGCGAGAACCACATAGTAACTAATCGAAAGACTTCCCCATGTGTTGTTCGTCTTTGCCTGCGTCTCATGTACTAGTGTGGATAAATACTGTGTCTATTCAGTTTTAAGTTCTTCATTAGAAATTGGTGGTTTTTTTTTCTATTTTATTGCATTAGGTTTTAACGTCAGGCTAATAAAGTCAAAGTTTGAAAGGAACATCTAATAGAAAGAAGAAAAATTTACGAAATTTTAACAAAAAATGTCCCGAGTACTTGTTTGACTCAAAAAGCATAAATACTAAGTTCTTCTCTTGATAATTCACATATAACTATCATTATTAGCCTTCTTTGTTGACAGAGTGGAAGATCCTTATGGTTGTCCTTCGCCAATGGGTGTGGGCGAATGGGGTCTGATGGACTCCTACTGACTAAAAACCACCTCGGTATTTCTCTGCTTGCCTAAGATCGGGGGAGTGAGAATCCCAATTGCATTTTTCCGCTACACCGTCATCGACCTGTCCCATCCAAGAGGGGTCCCGTCACGTCTTAATCCATTACGAAGCGCGCACGGAACACTGTGTGCTGCCTCTCGGGCCTGTGTCTCTTCGGACGACGAATTCCCCAAAAAGTTCACGCCGCTTCCTAAGATGGCCGGAAATCATTGAATGCCCTCCGGCGCCCGGCTTCCGTTTCACCGCTTCCTTTGAAAACATCTCTATACAGAAATAAGCGACGGCGTTCCATGCGCTCTCGCTCGAGATCACAAGCTGCGTCGGTCATCATCAGTCATCGCAATGATCGCCCTGGACGAAGGCCTCCCCCAAGCAGCGCCAACTGTCTTCAATTATCGGTGTAATTTATATATAGTGATAAATGATTTTGATTTTATAAGTACGGTTTATGCCGATTCTAGTATTTGAATTGTTTTTATTATGTACAAATCATTGACAAATGATTTCAAATAAATCAAATCAATAAATTGTACTCGATATGTTATAAGGATGTTTACATCTAGTAGGTATTATGTCTGAAAGTTTCCAATGGGTTCCAAATTGATTATTGTATCAAGACTGCGTAATACTCTGAAAATACGAGATGGTTAAATTTCACTAATCGCGCCGCTATCCTAGTTCTATTGTTGAGCGTTGCTATAATAGTTACATATCAGGTTTCTTGCTACAAGTTAGGAACTTGGCAGTTGCCAAGTTATGTATAAGAAAGTAGGTATTTACAAAGTTTGGTACTTAACCAAGTTCGCAAGAACGCTTGCGAATACTAATGTTACCGTACAAAGACTACCTACAGTATGTGTGTATCTATACAAGATTCCCTAGTTTTCAATCCATTATTATAATATTAAAATTGAAAGGAAAATCACAAGTGAGTAGTGAAAAAACATATAAAAAAATTATAACATGGGGAATCAGCGCGATTCATAGCTATTACGTATAAACCTTTATATATATCTATATATACCTTACCGCGATTTATACCTCTTAATTTGCCTGACGATTCACTGACTGACTGACTGACGCTCAGAGGTTTAATTCCAGTATCATAAATTTAGATCTTCGAAGTCGATACTATATTTAAGATACAATATATGTATTAAGCGGTTTACTTGGGTTACTGATAAATAAGGGAGGCCTACGTCAAGCAGGTACGTTTGGTAATTTGTTATATTGTATCGACATATATTCCTACAATACACTCCACGGCATAATGGAACAATTTGCGAATTGAAAGCACATTAGTCAAGCCAAGACCACCGACATGAAATGTTGACGACATTATTCAAAGTTACCCGCGAAAATGCTGAAATTTATTTCACATGGCAACCCTACAAAGCCAACAGCTTTAACCTCAAAGGGATCGTTACCGGCTAGTTAGTAATTTGGTAGTTTTCAATAAACCACGCCACTGGCCAATAGATGTTTAATATATTACGTAACCCTTTCACTAAAGTGATCGTTATGCCAAAGTTTTGAAGTTTCTAAACCAAGATTTCTGATATTTAGGAACACCATGCCATTAGGGAGTGTCAAACCATGATGGTCACATTTTAGAGGTTAAATTGTATTGTGACCCCACTTGGAATTTACTTATGTGGACGATCTAGCCTCTCCTTTATAGCCAGATAAAAAAATCGTAAGGGAGAAACTTTTTAAGCAGAAGAATGAATTACATTTTACTTATTTTTATATTCATTAAAAAAATGTTGGTGATTTATGAGAGAAAAAAATCCAATTATTTAAATATTTAAATGTATAAAGATATTTTCGATAAAATCAATGTTGTCACACAGTGTTTTATTGTGTCTTGTAGGCGGAAATCCGCCATATTTAAGAACCATTTGACTTCAGGTCACGTGACCATAATTTGATATTTCCTCTATTCATATCTATGAAGAGTGTCTATTTTTTAAGTCGTTTTTTTAGCTTTTTTTATATAATAATAAATGTCACCGATGACAGAACAGCAATAGAATCAGATAAAAAATTACGTGTGGTTTACAAAAAGGACTTTCAAACGAACTGTTAATGTTTATTTGACTAGTTTTGAACATATTTCGTAGGATACAGGCCGTCAGTTAGTGACGTTATGATCTTGAAAGTATAAATTGACATCTCTAGAGAGAGCGGCTTATGATGGTTTCGTTGTTGGGTACGATCTTGAGAGTTCACTTGCCTTTCGTGTGCATACCAAGATACAGTTCTAAGGCCTTTCGTATTTTTCATGTTTTCCATCTTTAAAATCAATAATATATGTCAGTTTGTTTTTATATACCTCATTTCTGTTCCTATTCTAAGATATTTTAATCTATAATAAATTTAACTGGAACTGACTATCGGTCTTTGGAATAGAAGTAATTTAGATATCTATATTAATATAATAAGGCTTAAGCTATTTGTTTAAACGTGCTAATCTCTTAAACTATATGTTTCGTTTAAATTATTATCTTTGTATTGTATATTTACTATAGAACCTATAAAATTCAATTCGTCACGTTTTCTCTCTATCCCATGGTTGCCTGTAAGACTGACCGTAACCCCAGCAGAAGCAAGCGTGAGACGGTGGCGCGACGTACGTGTTCTGAGCGCGCCTCTCGCTGATGGGGGTGTGTAAGGCTCCGAGGTACGGTCGCCTGCTGGTCAAGTGGCCAAGGTCTGCTGGGGGTTCCCGGATGCTTCCTTCTGAGGGTATCCCACAACCCTTGCAATAGACGCTCTCGTGACGGAACACCGTGTGGTTTTAGTCGGTTCTCGTTCGACATACCGCCAGCTCCGGTAAGGTGATGACCAGTGGGGGTTTCCACACGAAAAAAAAACAGTTGCCTGTAAAAGGTTTCCCGTTTGCGATTAGACCGCCAATGGTACTAATATCTTATCTTACAGCTTCTACTTACAAACTGTACACATTAAAGAGATTTATTATTAATATTCCTTTTAGTTACCTTAAAATCATATAATTTTCATTTTTAGTTATAACTCCTAACATTTTTATAATGTACAATATAGTAAACCACCTACCTCGGGTACAGGGACCAAGACACCAGTGGTTAGAGCTTCAAAGAGAAGAGCCTCTTCACGATGCGCGCTGTGTCGTAGAGCAATGGTTTCTGCATTAGTCCTGAAGAGGCTTGTCATATTGGCCGAGGCTATTCGCTAATAATTCGTGAGCAGCTATGACAGTCGAAACAATGATCACCGAATCATATATTTCACATGTCGACAATCTCGTGATACAACTCCGAATATTTCATTTGTTTATCTTGTCAACTTTCACGTGGTTCTCGTTATGAAGAACAGCGATATCGACAATCATTGAGCGGCATTTAGCCGAGGCCACGTAAAAAATCTATATCTACCTATAGACACCGTTTAAGAAATCAGTATTTTACCTACTGCTATAATGTGACTTTATATTTCATTTTGTTCGATGTTTAAAGTCCAAAAATGTCCAAAAATGTCCAAAAATATAGTGTGTCACTTGATATCCGGGACTGACCGGAGCTGACCAGGAGACATCAATTGTTGGACATAACAAGTAATTTTAAAGTATTATTAAAAATATACCTGTTTGTCTTTCGTATCAAATATGTTTCATTATTGCGTGATAATACCAGCAATTTTAATTTACTTACAAAAAACTGTTTTCAGAGCAATTTAAATACTATTTTGAAGGAGGGTTTCCATCCTTCCTCTGGATTTGTAGATGTCTCCATGGACGTCTATAAAAGATAGTAATGTTCCACAGCAGACCTTTAGTACACTCATATTACACACAACTAACAGTCAGCTGCTCGGGTTGTTCCCTGATATCTGAGAATCGTGGTATATCTACTACAACATCAGAGTAACACCTTGGACGATTTTTTTACACTAACATACTATAAACATTATTCGAGATTTGCAACTTGGTTCACTGTAAACGCGTTTTATGACATTCGTAAATGTAAATTACACAGTAAAAATTAATGAATGTAATTAAATTAGTAATTTATATTCAACATATCACATAGCAATATACGTCCAGTCATTCCTCTGGCTAAGGTTTAAATATGTGAATTCAGAGCGAATTGCCAAAATAGTACGACAAAATACCTCTTAGGGCAAAATTTAAATTACAAACACTGTAATTATTTACTGAGATAATGAAGTAGTCCTTCTCTTTTGTGTTACATCAAAGAAGGTTTTAAATAAAAAGGAATTTAAGAGGTGTCAATCTTCAAAGCTTTGGGCGAAGACTTGTTATTTGAGTAATATCTCGAACAATAACCCTTCTATATATAAATATGTATATTTTAGCATCTTGGAAAGGTTTAATAAACTGAATTACAGAGGCTAATAAAATTCCACAGGTGAAAAAGGCTTTCTTTTCTTTCTTTAAGACTTACAAATACTGACGAATAATTGACTCAATTCACTATAAAAACTAAAACACTGATTGACAAATACGCCTACTATTGTCCTACTGGTGGACATGCCAAAATGCGCCGACTGCATGCAGCATATATTATGTTAGTTTTTTAATATGTCACTTTTGTACTGTTTGTATAGTTGTATTAATTAATTACCACCAAGGTTTCAGTGTAGCAACATATGCAATGAACCGCCATATAGAGTACATTCACTGTGGTGTTCTGCAGTTATGTGGCTGTAAAAGTTTTCTTTTCCTTTACTTCCCAGAGTACTGAACCTATTTTATACTATTTATATGCAAAGATCATAATCTCTCTTACGCTTTATCTGATTATAGATTGCGTTAACCATTCAATAATAGGCAACTCGTATCAAAAATATTATAAAAGCCAGATATAAATGAATAAACAAAACGAACAAAGACACTACAAATGGTAAAAAGAAAAAAAAAACACGTTTTAAATCAAAACTTTGAGTCGATTGTTCGTTTACGAAACCGTAAAACATCACAAAACCTCACAATTTTTCAATCTACATTGAATAACAGCGATTCCCGTGAAAATGCTTTACAAAACAGAATACATAAATCTGTGTCAATACCAATTAAGTGTGGCCCACAGGCCGGTCGGACAAAAACATTGGATATAAATCAACGCGCGTACATAATGCTATTTTATTGGTAATACACATGATTTTGCGGCATTGTGAGATCTATGTGGAAAGTTCTGGTCCAACGAATGTTCGCAACTGCAGTTGGGTAGGTGATTCTACATTATTGTTGCAATGTTTGCATATTGTTTAAGTAATTGGAGAAATAGCTGAAACAGCTTTACAAATGAATTCAGATACTCCATATGCGCTTTATGCTCTCAATCCGTATTGCAGGTTTCTTAGTATGTAAAAGTTTATAAAAAAAATCTCTTGTTAAAGTTCTCTTTTCTTTCTTTTGACTATATTATTCCCGATCTATTTCCTGCGACGCTTAAACTTGGAAACGTACATTTTCCGGGATTAAACGTAATGTGTAACGGATCTGGGTGAATATAATCTCTGTGCCAAATTTCATTCAGATCCTTTGAGCATTTCTGGTGTGATTGAATAGCAAACATCGTACAAACTTCCACATTTTGAAATATTAATAAAACGTTTTAAAGTTCACCAAGATGAGCATTAAAACCTCCTCAATCAAATGTACTTATATTTTACAAAAGCATCAGCTAACTGAGATCTGAGATTTTACAAACCTCTTGATTTCAGTTTTAAATAATAACAATTTTATGCAAAACCATCAATGCATCCAAACGCTATGGTTTTAGGCTAAGGTTATGATTTGACCCCAGATTTTTTCCGGATCGTCAAAAACGTGCAATTTTTCTTGTAGATCTAGATGTCAATGATAGACTTACTTGTTTTATCTAAATCTCTAACATGTCCTTGCTGAGCACGAATTACGGATAACTATTACTTTTGCCTTTCGCCTTTGCGTTTTGATATTTATAAATATATATGTATATAAATACATACCTACATAAACTTACACCTTTTTCCCTTCACGTTAGGCAGAAACAATAACACGTCACTCGTTTCTGTCTCTACGTACATCGTCACTTAATCTTAACACATAATTGTCTTTGAAAAACTGTAGATAACATACTAAAATCGTATAATTTAAAAACATATCCATAAGTTTTCTGGGATACCATGATCAATTTCTGATTTGGTTAATATGGTGCTTCCATTTTAATCAAATCAGGAATTCGCAGGTCCTTCAGGTTCCTGCAGGTCCGTATACTATCAAATTTAAAAAAATTGGTCTGCTTTTTTTTATGCGAAAGGGGACAATCGGGCAGATGGATCACCTAATGGTAAGTGACTACCGCGGCCCATGGACACCCGCAACTCAAGTCACAAGTGCGTTGCCGGCCTTTTAGGAAGGAGTACGCTCTCTCCTTGAAGGTCGTATCGGTCCGGTAATACGGTATTGTCGGAGTAGTCGCTTTACATATTTACATAAAAAAATATACACATGGTCGAACATAGGACCTCCTCATATTTTGAAGTCTGTTAAAAAATGTATACAGCAAGAATAGCTTCCTTTTATTTATGTAATTTATTCGGTGTTATTTAGATTGCCCAATTAGAAATCTAGGAATTAGTATATATGTGTATCTTTAGGTATCCTACTTAATATTACAAATAAGAAAGAATGTTTGTACATATGTGCATACGCTCACGCCTATACCCCCTAAGGGGTAGGCAGAGGTGTATTAAACACAAACATTTAGCTAATTAGAATTTGGTCCCACTAACGTAATAGGGGGCAAGCCTATTGCCGTCAACCAGGACTGTATGACTGTATATATACTGTCTGATAAATAACAGTCCAATCCCTTAGTCGCCTTTTACGACAGCACCGGGAAGATATGGGGTGACCCTATTCGATCTACCGTTAACCACACTGCTATGTAGTATTAAGAATGTTTGTTTATTTATTGAACATGCATTTTATACAAATGTATTCTAAATGCATTTTAATAATATTCCTTTGCTAAACTACCTGATCGTGACAAAATTAATTTTGTAATAAACCAATTTAAACTCATTTGTTACTGTAGTGCTTATCATAATAAATGATATGAAATCAACAAAGCATTTTGTCGAACACAGCGATTACAGTAATTGTTCTAAATTGATTGATCGCGCATTGCGACATATAACAATGTTTTGTAGCTTTAGAATATATGAAAATTTTCGTATATTAATATAATTATATTTAATTTGTAGCCTAGTAATAAAAACTGATGGTAAGTCCTCGTCAAAATACTTTTTCTATCATTCATTTCTTTGACACCACGACAGTTTGATTTTTAGAAGTAAATTATGAATTGTGAACAAATCTTTATAGTACTTTTAAGAAAATAGCACTCCTTGATAATGAATCTCCTTATAAGTTAAAGAAAATTTTGTCAAAATCAGATCAGCCATTTTTAACAAATTGCGAGAGGAGGTTCTATGTTCGACTGTATGTATGTTCAACCATTTTTTTGTTTGAAAAAAGATACTACTGCAGTGGTCCTATTGTCACCATGTCAGATTTCATTTTAATTGGGAATCAAGTTTTATGGACATTAGCAATCTTTTTTTTCTTATGGTTTCTAAGCTTATTAAGATACGGCGTTTCATGTTGGTGAGCAAATTTTGGAAGGGACATAATTAAGGCAGATAGTTCTTTGAATTACGTTACGTTACGGTTTAACAATTTATCATGATACAAAATACTGTAGAATGTTCCACTTTTTATGTCACACTTCAGTAAAGGTTAGTTCAGCTTCATAAAGTAATTGAAGTCCAGCGGAGGACTTAAGCTCAAGTCAGTCATGAATACAATCTGAAAGAGATACTAAAGTCGTACTTCACACAATCATCAGCCTAAGTATTATTTATTATGTTTTCGTTATGTTTATTTTGAAGAATTTATTTTTTGTTTTTTGATTTAAAAAAAGACAAGTCCCGCATTAGGAATGATTCTTGTGTAGTGGGGGGCTTTACAATCAGTCAATCAGCGTACACAAAGAACACTCAGAATCGGGGGCAACTATTTGTGGATCACATTCATTTTATTTAAAAAAAAATATGAATTAAAAGCACAAAAATTACCCATTATAAAAAATATCAAACGGAATCAGACACTAATAAAGTGTCACAACACAATGTCACAAACAAAGAAATAAAAATGTTGCCAGACTGTGCGACGCTCAAAAATGTAGGCTTCACTGATCTGTGTACTTTAGACAAAGAACATAGAACGTAGATATTAGAGAATGTACGGCTTTCTGGAACACAACAGACGGGATTCAAATTTACATTTTAGTCCGAACGTTCTAGTTAACTGTACTATAATTATACCTACGTTACTATTTCTTCTTCAGCTTGGCGAAATATTGCTATGAAACTCGCTTGAATTGACAACTAAAAGAAATAAATGCATCTGTCATAAGGTAGACCTTACCGTTGTGCGTTACAATGAATCTTGATGATTATTTTTATATTTAACGAACTTGAAAAAGAAGGGTTCACAATTCAACTCCATTTTTTTGTATATAACGCGATATTTTCACCTTCTGTAAACCGATTTCATTAATATTTTTAAATAGAGCCTTTTAATATTTTTTACTTGTTCTTAAAGTTGATTCTATAAAATTTTAAGGAAAAAATTGTGTATTGAGTTCGAATAGTGTGAAAAAAAAAATTAAATTCTCATTATTAATATGGATTAAAGTCTGTTGATACATTTCATTACAGTTGATTACTTTTATTTCATGGTGTACTAATAAAAAATACTATTATAAAAAAAAAAAATTAAAGAGTTATTAAATCAAGTGGATATATATCAGATTTATTTTATAATGTATTTATGTGTTCTTGACCTTTAGAAAAATCATATCATACTATCTTGATAAATGTCTTCATTAGCTTTTCTCTGCCTTTAGAAAAATCATATCATACTATCTTGATAAATGTCTTCATTAGCTTTTCTCTGCCTTTAGAAAAACAACAAATATATATGTAGAGCTCCCTTTGACCTCAACTTAATACTATATACTTTCATAATAATTCCCCGAAAGTTGTGAGAGTTGTCATGTCGATTCTAAGATAAGACAAAACAAATTAAAACTTCAGTCCTTTATCGTCCTTCATATAGCCAGCAAAGATATTCCAAGACGTGAAAAAGTTTCCTAACAACTTAAAAGGCGACAATAAGCAATTAGATCGTCTACCACAAGCCTTAATATACAAAAAATTAGTTTCGGTTCTTAATTACAACGTTTCACAAATTTAAAAGCTCCTTAACCCTTTCTCAATCAAACAAATACATGTATATTTTTGCTCTTTGTTAGTCGGCCAGAAAATAAATAATTTACTCCATGGGCCGTCCTATGCTCATTGCATATTGTCTTTGGTAGTGGTTGTATTTTTTATATTAGTTTATCTCATATGATCTGAATTATATAAAAGACTATTCAATTGATGTACACCGGTGCCGTGAAGTTAAATGATTTTATTTTGCAAAAAATTAAAATGTAGAGTTACATTGCATTTCAGAGAAACAAAGGCTAATTTAGTTTACGTTATAATTTATAATTGTAGATTTAAATGATAAATTAATTCTATATTATTCCATTATAGCAACACAATGGATTCAGATTTTCTATTCATAATCTATCCGAGTGTAAGACATAAGATCAATAGCCCGTCGGCTTGGGTATTGACTAGCGATAGAAGGATTGGCCACAAAGGTTTAACGGGTTGAAATACTACCACCGAACAGTTTACTGAGTATGCACCTTTTATTTTCTATTTTCTCTTGCCAATTCAGCTTTAAAGCGAAATTATGAATGCTTAATTAAATAAAAAATACCTATTTTTTTTACTTTCTCTTAATATTTACTGTATCTCTTATCATTACTAAATTATTTATTTTATTTAATATTGCATTGACTGCCGGGTTTGTCAAATACACTTCATGTTATAAAATGTGACTGAATATAAAATGGGCTCATCCTTCTTTTATAAATGAGTCTTATCTTAATGTTTTCATGGTAAATATAAACTTGAAAGAATTAAAGTAAATAAGAAGAAATATCTTATTGAATTAATCAGAAAGTATCTTGATGACTATCGAGTTTACCTAGCTGGCTATCAACATTATCTAAGAATTTTTTTTAAAAGAAAATTTAAAATGGGACGCTTTAATAACATAACGTTTCTTGACATTTTATAGTATCAAAATCTTTTTTTTCTATCCTTTTACTGATATCCATTTACTTTGTGGTGAAGGGTTATGTAATAAACTCTTTCGACCTTTCCGTCAGAGCATGAGTACGAGGTTATGATGTGCATATTTTATTGAAGAAAAATGAACACTCACAATTCTATCGACTTCAGTAAGATTTATTTGCGATACTGCTATGAATAACTAAATGAGCAAAGTATTTTGATTGTAGCATATACATATACTGGGTGAGCTACTTGGTATCTGTTTTTTTAATCACAGAATATAACAAGTAATAATAAACAACTGTATATCAATATGTTGATACTAATGGCCAGGATCAAAGCTCATAATTTATCTGCTCCCATAATTACTGAAATACCGTTCCAAAACCTATTGACACAAAGGTTTTGTAAACCAACCAATCAGTTCATGAAAAGTTCTATATTTATTTAATTATCTAAAAGTCCTTCAGGTAATCGAATGAGGAATGATATAGAAACCTATTCTTCACTATCCCTCGCTTGACAGTGTCGAAACATTCCTATAGAGATTTGTATAGAATATAATGGTAGGACGTAAACTGAGTTAGTAGGGGCGTTTTCGATTGTAACCTGTTGGCAAGTCAACAAGGATATGAATCCCCGAGAGACGATCCGTAGTGCTCATGAATGTATTCATCCCGGGCGTGCCCCAGGGCCGAGTATTGCTTTTGAAGTCTTAATTAACTTTGTGTAAAGATGTGATTTTTCGTATATAAGGTTATCATACGTTTTACGAAACAAAGATACGTATTTTCTTACAATCGTACTAAAAAAGTTGGTTAGGCACATACTTTGTTAGAATTCTCACATTATACAAAACCTAAAAAAATGTGATAGTTCCTGAGGCTTGATTTAAAAAATTTCGCACCTGGCTCATAATCTCTATTCCTGAACATAAAACATGTGTATACAGACATAAAACATTTTTCTTAGTAATATCCTGAAAAAGAAAAGTCTTAAAACGAAAGACCGTACGGACGGGAATCATAAAGTTTGCAACTCGTCTCCCGAGCCGCAGTAACCAAATCATTACCATCAAAGTAAATCAGTCGTAAAAGCTGATTTTTTTTATGTCCTCGTATATAGACCCATTCCGGGATATGAAAACATAAGCAGCTTACGCACCTAAATCAACTTTCAGAAACCAATTTTTTTTACAAACGATATATTTTTTTATGATTTTTAAGCTGTTTAAATCCCCAGCTTCTAAATACGAAGTTTTCACGCGAATACCGTTTACCTCGCTGACTTTGCAACCTTAAATTCGGGACGGCAAACGTCCCGCTTACCCCCGTCAGCCGTCATCCCGGCAGCTCACGGGTATCACACACAACACCTCAGCTCTCACCATCACACCAATCGATCCCCATAGGGGTAAACAAACGCGGGGGCGCGGCGGACGCCTGTTGCGTCGCGTCACGAGGCGAAACACTCACCGGGCAGCAAAGCCAGCAGCGCCAAGGCCGCCAACATAGGGGCCATAGCGGCGAGGCGCGGGCATACCACACCCGCGCTCGTTGCGCTAGCACGCTGACGCGTTCATGCGGCCTGAACACACGTGCGGCCGGCCCGAGCGGCGCCCGGCTCGGGACTACTGGGCGCGCCTGCCCCCTATCACCCCCCTCGCCCCGCAAACACTGTGCCCCCGCGACCCCGCACCACTGCTGCGCAGCCGCCAGGACAGGTGCGCACGGCACCCCTCGCCGACCTGAGCCCTTCCCCATGAAAAAGGCTCTCTTATCATCTCAAGTAAAGCATAAGTACTCAATACTGAAGTTTAAAGTATGTACATATAGTACGTCCTAACAGTTTCGAGCACAGGTCGTAAAATATGTGTGAAGGGCGTTAAGTAGGGCAAGGGCTCAAGGTCGGTGCAACCCGGCCCGGGATGCGGTCCGCTTAGCCACCTCGCGCCCAATCTCTATGTGCCCTTGGAACGTTCAGGTCGCATCTCTACGTGCCGATAAATATGAAATGTGCGTGGGGTGTGCTGGCTAAATATATAGAATAACAATTGACAATATAATCATAGTTTACAAAGATTCACAATCCCTACGTGCTTCTGTAAAGGTAAACTAAATTCTCCACGAAATGGAGTTCTGAGGCAATAACTTGGCAATAAAAATTTGTTTCAACTCCTCCTTCAGATGTCATTAATTACAATGTTCTTGGTCGTATAATGGAGTTAACAGAAAAATGATGCAACTCTTACAATGCAAAAGAGTTTGTCAATTAAACACAATTGTAAAACATTTATGTGTTTAGTGTTTAACATTGTATAATGGAAGACAAAAATGTTACAATTAAACAACAGGACAACGTTTTATAGGTTGTTTAACATCAAGCTACGACACTTAGGAGCAAAGCAATGACATATGATACAGAGACAGGTAAAGTAGCAGGGAAATCTATTTTAAGTGTATAAAGAAAAATGTGAAACCAATAATTTTAATATATTTTTTAATCCTTGTATATTTCTGTGCATCCTAAGGTTGCCTGGCAGGATTGCTATTTAACGATAAGACCGACCTTTGTACCTATCATTTTTGTATATTACTATAAGCTATATTTTAATGGTGTACGATAAAGTTTATACTATTCCAATTTTTTTTAAACCAAGGATAGACAGAAATAACAAATTCAAAAAAAATGCGGTCAACACAGTATGCTGTTACTATGATACCGCAAGTAAAAATTCGAAGGAGAAGTTCGGCAATCTATCAAAATGAGCGAGATTTTCGACAGCGTGTCGAATATTTTAAGTATTCGACGTTTTTGACCCGGTTAACTATAAATTAAGTTAACGATAAAATGAGACTAGTTCCCCGCAGTATTTCGAGGCGTATTTAACTTTTCGAGCACTTTTTTTTAAGTTTATGACTTGAAGTGAGCTGTAGCTGCTATATATCAAGTAGTTCAAAATCGACCCAATTACGACATTAAATAAGTTTTAAGTCTTAGCACTTAATTTTTATATATAGGATAAAATGCTGTGCATTGGTTTTTGAACGACTGTAAAATGAAGAAAAATCTCAAAACAAGTCGAGTGATTTCTAAACGTAACATTAACGTAAGTATTTTGGTGTATGCTTTGTTGGTAGTACTTAAATAAATTTAAAAAAAAAACATTTAATTCGCCCGACGTTTTGACCAGGTTGTACTGGCCGTGAACACAGGCTAAATGGCTTATTACATGGAATGCCAAAGTTTAAAAGTTAGTAGTAACATAAAATATTCATTTAAAACTAAATGCTTCTAATTCGAATATTGCAGATAGAATATTGCAGATTAAAATAAAGTATACATTATAGCAATGTAGAGAACTCATATTTGAGGAGCGCATTCCGTTCAACCCGAAAGCTATTTAATATTCTTGAAAGAGAATCTAAGAAACGGGGATTCTCTTTCAAGAGCCTCTGGGCCCATAAATTTTACGAAGATCAGCGTTGAAATTGATAAAAATCGTCATTCTTCCCACGCCTTTAGTGAGATTAATATTTTCAACGCAAACTTTAAATGTAATTGTTTGAATAATATTGTCCCTTATTGGATTGAAGCACTTTAGCTCTATATTACATAAAACGTTAAGGCGTACTTAAGTGAGCGATGGTCTTACTGTTGACTATCACGTCGTTATCGTTATCGTTTTAAACTGGTGTTAAGGAGATGCAGCTTTTTTATTTTCCATATTTTATACCTTTTTGGCATTAGATCTTCGGTACTACAAGGAATAAGTCCACCGTTAGTCGTCTGAATTAGATTCAAGCTTTACAATTTTGGAAAACGTCATATATATTGTAATCATTTCTTATTTCTGAGTGTCTTTTACTAACTAAAAGCTGATGATCAGTGATGATTTATCAAATTACCTTTTTTTTATGGTGTAGGGGGACAAACGAGCAGACGGGTCACCTGTTGGTAAGTGATTTCCGCCACCCAAAGAGGGGAAGGGAAAGGGGGTTAAACCTCCGTTAACCTCACTCACTCGGTCACACAAAGCAAACATCGCTTAGCAGCCGGTTTTATGTGAGGCCGTGATAATACTCCGGTCAAGCCGGCCCATGCGTGCAGAAGCATGGCTCTTCCACGTTAGAACGATTATTTTTATCCGTATCACCGTACTAGCAAATGATGAATACGAGCTACTAATAGTTTATAATAGTTTCTTGTTATCTCATACCGTATTTATCTTATCCCTAACACATCCTACGCACATGGTGCAAGCTTAATTTCTTACAGTTTCTTCCTGTCTTTGTTTCACAAAGTGATGTATACGCAATATGAGTTATTAGTCAATGTGACCAAAAACTTAGTGATTAGGCGATTTTATATGTAACTAATTTTATATGTAAATGTTATAGTGTAAATAATAATGTATATGGCGATTTTATATGTAAATGTTATAGTGTAAATAATAATGTATTATGTATTTATATGTTACATGTTAAATGTTTCCTATTTATGTGGCTGCCCAAAAAGTAGTGTAATAATTAAGAGTTCATGTATTATGTAAGATTTTTCATTCTACAATAACTTCTAAATGCCTAAACATATTTGAGTAAATCGTATAGAATAATTACATTACTTCAAGTGACACTGCTTATAGATTGTTTTGTGTTTTTTTTAATGAATCCGCTACATTTTACTTTATATTTTAGCACAGTTGTTGCTTTTTTAGTATGTAACTTGTAAACCACATCATATAACTTATAAATTAAAAGTCATAGTAGGTAATTCTTATACCCGACACTAATTTTAGGAAAGATTCAAAAGTATCACATATTTCTAATGACCAATAAATGTAATTGCAAGTTCATGAAATATTAAAACCCATTCCATCTTTAATTCCCTATTTTAATAAATTACAGAATTTACTCCTAAATGCAAAAAAGACTCGAAACGAAAACAGAACACATCTAATTACCACAGATGAATAATGCATGTTCGTAAACAAGAAAAAGGTGAACGTCCTAACGTCCTTTTCGATGTTAGGCCTGGCCTTTTGAGGACGTGACGATTTATATCCATTGTGAATTTATAAGGTCTGATCAAAAAGCTGGAGAGTTTCGCTGCTCAAAAATTTGTCTCACTTGGTCCGCGGACGAGCCCCTTTAAGCACAGGGCATATATATTAAAGGTATTCAGAAGGTTATACCCTGCAACCCCAGGTTGATTAGCGAAAAAAAAAACTAATGTCTTATTTTTGTACAAGTGATAAATATTTTTAATGACTAAATATTTTAAATTACTGTTTGAAATATTTTTAATAATCGTATATATAACCAGTTATATTGTTTAAAAGTTAGTAAATCCCGACTGCACTAGGGACGTACATAAATATTAATTTTTTACTTGATTGTGGTCTTTTACTTACTAACTTACATTTACTTTTTTCGCGGACGCCTTTTTAAATCTTATACACCTCGCCATGTCTCTTATTAAAACGATTCAAAGAATACCATATAATATTTTTTTTGTAATAATGCAACGTACAATTCTTGAGGTATTGAAGGTTCAAACTATTTTTAAAGATAACAATAAATTAAAATTTTCGTAGGAAGTGGAGGCATTTATATTATTGCCATACCATACCACTACCGGTGCTACGAACGCTAAGAATGCTACGGTGCTACGTTGCTACGGAACAAGGATATTTAACCGAATGCGACAAGTATCCTTTAAAAATTTGTATTTCATAGCACATCAAGCGCTAGTTAATAATCAGCGTAGGAAAATATACTTTACTATTTTGCATATATGTATATTTAAATATAAAATAAATCTATGTAAAAATGTTTTATAAGCTTTCAATACGCATCTGCCTACCCCTCCGTTGCGAGTATATGTTTGTTTGTATGTTTATTTATTTACCGGAAGATTGTCGTAAAAGGGATTGGACTGGTATTTATCAGATAGTATATGTATATGCTGTGCCTGTTTTTTTTATATGTGTATTAGCCTACCTAGTGACTCCACTTTGTGTGATGGAAAGCAATAAGTGGAGTCAAAGAGTAGTGGTCACCATCCTCATTGCATGTCTAGTCAATGCAGCATCGTGACCCACACTATGGCGACCTGGTAAGATGCTTTTTTATGTCCCGCTTAAAAGACCCGGGATCAAAGTGGGAAGGAAACACGTGCGCTGGTAGGGAATAGAATTGGATGACGGAAAAGGGCGTACCCCTTCTTACGTTAGTGAGACTAAATTATGTTTGCCAAAATGTGAACGTTCGATTCGCCTCTGCTACCCCTTCGGGAATATAGGACTGAGTATATTTATGTATGTACATAATTATGTACTAAATATATTATCAGCACTTTGACTGCACGGATGGCGTAGCGGTTTAAGTGGTCACCTCGCCACAACACTACCGCGCCGAGTGTTGTGAGTTCGATCCCCGCACGGGATAACACTTCATGTACACACAACAACAACACCTCAAATTGTTGTTCTGAGTCTGGGTGTTCTTTGTGTCGGTTGTTTGAATGTTTGTAAAGTTATTCCTAGTGTGGTCATAGTTGTTACAAAAAAAAACAGCTTTTTAGAAAAATCTTTTGACAAACATATAAGAAATGTACTCAATCGAAAAGAACCTTATCAATTGTTGGTGCAAAGCCTCACATATATCGTCTGAACATCGTAACCATTCATCCAAATTGAAAACAATACGTCTATTCATGAATATTTCGCTCCTATATTTGATATGACACGGGAAAACCGTGCGTAGGGATTTTGTTGATACGGTAATGTGTGGTAGCGATAAGGCCCCGTCCTGACGCAGAAGAGAATGCGTTACATACCTATGTCTTTGGTACCCAACTAAATTTTAACCGTTACATTTATATGCGATCGTCTGTACTGGGTTCGATATTCCAATCAGGTAATATGAGATCATTTGAGTATATTGTATATAACTGCTTTTAAAATTTTAACAACAGATCACAGGTCTTCCACAAGTCTGCCAGCTGGGGATCATTGCCATGGTTAGCTAGCTATCTATAGACTATTGATTTAGTGACCTCAAAACTCCATCCAAAATGCAACGGACCTCCCGGACCATACATTACTAGCACCTAAGGACCTATTACCTACTAAAAACAGTGCTGGATAAAACGGTAAACCAATCTTCTTACAGAGACATTTTTTAACCACGTCTGTGTAAACCAAGCATACGACCAACTTTATGGTAAGCTGATATCGTGAACGCTTAAAGCTTGCAACTCCAGAAGACACATACCGTTGCCAACCCATTAAAAACCTATAGACTCCTTTCCTGAACCTCCTTTGGTCTTGTAGTCCTCGATAGGGAAATTCTAAAACCAAAGCGATCTCTGGATTAAATTCCTCGGAAGCAGTACATTGCCTGACCATTTAGATTCCAAGGTGTTAGAATGCACACATTGCTGAAGGAAGGTGGTACATTGAAGGCAAAATAGGTTTTGAAGTTACGTTTTTTGTTGTTTAAAATATAGGGAAGCAGACGGTCACCTGATGGTAAGTGACAACCGCCGTGGACTCCTGCAACTCAAAAGCCAAAAGGGGGGATGAGGGGGGGGAAGAAGAAAGGGGTATTTTTGCCTCCGGTACCCTCACACACTCGAAAACACAATGGAAGCATTGTTTGTCTACCGGTTTTCTGTCAGGTCATGATAATATTCAGGTCAAGCTAGCCCATTCATACCTAAGCATGGCTCTCCCACGGTTAGCACTTAGTATTTGTCATTGGGTTGTCTCAATATATTTTAGTAACAAGGTAGTAGAAAGAAGATGGTATCTGACTATAGACTACGACTTTACTTGAAAATCTAGTGAAGATAGTTTCCGGGTAGTTGAAATTGAATGGAACATTATTTGTTCTGAACACAGGTATTAAAATATTTACAGTAACTGTATATTTTTGACTGTAAGAAAACTTCCACATTACGAATAATTCCTATCTTACGGGACACTTGACAAACATTCAATCAACGGACACAAAGTACACCGACAGACTCGGGACAATTATTTGTGGATTGCACAATTTTTTGTCCCATGTGGGAATCAAACCCTTCCAATATAGTTAGTTGAAGTTGAAATAATTCACGAAGTCTATATGGTAATATCATTATAGTTATCAAAATAAGATAGATAATACCTCGTGTACAATATTTTACATTATAATACATAATATTGAGGTCAAGAAATGAAACTCGTAACGGCTGTAATTAAACTCACATTACCACGGCCTCAAAAAACCGGTTGAGAAGTAACGCTTGTGTTGCATTGAGAATGATTGAGGTTTTCGGAGGCCCAACTCCCCCTCTCCCCTTTCCTCTCCCCCTCCATCGCCCCTCTCCTCTTTCCTGTCTCCTCTTTTCTTTCCCCTCCCCGCATCCGCCATCCCTCATCGCCCTCAGAGACGGGCAGAGCACTTACGACTCTTGAGTTGCAGGTGTCCATGGACAGCGGTTGTCACTTCCCATCAGGCGACCCCTCTGTTCGTCTGTTCACCTTAAATATTTAAAAAATCTTGAAATATCAAACGATTATTTATACTGTGCAAAATAGGTAAAACCTACCCCATAATTGGGTTTAATGCCCATGTCAATGTCTTTCTATGACACAAACGCAATTTGTCCATTACTGGCCTCAGTTATTTTCTGGCAGTCATTGCAGAAACTCTTGTCATATAGACATTGATAAGGAAAGAGGGGCGAGATATTTCGTTCTTTAATTACATTTGTGTAATATTGATTTTTACAGCACAGATAATATAAAAACACAATTGATTACACTTGAAGCAGCAAACCTTAACAGTTCAATGAAGTACAGCAAATAAAAAAAAGGTAGATACATACATACGCTCACGGCTACGAGGTAGACAGTAGTAAATTAGAATAAAATAAAAATAAAATTAAAGTGTATGTTCCATTTAAATTATTTATAGAAAAGGCAGCCAGTCCTTGGGAGAGCCACGCTCATACAGAACTCTCGGCCGGATTATACAGAAAACCGATAGACCAACAATGCTTGCATTGTATTGTCGAATAAGTGAGTGTGTGTCATCTTCTTCCCCTCTCCTCATCCTCAAAGGGTATGGCTTGATCGACAGTTAAAAATGTATAGCATATACCTATGCTATACATTTTTAACTGTCGATCAAGTCATACTGAAAGACTCCACTTTTAAATATTCCTACGCACAGTGTAAAGTAATTGCATATTAAACTTGGAAGTTTGGCTTCATAATACCAAAAAATAAACAAGAGCTACTTTATTTTCTTTAGTCACAAACAACCTTAATCAGTTATTCACAATAATTCCAAAACCCTTTGTATTTCAAAAGCTACAAGACGTTTTATGTCATACATAATATGATATCCGATCCAAAACGCGGTAAATCAAATCTAAAGTTTAGGGGAATGGAAGGCGTTAATAAAACAGCCTGACAATCCGTCCAACTTTTACATTACGTATTTGCCGTTATTGTACCAAGGAAACGTTAAAATTTTAACCGCGTACCCGCCAAAAATCATCAGGCTTGTACGTTTCTGGAATTTAAAGATTGTTATCTTTGATTTGTGTTTTAATGGTACCGTTTCCTATTATATTTTTTTATTGTTTGCGTATAGAACAAGATCGTCAAAACACTTTTTTGTCTTTTTTTTTTTATTTAATAAAAAATGTGTGAACAATTCGAAAACGCTCCTAAAACTATTTTTAGTGATAAGTAAATACTTAGAAGCTATTGAGATAAGTAGTTGGGTTATCCCCTTTCCATAGACAGTTGTATAGAATTTTGAATGATGGAATTTAGTTTAATTAAGAGTGATTTATTTTTATAAGATTTGAAATTCGCTTGAATGTTTAATAATAATCCAGGAAAGTGATTATTTACTCATAACGTGGAGTTTAACTACCTACCGTGGAAAACGTTTGAAGTATATTTTGAAGCTGCTCCCGTCTATTTCCACGGTGCGTTTCTTAAAACTTATCTGTGAATTTCGTATGCAAATGTGAACATTTCCACAAGAGCCACCTTTAACTTTAATCTGTTTAGGTATTCAGAATGGCTATATTTAATAAAAAGCTTATACCGCAATATTGTTTTAATGAAATTGTGAATTTATTTTTATTTTTACATTTATTTTTCTATTGTGTTTTATACATGTATTATGTTTTACGCTTATATACACTCACGCTCGTTTCCTCGTTGGGCTAGACAGAGGTGTATTAACCTCAAACATTTTACCGACTTTATTTTAGTCCCATGGCCAAAAACTTACCCCTATTACATTTAGAGGTAAGTTTGTTGCTGTCAACCTAGCACTAGCTGGCAAATTTTGAGTACGGCGAAAGGGAAAGGATTATATGAATGGATTAGCGAGTGAAAGCAATATCTCAAGCAAGTCAAGGCCTCATGTCATATAACGAAGCCTCTTACTACCTCTACTTCTTCTACTTCATTAACCGTATTTATTGAACTATTAAAGTATTCCTTGTATTAATTTCACTAACCTTAGTGTGTGACGACGTTTCCGGTTTCTGGCAAAAAGATGTTAACTGAAATTGTACAAATTAAAAACATTACAATGACCTTGTGCACCATTTTCCAAACCCTTGGACTGGATTTAGGTATCTAGGTATACCTAAATCCAGTCCAAGGGTTTAGAGAATGGTTTTTCAGTGTTGACTGCAACCCTTGTAATAAAAAGTACACACTCCCAACAGTGTTCAAAACTTTTAATAGTCATACCCGTAACATAACATTAAACTATGGCTTTTGATTTATTAACGCGTTTGAAGGATAGAACATATCCTCTATAGGAAGATACAACATGTCCTAGAAACAAGTTATTCGCAAAAAATGATAGTTTTTAAAATATACATGTACAATTTTGGTTTGTAAGTTTAATAGGGTGTGAATTAGAAAGCTAGCCTCATTTTGGAACACCACAGAATCTCAACTTGAGCATCACCATAACATACTTTAAATTCTAAACTAAAATGAACCAGTCCGAATCACTTGGCAACACTGGTATGAAGTTCACCTGACAGTAATGACAATTGAACATATTAAGGTTGTTTGTGAACTTCTCAATCTCATCGTAAATAAATAAATGTATGCAGTAAAATAGTAAATAGTACCTTAAAAATTTCAAAATGAATCAAACAATAAACGTGGAGCAACTAAATTCTGCTCTAACATCTCTTCGTACTTTACGTTCGAGTGTAAGTCACGTTTTTGAGACGCTTTCTAACGGGCTGCGAGCTGACCACGGTGAAGATGGCAAGGATAAGTTCCTTCTAGAATTGCAGGAACTACTAAACAACGTTAATATAAATCTTCGTGAGCTGGACCAAACGGTCAATAGTTTACCGATACCTACTGCACCATTCAACTTGGGGACTACTACATATCTCAGTCAAGAAACAACTCAAGACCGGCAAGCGTTATACACGCAACTTGTAAACAGTTATAAATGGACTGATAAGATACATGAGTATAGCTCCTTTGCACATACGCTACTGAGTCAAAACTCGCTGAAGCGATCTTACATTAACTCTGGGAGCACTAAAAGACGTGGTAAAATGCAAAGTAATCACAATGTCGCACCCGTGCAAGTTGATAATGTCATAAATAATATTGACAGATCCTACAGTGACATGAAGATCACGATATCTCGTCCGTTTGCTAGTAATGCAGTTGTTCAAATCAACTTAAGTCATGTGCTAAAAGCTGTTGTGGCATTTAAAGGTCTTTTGATGGAATGGGTGATGGTTAAAGGTTATGGTGAAACACTTGACCTGTGGACAGAATCAAGGCATCATGTATTTAGAAAAGTGACTGAAAATGCTCACGCAGCAATGTTGCATTTCTACTCTCCAACGTTACCGGAGCTAGCTGTCCGTTCATTTATGACATGGCTACACAGTTATGTAAATCTGTTCAGTGAGCAATGCAAGAGGTGTGGATGCCATCTCCACCACACCTCGCTACTGCCACCTGCATGGCGAGACTTCCGTACTTTGGAGCCTTTTCATGATGAATGCAAGCAATAGTTAATGTGGTATTGAATGAGGAGGCTAACCGAATTGTTTTGGTGCCTCTTCCTTCAATAACCAAACAAACCAGTAGAAATTAAAGACTTTAAAAATTAAGTGAGTGATCAACATGCAACTATACTTCCAATTCTCTTAGCCTTAGAAAATACATAATTATTTCTTATTGTACATTATGAATTTAATAATTAAAACATTAAACCTTACAAAAGTTCTAAAACAAATAGAAAAAGAGACTTGATGTAAATGTTATAATTAAAGCAATAAGACTTCCATCAAATAATAATTGTAGCTAATTGTTATAGAATTACAAATAAATGTAGTTAATCTAAAAGGAATCAGTAATAGTGGAGTCTTATATTCAATGTAAAGACAAATTTATAATTTTAAAATTTACAATTTATCTTCATGTGTTTTTGAACTGTCCATTTTCCAAAATATTTAATATAATACTGTAAGCTATGCACACTTTGTTATGTAAATATAATTATAATTTAACTCATTATTTTTTTCTGGCATTACACTTACTACAAAACAGCTGGCAGAAGCACATGATTTTATTGTAATACAATTATTATTGAAAGTCAATGATTATCAATAAAATTAATTCATAAGTAATAGCCCTTTTTTTAAGTATTAGTAAAACTATTAGTATATGCTGCAAAATACAATTTTGATTAAATGAACTTATATTATTATCATCAGTTTTTGGAAGTAAATTTTAATTTAAAAGCTTTCCATAGTGTTTCCACTGTATACACTTTATTACAAAAGTACAATTAGTTGCTTATATAGTAAAAAATATTGCAATTTTTGTACTCAAATGAAAATCTCAAATGCAAGCCAAAATGTTAAAAATAATATCTTTCTTATTCCATAGCTGTTCTCTGTCTTCATACATATTCCTGGGGTTAAATGTGCTTTTCAAGACTATAATCTATCTCTGCCAAATTTCTTCCAGATCCAGCCGTTCACGTGTGTGTGATTGAGTAACTAACATCCAACCTAAGTTTTGCATTATATTAGTATTAAGATAAGATGTTTAACTTCTAAATGAGTCATGTTACTGAATACCAAAGTATGAGCAATAGGATTGCTTACTTACCATAAGCTGGACAGTATGTTTATTTGCCAATTTTTAAAACAATAAGACAGTTTAATATGTAACTGATTTATTGCTAATTAATTAATAATATTAGAACAGTCTTAAAGCAATAAATACACAATAATTTATGTAAACGGCTTACAAGTTGCCACACTATGATCAACACTACACACCACATTTAACACATGTGCACCAATTGCCACTTTTAATGGAAAATGTTGGTCTTTTGAATGTCCTAAACCAAGGCAGCCTTGTCTGTTCCTACCCCACATGTACAAATCTCCAGAATTAGTTATAGCAGCTAAATGACCAATGCCACATGATACTTTTTGCACCATACTAGTTGGGTTGAAATCGTTGCGGCCAAATAACGGCGGTGGTATTTGTTTCGGAGTTGCAGAGTGTCCTACGCTGGGCCCAAGACCGAGTAGGCCGTAGCCCCACACGAATGCGTCACCTGCCTCTGTAATAGACGAAAAAAAAACAAATTAAATTTGATTTGATTATCATCTAGTATGCAGCTTATGCAAGGCCCCATGGGCCATGCTTCTTAGAAGAGCACCCGTAACGTCTTTTTACATTGTTTAAGAAATAGTTCATATTTTGTGTAAATAATAAAACAGATATGTTACCCCTTGAATGATCGATACCTTAACAACTAACAAGGAAAATATGTGAATAGTGCAAAAATGTTTACAAAAAAGAATTAAGTACTCACCATTTACAATCAAACAGAAAGACCCGCCGGCCGCTATATCAATGATTTTTCCCAAACCTTTTGTAAAGTTAACGAGAGCATATGATGTATTGACTTGTAGCTGTGCTGTTGCCATTGGAATTTGACCGTATTCAGAATTGCCCCAGCCGAATAATTCACCCCTTTCTGTAAAATCGATTAAATATTATGTTAGACAACTCCTCAGATAGAGCTTTTAAATTCTTTATTTTATTTCTACTTTATCATTTGTTTTCTCCACATGCATGCAAACCTCCTCACATAACAATCTATTTTACAGTTAACGGGAACCTTCCATATAGGTAGAGATGCTAGCTAGGCCCAAGGCATTAAGGCAGAGAACAGCTAGGCCCAAGGCATTAAGGCAGAGAACAGCTAGGCCCAAGGCATTATGGCAGAGAACAGGTATTTGTTAAACTTACCGTTTAAAGCTAGTACACAGTCTCCTGTAGAAGCCACCTTCACGATCTTCTCAGACGAGATATCTCCATCGACCAAAGCAGGGATAGCCTGATTCTCATACGTGCCGAGCCCTGTCTGGCCATCCGCTCCCCAACCGCAAGCGTACACCCTGCCCCCCTCTGTTACGAACAGACTGAAAAGTTTTTAATGGTCACTCATCTATAACACCAGATTTATGTGAAATAGCAAGAACATACTTTTGTAGCTGTAGAATATAAATTACATCAATAATTTTGAGACACAGTTTAAATAAGTCTGCCCCTGGGAATGCACAAGGAGGACTTATACGGCATATATTAACAGGCTTGAGACACACCTTGATTATCTTATATTTTAAATAGACTCACTATTTACAAACATCACAGATCTAAACCAAACAGTAGCCAATACTAAAAAAAATTAAAAAGCCACAAAATCATTGGAGAACCTGAAATGTCGTCCAATAAACAAGTTCAAAGGTACATACCTATGATCCTGCCCACAGCAGACTTGTACAATTTTTTCTTGACCAAACTTCTTAATATTGTGTGTAACCATACTCCCTCTGTATTCCTCATTCTTGTTGATCTTTCGTCCACACTGACCATAGGCATTGTTGCCCAATGTGAACACGCCTTCATTGTCTGTTAGTATAGCTGTGTGAGCACGGCCAGCTGATAGACCTATTATCTAGTTCAACAATTTTATCAATGTTAATGTTGACAAAGAAAGCAAATGTATATTAAGTGGAAGAGTCCTGTTTCCTTAATTTAAAGCATTATTTTCTGAATACCAGAGAGTAGATTGAGTGTAGATTATAAAATGTGGAGGTGACACTACAAGGAAAAGCTTATAAAAGCTTTTTAAAATCAAAATTGTTTATTTCAACTGTACCAATCATAGGAATTTTTGAATTGTCAAGAGAGGTCAGACTAAATAAATAAGTTGTGAAGATAGTTGCCTGTTCCAATATGTAGATCCTATTAAGAAGAACAAGCAAGAAACTAAGGACTTTTTTTAAATATTTTTTGGCTGCTTAACCAAAACATTGGAGATGAAAGATGTTGAATGAGAAACAAAGAAGAGAATGTAAAATTCGCATCTACAACTAGGGGATCATTTTTAATTGTATAATCATAGTGATTATTAGTGTGCAATATTCTTACCTGTGTTTCCAAACTTTTGTATGGTAGAAATATAGGAGCATGACTCAGCAGGAGCTCTAGTGGATGTCCAATCCTCGGTGCGTGATAGCCGATTTGTGAGTCTGTGTTGATCCCAGTACCAAATACCTTTTGTTGTTCCTTTGTCTTTATAGATGCCACTGTAAAGCCATAGCCTGCTGCCACATGGGTTATCTGAGAAAGATTACAAGTGGGCTTATGATGAGAACACAACAATGCTATAAATCACATTGATCAATTTCTCAAGATGTGCACTGTATGTGAGAAACATTAAGATGGCTCAATATTGTAAAGGGTGGAACAAATAAACTTAAGAAATAATTTCAGCAATCTATCAATTTGTATAACACTAAGATAGAGAATAATATTTTCATGTGTCTATTAGATACATGAAAATATTATCAGTACCATCAATTAAAATAAATGAATTTGAATAGGTTTTCTCTGATTAGTTTCTATACTTACATCGAATCTCTCAGCAAAACTCGATCTCATGGGGTGCCAACAAAGAGAAAAATTGTTTCTGTATTGTTTTCGGCCTTTTTTAAAGCGGGGCATATGGATACCGAGTGCGCCGGTCTCTGCCAGTCCCCATACGTACATGCGGCGGTCTGATTGCTTACTAACAGGATACTGGAAAACTGAAACACGAAAGTCTTACAAGTAAAATTTTAATTTAAGTTTCTGGAGATTCGATATTTAATAATATTGATTACAGCGAACACAAACATTTAATTTATATTATTGTATACACTGGTTTTCATTATTTACTTGGAAGCGATTCTTCTTCATCGGGATTCGGTATTTTCTTCTTTGTGGTTGCATATAGACGGTTTCCAATAGCACATGTAGTTCTACTTTTTAGTATCACTTTTATAGTATTCATATTTATTAAACTTTAAAACATTTCCCAATAATATAAATAGTTTAATTTTGTAAGAGTTAAGAGGTTAAGTGCGACATTTGACATTTCCAATTTCCAGCCAATCCAGATACATTCCAATTCACGTAATATTTATTTATCTTAATCTATTAGTAATAACTTATGATTGTAGTTTAGAAATTAATTAATAAGTTCATGTGTTTGAATATATACACTATAAACAACATTAAAAACTATTTTATGTGAAAATACCATATCAGTACTTTTAATTGAGTTGTAAGTTTTTGATACAGAAAAACTCTCTCTCTATTCTGTGGTTTTTTAAACAAGCGGTCTTGTACTAAAAGATCTTTTGACTAACCGTGCGTATTTCCTTGAATTTATTGCTTCTGCTGTTTATAAAGATAAAACAACATGACATTCAATGTCATATCAAATCAACATGAAAAAATTAACAACAATTTAAATCGTTAGCTGCTGAGAAATATGTTGACTAGACCCAGGTTAAAAGCACAAAGACCACCCCGGGAGTCGTCGCTCAGCTCCGCCTTACAGCCCCCGGAAACTGCAATAGCAGTCCCGGCCAGTACAGAGGTTTTTTTCCTAGCCGACGTCGCCAACACCTGTACATCGGCAAGGGAGAGGCCGGTCACCAACCTGCTCGGGATCCCGAGGCCCACCGGCTTGAAATAGGGCCCCACTACCGATGAATGTGAATGTGCGTCGCATGAAATGGTCTTCGTCAATAAAAAAGAACGTTATGCGGACATATTTTGTGGCTTTTGAGAATGAATTATTGAGATTATGTCAATATTTTGGAGTTAAATCTACTTGTCACACCGGCGCGGCGCTATTACATTTTGTCATTAAGATATTCAGTCACTTTACTATACAGTTCTTATAAGAAATTGTTTGAGTTAAAATTTAAGTTTATTTATATTAATGCAATTTCATGTATTTAGGTAGATGATCATAAACGAGGAGTCATACAAAACACACTTTTACTGAACTGTGCAGTTCTGTTCGCAGGAAAACATATTTTATTTTTATTGCGTTCGCTCAAAAGTGCTTTAAACGAAAACTTATTTAAAGCATCGAATACAGCACTTTCATATAAATAAATACATGGCAAGATCGAAAGCTTCATATCAATGAAAATGGGTTTACGGCTATCAATGGAATTAAGTTTGCAAATTGCTTTTATTTCTTGTGTGCCTTAAATACTATATCCTTTTCAACGAAGTTTACCTAGAAGCTAACGTCATATCTCAACAAAGACTCAACATATGCAGTAATAATAACTGCCTGCCACATCGTGATGTTTTATGACCTGTTATTCCCTAATAAGTATTGTTTTATACAATCTTAACAATATTACTTACCTGATATACCTGCACATAGCCAGAGCTAGGAGAGAGTGGTAATCTGTCACATATGCCTGTCCTAGTACAGATAGAAGTCTCTATCATATTTTGGCAAAAGTTAATTATAATGGAACAGTAGGAATATTGTAATTCATTATTTATTCTTGAAACTAAATGAGAATGAATTGAATTTATTTCTTCTGCTGGTCCAGCAACTTGGCGCGTGGTTGCGGTGCCAAAGTTAACCAGGAGGTCAGACTTTTTCAAAATATTTTCCTAATATCTATAATCTCACAATTTTCGTATATTTTATTCCAAAAGCCCGGGTGATGGCAAAAACTTGGCCTCTATAACGTAGATTGGAATAAACTATATTTTGTAATAATTTATTAATTATATTTATTCAAGTTACACAAAATGCAACACAATACTAGGTAAGAATATATTTTCCACCATATTTACCAACTACTGTTTTGTAAAATAAAATAAAAAAGAGCATTTAAAACCGTTTATTATATGAGTATGAGAGATACTGACATCAAACATATAAGTAATAATTTATTTTATTTTCGAGAGCAAATTCGCACGAATCTGCGTGTTTTGAAACAGAGCCTTGATAAGGCTGCGTATTTCTTCAGTTCGGAAATGGATGGCTAAAGGCCCGGTGCCATCTTTCCAATGGTTTTCTATGTCTTTTAATGACCCGCCCAGCACGAAGATCAGCTCTTGAAGCTTAATCCAAGATTTAACGTGTTCTTCTATATCTTTTGGACTCTGAAAAATAATATTATCAGGATGACGTAATGCGTCAAACAATATGCCATACATCCGAAGTCTATTCAGATAGATGTAGTTTTTTACGTGGTAGAGCCATGCTTTGGCAGGAATGGGCCGGCTCGACCGGTGCGATACCACGGCCTCATAGAAAACCAGTTGTGAAGCAACACTTGCGTTGCATTTCCCCGAAATTCGTGAGGTTTCCGAAGGCCCAATTCCCCCTCTCCTTGCAGGTGTCCATGAGCGGCGGTTGTCACTTACCATCAGATGACACATCTGTTCGTCTGTCCCCCCATATTATAAAAAAAAAACTTAAAATGCTCGCGTAACACTTTTCTAACCCAGACCAGAAACCAAAAGCAATACACAACTACAGCCAGTAGCTGCTTAGTAAACAACTCCTCAACCAGTGAAACTGGTTTTACATGTGTAGATACACATTTCTTAACAACATAATACGAGTTATGTTGTAAAATTCAAAGATTTTATTTATGTATGCAAATGTAACTTACTTGGAATAAGTGTGGAGCTTTTTGTACAACGACCGTGTACATTTCAGTGAGCTGTGTTGCCATCTCCATTGATATATCCTCCACCGTACACACGCGATGAATTAACTCCTCTACAAACATGTCAACTAGTGTTGCCATCAATCTGAAATAAATTTTTGAATGTTCATAAGTTTTTTGAATACTTAAATATGTTATATCGTTAAATACATTTACTGTACATTAGAAATACGAGATTACACTAACTGGCCGCTGGTCCGCCGGTGGACCTTACCCGCCAGTGTGTACATCGCCAGAAACCATGGCAATTTACATAGTGTATTTAAAAGTATTTAAAAATATATGTTCTTTAAATACTTATCGCGGTTATCACATTGACACAAAATAAAAAAAAAATCTTTTATGATTTGTGTAAGAAACATTTGAAATAAAAATAATTGTTATTTCTAGAAAATTTTGACTTTGTTTGAAAACAGAATACGTGAACTTAAAAGCGGTAACTATAACTGACTATGAGGTAATAATAATATTGTTAAAAAACAAGTTTATTAAGGAAGAGGTTAATAAAACGAAAGGTATTGGTTTTTTGTAGGGACTGACTTACATTTCTGTTAGGAAGTATCTATTCAGTGAATCCGTAGTTCGCGATTTTGCATCTTCATAATTGAATACTAACTAGACAATAGAATAAAATCCTCTATAAAAGTGGTTTGACTGCTCATTTACATACAGCTATATTAAAATGGTACCTTGTGAACACATTGTTCGGGAACACTCCAATCCACACATTCTTCAATAAATGTAGTTGCCTTAAGCATTGTCGCACAGCTGCCTCTGCATTCTCACTCAAAACATCCTTTACCACAATACAATTAAGGTCTGTAACAAATATACAACTATTCACCACTATTGTAGGGGATTGCTGTTACCATCAAGCAGACAGCAACACCTAGGTAGGTATTATATAATTAAAAATCTCTTAATAAAATCGCATATTGCATTTTAAGTGAAGCAATAAGTGGACTACTCAATTAATGCTTTCAAATACTGAATCTTCAATTAGACAATAAGTGGACTGCTCAGTTAATACCTTCAAATACTGAATCTAAAATTAGCCAATATGTAGACAGCTTAATTAATGCCTACAAATATTGAATCTTAAATTAGACAATAAGTGGACTGACTAAACAAGTATACAAAGAAAAACAAATGACCTTAAACATTATAAGAAGTATACTTTAGTTGGATAAGAAATACAAACATTGACTTTAACTTGAATTTGTGTTACTTACTGAAAGAATTTCAACTGTAAATAACCAAAATCTACACTCTACTCTAAACAGAAACAATTTTACACCACTTAAATCTTATTCTCTACTCATCACTTAAATTAATTAATGAATGAAGAAATAAAGCAAAAGCAGAACACACAATGCTTATAACACACATTTAAGATTTTAGGCAGTTTTTGTTAAAGGAAAGGGCACATTTATATAATCTACAATTATTAAAAAGTTAAGTTGTCATTAAAATATTTGAGTGTACCTAAAAGCTAGGCATCTGTGTAACATTTGGTGTCCTCATGTAAATCTTCAGAACCTACCTGAAGACCTAATATTATCAAGGATCTGCTTCCTCTGCTGCTGCAAGTGTATAGTCAGGTGCTTATATCCAAGATCTCGCAGCTTCTGTACCAAGTCCACAAAACTTATAGGGTAGTTAAGCTCTCTTCCTTCCATAAGAGTTGACCACTTATCTCCAAATGTTTGGAGGTTGTGTGCAAGGTACAGGCAGTTATTGTGAAATAGTGCTGTAAGTAAAAACTAGAAATAACAAAAGTAGGTGTGATGTAGATATAATATACTAGCTTCTGCCTGCAGCTAAGCTTGCATGAATTTTGTTTCAATCTTTTTTTAAAACTTGTTTGCCTATAAAGGGCTTTGTATTTATATATAAATATGTCTTTGAAGATTTCCTTGATGAATAAACCCCTACAGACCTATATTATGTATCTATATTTGTAACATATTTTCTGTATATAAAAGGTGTACAATAAAGAATTAAATAAAAAATAACACCATAATAGAATACAAGAAACATATATAATATTCATTATAAAAATAATCACTTAAAGAAATTAAGAAACTCACCCACATACTGTGGAATGGTTTGAAGATAATTCTCATGATGATATGGCACTATAGCATCATACAATTCAAAGATCAATCTAGTAGTATTGTACAGTTTCTTGCACACTACATCAGAACACTGCACAGCCTGTTCCATCATCATATACACTAAATCCAACAATTCCTGAGTAGTCTTTGAAATCATACACCGAGGAAAGTAGAACAAACTGTTTGGGATTGTCTTGTCAAGAATATTCAAAGCTTCAGAACCCTCTTCGGATGTTTTCAAGGTAGCTTTTTTATCAGGAATGCTTTCAACACCAATGGACATAATAACACTTAAATCCTTAAGCATTATACTCCTAGCAGTCTCCAAAAAATACTGGCTAGACTTATTGGCAAATAAGACATCAATATTTTTGATATATCTTAAAATAGAGTGGTTTGCTGTTAAGAACTTGATTGTTATTAGAAAAGTCTGAAATTTTTCTATGTCTGCAGTTATTCTAGCATAAGTTTGTAGTTCATTAATATTGTTCGGTATTGTATGAATCAAACACTCTCTCTCTAAGATAACACAGAATTCAGAGCTGATCTCTTTACCAATCATCCGCATTATAGTTGTGTCCATCTTAAAATCAACATTTAACTTACTGCTAAGATAAGTAAATAGCAATTTTAAATTAGCTATGACATTGTCATATGGTGGCTTGTAATTTTCTTTGTGCACTATTGTAACAGTCATCTTCTCTGGTGTTTCCTGATACACAGTGCAGTCATTGCGTAGCAAAGGTACTAAAACATCATTTAATAAAAGCTGAGACAACTCATTCACCTTTTCTGGAAGTTTCTTACTTATATCAAGTGCATTTAAAATATCCACTGCTGCTCTAGAATCATCTATGTTTAAGTTTATGGTTATCAAAGTTTTACGGCCACTGGCTTTAATACTCCATGAGACCATACGGGTCCACTCTGTATATATATCATGCAGTAGGCTATCCCATATCAATTCTGCATTGGTTTTAGTGCTGGCATATACTTCTAACTCCCTGAAACCCTCAGCAGGCAGTTCTATGTACTGTAAAAGATCATAGACAGCTTCCACTGCTCTGGTGAAACTTTGATTCTCTCTTCCAGATTCAAAGTCTTTAACATACTGCCCACACTGCACTACATCATACAAAATGTTCATAGCAAAATTAACTTGTTGCAGTTCTTTGGTCAATTGATCGCGGTTCTGAATAGACTTGAGTATTTCAGCCATTGTCTGTTCCTCAATTTCTTGCTTGCATTTTCTCATATCTTGAACAAGCAAATTACTTTCTTTACATAGCTCTGCACTTTCATCCAATATTGTGGGTATGTGATAATCTGTGGTGTTCAAATATGCGTTCAAGTCAATTTTGAGTTTTTCAATTTCTTTGGTTATCAAAGGGATTTTGTCTGATGGTTTCCAGTTTGTCTCATTGCTGCCAAAAATATCATTTAATATGTTGTTTACACTGTATTGTTCCATATTAATTCTTTCTTTTAGGTCTATCTTTCTTAATTGAGGGTTCTGGGTGTCTGTCTCGATTGGGTGATTTGTGCGAGTGTCTATGATGACGTGAATGATGCTTATTAGAGTTTACAGCATTGCGTAGTGTATTAACTAAGAAACGCTTATTTGTTTTTTGTTGTGGAGCCTTAATCCAACCAGAGGGACCGACAATTTCAGCTCTGGCAGCGCCTTGGACTGCTTCTCGCAACAGTTCCTCTACAGCTAACCTGTTATATCCAAAATATAAAATAAAATGTATGTAAAACAAATTGACAATGAATATAATTAATTAAAAAATTTTAACCATCAGTTACACAACAAAAAGGTAATATTTTTTTTAATTGAACGTCTTTACTGGGTCAAACGAAAAAAATCACTTTAAATATACAAGATAATTTACTTTTCTAAGGCTTCGTCGTCTAATGGTTCTTTTTCGGGTTTATTAGTAACATCTTCTTTCTCTGTCATAGTTTTCACTACAACAATATTAAATAATACCACGACACTAACATGTAATTACGAAATATTTAATAAAGCTATGAATTTCCATGGAAATCCATTTTCAATATATTTTCATTTTTTAACCAACGAGAAAACAAACACGTATCTTTTGACAGTTTGAGCATTTCATGCGTTCCAGTATTAGAAAATGAAAAGACTGTTATATTTACATCTAAGCTGTGGAACATGTACAATTAACATATTAATTTTAAGTTTAAAATATTAATTACTAAGACAACCATGGCAACTTCACCAAATCTGAAAATAAAACGGGTTTCTTAATTGTAATGTATTCAATTAATTGTAATTGTAATCAAGTTTTAGTAAGCAGTATTTAAATGCCATGATTTTATGAAATTAAGATAATATTTACTAAAACTTTGAAACCTTGCAAACACAACTCTAAATTGTAATACTATAATGAACGTAACCTTTATCTTAAAATTATATTTTACTACTGGCAATTATTTTGAATGCGTGGACTGAAACGTCAGCCACGTACGACTGCCTGTCACCGATCGTCTGTAGCGTTACGAGAGTCCTTCATTTAGTTGTTTAATAATAAGCACAAAATAAGGTAAGTGAAAGAAATTTTGGTTATAAAGTGAAGACATTTTTTTAGAAAATAACTCACTTTATAGATTTGCAATATATAAACATAATTTCATTTATAAATATTCACTTCAAATTATTGTTCTATTTGCCTTCTACCTTAGTACCTGATTAAACCCTTATTACACAACTTTCAGACATAATGACCGCCAAGCTGTTATCCTTAATCCTCATTCTTGCTGCTGCGGTGACGGCAGAAGATGAACCGGCAATTGCAAGGTTACTTGTATCCAAGCAAGTACTGAACAAATACTTAGTAGAAAATATGGATATTTTGATCAAATACACTTTGTTCAATGTTGGAACGGCACCGGCTGTAGACGTAAAGCTCGTAGATAATGGATTCCACCCTGAAGTGTTCACTGTTGTTGGTGGGCAGCTATCAGCACAGATTGACAGGATACCCCCACAGACCAATGTATCTCATGTTGTGACAGTGCGCTCTAACAGATATGGTTACTTCAACTTCACATCTGCTGAAATTACATACAAAGCAAGCGAGGATGCCGCTGAGGTGAGCGTTTTGTTACTTTCTTTGACATACTTTCACTTATTCTATTACTTATTTACTTATACTACTGGGGCCTTTAATATTGACAAGTCTTCAATAGACTTTATGACTATTATGAGTTTAGTTTTACATGATATTAATGTGTTCACATAAACATTGGCATATATAATATGATTCGAAAATGGTTTCTACTGCAAAAGCTTTACAAGTTCGTTTACATATTAAATTTGTTGTTGAGGAAAGAAGACTTACTGAAACAAAAGTATAAGTGATCTCCAAATATCCTTGAGTATGTACAATTCTTTAATTGTATCAAATAGGTGGTTCCCACCTTGTCATACAGGCAGTTATCACTAAATAACAACTTTTTTGAAAAATCAAAATAAAATCATTTATTTAACAGAACCAATCATAGGTATTTTTAAATTGTCAAGAGAAGAAGTTGGTCAGACTAAATTAGTAATGAAAGCTAGTTGCTTTTCCCAGTACGTAAATCCTATAGAAATCTTTTCCAAATATTTTACATAGGTTTTTTTGTAACCGTTCATAAGTGTACATAAAATAAAAAAAAATCATTATACCCCTTAAATCTCTCCACTTCATACATTTATTTTTTCTAAAATTATGCCTACCAAGTTCCTAGGTAAACTTAACCAGGCATACATATACTAACAACAATAGATGATGAAGTGATAGGCTAAGGCACAAATAATAATCCACATTTTGCCAACCATCATTATTTTTTCCTACTTATGTAGATAGATAACAGTCCATTAGTCATCCTTTACAACATCCATGGAAAGTGAGCTATTCTACTCCACTGAGAACAACAGAGCTATATACTTTAGGGAGATGTGTGTTCAAGCTCGAATTTAATTTGTTATTTATTGCAATCTAATGCCTTCTAGTGTTATTCACTCATAAGCTTAAAACTTTTGAATGCCTACCCATCTATTCTACTACTTATCACATCATTCTAATCAATGTTTCAGATCCAACAGGCAATCAGCAGTTCACCTGGTGAGGGTGCTATTGTAGCATTCAAGGACTATGACCGCAAGTTCTCCTCTCATATCTTGGACTGGGCTGCTTTTGCTGTAATGACTCTTCCTTCTTTGGCTATCCCATTCGGCCTCTGGTACTCCTCCAAGAGCAAATATGAAAAACTATCAAAGCCTAAGAAGTCCCATTAGTTTTAAGTAGCTCTCAGCTAATTAAATCATTGTTAATATTGTATGCTTGCGTAATAGTATTAATAATATTTTTTTTATTTAATTAATAATAAAACTATTGCATTGAAATTCATATATATTTAGTTCCAGTGTAGACTGTGTAATAGTGTGTGCATGTGCATTGTGATAGCTTTGTGTTACCTTACTCAAATTGAATCAATTAAAAATAACAATTTTCTTAATTTAAATATAAGCATATTGTATTAGCAGTGATTTATCTCATTAGTTATAAACCAACGCCTTTGTTAATACTTATTTATATGAACAATAAAAAAGTTTTATAATTTTATGGTTTTTAACCAATTAATGAATTCATTCAATTTATTTTTTATGTATGGTGAGATGATTTGATATTGTGACAAAGATCTGCCCTAATCAAATTTATCATTAGGGTGGATATCAAATGTAATTGGCATGTAAGAACACAAAAACAATATTTTTGTGTAAACTCAATGTAGATTACTTGCTACTACAGTATAAAATATATTTTGCCTGCATTTTTCCCCTATTTAACTTTTACCACGTTTATTACAAGCGACATATTGTCATTTTCCGTCATAAATGCTAACGAAGTTGCTAACACAGCTGTTATTTAATAAAATTTAAATCTTTTGAAGTGAGAGTATGGCAGTATGAAAGTAGAATAAATACTGTTTTGATGGTTGACAGAGATAATGAAGATATTCAGAAATGTGGATTGAAAGTAGACTTAGTGACAAAAATCCTAAAGGGTATGCTGAGTTGGGTTGGGTGGTCACGTAAAAAGAATGAACAAATCGAGTATATAAAACTGCCAGTATGGGTCAACCATGCAGAAGATACAACAATCAAAATAGGAATGTTCTGAAGAAAGGACAGGTAAAAAGTACATGGAACCGAGCTTGTATGAAAGGTTTTAAGACAGTAGAGGCAGTTCGTGAGGTATCTAAGGTTAGAAGCCATTGACATATGACAGTTTCCAGCACAATGTTAGAAGCAAGTGGCGAGCTGTGGTATATCACGTATGTATGTTATATACACATCAAAAAAATCGAAATATTTCTGAAGTTTGGTTTTGTATGAGTTTTATGTATTTTTTACATTCAACAAAAACTAATAATAATGCTAGTTAATTGCGCTTATTATAAGGTATCGTTAAATTAATATTACTGTTTCTTTTTTCGTGTGGAAACCCCCACCTGTCAACACCTCACCGGAGCTGAGGGTGAGGTAGTATGCCGGACTTGAACCGACTAAAACCACAGTGTTCCGGCCATGTGTATGAGTTTTATGTATTTTTTTTTACATTAAACAAAAACTAATAATAATGCTAGTTCATTGCGGATAGTATAAGTTATCGTTTAATGAATATTAATGTTTCAATTTAAAATTAAATTTAAAGTAAAAAGGACATGGACGTAAAACAAAAAAATGTTTTAGGCAGTTTTATCAGTATCTTGTATTTCCTTCCCGGGCCCTAATGACTGCTTCCATGTTGTTCCTCATAAAACGGATGAGAGTCACAATCTTGTGTTGTGGGATCTAGCCCCATTCTGTTTTAAGCTGGCCAAGCGTCTCCGGAGCAACATCTCTGACTCTGACTCGTCTCTTCAACTCATATACAGGCTACTTGCGGGCCAGCCCATTACCATAATACCGACTTCGCTCAGGTATTCATTTGTAATGCCTGCGATAGGAGCCCAGGGAACTTTGCTCCACTGAAGGTGGGACTGATTTAAGTGCTCACGTGCAAAGTTAAGGTGCGCTCTTCGGTGGTCTACCGTAAATTTTTTGGCCATTAACTGTGCTCTCTGCCTACCTCGATTGGACAAAAGATGGCTAACTTGAAAGTCCAAGTAAACAGGTCCCATCCAAGGAAGTGGAGACTCTGTGGACGTAAGGAAAGTATCGTTAAAAGATATACATAGCTGCAGTTTTAACAAAGCTCAAGATTCTTATTAAACTCGATGAGATTATCTTTACAGACAATTTTAATGACGTTTACAGGTAAAAAATGGTTCAGCCCCATCTAGCGAAAACCATCTGAACTACGTACCTAATAGAATAACTTGAGAACCGCAATCCGAGGTTTTGTCGGTTCAAGAAAATAAAGAAGAAATCAAAGTGACTATGACAACGATAGGTTATATTTTTCATCCCTAAATTTTCCACCTTACGGTTGGAATATTTTCTACAAAATTCAAACTGGAAAAACCTAGTATACAAAAAATTGAATTAGGTACCAAATGAGTTACTGAAATCGATTCACAAACGACGTAGATATTGCGTTACATGTAGACCCAATTACTTAATATTCTTTAATATTTTTTAAAGTTAAAATGGGACTAATTGCTATTGAACCCTTTCAATTAAAAATGTTTTTTAAATCGGTTCACAAGTGGGGAAGAGAAAAAAGCGTAGGGTGCCTGATATTAACATTCATTTGATAGGGTCATGTGGGAAAAGTGTGCGCTGTAGGTAAGTGGGCACAATCCCATTCTTTTTGGACTGAAATAACTGGATTTGCGTCCTCTTACCCATAGCGCACACTTGCCTCAGATGACTAGATACTAGTATTGAAATATTTTCAGAAAGCACCCCACGCATTTTTACATTAAAATAATTTCTTTTATTTATCACTATCCTTAATTTGAATTATAAAATAAAAATCTACTTTTTAGTTTGGTTTCTTTATAAAAGCGTTTTTTTTAGTTTTTTAAATATTTATTTTCTATTTTTTAGTTGGGCTAACTACAGAAAAGTGTTTTTTTTAATCTACTATTAATTCTGTTATTACTATTAGTAACTGTAATTATTTTCCAAATCATTAATATGTACAGCATTCAAAGATTTTTATTATGGCCACTTTCTGTACAAATTACTGTATAAATAATGTTACAAGTGCAAAATTTTATAAATTTGAATTTATATAAATGTTAACTCAATGCTCTCATAGCAAATCAACAATCATTTAATCCTGACGTTCCTAACTAGGATAATGATATGATCTTATCAAATTAGTGTATTGTCATCTGTCCTCGATAAGTCTACTAAGTTTAAATAAAACCAGAACGTTTGACGTTGGTCAAAATGAAGTCCAAAGGAGTCGGTTACAAACATACAGGTGAAGCTAATAAAAAGCGTGTGAAAACATTCAAATTGCCAACCTGCTCCTTTTAGAAGCCGGTAAAAATATAAGTAAACTGTTTTTGAATAAAATGATTGAATTTACAAAAATACGTCAGTGCGTATTTAGGTGAAACGTTAAAACAACATATAATGTATTTGAGAATCCTAATTTTGAAAAAGAGGTGGGCAATATGTAAGGATATATCGACTCCAGCATATTTTATTTTTCGCTTCGTCTGTAGTAGCCTCATGGTTATATGTCTATACTACCACCATCATAACCCCACAATTCCAGGACAAGCACGTCACAATCGCCATATTTGATGAAATTAGGTATTTAAATGAAAATCTATTTCGTATAAAACAATTTATTTAAAAGCTGTATTAGTTTATAGCTACATAAATACTATTTTATATTAATATTATATTTTAATTTTAGTGTTAGTATGTAATCTAAACGTGAAATAAAACTCTTAAATAATAACAAATTTAAAGCAAATTAAAGAAGTGAATACTTTTACAAATCGTCACAACGTTGGGTTCTACAACTCCGCAAGATGTCTATACCTTAATTTATTATAATTTCGGTGACATATTTATTTATTACCTGCGTGGTTCATGGTTTACCTGGTAGAAACGTCTTGCAAATTAAAATATATATAATTCCAGTATATTGTCGTTAATGCCCGGTTTAGTATTTTATAAAATACAATCATGAACTAAAATTCCAAAAAAAAGAAAACACTTAGATACGCAAAAAAGTACGATGACCAATTACCCATTACCAAATGTATCTTAAAAAAATCACCATAATGTTAACACACACATTACACACTAGTCGATACAAAATCAAACGAGATGAATTACTCGACCTGAAAATCCACGTTAAAGGAAATGCTGTCAAAACAATTGTAAAATGCCCCATTCTATACACACAGTTACGAGACGATCCAGTAAACTAAGTCAAGATGTTTTTAAACATTCGCGAAATAATGGCATTGCAATCAGAGGCCTTAGGGACTTTCATCTAACTGTGGACGGTGTCAAACTGATGATGGTTTACCGGTGATCAGAGAGGTTACCATGGTTGTATTTAAAAAAAAAGTGAGAAACTGAAATTATAAAAATATATTTATAACGCATTTAAAAATAGAACAGAGGACACTACCCTCTTTGTTGAAAGCATTTGTTATGTTATCTCTATAGTTCTTTTATGTTGTTCTGTATTATCTATGATAAATCATAGTCTCCAAGAGATTTATACAAACAAACAATCCAGGCTCGTCAATTTTCTTTCTCAAAAGAAAGACACGTCACTCGTAGTTTTGTAATAGAATATTATCGTGCCTTTATCTGTAGTCGTTTACTGGTTAGAGGGAAACAAGCTCAATACACGACTCTGTAATGAATTTAGACCATTGACTTGTTATAACAATATACTACAATGTTGCAGACCATTAACATCACTAGATAATATACCTGTCCTCTGGCTGGCTGGCTTCTCTATTAAAATGACGAAAGTGTACTTGACTTTAGAAGAAAAGTTTCGAGACCACGGCCTCTTCAAGCTGCAGTGTCAGTACCGTTTCGCTATCTGGGCCCTAGCACCCTCACCCCAACTTAATTGTTCTGTTATCCCTTCTTCTTTTAAAGAGGAAAGGAAAATAATTATGGTTTAGAATATTAAATCATTGAGCAATAGACTAGTATAGCAACTATCTTCGTAAATGGCTTAAGGTTGATATTAATACATGTCACGCACTTTTTGTTGAGCAGTTATGTACAAAATAGTGACAACTCTGGCTACTTCTGGCTTAAGCATGAATATGAATGGTCTTAAATAAACTGGAAAAAATTACAATTAAAATTTAAAATCTTCTAGACTAGCCTCTTTTGGAATTCAAATATTAGAATTTCAAATACAAACTATTAATAACAATCGTATGCTGATAAAAAGTTTATAGATTATTTGCCTGTATTAGATTAGATTGCTTTTATATTAAAAATATATACCAACAATAAAAAGTGTCGAGACATAATATTTGACCATTGCTCCTTAATTTAACACTAATGCCGGTACGCCACATATTTAAGATGTCTGGGCCTTCAAGCCTCGTTTATGGAATAGGGGGCAGCGGTGTTTATAAATTTATAAAGAATGAGGTTTTAAATTTCGAAAACCGATAGAATTTATAAAGGTCAATGAATACTCGAGTCTTATGTGACATGGCATGAGGAATCCTTAAGATCGTTAGATTATTTCTGTAGCAGCATGAAACGTGTTCAGTAAATAAAAGTAATTATAGTTAAACATAATCGCTTTGATATTATGATCTTGTAAAATGACGTCACTATGAGATAAGCGGGAAGTTATCTGGTAGCCACTTTATTTTATCAATTCTGCTAAAAGCTTGCTTACAAAAATGTACCATTGATTAATAAGTATGACCACGTGTCTGCTTTACGCTCCGAGTTAAAATGGCTCCCTATTCGCCAACGCCAAAATCTACGAGCATTAACTTCCCTCTTCTCTTTTCTTAATTCTTCATCTCCACTATCTAATTTAGCTCCTTACATTCGGTTTCTATCGTCAAATCACCATAGAAATCTTCGTTCCACTCACAACAATCTTCTCTAATGTCCCCCTCATAGCTCTGACTTTGTTAACTCTTCCCTCTATGTCCAACCAGTCCTACTCTAGAATGCAATACCGCTGGAAATCAGGATGTCCACTAACCGTTTTAATTTTAAGAGGAGGGTACGTGGCCTCCTGTATAATGAGTTGGCAGATATGTCACAGCGTTAGTACATATCTACCAGACTTTTAGAGTCTTTATTATATGCGTTGTATGTATGTATGTATATGTACATATATATGTTTGTATTTATATATATAGGTATATATTAGTATTTGATGTATAAAAGTAATATATGTATGTATATAATTAGGTCATATTTTATAAAAATTAAATTGTTACCTATCTTACCTATTTGCACCTACTACCATTTATTTGTGCCACACCCCAAGGTTGACTGGGAGAGAATGCCTGAGGCATTAAGTCCGCCTTTGTACAATATGTGCAATAAGTCGAAAATAAATAAATAAATTAATATTTCATTATCTTACGTAATTTTATATTTGTATAATTTAGTAAAAATAAATATTCATTCTCTCACACCGACATCCCCAAAGGAGTAGACAGGTGCGTCTCAGACGCTCACTTTTTGGCAACAGTAATTATGTCACACTTACGTAATAGGGGCTAATCCTATTGCCTTCACCAGTCCACTTTAAGACTGTATATATACAGTCCAATCCCTTAGTCACCGACATCCACGGGAAGAGGTGTGGTTCTACTAAACCGCTAAACACACTGCAATGTTATTTCTGTATTCAAAAATATATAACAAGCTGGTAGCATTTATAACATTCCTCTCGAAGCTTTTATTTCTTAATACCTGTGCCCCGTGGTATCACCAGCGTAATTATACATACATATATGCTAATGTATGGAACTCTGACCGATTCGTTGACATTTAAGATTACAGCTCCTGACCCTTCGGAAGTAGCATGATAATATATAGCATTCCTCAACAAACGGGCTATTTAGTGCATAGCAATTTTTTCAGCTATTTATCAGATAAAAATTACCGGAAAATAGAGCGTTCAAACAAACAAACTATGCCTCTTAATATTATTAGTATAGATTTATTTAGCGACCTGACAGAGATATATTTAAATCGTCTCTAACGTAGCTTCGTTAGAAAGAATCATATGTACGGTGTGACTTTAAACTTATCCAATAAATGAAATTATCAACAAAAACAACACAGTTGTGAACAGATTTAAAAATTTACACAAAAAATACAATCAAATTATTATATGAGATTTTTGGAATCGAATTGGTAGGGCGCCCTGGGGCACGTCACGTGGCTGACAGCGGATGGATGCGGACTGCCATAAGTAGGCTACGGGACTGCCCTAGACCGGGATAATTGGCACTCCTAGGGGAGAGCTTCGTCTAGCAGTGGACGGCGACAGTCTGATGATATTATCGTAAGTTCAGGGAATATGCAATTTGATGTAACCATGTCGCTCATTTTAAAGGATGACCTAGGACTTCTAGACAATTGATAATTTAGAAATGAATAGGGTAAGATCAGAGCAACTTCTTAAGCGCTACGCAAAGGGAGGTCACAGAAAACATTTATTTACTGACCAGTTTTTTTTTTAATATTGAGTAATATTTTAACAAGCAGAATGACTGAGTTTATGTCAAAGCTAGATAGAAGGTTCCCAATTAGTCAGCAAAATACAACGTAGGCTTTATCCGACTTCAGTCATGGTTTGGTGGGGAGTAAGCTATCAAGGAGAGACTGAGCCATGATTTGGTGCAAAAGATATCATAACATCGGTACACGTGAATGGAACGTAGTTAGTATTAACAATACCATGTTCGATAACCAAGAACGGTCCTTTCAGCTTGACTCGAAGCACCCAAGCGTGGTTGGAAACGAACGTTTCTGTCTTCGTCACAGCTAAAGGCTGGTCGTCATCTAATCCCGATTTTAATCCGCTGGATTATGATTTACGTTCAGTTTTAAAGAGCATGCTCTAAACAGCATGATAATTGGAAGTTCCTAAAACAATCCATAAGATTGGCAGTGAACAGTTTTCTCATGGAGAAAATGCGTGTTACTATTGTTAACTGGCCTTAACGTTTAAAAGACAATAAAACCAATGGAGGTAATTTCGAATGACCTTCATATATTTTTAATGCTAATCTATTAAATGTATAAACTAACACTCATTAGTAATAAATGTTTTATGCAATAGAAAAAAAAGATTTTTCCTTTTAGCAATATTTTTATTTATAAATTAGTAGGTTTTTAATTAATTACCTATTAATTAATGAAAGTTTCATTACTGTACCTACGTTTAGCCCGAATATTTGTAAACATGTTTATAGGTAATTGCATTTTTATTGACAAGATAAGTAATTCATTAATTATGAAATATTTAAGTTGTACCTAGTATGACTTGTTGTTAATTTTTTATTTAACAGCAAAATTTATGATGAATCATAACTTAACAATTTACTAATAAATTATCAATCAAATTAAGAAGACATAAATACACTCTATGCTTTTTCAGTTACGTGAATCACGTTCAAATCCCTCTCGGTTGAGATCTTTTCAATAACTACTACAATATGCAATAATATAGTTATTAAAAAAAGCTGTTACTATTCTACAGCAAAATGTTCCATTATTAATTTATTTACTGTCTTCTACGTCCATAGAAAGGTTGCCTGTACAAAAATGCTCTTAGCGATAGGAATACATATTTTTATTATGATATCCGTATAACCCAATTATAAAAATATCTTCAATAATTGTTTTAACCTCTTTGAATTTGATATTTTACTTTAACTGTTCTATTATCTATGACTGATACGTTTAAAGAATAGAGGTTGAGTACTACGGTGCGGTTCGTCGTCTTACACACTTATGTTAGCTCAACGTTCAAATTGTAATGGGTTTACGTCGTAAATACCTACCTAAGTCCTGAAATAACTAAAATATTATGTAGGTACCATATTGCATTATTAACTTAATCTTAACTTTTATACACTTTGTCACTCTCACTATTTAGACGCTTCAAATTACTCCTATCTTAGGAATAATTTGAAGCCGTCAAAATCTATCATAGTTCTAGGGCGTGACAAAAAAAGCAATACATACACACTTGAAACATATAACCCTTCTTGTGGATGAGCTTAATGTTAAGAAACGTAAAATGATAAAAGTATTAAAATATTACATAGTATGATGATTGTACACATTCATCAAAATTGTAGCGGATTCCAAAAGGAACGGTAGGTTATTTATACTGAAACCGATATTACGTCATTTGACATATTTATAATAGCCCTGGTTATGAAACCATAGAGTGATACAATTCTATATTAACGTCACCTAGAGAGAAGTTTTTTAATTATTTATATCCTCTAGTAATAAAATGATTATGTTAAAATTGTCTACCTATTTGGATGTGAAAAAACAAGTTTTAGTGAGTAGGTTAGAAGGTTATGAAATTATATCCAATAGAATATTAAATAAGGTACAATATTATGCCGATGATATAAAATATAGGCAATTCTGTGATCTATGGCATTGAGACATTTATTTATAGAAATAGTGATTCATACGGGCAGAATACACTTTGAATGATGCTGAATATTATGATCTGATTTGAAAACATATTGCCTTGCTATCTGAGTGCGTGATTGTTCATAACCTTCTACAATTTGTTCAATAAGCCTCTACCTACAGCTTAGAGGAATTAGACGTGAGTGTGTTTGTGTAGGATGTATAATTTTTAGCAGGAACTTTTTTTTTTTTTGTAATAGTCGTGTATATTCTTATTACAAAGCCATTAAGAATATCATTAGGTCATCAAAAACTGAAAAGAAATTCAATGCACGAATTAAGCAGTAGCGGAGGTTTCTTTAATATAACTCCCTTACTAGGACACCGACACAAAAAACATCACACTCCGAACGAATATTTGTGGATCACACAATTTTTTCCCGTATGGGAATCGAACCCACGACCTCCGGCTTAGCAGTCAAGGTCACCAACCACTGGACCAACAGCTCAGTATAACCATTACGTTCTAATGAAGAAGATACATATAAAATATTTATTGAACACTATCAAGGCTAACATATCAATTCAAAAAAATCTTCAAATAAGCGAGTCTGTCTTTGTCTAAGTTTGTATTACATTTTCTTTAAGGTTTTCAGTTGTGATACGAAAACACGTCACATCATACAAGGCCAAGAAACCGGTGAATGTAGCTACCTCAGCAATTCCAATTTGGCATAAGTAGATTACGTTATGATCTACCTTTAGTCGTCTTAACTTTGTTAGATGTTATTTTTTAAATCGAATTAAATCTTATACATTTAAGTGACTAGTTATATGTTTTTGAATTGACAGTGTTTCGAGTTTTTATATCAATGTACTGTAGCAGAGTTCAGGCTCCTCTCACACACCGAAGAGGTTAATATACCTCTTCGGTGTGTGAGAGGAGCCTGAACTCTTTACATCGTTAATATTGAATTGTATATACAAAATATGAGAAGAGATATGTCAGAGTGTGCAGATGATGTGTTGAAGGCGTATAAAATTATTTAGTAAAATAGTTATATAAATAATAGGTTTATAAAATAATTTTATAGTCTTGTCATTATGATACCGGAGGCCCAACTCCCCCTCTCCTTTTTCCTCTCCCCTGACTCACCCCCCTTTTCCCATCTCCTCATCCCCGTCTCTTTTCTCTCCACGAATACCTTCATATCCCTCATCACCCTCAAAGGCGGACAGCCCACTTACGACTCTCGAGTTGCAGGTGTCCATGTACCGTGGTTGTCACTTACCGTCAGGTGACCCGTCTATTCGTCTGTCCCCTGTACCCCTATAATATAAAAAAAGCGTGAAGCAAAACAAAACGGCGCGCGTTTTCTAATTTAAATAGGTAAGTTCCCATTCTTCTTTGCTCGCATTAACAATAAATATGGCCTACAAAGGAACAGAAACGTGCGAAGTGGCACTATATAATGGATTCAAACTAATAATAATTACTTTAGAATTATTATTAATGCCGTGTGGTTCTCGATGCAGTAGAATCCGTCACTTCGATCTTTTGTCGTAAAAGATATCTGAGGGTTTGGATTATATACAGTCATACAATGTCCAGATGACAGCATAAATTTGCCTCATATAACGTAAGTTGACAAAAGGTGGGTGGTTTTATACGCCTCTGCTTACCCCTTCGAAGCTATAGGAGTGAGTGTATGTATGTATGTTGCCATTAATGCAAGATGTTCACGCACAAACAAGGCGGTAGCAATAACGATAAGACGATCGAGATAATCGTGAGATCTAGATTTTCGGCAGCACCACCAAGGGGCCGTCCGTTAATCACGACATGCTGGATAGGGGAGAGGGGGTTTGGCAAAAATGTATTTTTTTTCGTAAATATGTTCCTTTAATATTATTTTTATGCCAGTCAAAAACAACCTGCAACCATTCTGTCTAGAGGTTTTTATCATGGTCCTTAATTTCAGAATAAAGATAATTTAAAGATAATATTTAAAAGATTTAAGATTCTTTGTAGGTATTCAAAAATACACGTGATTTTAGGTGGGTGGGGGGGTTTAGTCTTAATCCTCACCACGTATTACCTAGGGGCAGAAGGGGTTAAAAAATGTTAAAAAAACATCACATGATAAATGGACGGCCCCTAACCTTATCACAAATAACTGTTTCTTTGGGTAAGTGGGGTTGGTAAGTTTATCGCGTTTATATTTAAAACGTACAAAAAAGTTTGTTTACCCACGCTTCGATCGCTTTCCAATGACCGTGGTAACGGGTGAACTAGCCAGTCAAGTTTGTGACCCTAGCAGGATTTGTAAGGACTGCTTAATGTTATCACAGGTATATAAAAAACAAATAGAAGACAAAATAAAGTCTGTATATATAATATGAATAATGATATCCACGTCGCGGTGACTCTGTGACTGTCTAAGCAGAATGTATGCCACCTGAGTAAACACTACTGTTCCATTTGACCAAGAATGAAAAGTAAACTGAATGTTTATATTGAAATATAACAACTGACGACATTGAAAAGTTATTAGATTAATAAATTCATTGTTGTTAATTGAATTCAGAATGGATTTACTTGATACAAGAACGACATATGTATGTCTAGTTTTTCTTTACAAACTAGTCCGAAATAAAATAAACTGCCCGCCGTGGCTGACAAAGAATGATTTTAGAGTACATTATAAATATCCTCGAGCTCGTATTTTAAAGACCACCCAAAAGGACAGGTTTGGCCTTGCTGCCCTATCCCTAGTGGTTTAGCAGCGTGCACAAGCACCACTAGTGTCAACCACATATTTGACATATTTCCAGATTGTCTATGAGTTTTCGTTAAACTTTGAAAAATATTAATTAATATGTATTACTTTTTTCTAATCTTTTTTTGATAACTAACACTTATTGTGTAACGATATTAGTAATGCCTGCCGAGTTTGCTTATAGTTATAATTCTGTAGCGTAATATATGTATGTAATTGTATTGTTGTTAAATTTGTAAGGAAACCAAACTAAATAACTTTAATACCCATATGAGACTTAGGCCACATGTTACATATAGCTCATGTTGTCCTGTTTTAAATGACGAAGAAAGAAATGTTTTCGTTTTGAAAAATATATTTAATGTGAAGTTGGCAATCATAACCTCAATTATTGCTAGGTGCGTTTTATCCACTCAACCAATCATAATGAATTTTGTGTAGGTTCTTCTCGGTACAGGAAAGGACATGCCGCATTGATAAAAGTTAAGTTTTAGAGAATCGTCCGGCTTGTCAAAATTTACATTATTAATTGTAATTATAATAATACACAAACCGACTTCTGTTATGAAAATTTGTAACAATAATATAACATTTACCTTATTTTTCTTTAAATGTGGAATATTTAATTCAAATTTCAATGAAACTCAACTTAGCAAGCAAGCTTATATATATATTTACCAAATCTGTTAATAAACGAAGAAGCTATGCGGTAGCAAAAAAAACAAAAAAAAAACATTCGACCGATTTAAAAACGATTAAAAACTCAAAAAATGTATGGTTAAAATCTTAAATTTATGTGCGAACGAATATGTCCGCAAGGAGGATGCTATGCATACGCGATAATGCGTAAGATAGTATTCATTCATATACAGCTAGCACCATTAATAGTTTACGTTTAATTTGTTCGTTTTCAGAAAACCAAACAAACGTCGATTTTCTGCGTTGTACGAACGTAAAACATGCAGTTATTCATTGGAAATAAAAGCAGTATTGTATTCACACATCCAATAGAGTAAAGTAGTCATTTACTTCGACTACCGACCTTACTAAGTGTACAATTACATAGGTACTACTATAAAAACATCAATTAGCGTGAGTGCGGTTTAATAATTATTAAATGTTTATCTTTAAGTATGAATTCTAACGATAACCTAACAAAGTTTTGCTTTCCGTATCAGTAAGTCACGAAATAGGAAATAAAACGTCAAAAGGGAGGAAAGATAACAACGTCAAAACAACAAAAGCGGTTCGTCCGGAATATTGACAACAACTTGTAAACATTTTCATAAAATTTTAACCTTTACTACTAATAAATCAACTTATCTATCAACTAATAAAAAATAACCTGTAAGAAGTCTTTACGAACGTTCATCACGAGTATATAACGTTGGGCTTTAGAAAGGTCTGTGCAAACGATTTTGCCAGAAGTCATAGGCATACCAGAAGTAACTTTTATGCTACAGAAGTTCGGGTCCAAACACCCTCAGTAATTGCATACTTATTCTATTCTTCTTGGTAACCAGAACAATTGCTATACGTGCTAATAATAATGCTAAAAAAAGCCGTTGAAACCATAATTTCGTGATTTATTTGATAAGCGACATCTTTGGAACAATATAGTAAAATATTTTCACTATATACCTATATAAATTATCCTAAAGCTGTTTGGTAGCTTTTTGCGATAAGGCCGCCCATTGTACTCTAAATTTTAGGACACTTTTTATCAACTGTACTATAAAGTACAGTTGATAAAAAGTGTCCTAAATGGTATACATTTTTTTTTTTAAAAAGTCAGCATGTATGTAACGCTTTATTAAAATATGCGAGGCCTAAACCTCAGCTAAGAACGCTATACTTCCATTTTAGTATTTTGGTGTTAAAATTTACATACATTTTGTTACTTAAAAGTTATGACCTTAAAATTTTATATCTAAATCTCGCTTTACATATCGGGCGGGTGGAAGTCATTCTGATGAGCTTATAAAAAAAAAGAAATAAAAGCTATATTGTAAAGACAAAAGACAAGAATATACGAACCAGTAAGCATCTCACCAGGCCGCCATAGTGTAGGTCACCATGCTGAATTGACTATTTATATAATGAGGATGGTGACCACCACTCTTGGACTTCAATTGTTGCTTTCCATCAGGCAAAGTAGAGTCACTATGGTAGGCTGTTATAAAAAAAAACAACTGTTCTGTAGCACTCTGACCTACACACGAACAAAACGTGTATTTCTACAAGTAGCTATTAAAAAGCGAAAATGACATCGCATAGGCTCAATAAGTACAACATTTAGCAATAATTACGGTCTACTTGCAGTCATGAAAACAACTATAGCTATAATTGTATAACCACAGCATTACCTGTTCTACACAAAACGAATTGCTTTGTGTAGCCTTGTGTAGAACAGGTAATTGCTTGAAACAATAATAGCCTTTACATACCAAACACCTGGTTGCACACTTAAATTTTCCCAAATAATATCCGAGGGGTTTGTAGCATGACTTAAAACCCAGCCACGATGTAAATTAAAATGGTTTATTACATGTTGAGCCAGCTGGTATGATGGCAACGTCAGAAATGCAATGCCAAGTGGATCATTCAATACCATAGCCCTGCACCTCTTTGCTTCATCTTTCAACCTCTTTTCTTCAGCGCTGTAGTACTCCAGAGCATCAACCTCTTCTCCACACCATTGTGGCTTCACAGTAATGCGTTTTCCAGTTTTCTTATAGTAAGTATCACTGTATATGAGTGCTTCAGTCACCATTTCTCTTTTTTCCAACACATCATTTAATTGGTTGATGTTGTAAGCCAAGCGAAGATCCACAATTTGGATGTGAGGAAAATTATGACTGAAGTAGGCCCTGATAGTTGATTCACTTCTATCTGCTTTTGATATGTTTGTGATCATTATAGTTCCTGTCATAGAAGTTGGGACTGGCTTACGCCCAGTACATCTTCTCATTATCAGCACAGATACAGGAAGGAATGATATGCTGATCAGGGTATGAACCCACAACCAACTTGATTTCCCATTAATGTTTGATAGAGTTGTTCTACTAAAAGTGCTGGAATCTACATTAAGATCAGTTCCTTGGAAATTGATGGGTAAGATCACCCCTATGGATATAAGTGTGACAATAAACATTAAAGTTATTGCATGTCTTTGGAAGGAAAGGTAGTGCACAGCGTCCGGGCCGCACTTCGCCAACACTTGTTCGCGAGTCAAGCGAAACACGGCAGGCAGCCAAGTGAAAAATCCTTCATCTAAGTTGGCTGTCTCGTCAGCACTCCGTCTCCTATTAACCAGCGCATCTCCATCCACGCCACGGTAGAACAGGTTCGTCCATCGGCTCTTCGTACGTTGTACGAGCGCCATTCGGCCATAGTTCCATGCAGTTCGTCGTAGCTTTTTGCGATAAGGCCGCCCATTGTACTCTAAATTTTAGGACACTTTTTATCAACTGTACTATAAAGTACAGTTGATAAAAAGTGTCCTAAATGGTATACATTTTTTTTTTTAAAAAGTCAGCATGTATGTAACGCTTTATTAAAATATGCGAGGCCTAAACCTCAGCTAAGAACGCTATACTTCCATTTTAGTATTTTGGTGTTAAAATTTACATACATTTTGTTACTTAAAAGTTATGACCTTAAAATTTTATATCTAAATCTCGCTTTACATATCGGGCGGGTGGAAGTCATTCTGATGAGCTTATAAAAAAAAAGAAATAAAAGCTATATTGTAAAGACAAAAGACAAGAATATACGAACCAGTAAGCATCTCACCAGGCCGCCATAGTGTAGGTCACCATGCTGAATTGACTATTTATATAATGAGGATGGTGACCACCACTCTTGGACTTCAATTGTTGCTTTCCATCAGGCAAAGTAGAGTCACTATGGTAGGCTGTTATAAAAAAAAACAACTGTTCTGTAGCACTCTGACCTACACACGAACAAAACGTGTATTTCTACAAGTAGCTATTAAAAAGCGAAAATGACATCGCATAGGCTCAATAAGTACAACATTTAGCAATAATTACGGTCTACTTGCAGTCATGAAAACAACTATAGCTATAATTGTATAACCACAGCATTACCTGTTCTACACAAAACGAATTGCTTTTTACACGGTAGTGGATATTGAGCAAAGAAATATTATTAACTATACGAGTACCAGTCTGGAAAATACATTCAGGTATTATCAAAGCCTTGAATTTCAAATAATCTTCTCAGCATATTTCAAGCATTTTTGTATAATAAATTATGTAGTTATTATTTAATTTAAAAAATAAAGTTAAATTCTAAGAAGTACGAGTAGGCACATATTGTGTTCCGCCAATGTTACGAAGCCTGACCAATCACGTCAGCAATAAATATACCGCACTATTTTCGCAACCAAACGAGGTGTGAATTAAATGGTAAATTATAGTAAAAAGAATCATGTACATTGTAATGAACGTAGGAAACAATGTTGTAGGAAAAAGCCTAGATTTTTTACTCGTACATTGTTAAATATATACATGTATATTATTATTATATTATAAAGAGGCAGTTTGTTTATTTGCTTAAACGGTAATCCATTAATCCTATAAAAAAATTTCTTGATATTCTTTGTATTTATTAGATTAGTCTATTTATTTATCACACTATCACGCTTCGGTCCTCACGAGCGGAGAAGTGAAACCTAAACGCTGCTGACACTGTGGGGAACGAGCAGTAATAAATAAATAAGGAAACAGATGTCATAGATAGGTAACGAAAAACGCCTAAAATATACGCCTAAATATATAATTATTATTTTACTACAGGTACAATTATGTAGGTATTTCGTGAAAAAGAAAATCACATAATATATAAACAGTGTTTATTTGTTATATTATGGTGTTACTAATCTATACAATATAACACAAAATAACTCACATAAATTATATACAAATATAAAGCACAATTAACTTTCAAAGGTACAAATAATTACATAAAAAAAAATATGACAGCCATTAAACAATCACAAACGTAATGAAGTTCTGACATAATGTTCAAAACATGTTACCTGGTATTGGCAGAAATCTACCAATTTTAACAAAAGATAGAACGTCTACATATTGTCTTGGGAACATAATTACTACGTAGGGCAAATATATCATACTAAAATGATGTACGATATGAATCGATTTAAGACCTAAGTAACACTCGGTGCGCCTACCATAACAAATACAGTGCTAAGATTCATGAATACTAATATAAAGCGATGAAGAAATAACGCAGTTCAAGGATAAGCGAATTACTAAATGTGTTTTGTTTAGTACTGGGCACTCAGAACATTAAATTAAGTAGAATGCGGTTAAAACTACTTTTATATGTATATAAAAATATTTTGTTGATTATTTACAATGATAGATATATTATCTCATCACCTCTATATCTCAAACGATAATACTATATCAATATAATATGCATTGTATAATTGTTTGTCGCGCGATATGAGGTGACATGAGTGCAGACGATTACTTGATAAGTCTGGGGAAATTCACTAATTCACTTAATAAATTTATATATTTATCGGATCCGGACTGTATGATTGAGTAGTCACGGGTGACGAAGCCCCATAATCCGGGGTCGTAGGCGTCGTACTAGGAGGGGAGTCCATGGGCTTCATCAGCGCTGTCGCAACGTACTCAGGGAACCTGACACTTGACTCCTCTTGTAGAGGTGCCGGAGGAGTACAGCTGGGGAACGGGCTAAGTAACAAAAACGTACCGAAGGCGACTATCGAAGCCATAATAAGCACTATAGTTCTAGATTCAAACCCTGCCCTTAAACCTGCCCACGCAGCCATACTAACAAGTAACAACAGTACCGATACTCGTACTAGTCTTACAGCCGTCGAGTGAATTCTACCCCCGCCTACACCACTCATGTCGCAAGGACCGTAGGCGAAATACAAATTGTGTTTATCCCCCACGTGTTTGAGCATCAAATAGATCAACCCAAATGGTGCAATGAGCGGACAGGCGAGACTATAGACCATTGTAATTGAAAAAATTGCAAGGCTCCACGCGTAATGAACGCCAAAAGGAAACTCGTAAAGAATGGCCTTCTTAACGTAACTTTTTTCAGCTTTAGATTTAGACTGCAACAAATACCATACATAAAGGAATAATTCTGGAAACCTAATTAATTCCAGGGCCGTACCAATAAAGCCCGAGGTAATTACGTAATTGACGAAGAATGCCCCCTTGTCAGGCAAAAACACACAGTCCCATCGCATAGTGTCATTTTCATGATTGAATGTCCATGTTACAAAGGCTTCAGCACTAGCAAGTCCCAAAGAAGGTAGAATGAGAGTCATCAATAGCAAAAAAGAAACTGTTTTGGTCATAATAGAATAATTTTGCTGAGACTTAGTCCAATGAGATAAGAACTTATCAGAGAATGATACAATTGCAGGCATGACTGCAGCCATCGTCCAGAGAAGTAGGGTCGGGAGAAATTCAAAGATTACAGTACTGATTCTCCCCGAAGATTCTGGTTTAGCTACCATTGTGTTGAAAAGATTGACAACAATTGCTGGGGTAGTCAAGAAAAATAGCACAATAAACAAAAAGAAATTAACAATAATAGCCTTTACATACCAAACACCTGGTTGCACACTTAAATTTTCCCAAATAATATCCGAGGGGTTTGTAGCATGACTTAAAACCCAGCCACGATGTAAATTAAAATGGTTTATTACATGTTGAGCCAGCTGGTATGATGGCAACGTCAGAAATGCAATGCCAAGTGGATCATTCAATACCATAGCCCTGCACCTCTTTGCTTCATCTTTCAACCTCTTTTCTTCAGCGCTGTAGTACTCCAGAGCATCAACCTCTTCTCCACACCATTGTGGCTTCACAGTAATGCGTTTTCCAGTTTTCTTATAGTAAGTATCACTGTATATGAGTGCTTCAGTCACCATTTCTCTTTTTTCCAACACATCATTTAATTGGTTGATGTTGTAAGCCAAGCGAAGATCCACAATTTGGATGTGAGGAAAATTATGACTGAAGTAGGCCCTGATAGTTGATTCACTTCTATCTGCTTTTGATATGTTTGTGATCATTATAGTTCCTGTCATAGAAGTTGGGACTGGCTTACGCCCAGTACATCTTCTCATTATCAGCACAGATACAGGAAGGAATGATATGCTGATCAGGGTATGAACCCACAACCAACTTGATTTCCCATTAATGTTTGATAGAGTTGTTCTACTAAAAGTGCTGGAATCTACATTAAGATCAGTTCCTTGGAAATTGATGGGTAAGATCACCCCTATGGATATAAGTGTGACAATAAACATTAAAGTTATTGCATGTCTTTGGAAGGAAAGGTAGTGCACAGCGTCCGGGCCGCACTTCGCCAACACTTGTTCGCGAGTCAAGCGAAACACGGCAGGCAGCCAAGTGAAAAATCCTTCATCTAAGTTGGCTGTCTCGTCAGCACTCCGTCTCCTATTAACCAGCGCATCTCCATCCACGCCACGGTAGAACAGGTTCGTCCATCGGCTCTTCGTACGTTGTACGAGCGCCATTCGGCCATAGTTCCATGCAGTTCGTCGCAAAACAGTAAACAACACAATAAGACATAACCACGATACCAAGTTCAATATAAGTGTTTGCGGTATTCCATTATAGGCACCCGTTATAATTACGTTTTGTGTAGTGTTTACCAGCATACATCCCTCGTCAGTATTGTTTGGGCGACTCATTTTCGATTTTGAAATATAATCACTCAGGCGTTAAAAGAGAAAGTATTAACATAATGAGGATTACACAAAGTTACAAAACTACACCAAAATTTCACTATAAACTTAATTGTGTATCTTTGTATTGCAAAGTCGATATACCATCTGGAAATTCTATTGTTGTCAGAGAAATTAAACCAAAAGATAACAATTATATGACACTACGACGTTTCTTTCTCTACAGTACGAATATTGAATTGTTGAGTCACATCATAGAGTGCATGAGTTGGTAAGTTCTCTTGAGTATTAGTTGTCAAAGGTTTGCTGCGAAGCGCCATCTGTTATCTAGTTTTTAAACCCATAGCGTATGGTTCCTAATTGGTTTCATATGATACTCCTAAGCATTTTTTTTCCCTTATAGATCCTTATAGATTTATATAAACATATAACTCTTAAAAAGAGTGTGTGTAATAAAAATAGCATAATAGATTCAAAACCATTTTTTTTTAGGATTAAGCAGACAGGTCACCACCCATGGACATCTGCAATTTAAGAGTCGCAAGTGCGTCGCCGGTCTGTACGGCCGAAATACGGTACAGTAGGTGGTGGACCATTGTTCGCTTTTCCAGAAGCCTTTTGCCTTGCACAAATTATGGTACGAATTGTCGCCTACTGTAACGTATTTCGTAACAGACCGGCTAATCATCATCATAGTTTTTTTCCCTATTAATGTTAACGTGGACTGTATAAAGGTGATCACTCGTGCTATTGTCGTAACGAATGCCGCTAATCTGCATCATATCATCGATATGCAGAAGAAACAGCGTGGGTAATAGCTCACAGTCTTGCAGGACACCAGCATTGCAGTAGTAATCGTAATAAAAATATTACCAAAACATTAGAATAGCTATAAATATTACCAGTTTAGTTAGTTGAATGTTAATATGGCAGAAGTGTGGTGTCGTAGTAAGAGGTGAAATCAGTATAAAGATATTAAATCTTGGTCTTATACAAAAAACAAGAAAGTTAATGCACAAAATATTGAAAGATTAACAAAATATTGAGTTAAACAGTAGAAAATATATCTACTTACACAACTATTTTTTACTAAAAAAACAAACCGAATCCGCAGAAACTTCTCTTTTTTTATTGAATGCCAACATATGCCGATGTCAACAATTCTGCCAATATCATACGTGCGATTATTGTACGAAGGAATGATACGGCAAGGCACAGGAAGATTATCATTCTGAATTCAACCGACATAATTTTACAAAATTGGCAACCGACATGTATTTATACCGCTAAAGATCAATAATGCATTTGGCACAAAGCCTTTTTCATCAAAAATGTGCACTATAATCCATCTTTTCCTTTTGAAATATTATAAAATGTATCTGATCAAAATTTATAATTATAAAATTATAAATTTTGATCACTATATTTTGACACTAGACATTCATATGCTCTGAATATCTGTTAACGAAGACAGCAGGGCATTACCTCGAGACTCTGATTATTCCAAGTTGTACCTGGCTGGTACGTACCTGTTTGTAACCCAGCTGCTTATATATCTTTATTTTTGACTATGTTCTATATTGTTTATTTCCAATGTTTTATATCTACTTATAAACAGTTAAACCTTACACAATACTTAAAGTTTAACTGTAAACAATATGTATTTTCTGAATATAAAAATCTGTCGTGAAACCTGGTGTATAAATTGACTGCCAGCATTTTTTAAGTTTGTAGATGGAGCGGATGTATTGTGTTGATGTTTCATCTTCATAAACTTTTAAATGCAATCAGAGGTTTTTCAACCAATGCTTGTCTGTTGGTGTGGCACATTTTGTATTGAAATCAAATTTCTTTAAGAACCTTCCGCAAGTTGTCTCGACTTCCGTCATAGCCTAGGTCTTCCTTTGATTAAGTTAGTAATTTATTGGTACCCCTTTCATTACAGTATATAAAAAAAAACATTTTTTTTGATTGATTGCACTTTGAAGGATGACTACTATTGACACCTGCTTGGTTGGTGTCGAGAATTTTTCCCCAGTTTCGACACCTTGCTAGATGATTCTGCGCCTTGTGCTATCAAAAACCCCTAGAACGAACAAAATAGCATTAACGTCATAAATTATATATAAAAAAAGACTAGGTATATACACTGTTAGATCTGTCTGAAGGGGAGGTCAAAAAGTTTGCAGAATGGCGGAGTTGCCGAGGGCGAGTTTACACATCCAGATATTCGCTAATTGAGTGAATCATTGTTATATATACGAAGTTTAAGGCTAATCGGGTCATTTGTTTTGAGTTATCAACGAGTAAACAAGTCAATCGGGAAGAAAGTAGCCAGTATGGATATAGCCTCATCAAACAAGGAAAGACACCTCAAACTATTTCTTCAAGAGATATCATTTGTTTATGTGAACTCCGCTTCTGGGAAAACCATGATAAATAAATGGTACGTATTCAAACAAGGGAGGGACTCCATTGAAGACGACCCCGACCTGGACGGCCGATTGAGGCTACCACGCCAGAAATAATGGAAAAAGTTGATAAACTTGGATTGTACTCTTTAGCCTAAAGAAAAAACAGCTTGAAGCATTAGTTGGAGTATCAAAAACAACTATTTTAAACATCATACATAAAAACCTTAGCATGACTAAAGACTGTGCAAGATGGGTTCCGAAAATGCTTTCTACGCATCAAAACCACGAGCGCGTCGAAAGTTGTCGCGAGTTTTTGGACCGCTTTAGAGAGCAAAATGTGGAAGTTATGGCCCGAAATATAACTGGCGATGAAACTTGGGTTCACCATTATGACCCTGAGTCAAAGCAAGAGTCGATATAGTTTCATAAGGCACACCCCCTCCTAAGAAGTATAAGGTGTCTAAATCGGCCGAAAAGATCATGGCGACGATATTTTGGGATGCACCCTACAGCCCAGATCTAGCCTCAAGCGACTATTATTTGTCTCCAAAAATAAAGAACGAACTGCATGAAAAAAAAATTGGAGAAGATGATAAAGCGAAGTCGTCAATTTCAGCATATTTTACGCACAAGACAAATCTTTTTTTCGACAGTATTAATAATTTATTTGATAGATCTAATAAATGTATTAGGGTTAAGGGAGGATACATTGAAAAGGAAAAATAGTTTAGTGTTTCATTTCATTATCCTTCCCAGTCATTCCGCGAACTTTTTGACCTCCACTCGTAGGAGTGAGCGTATGTGTAAATATATTATTAAATAACAATTGAAATTTATGGTAAACTTGTTGATATTAGGATAACCTCAAAAAAAGTAAACAATAACTATTCTAACTAATAATAATAATACATTTAAGTATGTAAGTGAATTTTAGTCTAACTATGAGGTAGAATAAAACTTATATTATTTGAATATATTTGAATGTAATGATGAATTGTGATTACTATTTGATAGAGTTTTCTACAGTTACTTACCAGTAAAATTAGCTATACGATGATAGACATCTCCAAAGTTGCATATAGCATATATAGCAGTATACCAGCTTGATATTCTGTCAAAATATACCATATTAAAATTATTATTCATTAATTAAAATTATTTCACGGGCACCAACATTGACTTTCGGTATACTAATGGTATTTTCGTCTCCACAGCTGAGTTAAAACTACACAACAGCACAAAAATCTAAATTAACAAGAAATATTATGTATACAAAGTAAACAAAGTAATTGACAGCTTACATACTTATTTTAAGTGTTTCCAATGACTGTCAATGCTCTAGATCCTTAATATTCAATTTCTTTTCTTTTATATCCTACTCACTGAAATATAAACTGTGGTCGTACTGTATGTATGATGTATTTTTTATCACTTTGTTACTACTCTATTGCAATATTTCTTACGTTCCGTTTTGCAGAAATGCATTAACTACTACAAACAAACATTTTAATTCCTTTAACAATTATGTCATAACAATAAATAAACAATAAAGTATCGGCAAAAATATAAACTATTTCATTAGGGCCTTTTAATTCTACCTATATAATTTATTAAACGGTTTCATTTTATTAAAACTAAGTAATAGAGACCATGGATAAGAACATGTAGAAAGAGACAGATATATACAAATCAACATGTAAACGGTGAGATAGAATTTTATGTCTATAACTTTAGGTTGTGTAAATGAATTTCTGAAATTCGTAATTCGTAACAAGTTCGACCGTTCGATGAAGTTGTTTTGTGTAAATTATTTAATTTGATGAATTTAAACTTGCTTACTAGCCAAGAATTATGGCAGATTTCGATTGGAATAATTATCTCGAAGTGAATAAAACGGTTGGCGTTCCTGAAGAATTGTTTTCTCATGTAAGTTTCAATTATTTTTACGGGTTGTATAGTTTATTTTTACTTTTGTTTTTAATTATGAACACCTTCAATTTGAGTTTTGCATACATAATGTAGATATTTATTGACGTGGTATTATATTTTGACTATTAATATTGTACATAGTGGTAGTTGAATTCGTTTACGAAGTTCTCGCAAAAATAAGAAGATGTACCATCGTTATTTAATTCTATTTTTGTATCATGATTAAAATAACACATTTATTTGATAAAAATTTTCATCATATAAATAGAAATGCTTTCGCGTGGTATTTAAAAGTAAGCTTATGTTGACAGTAAATTATTTTAAACAACTTGGAACCATATGGCCATGAGCTGAAATTACCATGCATAATTTGGTACTGAGTTAATTATAAGTAATTGGTCCTCTTAGATCTTATTTAAAATTATTTTGATAACTCTATGTATTAGTTTTATGAAAGCTAAAATTTCAAGGAATTTGTTCTATTTATAGAATGAAAGAGTACTTGATAGGAAAAATGTTAAATGTATTATTGGCTAGTTATGAGAAGGAAATTATAGTTTTATGCATGCTAATAATATATTTAATAATAATAGTTTATAAACAGTTTTATGTTTGTAGTTAGAAACAATTTGAAATTATTCTAGAACCATTTCTCTATCCTTAAGCTTATATACATGAACTCAATATGTTTTGTGTGGGCTTAAATAAATAAACAGCATAAATATACCAAAAATATTTGTTTATGCAACTAAAAGCAAATTAATATAATAAAATTAAGTTTTTTTTAAACTCTTAAATATATTTTCAACAAGATTATATAATGAATACACACTACCATTTTGGTGTATATTTAAAAAACTAAGGAGTATATGTATTCCATTTCACTAATTTTATAATATATTTACTAAAGACTACTATTTACTTGACTATTTAGATACAAAACAAAATTTTATTGCTTTTAACACTTTTATTATATATATTATTAAAAAAGAAAATGTCATATTTAAAAACATGGTAGTTAGCCTGCTACAAATATGATTAAAGACATTTGATAATATAATTAATTTGTAGGTCAGTATATGCAAAATATTAAGGTATTTTCAATCAACTTTTAAAAGCTCTAGATTTATTAAATGTGTATGCTGTCCTGGTTAAAATTGAAGTTTGATCAGAACATGTCCTTGGCACTTTTTTAAAGTAAAAATTAATTTTCCCGACATACCAGATTGGCAAGGATTTATTTGTAATTATTAGAGCTTGCAATTTATAGATAAAGTGATCATCTATAGTATGTGTACACTTTTAATTACATCATCAGGAAAAAAGATTTCAATTCTAATTCTAGTCTATTTGATGTCCTATAAGTCTATAATTCCCCTGACAATCTATTCAATGATTACAAAAGAGCTGATCTTCAAAGAGTTTAACATATTTTCTTAAAACATTACAACACACAATTAGTTCATCTGTTAAGAAGTATGATGCCACTGACAGACTCAGATACACACTACAAACTTATAGCACTGTTTTCATTAGGGAAAAAAAAAATGAAAGTCAGAAGCAAAGTAATTGTTTTTCTTAATACATAATAATAATAGTAATATAGCTCTTTATTGTATAAAAGTAGAATTCAAATGGATGAGATAAAGGTAAAACCAGAAATTGCCTTCAAATGTAATAAGTTGAATAACAAACTCCTGTCCTAAATTTCATGTTTTTAAGTTTGTTAGACAGCTTGAGATTTTTTATCTTAGTATTTAGATTTTTTAAAATATCTCATTAAATAAATTTAGAAATATATAAATTCCTAGTCCTTAATAATTCAATCCATACAAACAATTAAAATTTAAGTGCTTGTTTTCCTTTAAACTACCTAATTATTAACTAAGCTAATATGATTGTTTTAAATGAATTTAATTAGTCAGGGGTCAGACACAATGGGTAACACTTTTAAAAAATATTTAAGTTTTAAATAAATTTTAAAAGTACCATTTGCCTGTGAGATGTGTCAAGTTATTATTATTTGTCTGTATTCCCTCTAATTTCTGGATCGGGATAACCAATTTTTACAGGACTTTCATTTGTAGATTGTGGAGTAGTATGGAGTAACTTATGATACTATATGATAATTGTGAAAAACAATTAGGGTTCCCTGAAAAATAATTATATGAAGTATGTATGCAAATAATATATAGTTAGAGGACTCAGACTTCCGGCACCAGCCAGTTTGAGTTATAGGTATGTGACCCTGACATGCTTGAGCTATAGCTTGTACTCCCCAATACATCTGTAAGAGCAATTACATTCGTTCCACTTCTATTCCCACTTTTCTGTTAATATACCCCCAATTATCTAATATTTTACTAAATTGTTGTTGACTTTAAATTGACTAAAAATGTGGGCGTTAATTAAGTCCCTGCGTACCCCTTCGGAGACACTTCGTAGTCTTCGGCGAGTATGTATGTCAGCGGAAAATTGAATTAATGCCAATAAGACAATATAAAAGTTTATTTCCAAGATCAGGTGCATAACAATGACAGGAACAACTAAGGTCACTGGTTTGATACCCGGTGTGATGAAATATGGGTTTGCATGGTTCGGGTGTTTCTATGTTCAACAGGTATTGTATATATGTATGACCTTCATGCTAAATACGTAATTATTTTTTCTCTATTAAGCTCTCGTCTATCGTCTCGTATCATCAATTTCAGCTGTAGAAAATAATTATTATAAAGTCCGTCGAAGGTGCTTGCTATACTTGTTACTATATTAATATTTTGCTGACATTCTGTAGCCAAAGGTTAAACCACCCACTCGGCTTTAAAGGTCGCGTAAACCTTTGCCCTCAATAGCGCATATAAATCTAACTATTTATATTATGAGGCATGTATAATAGTTGAAAATATTTTTACGTACATACGGTGTGTATGTATGAAAAAATATTTTTCGTTACCCCGAAGGGTTAGGTAGACGCGTATTAATACAAAATAATACCACACCCACACGTCACATTCACGTAATAGAGTGGAAGTAATAGGGGGGGGGGAAGCCGTCAACAGGCCATTTTAGGAAGATGCGAAAATTTTAATGACAACCGAGCAGACGGGTCACCTTCCGCCGCCCATGAACCCCTGCAACTCAAGAGTCACAAGAGTGCTGTCTGCCTTTTAGGGTAGGAAAGAGGGTTGGGCCTCCGGTAACCTAACTCACTCGATCATTTGCCTTGCCTTAACCGGCCTATACGCATATGCACATTTAAACATGGGGGAGCCAAGCTTCGGCAGTCTGGCTCTCCCACGTTTAAATGTGTATATTGGAATGTGGCGAAAAGTTGAAGGCGATGGAAGCTAAGCGATATTTCTGAAGCAGATGAATGCAGAATTGGGAGTTGGTATGAGATTAGTTGGTTGTATATGTAGATTTCTAGACTTCGAATTCTTCGATTATAAAGTGCAGATTACTTGATAATTTGTTTTTTTTTTAAAGTGGCCAGCAAATTCTTTATCATGATTTTTCGCTATTAATTTACTGTCATATATGTAAACTTTTTTTTTTTTTATTTACTCAAATAAACCTTTTGTCACTAGGTGGAGAGCAGTCTTTACAATGGCATCAAGCAGGGGATGTTACTCGAAGTATGCCACAAGAACAATCCAGATATCTACTGGATAGCCGAGATCACAATGGTCTGCGGCCATCTCCTCAGGATCAAATTTATAGGTGCGGAGGCCGATTTCTGGTGCGACATATCAAATACAAAGGTTCATCCTTTAGGCTGGTGTGGCAAATACGACGAACTCATTGAACCGCCAGATGATATTAACGAGAAGTACGGCGATACGATCATTGATATTATGAAGAAGGCTCTGTTGGATGGACAGTCGGTGTCAATAGAGGCTTTGAATAATAAAGGCCTGTCGCCTATAGATAGAATCAAGGTGGAGATGAAAGTTGAAGTTCAGAATGTTATCGATCCGTACAGATACTGGATAGCTACTGTAAGTATTACTTTATTTATAGTTTTTTTTTTTTACAGTAAGTACTCTGTCTTGCGTATTTCTCTGTATTGTGAAGTAGGTGTTCATACTTTGTTATAATCTACCAAAGTCATGTATTTTGCATAGGTACCTATTTGCTTTTTGTAATAGCGATTCTCCCAGTTATTTTTCTCTAGGTTACCTATATTCGCGCCCTCGCCTATAGGTCATAGGACGGAACGTTATGTGATCAGCAAAACGCTTTATTAATATTATTCTACACTAACCGCTCAACACAGTTCCACCTACGTTATGTTCACTGCTCCGCTCCTAAGGTTCGTATCGTGTTGATAAATTATAGCCTTCCTCATTAAATAGTCTATCTGTTGCAGGCAGGGCTGTTTAATGCAAAAATATTTTTTAAATTGGACTAGTAGTTCCTAAGATTAGAGTTATAACAAATAATCAAACTGTTTCATAGTGTAATTATGCTACAGTTGCAAACGAAGCACTGTATTGAATCGTAGTTATAAAATAACATGCAATTGGCTCTCATAGCAGAAACGTTCTGTTCTGATAGGTTGACACAAATTTAGGAATATCTTACAGCTTACAGCAGATAGCGCCTGATATACATTTAGTTTCAAGCAGATACCTCTGGTTACTATAGACATAGAGATATAAAAAATACGACAATAGGGCTTTTCAGTAAAATGCTGATGCACGCCTTTTCGTGATTAGGTGATTACCTATGATTTTTTTTTGAAAAAGGGTAGGGAGGTTTTGCCTCCGGTAACCTCACTCACTCGTTCATACAATACAATCATTGTTTAACAGCCCGTTTCCTGTGAGGCCGTGGTAATACTCCGGTCGAGCCGGCCCATACGTGCCGAAGGATGGCGCTCCCCGTAAAATAGTAGGATATATAATAATAATTCCCGTTTAGTTTTTTTTTTTATTTTTCATCTATCCTACACCAGTTCGGCTTTCTTTTTTTTCTTTTTAATAGACTATACCAATTACGAATGATTCCTGCGTCGCGGGGGACTTGACAAACATCCAAAGAACTGACACAAAGAACGCCTTAACAAACCTTTTTGTGGATAACACTAATTGTCCCGTGTGGGAATCTAACCCACGACCTCTGGCTCAAAAATCAGAATCACTAACCAACAGGTCCGTCTTTCCTAAAAAAACTTTGATCTATGGGTAAGAGCGTGTCACCAGAAGCATGACATTTGTACATGGACTGCAATGCCTTAATAATATTGTTTTCGCGTACTTCTCTTTAGGGTGGGGAAGTACTTGCCTATATTATAGTCTGGTAGTTCCTACCTTGGAGGAGAAATTATAATATATGTTTTTAATTCTTTATGGTACGGTTGCTCTATGTACAGCGTGTAATGAAGATCTTTTTCAGAAAACGGAGTAACAAACCAAACGTTGTCTATGGTTTTTAGTAATAAAGTTAACTCGTACCTAGTAATTAATTTATCAATTTTTTAAACAAGTTCTTCCTTGAATGAATGCCTTTATTACAATGATAATATACAAAAGAAAATATATATGTACCTTAATATAATATACCATTCAATATTACTTTTCCGCCACAAGTTATTTACGCCTTTCATTGCAATGTAAATAGAATCAAAGTTGCTACTTTATATCTTTCAATACTTAAACTGCCTAAACATGTTTTTTTTAATAGTTATTAAATCCTCTGATTACGTATTATCTTGTGGTTAGCTTCTGGTGTAGGAAGTTATACGGTGACCACAATCATGAATACCGTTGCATAAAAAGGTCGTAGAAACAAATAAAACGGTTAATTTCCCACGATTATTTAAAATAATACCAAAATACATTAGTTGACGGTTGTTGTGCAAATACAACATGAAATATCGTTACTATTTGCATACTTGTAATGTTTTTAAACTTTTTATGGTGTGTCCATATCCCAAAGGGGTAGGCAGTAGCGTCTCGATCTCGTAGGTCATAAAGCTAGATCCACCTAAGCATGGTTGGTAACGAACGTTTCTGACTTTCTTCAGAGCTGAAGACTGGCTGTCATCTGGTACCGGTCTTAGTCCACTTCATTATGATTTATGGTCAGGTTTAGAGAGTATGGCGTGGTATATAAGATTGTCAGTAAAAAAAATCCTATCCCAGAGAGCGTGATTCTATTGATGACTGACAAACAGACGGAGGACCCGATGGTAAGTGAGGGTGATGAGGGTATGAGGGGAGAGGAAAGAGAGACGGATGAGGAAATGGGAAAGGGGCAGGGGGTCAGGGGAGAGGATAAAGGAGAGGTGGAGTTTCCGGAGGCCCACAAATGTTACAGTGTGCATCTAATAATGATTATAGATATTGATATAGAAAAGAATGGTTAACTATGTACATAATTTTTAACTGCCTCTTTTAATTGCTAATTACAAAAAAAAAATATATAAAATTAATATATGCTTTCATCTATGAATATTTAAAAACATATTTTAAATTGTAATGTGCAAAATTACGCTTCTCCCTGCCCCTTCTCGGATACAATCGTGAGTGTATGTATGCACAATGTATATTACAACTAGCCATGCCGAGCAGTGTCACCTGCGTTTAATTTCACTGTTAGAAGCCGCAGCGTATGTTTTCTAGTCTATATTATTCATAAATACTCAAAAATCATTCAAATATGACTAATTAAATTTACTTGAACTATTTCAAGAATTTTTTTTGTGGGTGCGATACCCACACAAAACTTTGTGTAAACGATAAAAATGTGTTAGTTATTAAATTGTTAGTAAACTCCCCCGGGATACAGGAATTAATCCTAGTTCGAGCTGTCTTAAAAATATTTTTTCTAATCGGATTATTAGTTACTGAGATTGGCGCGTTCAAACAAACAATTTGTGCCTTTTATAATATATAGATATACGGTATATGTACATGTGTAGTACTTAGTAGATACATTTTTTAAAGTTATGTCAAGTAGAGAATCGAAATCATTAAACGAATTAACGTTACTCTCACTTCGTAGACATTAAATAAGTAATTCATTTTCAATTCGTTTTTTTTTTAGTATGAATACCAAAATATTTTTTCTTTTGTGAATTTTATAAACTCTTTATTAAAAGGCTTTTAATAAAACTATTTGTGCGTTAGTTTGTGTGTGTGTAAATGTGAATAACCCATTTGTGGTAAGATGAGGATGTTGAATGAATTATGTACTTACTGCAAGTGTTTTTAGCGCAGTAGGACGACCATTCAAGGTTACTAACACTTAATAACGTCTATAGCGAGAAAATGTTACATTTGCTTACAGTACTTAGGAGATTCAAGATAAGTTACTATTTACATGTTTTTGTAACAAGTTTTATACATTACAAACATATAAAAACTCCTTTTTAAAGCTCTTCAAATATGAGTACTTTCAAGTTCCGTTTAAATCATTATATATATATTTTTTTAATTATTATAATTAAATAAAAAAGTATCAAACGACTTCAATGCAGGTTCGAGGTGGTTTTTTTTTTAAATGGTATCAAACATTTGAGTTAAAGGAATGTAAATCAGTTCACAAATGGCGAAGAAAACGATACGCACATACGAAAATCATCTCCTAATACAGTGGGTTTACAATCGTTACATATTTTTTATCAAAAAACAGCTCTTGTCACGTGCTTTTGCTAGCAGATGAATCAATACTACTGACTCGTTTAAGTACACTTTAAACGAGTCTGGTCACATCTTCAAGCTATTTAAGAACGGGAAGGGTATACTGATTGTTCTGATTTATTGTTCCAGCGAAAATCTAAATCTGATTAAGTCAATCAGTTTTCGCCCGGTGGCGGAAATTCCACCATAACAGCTATTGAAATTTAAGAAAAAATAAATTATGAATTGTTTGTACCCAATTTGTTATAATCTTACAATTTTGTAACACTGACTGAAAACCAACATCGTCAATATCTGTTAAACAAAATAAAAAATAATGAAAGCAGGTTCATAAATAAACATACAGAGTAGATAAAATTACTGTCTACGCAGTTTACTCTGTACCTAATCAATAAAGACTAGTAGTTTATATACTATAGCTCAGCTTCGCTCACGTAAATATCCTTTTTTGTGCCCCTGATAACGTGTGCTAAATTTCATGCTGATCGATTGAGCTCGTGAAAGCATAAATAAGCAAGCAAATATAGTCACATGCTTATTTATAACATTAAAATAGTTACAAACATCACTATATCACGCGCTGAGCCTCTACTGGCGTAATGGCTCTCTGGCGTAATTACATTTTAGTACTTCAATTTCACGTTAACGTTAACTACAAGACAATCGGATCGGCTATAATACATATATTAAGATAAAACACTGTCCGTCGCGCGTAATTCGTTTTTTCATAACTTACAAAAACGTGATGTATTTACTTAAACTTTTTTTAAACTCATGACTGTAGAGGCAGATGAAAATATGGTTAGTTTTATTGTAGATATGATATATACTTTGGTATGTGTTAATGGAATTATTGACACTGTAGTACACTGTTTTGTATTGTCCTTATCGCAAGGACACCAGCGTATCCGTATCTTTTCTACTAACAGAGGTACTGGGAACTGACTAGAAGATATCCGAGGAAAGAATTCATTATTTTTTATATAATATAAGGGGACAGACGAACAGACGTGTCACGGTGACGGTAAGTGTCAACCGCTTTCTATAAACACCTGCAACTCAAGAGTCGTAAGTGCTCTGCTCGACTTTAAGGGTGATGAAGGATGGGGAAATGCGTTTAGGCAATGAGGGGAGGGGAAAGAAGAGAGGGGGAGTTGGGCCTCCGGAAACCCCACTAATTTCGGGGAAATACAACACGTTGTCTTACAACCAGTTTTCTGTGAGGCCGTAGTGTCGCACCATTCGTACCTAAGTACGTAAGGTATATTACATATAAGGGGTTTCGAATTCAAAATAATTTATTTTGTATAAAAAATTATATTTTTGAACTGTCAGGAGTAGTCATCAGTAACCGTCTCTTCAATTCACTAGTGCATATAACGTTTCACAGCTATTGTTAGTAAGACACCTGCCATTAAGATAACTACAAAAAATATATATGTACATGTATTTTCTTGTTTTTTTCTAGGTGTGTGAAAATGTGGGCGGCCGCCTCCTGTTGCGATATGACGGTGCTGACGATGACCTGTCGCAGTTCTGGATATTCTTCTCCAACCCTCGACTGAGCAGTTTTGGATATGTTACCAATAAGGTCAGTTTAGTTTTGAATATCTATCGTGTATACGACATGTTCATTTCAGGGTAGAGCTATGCTTAGGCACGAATGGGCTGGCTCGACCGGTGCGATACCACGGCCTCACAGAAACCGGTTGTGAAGTAACGCATGCGTTGCATTTCCCCGAATTGAGTGAGGTTTCCGGAGGCTCAATTCCCCCTCCCACCTTTTCTCTCCGCTCATCTCCTATCTCCTTTTTTCCATCTCCTCATCCCTCCTCTCTTCTTTCCGCTCCCTGCATCCCCCATCCCTCATCACCCTCAAAGGCTGGTGGCAGGCAGTGCACATACGACTCTTGAGTTGCAAGTGTCCATGGACGGCGGTGTCACTTACCATCAGGTGACCCGTCTGTACGTCTGTCCCCCTATAGTATAAAAAAAAAAGGGTGTTAAAGTAAGTAATGTTGTCCTGGATGCCATTTCCTAAACCTGGTTATTTTCTCAATTATTTAAAATCTAATGTTCTGTTTATTATTTTGCACAAATAAACAGTTTTTTCTTAGTAGAGCTAAGCTTAGGCACGAATGGGCCGGCTCGACCGGTGCAATACCACGGCCTCACAGAAAGCCGAGTGGGAAGCAACGCTTACGTTGCATTTCCCCCCGAAATTAGTGAGGTTTTCGAAGGCCCATCTACCCCTTTCCTCTTTCTTCTCCTCTCATCCCCCCTCTACTCTTTCTGTAAAATAAGTTACCCAAACATAGATAAGGACATTACGTTTTAAATAAAATTAGATTGTCATAACCGACTTCAAAACAGGAGTTGGTTAACTTAGTGCACAGATGACGCAATGCGCCGCACCGAGTGTTGGGTTCGAATCCTACACGGGACATAATATGTGTAATCCACAGATAGTCCTGAGTCTCATAGTTCTTTGTATCTATGGTTTGTAAAGCATCCGCTGCACACAATATTTTCTTAGGGCGGGAGTTGTTTATAAGAAACCGACTGCATTTTTACTCGATTACTTAAGAAAGAGCGTTATGTATTTCGAGCAAATGTATTTGTGATGTATATTTTGTATTGTATATTGAATGTTTTATAATTTTGACATGTTAGGTGCCACTTCAATTAGATTCTTCTTATTTGAATCGTTTAATAATAGAAGTGGAAGTCAACAAAAATAGGGAAAAGAGGTTTTTATACTGTCTTAATAATTTTGTTTGTGGTAAATTTTTTTAATGTTATAGTTTGTGTGTGTGATATATGTATCAACATATATGTAGTGATATTCCAAAGAGTCTTTTTTCAATATATTCACTTGTATAAATAGTTGTGACGCATTTCCTTCTGGTAGTGACTTATTAGTAATGACAACAAATACTACGGTCATTGCACTAATGTATCTGTAGATGCATTCCTTTATTTTGAACGTTGTCTCGACTTTGATAAGACCCCATAGATAGCGCTTTGTTTGCATTTAGTGATTTTGTTTTATCTTTAACAAAACTTTGTTTCGTCACGTTTCTCTTCTCAAAGATTTATATTATTCATAGGAATCAATGTATTAGTTGACTTATTTTATATTATATGTATGTACATATAATATCATACACATCACGCCCATATTCTCTAAATGGTTGTCAAACGCGTAAGTTGGACTAAATTTGGGTTCGCATAAGTCAAATTATTCCAGACATTTCCGAAAAGTGCACAGATGATAGCAATAGGCCTGTCCCCTATATCATGAATGGGGGCCAAAATGTAATTGGCAAAATGTGGGCGTAAATTACTCCTCTGGTCACCCTTTCGGGGATAATGACTTGAGTGTTTGTACATACATATGTATGCGTGTAATCATTGTTAAAGAATCATAAACTAAAATATATAAAAACGAATATACCGCCGATATTTCCTTAAACTGCACTTACAACACTGAGCTGGTGCCGTAACGTACGTTAACTATAAGTTGTATTATAAAAGTTTGTTAAAGTCCTAATAACTTACGACGACTGAACGTGGCTACCAAGATTTATGCTGAAGCTATCTATAAATACCGACAGGTCAAGGATACTGTGGCTAGCAGCCAATTTTCTTTAAAAAAATATTACTATTTGGTTTATGATCTTGATAAAATACTGTTCTTTATGGATAGGTTTATCTACACAAGTATAATTAGTAAAAATACGACTGCATTGTTTTTACTTGCCTTATCTCTAAATTTAATTTTTTTCCTTCTTTGTTTTTGCTTCTTAAACCCATTTATTTACAATAAAATACTCAATATCTATCTAAGATTTAGATTCGAATGCAAAAGAAATGTTACTGACTGGCTCCTTGACTTGAACTACGAGAAGACAGAAAGCCGTACTGTAACATTAAAATAACTAATACTATTAACTTATATTTAATATGTATATTACCTACCTACGTTGCCATTTATGTCACAAAGCACACATACACATGGACACACACATACACATGGACACACACACACGCAGCATGCACACACATCACACATACAAAGAACACTTTTGACTTTTCGTCTTTCTCTTTTGTGCCCAGGTTTGGTTTAATTTTTACGTATGGGGCAGAAAGCGTTTATGTACCGTCTAACGGGCTGAGCCTGGAGATCCGTCATACAGAACCTAGTCCGGACTCTTTCATAAAGGTTTTAGTCTATGCTGTCAATATGTATTATCTATTGTACCTGTCTGAAATATATTACGTTACCCTACGTCACTACTAAAACAATTTAAATGGCTCAATGTCCATGAAATAAAATCCATCAAGCCGTGTGAGTGACATACATACATATATAGGTAACCATCCTCCTTCCTCAGTCGTTTAAAAAGCGACTGATAGTCTTTGGCTCAAATGTGAATGTTACTGTATGTAACATTATATGACAATGTATACATATATTTATGTTTAGTGTATAAATAAAAGAGGCTACAATAATTAATAAGTATTTATTACATCTCAGATATCAGTTAATATATTGTCTAGTGGCCTTTCCGCGAACTCTTCGAGCAGCAGCGGTCTTACTCCCCCGTCTGAGACTTGTATTATAGGTATATAAGCACCCTAGCTCCCTCGCCCTATCAGTTTTCCAATTTACCTTCGTATTTAACTATTACCATAAGTTTAATATTTGGTTTTCCTTATAGGTTCATAACACTTTACAATTGGCAACGCGATACTTGTAATCAACCGTATAATTTGAACAAATGTCTAATATACCAATTCATTTGATACATACTGCGATTGCTCTCGCATGAAGATATCATGCTCCTGTGTACGTTTATTGTGATTCATAAGATACTATTTTAAGTGTCCCTAATACCCGAGACGCAAGGGCATCAAACATTAAATATCTTTATTAATTGAAACTTATCGATAGACTTGCTTTGAATGGGTAACTGGCGAGGACTTTGCACCATTTATTATGTTCATATCAGGCACCTATTAGAACTCTTTAGTAGAGTTGCAAATCAATAATGTAACACTTCTTATTACACCTACCTATCTTCCTAATATGTTATCTTGTATATTACTTTACATAAGTTACAGCGACTTTGAGTTACAGGTATTCATATACCTGTCCCGTCCTAGTACACTTTCCAATGTATCCACATAAGCAATATCTCATTCCTTTCACAGCTTTCTCTTGTTTAGTTTCCTTTAAAAGACCACTGCCGCTTTAGGAATGATTGCTGTGTCGCGGGGGACTTCACAAACATACAAACAGCTTGTATGTTTGTGCAGTCTAACTAATTGTAGGTCACACATTTTTTTTGTCTCGGTTGGGAATCGAACCCACGGCTGCGGCTACCTAGCTAGCCACATACTACCTTTCCCTTATAATATACTCCCAATTTTCAAATCTATAATTCAATGACATTCAATTTTACAAGTCATACAATTTTTCGATACCATTTTTATAATATGATTTCTCTTAAGCGTCAAAAAAGGCTTCAGTTTCGGCGATTACCTCTTCATCGGAGCAAAAGGGTAATTTTGCTTACTTAATTTTAGGAAATGTAAAGAAATCGTTAGGGCTTAGGTCAGGACAGTATGGAGGATGGTCAAGAATTTCTACTTTTTCCTGCTTCAAATACTCAATCGTTTGACGAGCGCTGTGTGCGCTTGAGTTGGTGCAGCATGATGCGTCGCTTTGAGTTAGAAGTTCGGCGATGACTTGTGGTAAACAAACAAAGTGCAATAGTCGCAACATGGCCGGTTTTTCCAACGAACGTGGCCACCATCTTCTTTGAAGTGCTTCGAGAACGAACAACTTTTGTCGGCTTTGGCTCGTCTTGAAAGACCCAGATCGTAGATTGTTGTTTCGAATCAGGATCGTAGGCCTAGATCCAAGATTCGTCACCACTGATGATGTCGTAGACATGATTTGACTCTCTTCGGTTGAACCTTTGCAGAGTTTTTTTTACACCATCTGACGCGGGCCGCCTTGTGATCGTCGGAAAGCAGATGCGGTATCCAACGGCAAACTAGCTTTCTCACACCAAGCGCTTCATGCAAGATCTTCTGAATGGTTGTCCCTGAGATGCCTAACAGATCCTAGAGGCTATCGTCGATCGATCGATATCGATCGTATCGTCACATGACGATCTTCAAGAATTAGTTGTCTCACAGCAATTAGGGCGTCCTTCGCGAGATTTGTCACTAACACTAGTATGTCCACGCTGGAATTCTAATACCAGCGTTCGACAGTCCACAGACATGGGGCTTCATCACTGAACACAGATGTTAGCTCTTCAAAACACCGAAGCCGTGTCAGGCCTCTTCTAAAATTGTAGAAAATTATTGCACGAACATTTTCCTTAGAAAGATTCATCACATCACAATATCATTAATCCTAATACTTTCAACTGTTTTGAGATTCAAAATTTAAACACATTCGAATATAGAACAATGCCAAATTCAAAATTGCCGGGAAATATGGAAACGACAGAACTTAAAAGGCATGCCTTATATATATAAAAGTGAGTGAGAGAGAAAGAGTAAATAGCTTATGCTTTGAAATTACTTGAGAAAGACGCAAGATTTTGAAAATACTTTAAACCGTTACTAAAAAGACACGTAATGTTTTACAGGGTTCCCCTTGGCAATTCAAGTATCCTGGCAAGGTGAACAAATTTTCATGCAAGAACAAACTGAGCACGCAGCTGCGACAAAGCGCCGAGGAGTCTATCAAAGAGCCTACACCCGCAGACTTGTTCCAGGTAGGTCGATGACCGCATTTTTTATACTAGCTATTATGTGATACTTTTACTTCACTCACTGCTCTGCTTCAAGAGTTCGATAGAGTTATAGCGTTATGTCAAAATGCTCTGTAACCTTCTTTAATAATTAGACTATCAACTGCAAAATTGTTTTATCCAATGCAACTAAAAGTAATATTATATGAGTATTTGCTATTTGCATGTTGGAGTAAAATATGGTTACCCTGTCTCTTCCCGGTGGTGTCGTAAAAGATAATAAATACAATACAATAGAAGGATAATCTATCAGACAGTATGTATACAGTCATACTGTGTCCGGTTGACAGCTGGCAAGATGAGGGTGTTTAGTACACATCTGCTTACCCCTTAGGAAATACAGGCGTGAGCGTATTTATGTATATAGTATGTATTTATATATATTGTTTTTTTTTTCATTTAACTTGGTATTAGTACTATGTGGTTGGTAAGGTGATTTGTGTTCACAAAACTTTATATCCAATGGATATATATATAGTGACTCGTGAGCTGCTGGAGTCAGATTTTTTTTTTATTATATACGGGAACTGACGAATAGACTTGTCATCTGATGGTAATTGACAACCGCTCTCCATGGATACCTGCAACTCAATAGTTGTAAGTACGCTGCCCGCCTTTGAGGGTGATGAGGGATGGGGGAGGGCAAAGAGGAGAGGGGGAGTGTCGGGCTTCCGGAAACATCACTAACACTTCGAGGAGCGTTTTTCGCAAGCGTTGCTTCAACCGCAACCGGTTTTCCGTCTGGCCGTGGTATCGCACCGGTCGAGATGCCTAAGCATGGTATTATTAGTTACGTCCAAATGGCTACAGACTTAGTGCTCCAGCAGGTCCCATCCGCAGAGATCGTGATTCTTGGCGACTTTAACGCCCATCACGCGGAATGGCTTGGTTCGCGCAAAACCGATCATGCGGGAAGATCTGTTCACGATTTCGCCTTGGCTTATGGCTTGACGCAGCTGGTAGCAACGCCTACGTGAATCCCAGATGCAGAAAGCCACGTGCCTTCACTGCTGACCTCACATCCTGACGGTTACAAAGTATCCGTTGAAGCCCCTCTTGGCTCTTCGGGTCATTGTCTGATTAGAAGTATGGTGCCACTCGTTCACAGCGATGTGGCCGCGAGTTACAGGCAGTCGCCGCGTATGGTGCTATAGGTCAGCAGACTGGAATGGAATGCGAACATTCTTTGCATCCTACCCATGGAGGCAGGTTTGCTTCTCGCCGGATGATCCCAATGTCGTTGCCGACTCTGTCGCTGATGTTGTGCTTCAGGGTATGGAACTTTTCATTCCATTCTCCCTGATTGCAATTCCACAGGTGGCAAGGCCCAGCCCTGGTTTAGTCGAACCTGCTAAGCGGCGTCCCGCCGAAAGCAGGAATTTTACCAAGCATGGGCTAATGCAGCGACAGCACGGGATGTAAAGACCAGTACATTAAAGAAACAATTTGACTTTGCCTTCAGGTCCCATAAAAGAGTAATTGCTGGGGCGAAGTCGGCTCACATCGGCAGATTTGGCCAGAGACTAGTGAGTCTCCCTTTCCGGAACTCGTGCATTCTGGTCTCTTGCCAAAAGCTGTCCAGGGGAACTTTTGTAAGCCATCCCTTCCACCTCTGCACATAGAAGATAATTTGTTGGCCCACGACGCTAAAGAAAAAGCCGATCTCCTGGGCAAACTCTTTGCGTCCAACTCGACCCTGGACGACGGGGGAAACGCACCGCCGACCATACCGCAGTGCGAGAGCCGTATGCCGGAAGTACGGTTTACACAAAGGGCAGTGCGTAAAGCGCTCCTTTCCCGCGACGTTCTTAACGCGCCTTTATCGGCTTTCCTTCTCTCTCCCGAACTCATGTAAGACAGCTAGTGCACCCAATCCCAAAAAAAGGAGATCGCTCGGATCCGTCCAACTACAGACCCCTAGCCATCACCTCCTTGTTCTCCAAGATAGTGGAATCCATAGTTAACTGCCAGCTCCTCCGGTATTTAGAAGACCACCAGCTCCTCAATGATCGACAATACGGCTTCCGTCGGGGTCGTTCAGCTGGTGATCTTCTTGTTTACTTGACTCACCGGTGGGCACAGGCGATCGAGACAAAGGGGGAAGCGTTGGCCGTTAGTTTGGACGTGGCGAAGGCCTTCGATCGGGTCTGGCACGAAGCTTCCTTCCTATGGGCTTCCCGAGAAACTGTGCAATTGGCTCACCAGTTTTCTTACAGGCAGAAGCATCAAGGTCGTTGTTGACAGTGCATGCTCCAACTCCAAGTCCGTTAATTCTGGTGTCCCATAAGGCTGTGTGCTATCACCCACGCTGTTTCTTCTGCATATCAATATGCGGACGATAGCACAAGTAATGCCCTTTACACCGGCCGCGCTAACATTTCTCGGGTAAACGTCATCGAAAGCCAATCCAAACTTGTGTCTGAAATCGAAACTTCTTTACTAAAAGTTTCAGATTGGGGTCGACTTAACCTAGTCCAGTTTAACCCCACGAAGACACAGGTTTGCGCGTTCACCGCTAAAAAGATGCCATTGGTCGTATCACCTTAATTTGAGAGCACTTCCCTAACTGCATCAGCCAGTATCGGAATCCTTGGCGTCGATATATCAAGCGAAGTTTAGTATCGCGGTCACTTAGAGAGTAAGGCCATATTAGCCTCGAAGAAGCTTGGTGTGCTAAACAGATCGAGAAAGTATTTTACTACGGCCCGCCGCCTGCAACTTTATAAGGCGCAGTTTCGGCCGCACATTGAATACTGTTCTCGTCTCTATGCAGGTGCACCCCAGTACCAGCTTCTCCCTCTTGACCGCATTCAACGGAAGGCGACTCGCATCATCGACTGCCAAGATATTTCTGATCGACTTGACACCTTGGCGTTGCGTAGTGATGTAGCTTCACTCTGCATCGCTTGTATCATGGGGAGTGTTCAGAGGAATTGTTCGGACTTATACCGGCTGCAGGTTTCCGCCATCGTCTCACGCCACAAAATATCCATCCCCATCACCTGGACGATTGGCACTCCACCACTGTGCGTTTCTCCAGAAGCTTTTTGCCTCGCACAACCAGCTTATGGAACAAATTGTCGCCTGCCGTATTTCCGAACCGATACGACCTTCAAACCTTCAAGAAAAGAGCGTACTCTTATCTAAAAGGCCGGCAACGCACTTGTGACTCTTGAGTTGCGGGTGTCTATGGGCCGCGGTAGTCACTTACCCGGTGACCCGTCTGCTCGTTTGCCCCCTATTGATAAAATATATATAAATATCAAACGAACGAGCCCCATGTGAAAATCTTACCCAGATTCCTCGACACATATTATTAAGTAAAACAGAAATTTTGTTACTAAAAAGTTACTTATTTTCCTTTGTTCCAGCCAAACCAAAATTTAGAATCTCACAACTTTGTAAGCGGTATGAAGCTAGAGGCCTTAGATCCTCAAGACATGAAATGTATTCGTCCTGCCACCGTTACCAAAGTGTTCAATAATTTCCACTTTCTAGTGGTGATTGATGATCATGCTGAGGACTACGAAGATACCAAAATGGCTTGGTTGTGCGACTCCATGCACCCATACATTTATCCTATAGGATGGGCTCAGAAAAATGCGCTAAGTTTTAAATCACCCAAAATATGGAAAGAAGAAAACTTCGATTGGGATGACTATCTTACGATAACATCATCAGTTCCAGCTCCTGATTATTGCTTTGGGACCAAAACACCATTGAAAGATATTAAAATAAATATGAAACTAGAAGCAGTTAATCCGCAAAATCATGAAGAAATCCACGTAGCAAATATAGATGCTATCGTTGAACATATGTTATGTGTTGAATTGTTACCTATTGGGGAGAAATATTGGTATGCCCAAGATAGTGATTTGTTACTCCCTGTGGGATGGTGTGATAGCAATGATTATGCTTTACACATTCCTGATACAACCGTTGAGAAGGAACCACCGAAGCCAGTTGAAGAAAAGACAGTCAATAATGAAAGCAAATCAGACGATTGGTGTGATCGAATTTTTTTTAACTATAAGTGCTATGCTGGTCCATCGATTAGTAGGAATAAGTTGTCACAGTTGCCCAAGCATGTGGGACCAGGACCATTGTCTCTAGTACTCAAGGAAGTGCTCAACAAGATTATATCTGCATCCTACAAGCCTGCTAAGCTATTGAAGGATTGGGAGACCGAGGGACCACCAGAGGAAGGAATGAGGCTTGAAATGTTGAGAGCTAAGTGAGTATTTTATGTATTGATTGATTTAAAAAGTATGTTTATAGATATTTACTATAAGCCAATTGCCTGACATCTTTGGGTTTTCAGTAAGTTGGTCTTTTGAATGTATTTCATTGAAATTGTTACATAAATATGCATTAACATTGTAACCCCAGTCTTTTTCATATTGCTTCACCTTCGTATTCACTCATTTTGATAAATCAAATTACCAAAGTCATTGTATAGAAGACATGTAATGCCATATCCGTCATATGGTGTAAGTTTTTGTAAACATATGTACATACTCTCTCTCCTGTATTCCCGAAGGGATAGGCAGACTTGTAATTAACGCCCACATTGTGCCCACGTAGCGGTGCCACATTACTTTTGGGAAACTGTAAATAGGAAAATTTTGAGGATATGATATGAGATGGATTGGGGAGTATAAGCAATACCTCAAGCGAGTCACGGTCGCATTTCTATAACTCGAACTGGCTGGTGCCGGGAAGTCCCAGTCCTCTAACTAACAAACGTATTTTGTAAACATATTTTTCACAATAGTTTTAGAGTTTTAGTTAGAATGAAGCAGGGAAGAGTTCTGTATAATATATTGACAGTATGTATACAGTTTACATAGTGCAAGCAAGTTGCCAACACCAGGCACTACACTACCAAATATGTTGTTTGTTGTTCAAATGTGGGCACTTGTGCGCCTCTGCCTTTTCCATCGGGAATACAGGCGTGAGTGTATGTATGTATGTATGTATGTATGTATGTATGTATGTATGTATGTATGTATGTATGTATGTATGTCTGTATGTTTAAAAGAATAAGTAACTGGCAGGTTATAACCTTGTACTATGTACTATGGCGACTTTCTGCTTGTTGAATTTAGAATCAACTTCTGCGGTAAAAGAAAGCCTGGGTTTTTAATTAGACTTTTAACTGTAGCTTTTGCGTGATGCGAAACATACAGACAGACAAAAATAAAGAAAACTGTTGACTCGCATAAAACCGGTTGTGAAGCTACGCTTATCGCAACGCCCATCTCCCCCTTCACTCATTCACCCTCTTCTCTTTTCCCTCAAAGGTCATTGTCATGAAGAAGTGAAGTGAGAGTCTGTCCCACTATATTATAAAATAAAGACTCCCAATTTTACTTTTTCAACGCACTACAAAAAAGGATATCAATTCGACTGGGTGAACCGATTTTGATGATTTTTTTTTATTTGTTAATGGTGCTTCCCGTATGGTCCCATTCCACTTCTGATATTCTTCCGTCCATCATATTATGAATACGGCGATGACATGGGAGCGATGTGTTGTTGCAGGTTGAAGTCGAGCACGTACCACGCGTACGTGCCGATAGCGCGGTCGTGGTGGCAGGTGTCGTCGTTCTGCCGCGCGGCGTGCCGGCGCCTGCAGGCGTGCCCGACCCTGTTCGGCCCCACCGAGTACCCGCACCACTGCCCCAACAACTGCCAGAACGTTGACAAGTCCACCTTCCGTAAGTTGCACTTCTTCTTTTCTCGGTCTTTGCCACAGCGTGTCCTTGAAATTGGAACACTTGGATTGAACCACTGAATAAAATGAAATTTTTGATAATTAATTAATTAATTTTACATACATGGTTACCACCATGTATGTAAAATTAATTAATCCTCCAGCCCACCAGGATACCAGACATAACGGGTCAAGCGCCCTCTTTGCTGGACCTACTGCTGACGAATCACCCAGCGCAGTACAGCGTATCGGTTCTCGCCCCTCTGGGATCCTCCGACCACTGCCTGGTGTCGACCTCAGTGCCTCTTGTTACGCCTCCACGACCTGTGGTAACAAGGCGGCGGTTATGGCACTACTCGTCAGCAGACTGGGATGGAATGCGGGAATATTTTGCATCCATCCCGTGGGCTCAACGCTGCTTTAAAGATAGGGATCTGTCGCAAAGTGTGTCTGCCGTGACTGACGAAATCACTGTCGGTATGGAGTATTATATCCCCTACAGTGAAGTCGCCAGCACGAAGACCCGTCCCTGGTTCAATCGCGAGTGCATCCGGGCCGTTGCTCAAAAGCAGTCGGCCTACCGCGCATGGATCAGGGCCCGCGCACATTGTGACCCAGACATTGATCGCCTAAAAGCAGCACTAAACAGAGCCACTAGGGAATGCAAGAGGGCTTACATCAGAGCAGATGCCCAGCGCATTGCACGGTTTGGTCAAGAACTCGTCGCGTACCCTACGGGTAGCCGTAAGTTTTGGCGATTGGCCAAAGCCGTGCAGTCCAACTATTGCCAACCTTCGCTGCCGCCGTTGAACTACCCTGACGGATCACTGGCCCACGAGCCGCAAGAGAAAGCGAATCTACTAGCTGACCTCTTTGCGGCTAACTCCCGAATCGATGACCGTTGCGCGCACACGCCCACCATTGCGTCCTGCGACTCCGCAATGCGGGATATTCGCATCCGGCAGAGGGATGTCCGTGCGGAGCTTCGGTCACTCGATGTCCGGAAAGCCAGTGGACCCGATGGTATTCCGGTGGTGGTTCTTAAGCACTGTGCACCTGAGTTGTCTCCCGTACTAACGCGCTTGTATCGCCTGTCCTATTCCTCAGGAATTGTTCCGGAGGCCTGGAGAGAAGCGAATGTTCAACCCATTCCCAAAAAAGGCGACCGCTCCGATCCAGCCAATTACCGACCTATAGCCGTCACTTCCATACTCTGTAAGGTGTTCGAGCGGATCATCAACACCCAACTAATCCGCCACCTAGAGGATCACTCCTTGTTAAATGATCGGCAATATGGTTTTCGGCCGAACCGATCCACGGGTGATCTTCTAGCGTACGTCACACACCTTTGGGGTGAGGCTATGGATAGGCATGGGGAGTCCTTGGCCATCAGCCTCGACATTGCCAAGGCCTTCGATAGGGTGTGGCACCGCTCGCTTCTCTCCAAACTTCCTGCATTTGGTCTGCCACCTAAACTCTGCAACTGGGTTGCTGCCTTCCTCGAAAAGCGCCGCATTAGGGTTCTCTGCGACGGCGCGGCCTCAGACTTCCACGAGGTAAGCGCTGGTGTACCTCAGGGCTCCGTCCTATCGCCTACGCTGTTTCTTCTGCATATCAATGACATGTTAACCCTTGGTAATATACATTGTTATGCAGACGACAGTACAGTGCACGGGCGATATTTCGGGCATCCTACTGCCAAGCTGGCAGACGTTGAGGAAAAACGACAGGAGCTTGTCGCTGAGCTCGACCGGGTCTTGAGCCGCATTTCCCAATGGGGCTGTGAGAATCTGGTCGAGTTCAGCGCCAAGAAAACACAAGCGTGTGTGTTCTCTAACAAAAAGTCTCCATTCCTTCCCCTTCCTACTCTTCAGAGCACTCAACTGCCACTGCAGGATAGGCTTAGTATTCTGGGTATGGATATTTGCCGGGATCTCAATCCGCGCGATTACATCGAGAGTGTCACTAAGGCGGCCTCGCGTAAGCTCGGCGTTTTGAACAAGGTGAGACGGTTCTTCTCGCCCGAGCAACTGTGTCTTTTGTACAAGACCCAGGTTCGCTCCTGCGTGGAGTACTGCTCTCATCTCTGGGACGGCTATGCGCAGTATTTGCTTGACGCTCTCGATCGGTTGCAGCGGCGCGCAGTCCGCATTATCGACTGTCCTGAGATCACCCAGTCTCTTGAGCCTCTGCAGTTGCGAAGAGATGTCGCCTCTATGGCAGTCCTCTATCGCCTACATCACGGGGAGTGTTCTGATGAGCTCTTCCAATTGGTCCCACCTTCTCCCTTCCTCTACAGGACTACACGTGCTGGCCTGAGGAGTCACCGTTTGTGCGTCGAAAATATACGTACCCGAACTAAACGGTTTGGCTCTTCTTTCTTGTGCCGATCGGTAAAAGCCTGGAATTCTCTACCAGCGCACGTGTTTCCTTCCCACTATGATCCCGGGTCTTTTAAGCGGGGCGTGAAAAAGCATCTCACCAGGCCGCCATAGTGTGGGTCACCATGCTGCATTGACTAGACATGCAATGAGGATGGTGACCACCACTCTTTGACTCCACCTATTGCTTTCCATCAGGCAAAGTGGAGTCACTATGGTAGGCTAATATAAAAAAAAAAAAAAAAAAACAAGCTTTTTTTTATTGACAGACTTACAAACTAACAGACGACTCGCACTCGGGTGTAAGTACGCCACTACGCTGCCCCGCAGTGTTGTGAGTTCGAGCCCCCCGTGTGTTTTCCACACTTTGTGTAATCCTCAAATTCTTGTACCGAGTCTGGGTGTTCTTCGTGTCCATTATTTGAATGTTCGTAAAGTCCCCTATGATACAGGAATGAATCCTAGTACAGGAGTCGAAGATGATTAAGCATTTCTTATAATAATGACTTGTAAGAATAGTTGACAGGAATTTAATAAAAAAATAATCATTTAAAAAAGTTCCAATTTCAAGGTCACGATGTTGAAATTTCTGATAATTTGTAGGTACGCAAAATTTCATAATGATCGGTTCAGTAACTAAGACTTGAAAGGCGAGCGTAGCAAACAAACAAGTACAATCACTTTTGCATTTATCATATTTGTAGGAATGGTTATATTTACACCTCTTACTTTACTTCAGCGTTAGAGACTGTTACTATAATGTACATCTTTATTAAATACTAGCTTTTGTCCGTGATTTTGCAGCGTGGTATGTCGATAAAAATAACCTCTGCTGTCCAAGGGTTCCAAGTACATATCACCATACCAAATTTTATCAATACCGGTTCAGTCATTTAGTCGTCACTTTTCTAAATGACAACCGATATTAATTAAATTATATATAACAGACAGATGTATACAGATCACAATTTTGGCATTTAGAATATCACTGCTACCTTATGAAATAAAGTATAATCGAAAATCGTAAAAACTTATTCATGAAAAAAAATGTTACAGACAATGGCACAGAACGTCGTGGTCGTCCAAAAGGCAGCCTCAACGGCCGTAGGAAAAAGAGGAAGGCAGCACCTGAGAAAAAAGAGAAAGAAAGGGAACCGCAGCCAACGCAAGAGACTGAGAGCAACAAAGATGTGGAGTCTATTGAAAGCGAGCACAGCGCAGGCTCCACCCCTCCTTCTGAGCAAGGCACGCGCCCCAACTCTCCCGACAGCGTCGAGTACAAGCGCACCCAACGACGAAAACGCGAACCAAAAAATAATTACCCCAAGCTTGAAATGAAAACTCGAGGCGCCAAGCTTCCGAACTTTGCTATCCAAATGAAAGAGGCTCATTGGAATAAAAAAGACATGCAAACAATATACAGCAATACATGCGTAAAGAAACAAATCTCACAGGATAGTGACACAGAGAATGAGACCAATGAAAGCAGTTCGAATTCCAGAGACGCCAAAAATATTTCAGATGTATCAGACTCTGAAGAACCTGAACTGAAAAAGCTTAAGTTCAACTCTTACGATCCTCTGCCGTCTGACAACAAGATGTTCGAGAAGGACATGGCTATGTCATGGATGAAAGGGAAGCTCAAGTTATCTCCGAATCCTCTAGACTGGTCAGTCGACGACGTTTACGCTTATTTAAGTAACACAGAGGATTGCAAACTGATCGCGGAGAAAATGAAACAAGAGGAGATCGATGGTCAGGCCTTCGTCATGCTAGATCTGCCTGTTATCAAGGAATTCTTGCACATGAAGAAGGAATTCGCGTTACAACTTAGCAAACATATAGCTATGATAAGGTGGTATATAATCAATTTTGAGGAGAATAGTGAGTCGTGATTTTGTTCCTTATTCTATTTTTTGTCTAGTCCACAATAAAGTATTTGTTAAATAATTATAATAAATTGTATTTATTAAAAACATAACGTCCAAACCTCACGATTTACGAAATTTACGACACAAAAAGTTACATATTTTGGATATAAAAGATTTTTCAGATTCACGGTCGTGACTGAAATCCTCATTGAGGTAAATATTCTTTTTAGCGTAAGAAACCTTGACAGGTATTTCTCTATCCGGAACATCGCATTCTTCTTGCTCCTGTTCCACATATTTCTCGAGTTCCATCTTTTTGGCAGCCACTTTGATCATGTTTTCGGCAGATGCGACCTGCTTACCATGCTCAATTGATTTAGAGGGTTCCTTTATATTTATTTCCGAAAGTAGATTGCGATCATTCATTTTGATCTGTACACACGGATTTCCGCTAAGCAAATAAATATTAAAAACTTCTTCTTTCGCAGTACTTTTTTCTTTACTGGTCTTTTTTTCTTTTACCGTAGAATCAGTAAGGTATTCTTCGTTTTTGTAAGCCTCCACTATGGGTGCTAGGCTTTCGATATCTGATTTTTTGTTAAGACTAGCCAATGTTAGAGTATCTTCCAAATGCAGTGAAGTCTGTATAGATGATTCTGTGTCGTTGTCTTTGAGAGACTCGTCACTTCTCTTAGAGTGATCTGAACTCTTACTGTGGCATGACCTCTTACTTTCATTTGATATTGATGTCTCAGAAGACATTATGTGCTGTATCATATCTTTTATGAAGTCTTCCATATCTGCAACTGCTTCTGTATCATTCTTTGCAAGAATTTCGTAAAATCTTTTCTTATAAAGCTCAAAATCACGCATACTGGCATAAAAATTATCAAATATCTCTTGTACAGTAGTTTTAAAGAATTTTATATTAGACTCCAGGCTGGTCAGCGAGTTATCGTCAGTTTGAAGTTCCTGAGATATATTTTTAAATATTTTCATTTCAAGTTTGTCAAGTTCAGAATTAGTCAGTGACCTTTGATCACCAACTTCGGTATAATCGTAGAATTTCGAATCCCTAACAGGTATTTCATCGTGTTCGTATTTTTTGTAGTATTCTCCCAAGTTTCTCAGATTGTTAACAATATTTTCACGTTTTATTTGTCTAGTTTTCAAAAAATTTATATCAGATTTGCAGCAATTGTCAGAATGTGTTAAATGTTTAGATATTCGCGGTGTGCAGAAGCTATGACGCATTTTCAGTTTCGAGTCCGATTCGTCGTCTGTAAAGAAATAAAAACATCAATCACAAGTACAGCACGTGAGTGTCTTCTTAAATAATGATTGAAAGACAATTTATATCGAATCCTAGAAATTTCACTCGTTTTGGAGACCTTTATAATATGAATCTAAAACCTAAGCAATCATCGTAAGTTTGTGTGTGTGTGTTGAATGGTATATCTACACTATTATCAAACACATACATTAAATCACAATACAACTAAATACGCTTAAAAGTTACAATGAAAATATTTACCCATATCGCTTTATTATCAAAATATATTTAGTTATCAGAGGTTTTTATTAAAGTTCCAACGAAATTAATCTTACTAGAGGAGTGTATGAATGACTTGCAACAGTTCTTATTTTTATATGCGATTAATGAATTTTAGGCTATAAATAAATGTATCACCATTATAAAACCATGATTTAGGAAAATACAAATAAATTGACGTCTAGTTTATAAGTATGAAAAAAAACCGAAAACCAAACTGGTCAACTGTGCTCTGTTTTTAAAATTAGAGGCTCATTTTTTGTAAACCATAGACTTAGGTTATAAATAATTTAATAATGCAGGTCCGATTTATATATATAAACAGATCTGAGTGTATTAATCACTCACATTTATACACCTAACTAGGTGTATAAATGTGAGTGTTTAATACACTACATAACTATGTACGTAATAAGAGACAAAACTGTTCACCTGGGACTTTGCGAATTAAATGATAAAAACTGGAATAAATTGAAAGGAAGGGTCGGTAAGAAGGGAAGAAAAAGGATATTGACTACACGGATGGATTTTGGAGTGTGAGCAATAAATAGCTGGAGTAGTTCAAGGTCACGTTTACAACTTTATTTCAGAAAACTAAACTAAACTGTAAATAGCAGTATGTACAATATGCATCATTTTGAAGAAATCGTTCTCCAGGTTATATAAACACATCAACAAGTGAAGTAACTTCATGGGAGTCAATACAATGAAGTAACTTCACTTGTTTATGTGTTTGGACTCTAATATTTGAAAATAGTTTATTTCTAAACGTTCGATTCTTCTCTTTTGTCTTTGGTTGATGTGTTGAAATTTAGAGAGAAAGAAAAGTATCAGTTTGTGGAAGTGCGAGCAAGAAGATGTGATAACCATCTCTAGCAAAAATTGTCTATGACAAGCCAGTCATTGAACCGTCAGGCGTCAATTTATTGTTGAACGAACGAACGACAGCGAATATCAGAGGCCCCGCCTTTATATTCGTATTTTATTATTTCAGTTGGCTTTCGCGATGATATTGTTATAGAAACTGGCACTTAGGTAATATTTTTTACTGAATAAAATGTTTTAGTCCAGTCTACCATAAAATATAATGAAGTTGCTAGTACTGGAATGCAATTATTGATTGGTCGCATACAGCAACAAATAGTGAGATTGTGCGGTTTTCTAGCGGTCGCTTCACCTGAAAATGTGTAGTTTGTAAGGTTGATCTATATTTTGGCCTTTGCCTAGCAAGGTTTGGGTTCATAATAGGTCGGCAATTTAGTGTATTTGATGAAGCTATTTTTAGTGGGTGTTGTCATTGTGGTTCTAAAGCTTTATTCGGATTAGGTCATCGAGTGCGGTGAACATGTGTGCCGGAGAAATGTGCTGAACTATGTTTTAAAGTGGTTAATTTGGTTTCTTGTTAGATAAACGAGTACTACGAAGTAGAAGATCTTCTCAAAATGGGTACAACAAGCATACTGTGTTTTGTGGCTCTAATATCATGTTCGGCGGCTTTATGTGAGTACTACTTACTTTTTTGTTATAAAATTTTATATGCCTGTATATTTACTTATTAATCGTAAATCTAGTTTCATTAATGTTTGTTTAAATAAATTCAATTTAATTATGAATTTGTATTAGAAGACACTTAAGGCCAATAAAAACAATCTTATTTGTCACACCTTGCACTTTATCTGTTGTGAAATTACTTAAAACGTTAAAGTGAATTGATATACTAGTTGTTTCTCACAATAAACATTTTTTTTTACATTATGAACAAAAATGTTACCTGATGATCAGACTAACCAACCCTGATCACTAGGTTTTTATTGAATTAAGTATGATATAGGAGTCCATATTAACTATCAGTATACTAAATATGAAGTATGCAATTCCACCAATTTAATTTAAAAAAGCAAAATATCTATATTATATGTTAACAGTTGTATGAAAACCTTTTTTTATCTATATTATTTGTCAATGAATAAAAAAACACTACAAAAAGAATCATTACAATCTAACTAATAATTTCTTAGTTTAGTATAGTTAAACCACAAAAATCTGTTATTTATAATATAATATATTATAATTTATAATCATTTCTGCTAGATATAGTGTGCCCTTTTTACCTCATAGAATGAATCCCAAATGATTTAGTTTGACACTGAATTTGAATATGAAGTCATTATTTCATATGTCATTTGTATTTAGTCTTTATGTCAATGCTGCTATTTGTAATGTCCTTTTTCTATTTTCTACTTTTTTATGGTAGTCTTGAGTTAGTGCTTACATTATTTAACAACACTATAAAATTATTCAATTTTACTCTTGTCAATTTTTTTTTCTTTTTGAGGAGTTGGAACCTAATAAAAATAGCACTCACTGTATGAGGAAATAGGCTAGAGAATTCTATAACTTTTAAATCAATACTAATAGTATACATTGCCATTACTGGTTATTGCACTGATATTAATTGAGATAAATAAAATTTAAAAAGACTTAATTTTTTAAAGTTAGGAGGGCTTGGACTTCCCAGTAATAGCTATTTTTAGTTATGCAACCCTGACCTGCTTGAGCTATTGCTTATACTTCTCAATCCATCTGTAAAAGCATTACCCTTTTCTAGCCTCCCCGTCTGGTCAATATACTCCAAATTTTTCTTTCTTGTTCCAATAAGTGCCTGGCTGACGACAATGGGCTTGATTCCTATTTCGTAAATGGGACTAAACTATAGTCAAGAAAATATGGGCTCTAATTACGCCTCTGCCTACCGGTTCAGGGATATGGGTGTGAGTGTATGTATTTTCTAAAATGCCCAAATCAAACTGTAAAAAACAAAAATGTCTTTATGTAAAAAATCTTATTAGTCATAGATATTGGTTGTGTCATGTTCTTATATTCATACAATAATTGCTTATTTTATTTCCATATACCAGATTTGTAATTGACAACATTGTTTTGTCCTTGCCTAGCATCTAATCAAGGTTTTGATGTCATAGATCAAATTTAACTATGAATTGGGTGGGTACCTTCAAGGAGTCCCATTAATTAATTATAGTTATTAATAGTATCTGTCTCAATTTTAATGTTACTCATTTTTTTGTATATTTCAAGCAAAATTAATACTTCATATATGAAATAGTCATAATATGTCAAATGCAAGACAGCAACAGTAGTTACCTGTGGTGAAATGTAACAGTCCACTTTCACATATATTTATGCATGCTGTCTGTTTCTATGTGTCATATAATGCTGTTTATTGTAACTAGTAATAGGTATTAAGCTCTAGTAATCTTTTTCTGTAAATTGGCGAGATTAAGTTTAATGCATCAATTTTACAAATGCTATTTTTAGAATCTACATTTCGCATTTTTCTGTAAAATGAATTGATGATTGATTTTCTGAAAACATTACAGAATGTTTATGATACGAAAATTCATCAAATATGGTTGTAGAGGTTTATGTGTGACAAAGTACTACACAGATATATTTGTGTAGTGGTAGTATTCAATATGACGATTCTTCTAACGTCATTGTATGTAAAGTAATCAGTTTTTGCATAATATTTCACTTAACATTTATTGTTGGGCTACTATATACATTAAATTAAAATCATGGTATTGTCCTAATTTGTAATCTTGGCCAAGTAGGATATCAATAAGCCTTGAGAAAAATGAATTAGGTACTATATATTTTGTCTAAAAATGATCTATTGAATATCTTTAAAATAATTATTATAGAGCTAGGTTCTAGAATTTTCCTATAAAAATATAATATAAATAATTGATTACAATCAATCAATTAGCCCACTGGCCCACTGTAGTCCACCGTTAAACATAGGGCTCTCAAATGTTCATTAACAGAGATGCAGTAAATGTGTGCTAATGCTCTGTAACTTTGTAAAAGTAATGACCGAGCATAGTGCTTATTGACTTCCTTGACATTTCATATTCAGGCATTTTTAAAACATGTAGTGATCACACCATAACATAAATGCTTTAACATGTTCAGAAGGGCTGTGGTATGCATAACTCCTTAAATTTAGCCAACTTCTGTGTAATATTCTTCTTCATATGTAATTATTTTCTCACGGCCCATTCACTAATCTAGTCTATATGACTAATAAAAACTAATGAGGTGTCTACTTGTCTAAGTACTGTTATTAAATTAAGATCAGTAAGTAAACCAGTTATGTAGGTTTTTTTTTTTACATATATTTTATGGCATTGATGTATTTTTATTTAAGTGTCAGGCACACTTGAAAAGTTCAATGATCAATTTATGATAATAAAGAAATATTTTCCTAATAATGATATTACAGGGTGAAACAGATTGGTTACGATCTTTTTTATTGTTACTGTGATTATGTAATGTAATTTGTTTTTACACATCATCTCCAGATGTATTTAAATTAAGGCATGGGGATCAGTCCACCATTCTGTATTCCACAATACTTTTATACTATCAGATTTCTGCTATATTTTGGTAACATTCTAGTCTCTCTATTCTATCCTATTCATTCATTCTATAATTTTCAATATACATATATGAATATATAATGAACATTTCACATTACTTTGTATTGTGCCGAAAGCGAAGCCTTTATACTGCTAGCTGATGTGATGCTACTACGAGACAGTTGCAAGATCTGTTTGTTTAAAGTCGTAGTATTAAGTTCTAGCTTACATAAGCTCATCTGCTCAATAGTATTGAAACATATTTCAAGATTTTTTTAAGTAGAATAACCGTTCAGCCTTGAAATATCTGGCCTTTGATCAGACCTTTACTTGCTCTTTCTAGTCTCAGGTCTCGTCGATAAATCAAAAAGCAAATAACTTACAGAATTGCTGACACATACTTTGCATATACATATATATTTATATACACTAAACTAAACTATTCATTAAAAATTATATTAAAACTTCTTTATCGAGCTCGAACCCTTGAGTATCGAGTTATCCTTGCGACACCGCCTAACCCATATTTCCAAGAATATAAAAAACAGTAGTGTACAATTTTATGAATCTTCGTCTGCATAATAATATTTCCGGTGTACATGTAATATATTTCTGTTCAGTGACTTCACCGCCGAAGATAGTCAAGCAACCGACGCAAGAAGAGATTTTGTTCCAAGTGGCGCAGACTGGCGAGGTGGACAAACCATTTATCATCGAGTGCGAGGCGGAAGGTGAACCGGCTCCCAAGTATGTCAATGTGTTTTATATTATTTTCTTTATGCTTCTTGTAATCAATTTCAAATGCAACAAGATATATGTATTAATAACCCTTACAATTAGACGAATCCTTTATTACAACTACGGCTCTTTAGTTGAGTTGAGGATTACAGCTGCCTGGGGCTGCATTACACCTAACGGTTTTAGAAGCTTCGATTCCGACACACCGCTCCACCGAAAACCCGAGTGGACCACGGTTCGAGTAGGTTGAAACAAGCACAAAAAGTCAGATGGTCTGCTTGGTGACATCAAGGAACCGGGTAACCAGTGTATAAAATGACCACGTGCAGTCGTAAGACGGCAGTAGGCTGGTTAGATCTTGACATGTTCGTATCAACCACTGTGGCATTAAGATAAATGTACTCTTTCAAGAAAACAACGCATGACGGTTTATTGAATAATTCCAAGTTCATCCTATTAGTCTTGATGTTGCTAGGTTCCTTATTAATGTATGACAAGGGTATGCGGGTCGAGACGGTATTTCATTAGGAGCTATATTTGGTACCTGCCTTGTAGTGTAGGTCGTCTTTGAAAATGTAGTTTGACCATAGTCATACTAACGTCTAATATTATACCGAGTGGCATAGAAAGATATGGTCATATTTTATGTCGTGTACACCCCGTTTGTATGACGTCAAATGATAAAAATAATGAAATAAAATCATTTTTTGAAATATATATTTGTCTCTTTCCGATTTTAGATAACATGTTGGAAAAAGAGTGTGTCTTTGTACTTTCTTACCTATTCTTCTCCTTCGAATCTACGTATAGGAACAGGCAATTAGCTTCATCTAATTTCGGCTTCTCGCATCCAGCTCCTGCCAGCCATGCCTAAGATTGGTTGAATTAAAATAAATTGTTTTGATGCTGGAAAACGAGCCGAGTTTTTTAAAATTTAAATGTAAGAACATAATATACTATCATTGCATACTTTTTATAAAAATATCAATTTTCCATTTTACAGTAATTTATGGTATAAGGACCCAATTAAGTACTGAAACATTATAAAAACGTAGTTCTTCGTTATTTCTTATTTTTATCAGTAACCCGTTATTCCTAAAAGTAAGAAACTCACAACGTTACAATCGTCATGAGCATTGACGGAAGATCACCTAAGTGCGTGCCTTAACTTTGCACGTGAGCACTTAAATTGGTCATACCTTCAATGGAGCAAAACTCTCTTTTCTGATGAGAGTAAGATCATGCTGTATGGTCCCGACGAAAAAAAGAAGTTGCATCGAAAAGATGGAGAGCATTTTGCATTGAAGAAAGAGTCAGTTACAAAAGTCATAAGCGACGTTTAAAAACCCGAAATTACTTATTACCTGGACCTCGCTAACAGTTATTAAATAGGTCACGTTACATCTAGTCTTTACAAGAGCCGCATGTGGTACCCGTCGCACATTCTATGAAGGAAAATACCAGGGCTTATACCGAACGCATTGTAAATGAATACCTGAGCGAAGTCGGTCAGCAAGAAGACCGGATATGAATCCCATAGAACACCTATGGGATGAGTTGAATAGACGAGTCAGAGTGAGAGATCCTGCTCCGGAGACGCTTGAATAGCTTAACACAGCTATACAAGAAGAGTGGGATTACGTCTCACAACCCAAAATTGTGACTCATCCGTTCCACAAGAAACCGCATGGAAGCAGTTATTAGGGCCCTGGGGAGGAAATACAAGATAGTGAACAAACTTTTTAAAAATGTTTGTTTAATTTTACGTCCTTGTTTCTAACATTTTACAAATTCTTTTTAACGGTTAAAGACATATCTCTAAATAAATTTAATTTAAATTTAAAACATTGATATTGATTGAAACATACCTTATAATATCCGCAATGAACTAGCATTATTATTATTATTTGTTTAAGTAAAAGAATACACAAAACTCATACATGTTTAGTTGTTTCAACCGACATCAAAAAGGTGTTCAACTGTATATTTTTTTTTTATGTTTGTTACCTCAGACTCGACTCGACTTCGACTACGTGAACTGATTTCGATTTTTTAATTAAAAGCTGGTGCTTCCCGTGTGGTTCATTTTAATTTGGTCCAGTTCTGACAATTGCATCCATGAAAAAACATAAGTCTTAAATTTTTATTAAGCATGTGCGCGACAAATGGACGTATAACTCAATATCACGCCAATCGATTTCGATGATTCTGATTAAAACCCGACTGCATTAACTTCTGCTACTATGTACACACTTTGTCTCGTCATTACTATCCTCTCTTCTCACCCAAGGTTTGCTGGAACAAAACTCAAGTATGGGTTAAGCTCGCCTTTGTACAGCCATGCTTAGGCACTAAGCTTAGGTCTGCTCTTCTGAAACTACCTCACAGAAAACCGGTTGTGAAGCAAGGCTTGCGTTGCATTTCCCCGAAATTAGTGAGGTTCCCTCAGACCCAACTCCCCCCTCCTCTTTCCTCTCCCCTCAGAGCCCCCTCTCCTCCTTTCCATCTTCTAATCCCCCTCTCTTCTTTCCCCTCCCCGCGTGTCCCTAATCACCCTTAAATGCGAGCAGCGCCCTTACGACGCTTTAATTGCATTTGCCTAAGGACGGCGTTTGTCACTTACCATCAGTCTGTATATGAAAGTAAATGTGCTATTTTCCTTCTTGTGTATACTTTGTAGTTTCCGTTTTCTATGTGTACAATAAAGAATATGAATAATCCCAATTCTTTTGAGTTATTTAAGAACTAGAACTCGAAATATAGGTAGTACTTTGGTTTCATAGTGTGTTAGATCATGAATTCTTTATATAAAAATATATCAAGGCTCCAGTACATGGTTTAGGGTCCTTCAATGATAATACGTTTCAACCTATTAACGGTACGTTGTATGCCAGACACGTTTGAAAACTTAGATAGATCTCGTATTTTTGAAACAAACGTGAACTACTTACAAAATATTACGCATACTTAGCATACTTACGTATTTCAACCTGTCTGTATTATATGCGCCTTGGTGCGACGCATACATACAGCGGTGAGGTAAGCTGAGGTAAGGGGAAGTGGTGAAAATGTACTCACGGGTTGGTGATGGTTAGGAGCTGGTGGAAGGCGCCAGGGGTTCTCGGCACTCGTGGCACTTCTTGTTTTATCACGACACGGGAAGCAATGAGCTGATTCGGGGTTTCTTGATCTCACTCGCGTTTCTTGAGCAGAATATATTTAAACTTTATAGCGCGCGCGCCGGTACACGTTATTTTTAATTTTTCAAATCTCTCACGCAAACGTCACTTGTTTGACCCTTTGACGTTTACGTTTCGTTTTTGCAGACGTCTCGCTAGTGGCGAGAACACTGTCTTTGATAGTGTTTGGATTATATTGAGATATTTTTTCTATTTCTTTCCTTTTGTAAAAGATACCCTTGTCTTTTAACTTACATTATGCCAAATATGTCTTAACACAGAAAAGTGTAGGGTTGTAAATATTCTCTATAAGTTATACATCGTGTCAATATATTATATTGACTGCACGGATGCCGCAGATGTGTAAGTGGTCATTTCGCTACCACGCTACCGCGCCGAGTGTGGGGGTTCGAATCCCGCACAGTTTGTGTAATTGTTGTCCTGAGTCTGGGTTTGACTGTTTCTAAAGTCCCCCGCGCGACCCCCGAATGGCGCAATAGGCTTGGGCTATTGCAACCGGACACTATGACTTTGTATTTTTTTTGCGCAAGCTAATTGAAAACACTGCGGAGGCTGTCGTGAGGACACTGCACTCCACACCTTAACGGAGTGTACAGCGTGGGCGCACCAGCGCCTCTCTCTCTCTCTCTCTCGCGACGGCTATCGGTGCGGGAAGTCTCTCGCCGGAGACCATGGTTCTGTCCATGGTCCAAAGTGAGAGGGCGTGGGACTCCGCTGCCTCGTTTTGCGAAGAGGTCATGCTGGCCAAAGAGGCGGCGAAGAGGACACGGGAGAGGACAAGTACTCTCCCGACCCGCAGAAGACGCACCAGGCGCCGGAGATCGCGAAAGGGTTTCCTGGCATCCCTCCTAGGGTATTCCCAGGTCCCTTGCAATAGACCCAGTTGTGACGGAACACCGTGTGGTTTTAGTCGGTTCGAGTCCAAAATACCACCCCACCGTCAGCTCCGGTGGGATGATGACCTGTGGCGGTTTCCACACGAAAATAAATCTAAAGCAAAAGGCACATTAAAAAATATTCTTGTAGAATATTGATATTATAGTCATTACAGTGTTGGATCTCGTGTTTTCGCCGCGGGTACATTATATTTACCTTTTTTAAATAAAACTGATCATGTCAGTATATATACTATATACTGTATACTATATACTGTATAGAATATACTGTATACTGTATACTATATACTGTATAAAACCAGTTGTAAAGCAACGCTTGCAACGTTGCATTTCCCCGAAATGCCCGCTGTCCTCTTTCCCCTCCCCTCATCCCCCCAATCCGCTTTCCCCTCCCCGCTTGCCCGTATTTCCCTCACAACCTTCAAAGGCGTGCAGCGCACTTACGACTTTTGAGTTGTAGGTGTTCCTGAACGGCGTTTGTTACTTACGCTGGTAAGGTGACCTGTCTGTTCATCTGTCCACCTATATTATATAAAACTTAGAAATACAGTTTGTTAAACAAATCGTACAGTTTTTAAATTATGCTAAGCATGATGTGGTGACGGTGCAGGTTTGACTCACTCAACAATCTTATAAAATATGTCCTCGTGCGCTTTATACGTCTTAATTCTATTGTCGGTAGTTTATTAAAATAAAAATGAAACAAAAATGTAAATATATATGTAATCGTAGGTCTCACCAACGGCCTTGATACATCAGACGAGAAATTCCTGAGAATTTGAAGCAGTGACAGCGTAAAATAAAAGTCGACTGACGCGGCATTCCCATTGTATCGATTAATAATAAAATTCGTTAAACTTTTACAGTTGTCTATTTATATAGCTAATATAGCATCGCGTTATACGTGTATATTAAAGTGAGTTTAGGAGAAAGATATTTTTTATATTCCTAAAAAGAAGATTACTAGTAACATGGGTCACATATTACTAGTAAACGTCTCAGCCATTACGCTACCACCGCTTATTGCAGACGTGTTATTTTACTTCCTTACATACATACATACTTAATCAAGACTAGACAAATAGATAATCCATATCTTTGGACGTGTTACAAATAATAAAATATTTACTCTTTAAGATTGCTCTTTGAAATAAAAAACGATTGGCATAACATTAAAAAGCCGGTACCCGGCCGTTAAACAAGAGTAAGTTTTTTTTCTTAAGTATATCTGTTCAAAAACAGAAACTTGAAAATGGAGCCCAGTGCCATTGTAAAAATATGCGTAGTTGTCGACTTGGCAGACAAAAGAATTGAGACATAAATAAGTGTCAAGTTCTGTAAGTAATCCTGAAATTCTTGTTTTTTTTTCTAGTTAGATTTTGCTAAATGCCTTCTAAATTTAATCAGATTTTTTAAAGTTAGGACAGACTTTTTTAAAGTCTATCCTAACTTTAAAAAAGGAGCATACCGGCTTCCAATTCTTTTGCGCATTACTTTATATTGTAAACCGTGCAATTTTTTTTTTCGCAATTTTACTGGTATCACATGATCAAAATTTGATTTGGTTACAGTAGGACACCGCAGGAATACACTCCTTCGAATTTATGAACAAAAAATCATTCGACAATTGACGACATACATAAAAAAATACAGTTGAAAAATACGGTTAATAAATGGAATTGATGTGATTTTGAGTGGGACTGATAGTCGACATCATCATAATGTTAAAACTTTACTTCCACGTGGTATACTACAGAGAGCTATTGGACTATTGCAGTTAAATAAAATCTGATGTCCTTACCGTAACGGGAATTTCCTGCTGTGCATCCGCTGCACTGATTCGCACCATTCATTCATTCATTTAACTGACTCACGTTCATATCTTTAGCTCTATCATACTTTGTTGACTAGTGAACGTAACGTGACATTTGTCTCATTGAACTCCGTTTGCAATGACTGCTGTATGTATATTCTTCATTGGTTGTAATAACTTAGCTTATTTGTGCGACTGTTGTATTGGTCGTGGTACAGTTATACAAAGTAACAGCTTCCGCATGCGTCTTCACCCTTGCGGTAATTTGATAAAAAGTCACCTATGTATTGTATGTAACACACAGACAGACAGACTGACTTACTTTTCAATTTATAATATTAGTAGGTGGATCCATTTCGTCATTTTCAAATATATATTTTTTTCAACTATTGTTGCTACTCATAAATATACCTAAACTAGTAAGTACTATAACTCAACTAAATTTGATTTTAACAACAAAGCAATTGTATTTTCGAGCTAGGTTAGCTTGATCAGTATAATACCATGACTTCCAACGAGACCAATGCTTGCGTTGTGTTTTGGCGAGTGAGGTTACTGGAGGCCCAAACCCGGGGACACCCTTAAAGGTAAAACAACAAAATCAAAATAATTTATTTTGACAGAACCTATCATAGGTATTTTTGAATTATCAAGAGAGGAAGTCAATCATACCTAGTCTGTCATGAAGTAAGTTGCCTGTTCTTCTGTTAGACCCTATGGAGAAGAACAAGCAAGAAACTCCAAGGACACTCTTTTTCAAATATTTTACATAAGTATTTTGTAACAGTTCATAAGTGCACATAAAATAAAATATGTGAGGACAATGCAGTACATCATTCTAAAATAACGTTTATGGTAATTACTATTCTATGTTAAGTAATACTAAACAGTCTGATTCCTTAGTCGCCTATTACGATACCCCCGGGAAGAGATATTTTACATAAGTATTTTGTAACAGTTCATAAGTGCACATAAAATAAAATATGTGAGGACAATGCAGTACATCATTCTAAAATAACGTTTATGGTAATTACTATTCTATGTTAAGTAATACTAAACAGTCTGATTCCTTAGTCGCCTATTACGATACCCCCGGGAAGAGATAGGGTGGCCCTATTTTACTCCACCGTGGCTAATCAAATTATTTACCTTTGATAATAATTAAAATGTTAACAATCAAATGATGTAAATAGAAGCACACCTCAATTCCACGGGTTTATTAAAAGAAAGCACTTCTAGCACTGCAGGTATATGAGCAGTAATGTTATATTTATTGTGTTCTTAAAATATACAGAGTACTAGACGCAGACGATACACCTAAAAATCCAACAAATGTTTTTTTTTATACTATAGGGGGACAGACGAACAGACGGGTCACCTGATGGTAAGTGACAACCGCCGTCCCTGGACACCCGCTTCTCAAGAGTCGCAAGTGCGCTGCCCGCCTTTGAGGGTGATGAGGGATGGGGGATGCAGGGAGCGGAAAGAAGAGAGGGGGGATGAGGAGAAAGGAGATGAGGGGAGAGGGGGATTTGGGCCTCCGGAAACCTCACTCATTTTATGTTTTGACATCTCCTTTTTTGAGTCGCCAAGGTTTGGAATGAACAGCCTGCGGCAATTTCTCGAGAGAACTTTATTCCTGGCTCATTTAATAGTAGACTGAATAATAGGTTTCTCTTGGATAGGTGTGTTCCATCTTCGTTTTCATCGTCACTTCCTACCGGGCGAGTTAGAAGACAAACGCCTACACCGATAACCATTTACAACATAAATGCGAAGTTATCGTCATGTGCAGTCTACATACGTCGAATGGTTGATTAATAAAACAATTTATTATTAGAAAGTAACTTTGTAGTGACTAAAGAAAGTATTATGTTTCCTTGAAATTTGAATCCCTTTTCTTGATATTTTTGTCACAAATATTATACTTTGCCTTGCTTATACGTAAATGGATACTCTATGCGAAATCCCTTTAAATGCTTAGCGGGACTTAAATCACTTCCGTCTCTTCGTTGCAAAGTTTGTTTTAATTTTGTACCTTGTGTTCTACAGTAACTGAGTTAGCGATAATAGTAAATCGATTTATGTGTCCATTGCTATGCAGACGATAGCACGAGTGATGCCCTTTACACCGGCCGCGCTAACATTTCTCGGGTAAACGTCATCGAAAGCCGATCCAAACTTGTGTCTGAAATCGAAACTTCTTTATCAAAAGTTTCAGATTGGGGTCGACTTAACCTAGTCCAATTTAACCCCACGAAGACACAGGTTTGCGCGTTCACCGCTAAAAACATGCCAATGGTCGTATCACCTCAATTTGAGAGCACTTCCCTAACTGCATCAGCCAGTATCGGAATCCTTGGCGTCGATATATCAAGCGAAGTCCAGTTTCGCGGTCACTTAGAGAGTAAGACCATATTAGCCTCGAAGAAGCTTGGTGTGCTAAACAGATCGAAACAGTATTTTACTCCGGCCCACCGCCTGCAACTTTATAAGGCGCAGTTTCGGCCGCACATTGAATACTGTTCTCGTCTCTATGCAGGTGCACCCCAGTACCAGCTTCTCCCTCTTGACCGCATTCAACGGAAGGCGACTCGCATCATCGACTGCCAAGATATTTCTGATCGACTTGACACCTTGGCGTTGCGTAGAGATGTAGCTTCACTCTGCATCCTCTATCGCTTGTATCATGGGGAGTGTTCAGAGGAATTGTTCGGACTTATACCGGCTGCTGGTTTCCGCCATCGTCCTACGTGACAAAATATCCATCCCCATCACCTGGACGATTGGCACTCCACCACTGTGCGCTTCTCCAGAAGCTTTTTGCCTCGCACAACCAGCTTATGGAACAAATTGTCGCCTGCCGTATTTCCGAACCGATACGACCTTCAAACCTTCAAGAAGAGAGCGTACCTCTACCTAAAAGGCCGGCAACGCACTTGTGACTCTTGAGTTGCGGGTGTCCATGGGCGGCGGTAGTCACTTACCATCAGGTGACCCGTCTGCTCGTTTGCCCCCTATCGCATAAAAAAAAAAATGTAGTGCATTAGAACTAATAAAGTTCTTGAAACGCATTCAATTAAACTTTAGACGTGTAAACAAAAGTTTGAACATCCATTACTCATTGCTAAGTTAACGAGCACCTACAATTATTTCTATAATAAAAAGAAACCATATTTTATATTTATCTACAAGTTGAAGTGAAGGAAATCAATGACCCGTAGTCGATAACGGTATCTAAGTAATTATAGTGATTATATATATTTGTAGGAGCGAGAATCAATTGAATGACTCGGACGTTATATAGCGTGTAGCTTTCCTCAATAAACAGACTCGCAAAACCATTTTACAAATAAATTAATTCTTCTGCCTGATTGTATTCAGATATTTATTTAAATTGAAAGTCCGATATTGAATAATTAACATCTATCTTGTTGAAAGTCCATTGAACCCACACGGCAATACAATACAGATTATACAAAACTTTGGTTTCAGCACTCTATAATTCAATTAATAACACACCTAGTATTCTTTTAAACTTCGTATTCAGAAACTAAGAACGCTCAAATTTTATTCCCGTGTGAGCAACGACTTTTAAACACGTTATTCCTTGTAATTATTGATAAGGAAATCGCGAAATACAACCAAACTTGTTACCAGTGCTGTCACCATATTGGGTAGATTCGCTTCCCATAATAAACTGCCCATGTCGATTGTTGAACGTGTTGATGAGAATTGGGTTCGATGACTTAGCAGGTTACCAAAAATTTAAATATTCAATAGTTTTTGTAAGGTTAAGGGCGCTGGACTTTGAAGATTACTGTTTTCCAGCTAGCCCTAATATACGATTTGTTAATCGATAATATACCTGACATTGATTGCCGATAGAGGTATTTTTAAGTGCGTTGCAGGGGTTAACGAATGCATAACTCATTCGGTTTCTGACTTCGGTCAAAGTCTTTTTATTAGTGTGTATTTTTTTATGCGATAGGGGTCCAAACGAGCAGACGGGTCATCTGATGGTAAGTGGCTACCGCCACCGCCAGTCACAAGTGTGTTGCCGGCCTTTTAGGTAGGAGTAAGCTCTTTTCTTAAAGGTCGTATCGGTCCGGCAATACGGCTGGCAACAGTTTGTTCCATAGGCTGGTTGTGCGAGGTAAAATGATTCTGGAGAAGCGCACAGTGGTGGAGTGCAAATCTTCCAAGTAATGGGGATGGATATTTTGTCGCGTAGGACAACAATCTGTATATGTCTGCGGCATAACTCATAAACAGATGAACCGATTTTGATTATATATTTTATATATAAAATATATAATCAAAATCGGTATAAATATATATTATATACATATAAATGCTATAATCTGTTATCTATCTCCTTTAGCCTTTAAATACTTTAAAAAACCTTATATGCATGCGGGTGAACTGATGCGACTTTAACACGCACGAATGTCATTGTTCTGACGTCATACGTCATTCTATTACTTTCCATCACGGATCAAGGCAATATCCGCTGATCCTGTTTGTATCCCGCCAGAGGATTTTGCTGATGTAGTTCGTCTTTCGTCGGAGACTGTTAAGTGTGTCCGCCTATCTATAAAGCCTAGTTGGTAGTAGTTCATTAGTTGTTCCTGTGTACGTCAAAGAATGAGTTTAAGGTCACAATCCATCAGCATATTTTACACAGGATTATTCAGATGTAGGCACATTTTAAGGTGTTATAATAGACACTGAAAATTATTTAAAGCTCTAAACGTTTAACAGAAGTTCCTTATTGTTATTGCATTAATCGTATTTTGGAACTACTGGTATGTACAAATTGACCGACACCGCAAATTTTTCGTGAGACATGGTAGACCATTCATGAAAATGGGTAATTTAAACTAAGGATTTTAATCTTAAGATTAATGAGAAATTAAAATTAAAATTACTACAGTTGTTAAGAAATGTGTACCACCAGGAAAATCATTTTACGAAGAAAAAACTTTCATAGCAAGCAAAGGTTTTTTCAAAATTCCTTTTTTTATGCTTTACCCTTTATTTTATTATTTTACTTTAACTGATTGTTGACTACAAATAACGCTCCTAATGACCACACTGTCGTATAACACCCCGTTTGATGTCTTCGCTGTGAAAATATATCAAGAGTAAATATTACTGAAATCAGTATGTCCCTAGGTACTTGAGGCCCTTTTTAGAACGAATAAACAACAAACCACAATATTATTCAAGCAAATTATAGATAAATTAATATGAAATAAAGTTTATTAGTAGAGATCATGAATTATTCATAACGTGATTCAACCTTGCGAATGCAGTCATCGCTGGAGTTGGTTAATCAAATGGATGTATTATTTATTATGTCATACTATGAATAACACTGATAATAATACTTCCTAAGCATTGTTGGTTAAAAATATAATATTAGTTGGTATCGACTTTTCCGTTTTTTGAACATATAAAACGAAGGTCTTGATAGAGCAACTTAATGAACATGTTGCGTGCGCGTGATTTCACAATATTTTCTAAACATATTTTTGCTTTGTCTGTGGTAACCTTTAGAGATAGCCCCCACATGAAAAATAGGCATTATCAAAACGACTAGAGATAATACAAACGTGAACAACCAGTTATGTCACTATCACTATGCCTATAGATTGCTTAAATTTAAAAAAAAATAAGCACTTATTCTTACCCCTTCTGATAACCCCAATAGAGTCAGTACGGTAACCTTTTCAGATAAAACCAACGTGACAGAATAGACTGTCATATAGGCATCAGTATCGGGTTAATCTCAGGCCAACCAAAACTATTGAGTGTGTGGTAGGTAATATACCTAGTAATGCAATAGTCGGGAAACAAGCAGGCCTAGGCAGCCTGCCAACTTCAATCTAGTTGAGCTAGGAGACAACTTCGAGATCTCGGAATAAGTTATCATAAATTCATATATTATTGGTGCTCTCTGCTCTATTCGTCACGTCGCTCGCAGATGGCCTGTATCAGTGCACTAAGTCTGTCGCTGAGTACGTCGTTTCTAGCACATGAGAATGTCCATCCCTACGCCTAAGACCCTTCAAAATATGCCTAATCTAAGTTTATATATATTTATATATTGTGATTAGGTAACAAGAACTTTCTATCTACACTTCTAAAATATGATAGTTAAATTCCGTCATACACAGACTCTAAGAGTGTTTGTATGTTACTAATCTCTGGAACTATCAGTCGAATTTGGATGATTCTGTATAAGATATGTTATTTATTGAGGAATAATGCTGCGACCTTTAAGAGCAGGGCAGTGAGCATAAACGCAGGTGGAACTACGGCGAACGGCTAGGAGGAAATAAAGGTCCTAAAAGTTAGAATATATTTGACCTAAAAGTATTAAATAATACCGCAGTACGTTCTTAATACGCGTATATTGAGAAACGATGTATTATAGATTAAAAAGTAATATGTTTACCCAATAAAAGTTGTGTATTCAATGGAATGGAGTGGGATAATATAATATATCCTATCCTAGTATAATATCTATAATGTTACACTTAAATGAAACGCTGCCACGTAATGGATTTATCTTGTAATGAGAATAGTTGTCTCAACATATTTAAATTTACAACGAATCAGTTCTCAATATACATCGCTGCCTATTCAAAAATAAAAATATTAGAGATTGTTTCTTAAAATAACATTTGTTTTAAGTTTGCTAAGTTATATTAGTATGAAAGTGAATTTTCGATTTATAATTTGCTGAAATGCCTTAAATACAGTACAGAAAGTAGAATGAAAATGCGTATCTGGTTGCCATTTAAACCACATAATTATTTTGGTCTCGTCGCGCAATAACATTGATTGCAGACGCCTCTAATGGTAATAGGAAAGCGAAACAAATAAAACCGGTTTAACCTCAATGAAATTAGTTTGCTTTGAAAAGAATATTGATCTCGAGTGTGAAGGTATTTGTAAGAATTAACACGACAGACTCTGAATATAAAGAATGTAATGAAAATAAAGACTAAGACTTATCTCTATTTCGTAGACAGTAATTGTCTCCCATATGAAAAGGTTTAGATGTTATGGTATTTGGATATTTGAATACTTTCATATCTTTTACCAAATGCTGTTCGACAACAAGTCACAGTATGTACTGAGAGACAGAGAGGACGCTCTACACTAGCCATGAATGTCTCTCTTTGGGTAAATTTGCATTTTCTACTGCCGGGCACTCTACAAGATTTTTCCCGAACAATTACAAATTGTCAAAGTGGTTTCAATATACAAAATAGACGATCTATCCAAAACCTTTGAGGCTCAAATCAGAATTTCCAGTGAGGTTCAAAATATTCGAAAAGTCTGGTCAACCTTGCCTTGTCAACCATTTAGTTACAAACTAAGTTATTGATAAGAGAGAACTTAGATGACAGAACCCATGGTAGGTTCAATTGTTTAAAAAAATTATGAATGAAGAGGGTGACCAGCGTTTCCTTAGACCTTCCTTCTGCATAGAGAACTGGAACACCATGGCGTAAGTCACAGTGTCTTAGACCTCTTCAAATCATACCTACTATTTCTTTTGTTTGTAATATTGCATTTTTATGAACATTTATAACGTCTTAATTGGCACATATATGTCGAGGTTAACGCAAACACATGTGCATAGCTGCTTTGTCTGACCTTATCCCATCCCTATTTGGAGTCGGCTCTTCTAATCAGTTTTCTCTACTGATATCGTTTCTCGGCCGCCATTAGCTCTACAAAGTTATATTCTAAATCCTTCCTAATTGCAGACAACCAAGTAAATCGTCGTCGTCTTCCACGTTTTTTTGGTCTTGACTTGTGATCAACACTTTCCTGGTCACGTGATCTACTGATCTCCTCATTACATAGCACTTTATCCTTAAGGGAGACTCTGGCAGACCATCTGAGCATTCTCATTTCCATGCCTTGTAGTTACATTTCGTTGCGTATTGTATGCAGCGGAATGTTGCGGATCCTATTGCGAATTTGTAGATTCTACCTATAAGTTGTATTGGCATTTTTGGATGACAAAGCACGCCTGTCAGTTCTCTCTATTTCAGCCACCCACTGATTATAGTAGGATATTATTATAATAGCATAATTAAAATACATAAGGATTTTTTTATTATTATATCTTATTTTACACAAAATATGCAAACTTATTTTGATTTTACCCGTATTTATGAATACACTTTTTAGTTGGGGTGTGTTTTCCAGGCACAGATTAAAATGCTGTAGAAGATTAATGGATGTTGAAATCTTAGCCTGCCGCTTGTTAAATTCATGATGAGTCTGAATTAAACAATGTACTTCTACTTCCAGACGGAAAATTTTAGTATATCTGGAATCAGTTTAAACACGTTCGGGGCTCATTGCTTGATAAATATTTCCAGAGTAGCGGATCCGACCACAAGCGTGCAAGACGATTAACTTCTGTACGTGGTCTGTTCATGTGGAGGATATTGCTAGCCATCTTTGTCACGCTGGAGTCAAAATTACGTGCTTGGTTTTTCTATAGGGAGAGAGAGAGAAAGACGTTTAAGTTGGATTTGAGACTTTAGAATAAAAGAAAAAAAATATTTACTTTATTTGTGCTAGAATTCGGCTATGTCATATAAGACCCATTATATTAGTGGCCTACGTCAAGAACCAAGAAAGCTCTATTCTTTATAGATGCTGATATGAAATGTTTACCGTCTGCTAGGGATTATATATTATATAATTGGCATTTAACCTTACTTTCATTAATGATTAAATTTCGTAATGATTTTAGTTAGATATGGGTTCTATGGGGTATTAAATTAGGATCGTAGTTTCGTTACCCCTTTGTCATCAGCCGACAATATTGCGTACATCAAAGTAATCCTGTCAGCTTGCGGAACATCATCTAGATCGCATTATGTAGGTGTTTGCACTAGAAGTGGGTTAACTACAGTTATACATAGCTTCCGCCCTTTTACTGGCGCCTCTACAGGTCATCGCCTCGCCAATTGTAGTCCTTCACTTTAAAAAAAAATCATATCTTACAGTGATATGTTTTTTTTTAATAACAATAGAGACATGAGACGAAATGCTATTAAGACGTGTTAAATGATAGCAGCGGACATGATCATACATACATATTATATATACGCTCGCGGCTACATTTCTTAAAAGGTAGACAGACGTGCATTAAACAATCATATTTTGCTAATTAGAATTTGGTCTCTTAGTAGCCATTTACTACACCCATGGGAACAGATGAGGTCACCTTTTAGCACTCCACCGAGAAGTACAAGGATAAGATGATCGTACTTTAATAGTTTTGTTTTTGTTTAATTGTGTTTTGGCATTTAAATCATAATTCAACAATCATTCTCCACATATACCTAGCCATCAATATATCCAATAGTATATAATACTTTTATAATTTCGTATTTTATGTCACCAGAACACCCAACAAGTATAGAGTAATTCATGCTGTACTACACATATGCAGTCGTATTCTTTTTGTTATATATACCGGACTTATAACGGCTGCAGGTTTCCGCCATCGTCCTACGCGACAAAATATCCATCCCTATCACCTGGACGATTGGCACTCCACCACTGTGCGCTTCTCCAGGAGCTTTTTGCCTCGCACAACCAGCTTATGGAACAAATTGTCGCCTGCCGTATTTCCGAACCGATACGACCTTCAAACCTTCAAGAAAAAGAGCGTACTCCTACCTAAAAGGCCGGCAACGCACTTGTGACTCTTGAGTTGCAGTTGCAGTTGAGGTGTCCATGGGCGGCGGTAGTCACTTACCATCAGGTGACCCGTCTGCTCGTTTGCCCCCTATCGCATAAAAGAAAAAAAAATTGAATTGAATCTATTTATATAATCGAAAATCAAAATCAAAAATGTATATTTCATTCCTATACCTATCAATTCAAATTTGTCAAAATATATTTTATTTTAATATTGACAACACTCGTAATGGGTAACTGTTTAATCTGATTTTGAGGTAACACGATGTTAGATAGTTTTTTTATGAAATTAATGATATTTATTTTTCTACTATCTATTATTAGGTACCGACGACCATTCAAGGTATGCCCTGGAATAAACAAATCCTAATCTCACAATTCTCAAAAAATTGTATTGAACCACTCCGTTGATAAGCGTTCATCAGCACTGAGATACTAAATAGTAATATCTGAGAATACAGGAGTTATTCACGGTATATACAAGTTCTTTTAAGAAAACATATTTTGCCAGAGTTTATAGTCAAGATATCTGATAATAACAAAGTTATAGTTTGCATGTTTCTATGCAATTCTCTTACAAAGTACGGGTACGACTTACAAAAATCGTTCAGTATTATATGTATAATGTATAGACAAAGGCTTTAGGTTGTGTAACTTTAGCACACACAAATAAGTTTTAAAGAAGTTTAGATAGCCACCTTCGTAGCAGCTTTGCAATATGTACTTTCAATCCTATAAATATTCAATTTTAAAACTTATTTGAAAATTCCTTGGTATTTCATGATTAAATCTTGATTTGGTTACAATGGGACCACCGCAGAAGTATACACTTCAAATACAAAAAATGTTGAGAATCCGTCCACAATTGGCCGAAAAATTGCTCGTACGTAATAAATATAAACAGTCGAACATAGAACCTCCTTCATTTTTAATTCGCTTAAAAATAGAATAACTAAAAGTTTTTTTTTACAGGTGCGAACAGACTTTCGTATTTTAAAAACTGCTCTATTGTTATAAAACCGCACAATTTGTTTGTACTAATGAATACCAACTCAATTTGCACTATTCTTTTTAATACCAAAACGACAACTTATTCAGTATTTAAATGAAGTAGTACGTAAATCCTTTACGGTCACTGCAATCTGCTTGTGGAATGCGCTACCAGTGGAAATTAGACGAGCTCAAATCCTACTAGCTAGCATTGTAAGTCCGCTGCGCTAGTGTGACCTGGTTATATCTATTTACGTATGTATGCATATTCGTAGATATTTACATGTGTGTATATGAATATATACTTATATATTTTCTTTATAAATTATTATGTTTATATATGTGTATTTAGATACTCTATCTATCCTCATATTAGTTGTATTATCACTCAATCCTTTAACATCTATAGTACGCCACCATCTACCGCTTTTTTTCTCTCCGCTGTTTCCATACAAAGGTTATCTGGATAGCGTTAAGACCCATTGGACATACATGCCGCCTCGTATCAACTGTTTTTAACTTTGTGTGTTTTTAATTTTGTGGTGTACAATAAATTATTTTGCTATGTATCTGTTAATTAAGCAAAAAAAAAACAGTATTAAGAATAACATCTTTATAATTTTAAAACTGTATCTAGTTGGCTAAGTCCTTTGGTTTTGTGATCTAATGGGCCTTTAAATCCTAGAGATGTACTCTTTAAGATTTAAAGGCTCTTTAAGATTTTGGCTAGAAATCACTTAGTAAAAAAAATACAGTTACTAAGTTAAATATTATTATTTTATTATGCACTTAAATAAATTATGAAATATTAATCCACTACCGTGCATAGCTGTGGTATAGGAGCATAGATAAATAATATCCGGGATGGGCATATCTTATTGCCTTCAGTTGGTATTAAATATTATCGCTTGCTTGCAGGCTTCTGTTAAACCAGCGACAATGCGCATTAATTAGTCTAGTATTACTAATCGATCAATATATAAAATATTATATGATGTAGTGTCCTGAACACCGAATAATGAAAATGTTTTAAGGAATCATGTATTCCCACTAAAATTAAAAAAAAAAAAACATACACCTGAAAAGCATAAGCTCCTTCTTCCGCAGGCGGGTCAAAATAATGAGTAAATCACATAGCAAGAATCTAACAATTTTGTTTGTAAAAATATGTTTTCTGATCCATGAAGGTGAATGTTATTTTTTTAAAGATTACAAAATTACTTTATAATAAAGATACTACTGCGTTTGACAAAATTACAATACGTGTAAAATATTGGGAAAAAAATTGCCATACGCTAAACAAACGTTTTGTCCATACCGCATACGCAGGGGGCAATGGTGACCGTACTAATTAACTGAAGCAGAACGCCATATAATAACGGTTTAAAACAATGGGTTTTATTTCATTATACTCTCTTATGTAGCTGAAAACTACAAAAACTTAAGCTAAGATACATCTTCGTGATGTCTGTAAGTGATTTAGTAAGACATTAATTAACACAATCATCTTTTGTTCAAACAGATATCGATGGATCAAAAACGGCAAGCCATTCGAGTACACCAGTTACGACAACAGAATCTCGCAGCAATCTGGTCGCGGTACTCTCGTGGTCAGCCAGCCTCGCGATGAAGACCTTGGTCAGTACCAGTGCTTCGCCTACAATGAATTGGGAACTGCCGCATCTAACTCCGTATTCGTACGACGCGCGGAACTTAACTCATTCAAGGAGACTGAAAGTCAGCAATCTATTGTCGCTGAAGAAGGAAAACCTTTTAAGCTCACATGCGAACCACCCGATGGTCACCCAAAACCTAAAGTCTACTGGATGTTGCAAGGCGATCAATTTCAACTCAAGACGATCAATAACTCCCGTATGACTTTAGATCCTGAGGGTAACTTGTGGTTCTCGAACGTAACTCGCAATGATGCTAGCGAGAACTTTGCATACATTTGTACTGCTAATTCCATCTTCAGAAATGAGTACAAATTTGGTAACAAGATCTACTTGCAAGTGACGCAGACTGGTATTTCGCCTACTTTGAACAAGCATGAACCTGTTCGACAGTACACCACAAGGAAAGTGGAGAAAGCAATGAAGGGGAAGAGGGTGGAGCTGTATTGTATTTATGGTGGAACGTGAGTATATATATATTTTTTTAATTTTCTTATTTACAGTGAAATCATACGTGTGTGTTACGAGTATCTCGACGTGTCCAGTGCATAAAGAATTCCAAGTTCAAAATAGATTAGCTCATCTAGGAAAGTATTTCGCTGTTTGAGATCCTTGTCGTGATTAGCTCTTTAAAATATTTTGAAGTTCCTTTCGAAGTCAGAATAATATATAATAATATGCTATACTTATACATATTTTCTAGAAATATTTATGTTAGCCTTGGATATATCCATGTCATCCATGCTGATATAGAGCTGGTAGAAGTAGTACATTATATATTAGTCAAAATTGACACTAGAGCGATAATAGAAGGTACGGTCTTATGAATTCGTCCGTTGTGTGCCCATCATTTATGACACCGCGTGGCACGTAAGTGTTACTGGTTTCTTTGATATATTCCATTTTAATTTATGTAATATTCTTATACCAAGATTTAAATATCTCTTCTGCTAGATTCTTGTTTCTTAGACTATATGTAACAAAATCCTACATTTTCTACCATCAACATCAGGGACTTGAGATCTGATTGAACTCGACCATTCTATCAACATAGACTACCTACAGACTGCTGACCTACCGCACCCGTCCGCGCATGAGTGGCTGCGAGTAGGCTTTCCTCTATCATATTACATACACCGTTAACCTGACCACATTTCGGTCTGCTTATGAAAGGTTCGTAAATTCGAAGGTTACAGATGTTTGGCAATTTGTGGACGTTATGAGCGACATACGAATGAAAATAGCACTTTATCTAGTTTATATTTACAATTTGACCTTGATATAAATGGTTGTCTTCATTGCTTTGATTCAACTAAAGAAGACAATGCCTTACCTGGTAATATAATTTCCAAGTTTATTTGACGGAACCATGAGAGTTTTTGTACTTAAACTTCTTAAAAGTTTATCCACTGTTATTAGTTGATGCCTTTAAGATCTCGATAAATATATTGACAATATTGTTTCAGCAAATAGTATCCCTCTCAATGTAAAATAGAAGCAAAACTGTCGTTTCGTAATGGCTGGCTAGATTCTTTGCCCTCCTCTAAGTGGTCACATAATTAGTTACTACAATAGTTAATAGGCTCAAAGCCCCTACGGGTTTTAACTCACATTCTGAGGTTAACACCGACTTAAACAATAGTAGGTCACCTCGACTGGGTGATGGGAACAACATTATCCATTTGTAGTTACACTTTGACCTGACACCGTAGATATTTCTACTCACAAATAATGCCGACACTCTAACTTGAACAGTGTTATTCCTTCGAAAGGAGCCTTTTAAGACACAAAAGAGGGGTGTTGGAGGGATGTAAGTGTGACATGTTTATGGCTCCATAACTCCTGAGCGGATGAACCGATTTTGATAAAGTCCATTTCATTTGAATTGTGTCTTAATCGAAAGCTATGTTTCTTTGTTGTACGTTTTTCTCTAATTATTATTTTTGGTGTGATAGCTTAATTTCAATAATAAAATATTCACATACACACAGGCCGCTACCACAAATTGTATGGAAGAAGAACGGTCGAAGCATCCTGTCGTCCCAGGGCATAACTCAGGACAACTACGGCAAGACTTTGGTCATCAAGTACCCCACGTATGAAGACCAGGGCACGTACACATGCGAAGTGAGCAACGGCGTTGGCACTGCGCAATCCTACTCCATAACGCTCAACATTGAAGGTAACATTTTAATTTTATATAAGGAATAGTTTGTTTTAAATTAAATCAAATATAATCTATTTTTTTTTTGGTTAAATAAACGATAATGGTTCTCTGTGGGACAGTTGTCGTAATAGTAAAAAAGCATGTGGGACAGTCTTTGGGCACTGCCATTTTGAATTACTTTTGGTTCGTAAACAAGCGTTAATGACCAATTTAAGGATATATGGACATGGAGAGAGACAATGACGCGAGTTTCATGATTTTTGTTTACACAAAAAGTGCGTTCAACGCTCCTTAAGAAGTATGTACTTAAAAAAAAAATTACACCATTTAATACCTTGGTGGGTTTGTCTGATGTTACAAACAATTTTTTTTTTTTTTTAAGAATATGGTAACCCCATCTCTTACCGTGAGGTAAAAGACGACTAAGGGATTGGTCTGTTATCTATCAGTCGGTATGTATATACCTGGTTAATGGCAATAGTACGTAAATGGAACTATGTTTGGCAAAATGTGGGCGTGACAGTTGCCTCTGCCTACCCCCTCGGGGCTAAAGGCGTATGTGTATGCATTTATGTTAGTAACAATGTGTAAATAATATCCTTTAATGACCATTTAAATTGTGTTTTAATATTATTAGTAGTTGCAAAACTGACGACTTTACTCTCTTATATTATTTACTTTCTCATTTTAAGCTCATTAATTTTTTGAAGGCCGTTTAATAATAGGCTTAAATTATTCAACGAATATTGTAATGATCTATGTGATACCGTAATTTTTGATTAAAAACAACAACGAAGCCCATCAGAATTCCATCGTCTTGTTTGTTTGTTCGCATTTTGTAGAGATTACAAGTAAGCCTATCGTAAAATGATTTTAAACATTTTTTTATAACCTGATTTTTTCATGGCCTATTTGTCAGTTAGTCCTCTTATAAATCAAGACTAAGAAGGCCTAATCGAACAAGAAGTATACCAGTTTAAAAATTCTGTCGGCGTCCTTTAAACAATGACGGCAACATTGTGCCAAATAAAGGCGTGTCCCTACACTATCTACGCCATTTCCGCAATGCTGATTCATAATTGGAACTGCAAGGGTCGGCGCCATAATGAACACGTTAATTATTGTGTCGTGAGCGTCATTTCCGCTTTGTTAGTTTCCAAATCTGACCTGCATTGATTTGTAATTTTGTCTCGTTATGCATAGAACATCTTTTAATTTAGAGTTTGTTGATAAAGTAGGCTTTTAATCAGTAAATCAGCGAGTGAGGAGGAAGTACGGTGTGACAACATGTATTAAATGTTATGAATGTATTCTGCGCCTGTCAAAGGCGACTAAGGGAACGGACTGTTTCTATCAGACATTTTAAACACCCCTCAGGCTTGTCATCTATTACGGAATATAACTACATAGATACACTTACGCTAGTGTCCCCTAAGGGGTTGGCAGAGGTGTATTGAACACACACATTTTGCCAATTAGAATTTGGTACCACTAACTTAATAGGGACAAACCTATTGCCCTCAACTGGACATGGCATGACTGTATATATACGGTCTGATAGATAACAGTCCGTTAGTTACCTTTTACGACACCACCATGAGGTGGCCCTGTTGTATTCCACCTGGAACCACACGACATATGTATGTACGTATGTATCTTATGTTACATAATTTGGGACGAAATTATTGTTGCCAAAAATTGGGCGTCTGGGACACCTCTGCTTACCTTAATTTTATTAGGGAATTCAGGCCTGTCTTGAAAAATTTTGAAAACTACACTTGAAATATATTATCTGTTTGTAGAAACTTGTTACGTAAAGCTTAGGTCTACTACAGATTAAACTGAAATTTATTAAAGCAAATTATTCAAGCTACATTGTTCGGTCAATCCATTAATAAAGAACTCCTTTTTTAATGAAATGTCTGTAAAACTATAATGAATTATGAATTTTTAAAAGATTTTTAATGGTATCTTCTTTACAATTTAAGCGAATAATAATCTTTAATATGTTGCGCATATTAAAGACGTATTCCCTAATGTGCTTAATTTGATGACATCATAACTACAAAGACACATTTTAAATTAGATCGGTCTACACATGGATTGAAATGAAACAAATAATAATAACTTCATGACAACAGAGCGCTTGTGGCTATAACATATCTCTTTTAAATGGTAATTTTTATATCGTTCAGGAGACATGACGAAGGTCGACATTTTCAGCTCCCACGTTGCTCTTTATTATTCAGTATTCACTACTGGTTTATTTAATATGTATTACAATTTGATTTACATCAAATATTATGCTGCCAGAACTAAAAAATTATGTCGTCGTGATTAGGTCAGTTTTCTGCTTAAAAAACCTTTAATTTTATATATGACGTAATAAATTTATCTTATTTATTTTTACAAATCCTATTTATATTTTGCGTGTGACAATATAGTCATTACATCATCATAATTCTGAGTATTCGATGTCCGATTAATTTGTGTAAATAAATTAAAAATAAATATTACATTAAATATTGTTTTAACTTCGTGAACTATGAAGAACGTATTCAAGAATTAATAGTTTAAATGCTAGTTATACATATTAAAGTTATACCTAATTTAATTATAAATCCATAGGTAATTTTTATTGATATTTAAACCACTTTGACAAATCTTCTTCATATGGTTCGTTGTTCTGGTTCGTTTCATTTTCAAAAAATTGTTGTTATAAAGTATTTGATTTTTTTCTCACACTAGAGATATGAAGAAGAGGGCTTTGACTCTACAGCATGCACCTGTTTTGTTTCTAAGAAGTACAAAAGACCCTACACTCGACATTTATTTGTTTACTTTTGCGATTTTAATAGCAATTGACCCTTATAGTGTGCCAGATGTGGATACCTATTCGAATTGTTTACAATACAGCTTAGCTTATCGTTCTAACATATCTAATTCTCCGAAAATATTAGTTAAATGTAGTCGTTTAATGAGGTATTTCGTAATAGGCAATGTCGTAAAAAGCAATGTTTTTGATAAGGCGGTCATATAGCATTCAGCCGGGACCTTTGTTCTGGGTCAATATAACCGGTATGTTGTTCTAAACGAAGGCGCCTTAAACGACTGACTGTATATGTATATTAAAATATCATTTACGCAAATTCAAGAAATATTTGCGATATTTTGCGAGGTGGAAAATATTTTTTCCCTTATATTACTTTCTTTCTAATTGTAACCGTATTTTTTGATTAAAAACAACAAGGCACCTTCACATTTGAGAGCGTTCATGTATACTTCGTACCGCTCTGCCAAAATGATGTGTGTTAAATTGTATTTGCAGCTTCATTGCCATATAATTACTTTATTTGCAACGATTTTCTTAAGTGTTCTTGAAAGCGTGCAAGCTTGAACAAGTTATTCCCTCCTCGCTTGACATCTAATACGTGGTGCCGTACGTGCATTTTAAATGTATGTTACTCGTATAAGATTTCCTGTCACATCATGTTTGAGCTTCGCTATTTAGTTTTTTTTTCTCCTTCCCATTCTTTCCAATCTGGATGTTCAAGATATTTGTCTATTACTTTTCCTAGACGGCATGTCTCTTTCGATATTGCAGGCGATGTAGACGCAATATCTTCAAACGTGCTGCATTGACTGCACTTGCAGTGAGGATGGTGACCACCATTGTCGGACTTCACTTATTCCATCAAGCAGAGTGGAATCATTTTTATAGGCTGCAATAATAAAAAATGTGAAAGTGTAACAAATAAACACAATTTCTTATTTATAACATTAAGTAAGTATGTGTAGTGAAAAAACTATACTACAGCTTTTGAAAGTTTTGTTGAAATATAATGTTATTCTGCCAGACATTGCAGTCAGTCCACCAGTCCCACGCCCTGGGTTCTGATTTGAAGACATGTATTATGCGATATTCTGAAACTCAAAATATAACAGTTAATTAGCTTGTTTATATATGCCATACATATTCATTAAGTACATACATAGTCATTACCGACGCTAACCACACCCTCGATCGATGGCAACTGTACACATTTATTCTCCTATCGAAAATAAAATAGGGCCGCCCCATCCTCTTCTCGTGGGTATACCAAAAAGCTACTAAAGGAATGGATTGTTTAATATCAGATAGTATATATATATGTACAGTCCAACAGTGCTCGGTTGACGGTAATGGGCTTGCTATAACGTATATGTGACTTATTTATTGTTCGTCTGCGTCTACCTACCCCTTCGGAGGTAAAGTCATGGGTGTATGTATGACCAAACCTATGTGCGGTCTTCTCCTAACTGTTCTATGAGTGTTCGTTCGATCTTTCTCGTATGTTGACTTTGTTTCGAACTGTTTGTACGAAATATTTGTTACAAAACTGTCATAACGCGATACCTCAACCGCAAGCTACAGTTGCATTAGCTAGTAGGGCTACCAAAGGGAAGTTACTTAATACACACACATTAGGTAAACCTTGGTTCAGAAGCAAATATTTTTGTAAGAATCAACTTATGAAGTAATTTATGAATGAAAACATAAATATAAAAATTTAAATAATGGACAGTTGTTAGAATTCCTTAGCGTTCTCTCAGAGTAGACGAGTCCTGAATAAACTGTCTGCTATATAAAAATTGAAGCGATGACTTTATACATCAGGCCTTATTTAAAGATGGTAATTTAAGAAATAATTCCTTTCTAGTTAGAATGCATATCAAATCTTATTACCCCACCTTTGTTTATAAAAGTAGTTCGGACTCAAAACAAGTTTTTCACGTGATAACCGTAATATCAATGTATGATTCTGATGTGTTCGAGTGAACGAATGTCCAGTGTGACGTAATTCACTTGTCATGCACGCAAATAACTCGGTAACCCAGTTGCAGCCTGGCCCTTTTATATAGCCGTCCTTCTTATTATAGAATGGTTTATTTTGTAAATTTATGATTATCACTACATAAATTAGTCTGATGATAATAATAACCTTTGTGGAAAGAGACGCAAGGTTCAATATATGACCTCTAACAGAAAAAGGAGCTAACACTAGAAAAAGTTTACCAAAAACAACAACGACTCTATTGAAGACGACTATCAACAGTCGATTGTTTCTATTTAATAACGTCATGAGTATTTTCTTCAAAGAAGCTTTACAGCGAAGGTCAAGTGCCTACAATAAATCTTTTTCGGGAAAGTATAGCGGTCTACAGTCTCGCTTAATAAATCCTATGCTTTTAGAGTTCTTTATACCTTACGAATCACCAAATGTCTGTTTCCAGTTTACCGAAACAAAATCATATTTTAAATCCTTCGTTGTAAACAACCACAAAAATACATTCTACATTTGCACGATGGATTTTCCACGCTCTTTTAACCAATGTCATGCTTCAACATATAAAACAACTTCATAAAATGTACGGGTCTTTTTCAAAAAGTTTTGCAAGAACTCGTGTGCAAAGCCTCGGGCTGTCTGCATTTGCAACGTGTCAACATTTGTCGTGTTACGTCTTCAATTTGTCTAGATTGCGAACACTTGGCTGTGTTCAAGTTGCCGTAATCGCTCCAGCTATTGTTGTCGGTACGGAGCAGCGAATGTCGTTCCCGGTGTAATTTAAATTATACAGGAATATGTATTGTTGAAAAGTTCGGATTCAAACAAAAATGGTACATGCTTCATTTCTTTTCTGGTGTTATTGCTTAAGAATAGAAATTCGTTGGATGTATGTTCTGGCAAATATTTTTTGTATTCTTCTAATTGATGTTTAACGTCGTACAACAACATGAAAATTGTCTTTTGTAATGTTATTTTTTTATAGATAGGCTGAGCTTCTCGATGTAGTATTTAAATTTAAATCATGTGCCAAACACTCAACAAGACGCTGTCTATTTACTCGTATGCAAACAAATATTGCGTAGATCATGTTTACACTGTGTTATTAATACATATTTTTTTACTACGTTCACTGACCATTAACTATACAAAGACTGACAATTACAAGTTGCCTGCATACGTACATATGTATATACGGGAATCCATAGTACAAAAGAAGAAATATACTAGCCTGTTGAATAACAATACACTACACTTCACTTCAGATTTTTTGTACGTATGTGTTTCCTTGTATGTATTGTGTATATGTATGTCATCATGTATATCATCGTCGCGCTGGTTACATTGAACACCCTTCGACATATCGAAGAATTATTGGACAAGGATATTTATGTAATCGCTCTACTTTGGAAGCGCATTTCCTATTATAGGAGCACAGGGGAGAGCGTCGTTTACCCTGTTGATGTATTTTCTTAAGTATACCCTCGGGAAATTAAATAAGGGGGATATTCAGTGTACTTTGTAATGTTATATTGACCGGTACATCTAACAGTGATGAAGGACGAGTGTAAATGCTGACATCATCATCATGATCAGCCTAGCGCCGTTTACTGCTGGACGAAGGCCTTCTGAGACCAAGAAGCTCAATATACCCGGTCTTGGGCAGACCGCATTCATCAATTACCAGCCACAAATCATTACGCTTTCCATAATTTACCAAATACCTTGGCTATTTTCGTAGTAAGCGTAGATATTTCATCTTTTTCTTTGTTTCCTCTAGCTGCACCATTCTTTACGGTCGAGCCAGAATTCCAGAATAAGGCCGAAGGCGAGACGGCGGAGATAAGGTGTGAGGCTGAAGGTACTCCAGTCCCGAAGATCACATGGATTCACAATGGCAAGCCAATTGAGCAAGCGGAGCCGAATCCTAGAAGACAAGTCACCTCCAACTCGATTATTATTACGAATCTGGTGAAGAAGGACACTGGAAACTACGGTTGTAACGCTACCAGCTCCATCGGATACGTTTACAAAGATGTCTACATCAATGTTCAATGTGAGTACATTGTCTTTTTATATCATCTTCATCTTTCGTCATCCTTAGTTTGTGTGCCTTTTTTTATAAAATATAGGGGGACAGACGAACAGACGAGTCATCTGGTGGTGAGTGACAATCGCCGTCCATGGAAACTTGCGACCTGCAGTCGCAAGTGCGCTGCCCGCTGTTGAGGGTTTATGACTGTACGTGGGGGCTACTTGACCCCAACGAGAAGTGAGGGACTTGGGCCCCTGGAAACCTCAATAATTTTCGCGAAATGCAACGCAACTTTCACAACCGGTTTTCTGTGAAGCAGTGGTAGCGCACTGTACACTAGTATTTTTTTTTAAACAGCGTAAGTGTAATTATAATAAAATATAGGATTTTAAAGATTTAAATGTTTGAAGATTGTTATGTTCCCAATATTTACCTTAACTTGTGTAGTGAATAACTGATATGGGACCCATACAATCATCACAATAAAACCCAATATATGTACTATAATTTAATTAAACATTATTCATAGTTAAAATAATACAAGCGAAAGTTTTTCTATCTATCTAAATCTGTCTATCTATCTACGTCACATTGCTGTGTGTATAACCCTTATTGTTTGATGTGTACGGTTGCGCCCTTGAAAGGCAATTTCAGTAATTAATTTAACTGTCGTACATATCCAGGTTGAAATTGTATATAGGTACTTTAAATTGTCCATTATATCTAATGGTAAAAGTCTTTTTACATAGTATTTCTGAGTTTAATATTCATTTTTGCGCCGCAAGGTAAAATTTCTTTTAGACATTTAGTTTTGGCCTGGAGAACTGCTACGTATAAAAAACACCACCTTACCTGTGTAATACGGGTCTTAACAGAATATAAAGATGTTTTAACATATCGAAAGTTTAATAAGCAATTAATTGATCAATCAGCCTGTGAAGTCCACTGCTGGTCATAGGCGATACGATAAATATTGTATGCAGCAGACGAAGTTCCGAAGATTGTTCGCAGGGTTAAAATTAAGCCACGTATGCGTGATCAGTGATCAAACCAATGGTCACTGACCATGATGTCAGTCAAGAGCGTCTTGACCTAATATATTTCATTCCGATGCATTGATTGGCAACGCTACCTGACTTACACAACTGAGAATGTACTTGTTGTCGAAATGAACTTAGAGTTTTGTTAATCCGTAGCCAATAAATATGTAGGCCAATTCATGTTAGATTGCGGCGTGCGTGCCATTTCTTCTAGATTTTGTTTAAAAGTAAACGAAACAGATAATATAGAAAAAGACATATACGTCTTACGTATTATATACATATAAAGAATTGACTCAAAGATGGAGTAGCGCTTTAAGTGGTCACCTTGCCACTACGCTGCCGCGCCGACACTTTGTGTATCCTCATATTGTGGTTCTGAGGCTGGGTGTTCTTTGTGTCCGTTGCTTGAATGTTTGTAAAGTCCCCCGCGACACAGGAATGAATCCCAGTGCGGGAGTTGTTTAAAAAGAAACAAAGCTTATAAACTTATAAGCCACCGGTACCGTCGCGGCAGGACGAGTTACTCCTTGAGAAAGGTCTCCTGTGGGGACCGAAACTAGTCCGGCATCCCCGAAATACACACGTGAGTAAAACCGTATATTTAATTAAATAAACTCAGTTCTAAATAAAAGTAAAGAAATTAAAAGAAAAACAGGACTATCACAGCCGTGGTCCAGTATTTAGCATGACCACGTATTACCCACGTGCTATTTGTGTTTGCTAAGTATTAAATGGTATTGATTAATGTCCTACCGCTGCTGCTAAATATATTATAACTTCTATATTTATGCTAGAATCATATTAATACTCAGAACAACTAAAGTAGAATTTCAGGACGTATAACGAGTAATATCTAAATTTAATATAATCGTGTTAAGACTTAATATTTATTAGCAACCTTCTGGATTTTAAATAAGATTGTAGTAGGATTGTATATGCGTAATGTACAAACATTATTCACAAACTACAAAAAATAAAACTGGAGTGCGGGAAAAGTCTAGACTTCTGGAATATCAAAATAGCAATGCGCTTGTCTACATATTATATGAATATATGTAGTATTATAACTTTTGCTTTCTTCCTATTCGATTAGTTAATTATTTAGGTATTATACAAATGTGACCGGGATCGTGATGAATCGAAATAAAATGGATATTAAAATTACTTAAAAAAAAAAGTACTAAATGTTTTTACATTGCATTTTACAAAAGAGACTATTTTTTTTGTTTTTTATGCACACCGTTTAGGAAAAATCCGGATATGCCATCGACACATTTGGTGTTAAATACCTATAGTTCCTGTAATGACAGCAAAATCTTTTACAAAAATTAGCCTTGTAGGTACATTTTATGGACCTTGTAGGTATAATTGACAGTTTTAATATAAGGTTTCTATACTAAGAACAAACATTTTTTTTTTCTAAAATTAAATTAATTTTCTAAATATTCACTGAGTCAACTATACGATCCGAAAAACTATGTATTTAAAACGATTTTGTATGAAAATTATTTAGAATTTCACTTCCAACACAGTTGTATAAAATCGGTATAACTTCCAGTCATGTAATTCGTACAACAGACCAACTCAGAGCCTCATTAATTCAAACTCCCCACAGCGAACAAAACTTTATAAGCCCCTGGCTCGACAAAGAACACTATTTTAATAAAGGTTTCCTTTCTCAACAACTTGCACTGCTTCACTGAACTTTTATAAGGAAACGACTAAGCTTAGCCACCATAAACTGTCACTCATGGTTAATTATGGACCCTTATTCAAGTATACAAATGTGTCATACAAAGGAAAATAAACCATATTCTAGAAGAAATATTTATCAAATTCCCTTGTCAGATTTTGTAGTTGGCATTTGCCCCCGGCGCTCATAAATTAACTTATAAATACTGACAATAAATCTTATTATCTCGAAAAAACTTTTTTCAATCGCGTCATAGTTGATCTGATACGGAATAGGGTACAAAATAGATTCTCTTATTGAATAAACTCCAATAAAGCATCGGAGATTATTGTACTATCGCTAATGGGAAAAAAATATTATATAAAGTCGGAAGTTTATCTTTTTAGTTGAAGCAACTTTGTAGGCAGTTAGAAATTGTTACCAGTACTGACAGCCCTAGCAGACATATAAAATTTTATCATGAGTTTAAATTGCTTTATTATAATGATTACGTTTCATCAAGCTTTCAAAATCATCAAATAAGTAAACCAATTACAGGCACAATAAGTCATTCGTCAAGCTAGTTGCTTGTTCCGATAGAATTTAATAAAATAGATCATATGGAGAAGAGGCAAGATACTCGTTGGACACTCTTTTTCAACATGCTTTTTTTACAAATTTCTTGTTGTTCATAAGTCAATCAATCAAGGAATACGTAAGAGCAATGTAACATTTATTCTTCAGTGTAAGAGACGAGCAAACTATTACAATATTATAGTAATAGCAGTCAGGAGATGACCAGCCCCTATCGACGTTCACATATAATTTCTTTACTGAAAGAACTGAATCGATATTTCTATATCTCATCCAGTTGTGGTCCTTACGCCTGTGTTCTATTTAATCTTACAAACAGTTTAAATTCGTTATAATGAGTCATGTGCCGTTGGTCTTATGATATGAGGTCATATTTTATTATTCAGTTATTCTTTTAGTTTTGATCTGATGTTATTTGCTTTGTTTGTCACTTTTGAGTATTTTCATTAAACCTCGTAGCGTTATGGACTAACGTTAAACGCTTTAAAAAACAAGCTTTCAATCAAGTTTATTATATTAGTAAACACGTATGTTTACATGTTACTTTAACTATTTAATTGTTTCCCAACAATACGACTGAGTGTCCTGGTCGAACCAGAGGTCGTGGGTTCGATTCACAAAAATTTTAGTGATCCACAAATAATTGTCCTTAGTCGGTTTGTTCTTTGTGTCTATTGTTATCACAGTTATGTATATCCCAGAAACTTCAAAGAACAAATGATATATATTTTGTCTAATAGCTTTATTAACGAATGTAATACATACTCCTTTGAGCTTCAAGCCGATTTGATGTCACGGTCGAGGCGTTAAATCATTTGAGTCTTAAGTATGACGACATGCTATTAAGAAGTTAGTATTGTGACAACCTTGAACGCTGCAGTGCAAGAGGAACGCGAGAAGGGTACCGATATATCGTAGTAGGTATCGATTATCTCATATTTTAATAATTTTAAGCAATTGAAGCGATGTTAAACGTATCTACTTTATGTGTACATCGAAGACATGATGATAAATTTTCGATTGATGTTATAGTTTAGGTGTATTTATGTATGCGTGAAGTGTTGTGTAAATTTAAAATTATAATGGTATTAAGTATGTAAATAAAACCTATATTTAGATTAATATTAGTACACCATAGACTTCCCAAATTTCTATTTTTTTTTCTGTTGGAAATATCTTTTAAATATGGTGTGTGATAAGGCAGCCTATTTTTTAACCTAATTGTGTTACATATCAATGTATTGTAACTAACTTAAAGGTGTACCACGAAGAGCTGCATAAATTAAAATAAATGAATTACATTTTAACGGACTAAGATCACCGTTTAGAAAAAAGTAATTAAATAGCATGTATTAGCATAGGCAAGTCATCTGTGAGATGGATGCTGTTTTTTACTCAAGTTTAGAAAAAAATGTGAGGCCACTTAAATACTTTAATCTTACTTTTTTTTTATTTAAGGTGTTTTGCAGCCAAAAAAAAAGGCCCAAAAATAAAGAATCTATTTATGATATTAAAATTATTAATTATTACATAATAAAACTATTAGAGACATACTATGGTATATGGCAATTTTGATCTATATGACAGATGCCTTTTAGGTTGATGACGTGACGTGTTCAGTGCAAGGTTAATTGAATGCGTTCGTTTATTTCTATACACAATGCCACGGTCACAATTTTACTAAAGCAGAATAGGGTTATTGTATTGGGTTTTAAACCATTCTTATAAGAAAACCCCTTGCCCCCAACATAGGTCACAGCGGTCCCCGAGAGAGGTCACAAGCAACTGTTTCGATATTGCATAAAGTTGTATACTCTATAAGATTAATATGAAAGTGGCGCTACACTGTTAGCCTTCTGTAGACAATTGTTATCAAACTTATCCATATTTTATTATAACTAGTAATGAAAAGGAAATTTTAAAGATTTGTAATTTTTCCTTAAAAATTCTATAAAACGTTGGTAAAGCAAGACAGCTTGATTGGATTATAAAGTTATATCATTACGCAGGGGATTTATATAACATTATATTGCCTTTAAAAGTAACAAAGTGGTTTTAGTCTTTCTTATTTTCCTTAGTATTAATGGCCGTTTAATATTCAATACGCTTTCACGATCTACACTTTTCCAGTACAAATTTGCAAGGGGCTCCGACGTATTGAGTTTCTCGTTTAATTTAACAATATGTGTTTACATATTTAATGCAGCTTCTATGTCATTCGCTGTTAAAGTACCTTGTCTGTTAAATAACTCTTTATTTTTTGTTTTTATTAAATATTATTTTATTTTATTTTGTGAAACGTTTAAAAACAAGATAAGCGAACAAGTATTTGTATTTCGTAGTAAAGTTTAACTCATTCAGAATCATAAGGTGAGTGTGTCTCAAAGCTATTCACATTTAGATATGTTTATTTTAACGACATCTTGCAAATGAATTAATTTGTATTTGAAAGTTAAATGACGCTATGACTACAACAATGGGGCAATTAACACATGTCTTGATTAACATGTTTTAAATTCGTTTATGTTTATTATAAATATACAAAATATTAAGCTTATCGCACTATTACTTCCTAGATCACACGAATCTTTAAACTCTTTGTTAACTATAAATATTCTCACTTCAATATCAATCAATCAAAAACAAAATCATTTATTTAATTTCAACCAATCACAGGTATTTTCGAATTGTGTGTTGATTTCTTAAATTAAGTCTAAGCTAGTTACGTATTCCAGTACACTAAAGCACAACACACCAATTCAAAGGAGTGTCTTTTGAGTACCACCATCAAGTAACAACAAGATACCTAAAAAGCTGATGAGTGTCAGTAAGATAATTGTTGGCAAATAGTGATGTAGTCACGTTTCTAATTATCTCCCGGCAAATGTCCAGCTCCCTATAAATTGGTGTGAAATATTTATCCGCACGCAAAACGACAGTGTAACCGGGATTACGCAGGCACCCAGCCATGACCTAGATATACCGGCCTTCCTGACTTGTTGACCTGACTTCATAGCTCGGCTGTTGGTACATCACGGTATAAAGTTTAGTTATTAAGACATAATGGGTGACATTAAATGCTATTATGAAAAGGACAATTTTTCTTTTGGAACACCATTAAAATTGAATCCTTTATCTTTCTTAGCTTTAGTCAATATATATATCATCTGTATCCTGACTAAATCTAAGACCCCTGTGTGTTACGCGTCTGGTACAGTTTTTCGCATATACTCGTTTTGTAGATCACAATCTTACTAAAATTTCTGTCATGAAGGCCTTGTCTTATCTCTACATAGCATAAAACAAAATCGATTCTCACCGTCTGTGTTCTTAGATATTTTAAATTACGCAACGGGTTTAAATGCGGTTTTCATCAATAGAGAGAGTGATTCAAGAGGGAGGTTTATATGTGTTATACAAGCATGTTTTAGTAGCGAAAAGCCGAGCATTTCAAATATTTGTAATGTGATGTCTAAAAATTATAATTTTGTGTTATCATATTTTTGTATTACATTACAAGAAGTACTCGTTTTAAGTTGTAAAATAGAACATTTTTTTTGTTGTAGTCATTTAAGTGTGAGGGATTGCCATCCCACTTATACATATGTATAATTTCGAATCGAGTTGTCTTAGGTATTAGAACTTAATTACTTTTATCGATTATTATTTCAATCTACGTATTTGCTTCTGCAGCGACGACGGCGTAGGGAATTTTAGATAACAATACATTATAAACAATTGAAGATTGCTATGTACGCTTTCTAAGTTGACATGTGGAAGTTGGTTTTCCGAATAGTTCAAGATGTCGAAGATTGACTGCGAAAGTGTATGCTTTAGTACAGCTTTTCGGCATTTCCCAAGTTTACTAGGGCGTCACCTCGCCTTTTGGTACAATATAGACGAAAAACTTTGATTGCGTCATATTTTGATGCTAACTTCGGCCGGGTCAACTTGGGAATGCACATAATGCATATTTTATGTCTTATTCGGAACGTTACACAAATATGTACATATAATTGTTTATACGTATTTTGCCATATACTTTATGAGGCTGCTTTTAGTAAGTATCTGTATTAGTACGTATTGTAAGATAATGACACAATTTTATCACATACTCTTAACATTGAAGCCCCGTTTAAAGATCTCTGCAAACTTAATACTGCATCTAACACGATGTCACGTGCGACCTTTACCAAATAAGCGTTCAATTTGTAAATATAAGTATAATCCACCTATGCAGCTGCACCCCTAATTGTCCAATAGCGTGATTGCATGACGTTATTCTTTACCGCAGGGGACGTGAACAAAAAATGTTATTTACCCCTGGATAATGGTTTGGTTCTAAACTTGTTTATTAGATTTGTTTCGGTATTATCTGCGATTGGTCATGATGGTATGATATATGATTTATCCAAGTATATTAGTTATTTTGTCGTCGGTACCTAAATAATTGATATGAATATACAGTAGAATGTTTACTGCTCTTATTAGAAGTATTTCTAGGCGGTATTCTAGTACTATCTTTTGGTATTACTTGTACTGGCTGGCAGCAGTAGTACGATACTAAAATATTTTTTACTAAAATTTAAAAGGATTATAAATCAAATATTAAAACTAAAAGAAAACATATTCAAGATACCTCGCAGATAGACAGACACACACACTTAATAAACGTCCTTAATCCCTTAATATAATAAAATCTGCTGTCAGCAGCTGCTAGTTACCTAAGTAACATAACCATTTGATGCTATTCTTTAATAATATATTTAAAAAAAATTGCTCCTTTTACCGCTTATCGTACATCTAGCTAACTTTATCGTGACGGGTATCCGATTGTATTACGATAGCACCCTTACCTGAGTCTGTACACATCGTACCCCTGACATTATACCTACGAATCACGATGGGTGCGGTTCAGGGTGTGAATAGACGCCCGAATTTTTTCTTCCTAAGTTCGATAACCTTTGTGAGTCATCCTAAAATCCACAAGGTGACGTCAAACAGGGTACAGATATACCTATTAATACACATATTGAGAGCATCGTCCTTTATTTCTATGAAATAACATCGTAATTTAACATTTTTGTGTGGTAAATTAAAGTTGGATTTTGGATATGTTATGGTGGGATAGCGATTGTCAAATATTTTTAGCAGTTTACTAATTCGTGACAGTATGTAGTCAATTGTTATCGTATAAGTCTCTTTGATATACAGAAGACAAGTTTTTCTTTTAAAATTAGTAATATCTCCCAAATACTGGTTGAATTAAATGATGAATGAAAAATTTAGATTTAAATTTAGAGTTTGTTTTTCTATTTTCTTAAACGACTGACCATTTGTCGAACGTCCAGAGAAGCCGATGACCGGACCCTACAAACTAAAAAATAAAAAAAAACAATAACGTAGTAGGCATTCCGGTCATAGGTCATTTCATTTTCCGACCTTGAAACTTTATAATCGTCGACACAGAGTTATGAAATCTATAAACCGACAAAAACGTATACATTTTAAATGAACGTCCTGAGAGAAGTAGGAAGTACACGGGCGCGTTGAGATTAAGATCGACAGTTCTAAAGTACTGAAAATACTACGTTATGTCATCACCGGTTGAAAGGAGCTGTCGTTTATCTTGTTATGATTTATGGTCTGCAGATTATTTATTTGTTTAAGGTGTAATGCACTTAACGTACAGAGGAGGACCTAGTGCCAGTCAACCTTTATTTCAGAGAAAGTTTTAACAGTGGTAGAGTCATGCTTAGGACGATACGAATGGCGTCTCGTTCGGTGCGATACCACGGCCTCACAGAAAACCGGTTGTGAAGTAACGCTTGTGTTGCATTTCCCCGATATGATTGAGGTTTCCGGAAGCCCAACTCCCCCTCTCCCCCCATCGCCCCTCTCCTCTTTCCTAACTCCCTCTTCTCTTCTTTCCCCTCCCCGCATCCCCCATCCCTCATAACTTTCAAAGGCGGGCAGTGCACTTACCACTCTTGTGTTGCAAGTGACCACCAGTCTGTTCCTCTGTCCACCTATAGTATAAAAAAAAGTAAAAACTAGGTGTATTTAAACATTAAAAGATAGAAACTAAAATTATGAATTAAGCAATAGTTACTTCAGTATAGTCGTTATACACACTAACGTATTTACAGATATACATGTAAATACATAGGAAGATATTCATAAGTGTATATATATATATATAAGTGTATATATATATATATATATATATATATATATATATATATATATATACACAGATCATTTACTTATACAAATACATACATACAACTGCAACAATACAACTGTTCGCTTGGAAAGCTAGTACAGTTTAAAATTATAACAGTATTGGTATTAATTACTTTAGATGTCCAGGGCACCTAATATGTTATATGAGGTTTATTGTTGCAGTACACACGGTCTTTTAATAAAGATATTTTAACTTACTGTTGTAAAAGCCTTTTTCGCGTGACTCATAAAAGATGATTAAGGTTTTTCACTACCCTCACAGGATCCCCACTGAAGATACCGTGACGTGCATGCATATAATCCAATCTCTTTGTGAATCCATTTGTTTCACAAATTGTTGATATTTCGTTATAGAGATAACAATTTCGTTTAACTGATTATGACAATTTATGTTTATATGGACTATGGAAAATTACTGTAATACCTAAACAAAGTTTTTGCTTTAATTATAAAAATACATTTTATGTAAGAATATGAAAGATTAAAATTAAAGTGACGTACCCACTTACATCATCATCATCATCAGCCTATCGCAGTCCACTGCTGGACATAGGCCTCTCCCATTGCACGCCAGTTCGATCTATTTTCGGCTTCTCGCATCCAGCTCCTGCCAGCCATCCTGCGCAAATCGTCCCTCCAACTGGCCTGTTGCATGTACGAAAATATTTTTTTTTTAAATTAAACCAATTATGTACATATACATATTTACTTTTGAATAGAAAGCTAGTTACCTGCTCCAATACTTAGATCCTATCGAGAAAAAGAGGCGCCAACTGAGGACAGTCGCAAAAGTGTTCTCGGAATTTCTCGCCTCGAATACTAAACATATTATCGAAAAGGATAATAGTTGGATAAATCTAATATTTAGGAAAAAACAAATAGAGATGTGCTAAATTGTATTTCAATAGCTAGGCTCCTTGTATTTTTATTAACATATTATATGTTACCTATTTAATATTTCGCAATGTAGAAGTATTTTTATAGAATACAATGTATCTTCCACCCACGGCTTCGCCCGCGTACGTCTTTAAAAAGTAGCCTATGTTCTTCCTAAAGGTTTTCGAAGTATTCACACAACAAATTAAATTGCAATCGCCTCAGACCTTTAGCCGTTAAAAAGTAACATATATAGATTGATGCCTAACTGTGTATGATCTGATGTGATGATGTGATGTTTTAATATCAGTTTATCTAAAATGTTAAGCTACACTTTCTATAAATAAATCTACTAAAATCATCTACTTTACTAAATTCTACTAAATTCATAACTGGTGACAACGTGTGCCTATGGTTCACTACTTTATTAGGTTGTCTCAAGTATATTGGACACATCCTCGTCCGCGGCACACATTCACACGCCCACACTCCACCACGCGAAATGTAACTATGTATTACTTCCACTGATATTATTGTGTACTTAACAGCTTATTGAAATTTATGGATCTGTTTGTTGGCTGCGGAGAAGTTTATTTCTTAACGAAAACACTGACGTAACTGCACGGAGAAATAGTGGTATTTACAACTCAAATGTGGTATAGTCGTATTTGCTTACGTTGGCAAGTGTGTACTTTATAGGAAGGTTAGTTACCAGCATATTGATTATATCTGAAACAGCCTCCAGTGTATGGTAGAAGCACGAAGCTTACACGTGTAATTGCCTTCAGCTTAAGATTGTTTGTAGGTATCGGAAAAGCGACAACACTAAATCACAAGGAACGTGTTTAGGAACAGTGTATTACATTTAGTTTATATGTTTGCCTTTTTTTTTACGTGTGGAAACCCCCTGGGGCCGTCATCCCATCGGAGTTTTCGGTATCAAAATTGAACGGTGTGGCACTGTGCTTGAAGACAGAGGGATCCGGGAACGGCTTTAGTAAATCATCTGGACTCCTCCTAGCACCTGCCGGCAAAAGCGCGTTTCGACACTTGCATTAAGCAAAAAAAATGTTTTATGTTGCCGAACCTTTAAAAATTTTGCTTGAGGATCTGTTCGTGCACAATGTAACTCGTACATTTTTCACTAGGAAAACTACGATCACGACATATGTACATTTGTGCACCTTGCAATATAAATGAATGCAGGAGTAAGCCATTCCTACAACATAATATTCAGGAGCTATTTATATGTCAAGGAATGTATTAAGGGAGTACTTTTCCGTTCTATCTTAACTTACTGCCCCTGTCAACTAAGAATGCCACGTAACCAATTGTGAATTCCCCTACGTGGGGTTACCGAAACTACTATCCCATGATTTGCTGAAAAGACGGGCTGCTTTCACTACATTTTATATCTTCATTTATAATCATTATTTTAAATAAACAGTTATATGAACAACACGTCTATGATTTCTTTGTAGACTATACAGATCCAGAGATTAGCTAATTGCATATTTTTTGCATTGTCAGGTGTCAGGATAGCGCGAGTCGTTGCAGGGTTGTGAGAGTTACGTATCAAATTATATACTTTTAAGTTCGATTGCGTGTAACTAAAATGGTATAAAATGAAAATTCTAATTAATCGTCAGTAGTAGTAAAGATAATTTTGAAGTATTTTGTTTTCCTAGCAAAACTACTCTTTAGGCGATCGTTCATGCAGTGGTCATGTAACCTAACTTCATCTCGGTCGTATTATTGATTTCGTTGTTTTTTCTAACAGCTATCCCTCCCGAAATCAAAGAGGGTCCGGAGAACCTGACCAAGGTGGACGGCTCAGAAGCTGTGCTTAAGTGCAGAGTGTTTGGAGCGCCGAAGCCTATCGTCAAATGGATGAAGGATAACGTTGACGTCACTGGTGGCAAGTGAGTATGCGTATTTTTTTAATATTTTATCGTAACCAATCAACGTAACAAACTATAATGAAGGCGACAGACAGCTCTTGTATAATGTTAACGATTTTTACCTTTTATTTCTGTTTTTATTAGTCTGAATAGGATGTGAAGTAAATGATGAATTGCATTATTGATGGGTTCAGCCGATTTTTATATACAAGAAACATTATTTAACTGTCTATGTATAAAAACCACTTGATTGTTTCGATAAAATTTTAAAAAATCTTGTGTTATCGTGCGTTTCACAGCTATATATATAAATATACATATATATTTACAAGAATGAGCACTCTCTGAAATTGATCCTCTCCGCTCTTCCTGTTGTTTTCGCAAGAAGCCAATTATAGGTATATTATTGGGTCGGTGTGTGGCAATATTCGCTTGTAAGACGTTAACGCGTTGTTTAATAATGCTATTGTCTATAATTATAGGGAGTCGCGTAAGACATATTTGTGGCATGTTTATATATCGCATCATCTACATTTTATTTGAGTTTTCAGATCATTCAGAGTTCAATTATGATTAGATACGTTTATTTTGTGGTGTTTAAGAAGAAAAAGAGTTTTTTGCGACACAGCTTTTGATTTTTTAATACGTATCCATATATCATGGCACATTAAACTATAATGTTTGTACATTGTACTGTCCGGTGATAGATATCATATCCCATCAATCGATCAGACTGGACTATACTGACTGTAATAACTGTAATCGATCAGTAATAATAACAAACTAAGTAGAGCTTCTACTATGGTAAGCAGAGCTGTGAAACATACTTATATATTTCGTACATACAATACGTACATGTTATTGATAAATTACTCTAAATTTCAATTGAATTTTAGTCTTGTTTAGTCACTTTTGTAACAACAGAATTGATACCAGTATGGATTTGTTCCACATAACGTCAAATGCAATAATTTTCTTGATGTAGTTTTTTTTACGATTTACGCTGTTTCATCAAATTCTATAGTCTTCCACTGAAGACCATATAATAAATACAGTGACCTATGATACAAAATAATACATTTTCCTTTTGAAACTCGCCACCAGACGTCTGAGTCCGATCGTTTATTTGTCATTCCGTTGTAAAATATTTACGTGTAGCTTTTACACATGTGTCATAAATTATATAACCCCATATATAAAAAACCATACGGTTTATGACATAAAAATGTAATACACTTTTATAAATGACACAATATTCTCTTCATCCTCACTCCCCGTTTATATTTTCGCAAAACAGCAGTTCGTGCTTACCCAGTTGTGTAAATTGCGACACACAACGTATACACAAATAACGGATCTTAAGAATCGGATATCAAAACGATCCCCCCTCAGGATTAAAGGAGATCGTATTATCAAGTTTCCATCCCCTTACAAAAAGGAACTTTGTACACATAAAAAGGCTTTTCAGTTCATTGAACTGTTTCTTAAACAAACCATCAGTCAATTTGATTGAACTGATTGAATTGTTTCGCAGGAGACTGCAGTTTGAATTGCTGGTTTTAAGCGTAGGTTGAATAGTGTGTCCTTTTACTGTTTGTGTATGAACTTTTGGTTATGTGTGATATCGAAATCAAATAAATTATAAGCAAGGCCCTAATAATTATTTTTATTCAAACTACATGGAGGGCGAGGTAATATATTCTGATTCAATGGACAAGTAAGGGTAATTTAGATACAACCAATCAACTAAGTTGCCCCAGTATAGTATAATTGTATTTCTGATGATTTTGAAACTGAAGCTACAAATCTCACCCGGAAAATGATAACGCTCAATAAATCGTATGACACATTATTTTTCATAATCGGCTCGTTGGCAATAGGATGGAACATACCTTGATACAAAAATATTCGAACGTACATAAACAGTTGCATATTGCACAATTTGCCATATGTAAAATGAATTACTACGATAAAATGTTGGTGTCTTATGTCTTAATGCTACACTATAATAGAATATGGTAAACGTTAAAGGTTATTCTACAAATAAATATTTATTTAAAGCTGATAGGCTATTTATAGATGAGAAGAATCTTTAATACAACTTCACATACACAAGTGAGTTTGACATATTTCGTGCTATTTGTGTAAACTTCGTACACGGTCAGCGTTATGATGACATTTTATACCTTAAGCAGGTATAAAATGTCATCATAACGCTGACCGTGTACGAAGAATAAATAAAATCAATAAATTAGAAACCTACAATAAAATAAACATGACATTAGAACAATTAAATTTAAAATAATCAACAACAAATTAAATATCTAAAAACAAGTTGTTGTTAGTTGAAAAAAATCCAATTGAATTTTTCTCGGCTAACATAAATACAAAACATAATTTATAGATGCGTAAAATCTAAGAGCGTTAAAGCTACAGTTTAATACGACCTAATTAACATAATATTGAGAGGAGTATTATGTTCAGCAGTAATTATAAACACTCTGACGCTAATTAATTCATATTGTGCCTTACATTTTTGTTTTTGATCTTTTAATCCATAAATTTGTTTGTTTAAACAGATATAACATAACTCCGGATGGTGATCTCGTGATTCGAGATGTATCGTACACGGATGTTGGCACATACGAGTGCTACGCCAAAAACAAGTTTGGAGAAAAGTCTGCGTTTGGATCTTTGGATGTTAAGAGTAAGTCCTTGTGTATTTCCTATTAAAATTATGTTATTTTTATATATATATACTATAGGGGGACAGACGAACAGACGGGTCATCTGATGGTAATCGACAACCCCCGTCCATGGACAACTGCAACTGAAGAGTCGTAAGTGCGCTGCCCGCCTTTGAAGGTGATGAGGGATAAAGGGGGTGCAGGGAGGGGAAAGAAGAGAAGGGGGATGGAGAGATGGGAAAGAGGACAGGGGAAATGAGGGGAGAGGAAAGAGGAGAGGGGAATTGGGCCTCCGGAAACCTCACTCATTTCGGGGTACTGCAACGCAAGCGTTACTTCACAACCGGATTTCTGTGAAGCCGGATTGAATGGTCCGGCTCGACCGGTGCGAATAACAGTAGTAGAGCCGGCCCAAGCTTGGCTCTACTACTGTTATTCGCCTTGTCTAGTGGCCACTGCTGCACTCCCAAGTCTCGCAGCGAGATGATTTATTGACCATATAGTTCCTGAATAAAAAGTCTATCCAAAAAAGAATCATTCAAATTCGACTGATAGTTACAGAGATAGGCGGAGTTAAACGAACGGATAAACAAAAAAAAAATGAATATATTTTTGCTCTTATGTTGGCAGTTATTTTGAGGGCTTGCTTCGAATTATCAAAGCCATAATGGCTGGCAACTTGTGATGTTGATACAAATAAGACTAGTCATTTTTTTTTCAGATACTGCCTCTTATCACGCACCAGTTAAATAATTGCTCTGAGTTACCGATAATAGGGTATTTAACGAATTTGAAATGACTTACATATAATAACTTACTAGGCACGATAGAACATGATTTATTTTTATGAAAAATTATTATGTAATGTCTTCTCCGTGGACACCCGAGTACTTAAGTTTGACAATAATAATACGTACGACCGTGGCCGATACGACCTTCAAACCTTCAAGAGAGAGCGTACTCCTACCTAAAAGGCCGGCAACGCACTTGTGACTCTTGAGTTGCGGGTGTCCATGGGCGGCGGTTGCCACTTACCATCAGGTGACCCGTCTGCTCGTTTGCCCCAGTATGTAAATACCAATACCTGAATTACCAGCCTGTAAGACAACAATATTTTTATAGACACCTGTAAGCGTAAATCCATTATTTCATTTGCGTAATTTTCATTACGTTCTTATTACAGAACGTACCGTGATAACCGACAAGCCGGAACATTACGAGGTCGCAGCCGGTTCGTCGGCCACCTTCCGCTGCAACGCCAACGCTGACGACTCACTCAAGCTGGAGATCATATGGCTCAACGACGGACAACCGATAGACTTTGAGAGCCAGCCCCGGTTCAGAATGACCAACGATTACTCGCTGCTCATTTCTGATACTACAGAGCTCGACTCAAGCGAATATACTTGCATTGCTAGAACAGCTATCGATGAAGCGAGGGCGCAAGCTACATTGACTGTTCAGGGTTCGTATGACATGTTTTGCTAGAATTATTAAAATGCATGTTGGAAATGAGTTAAAACGAAATTGAAATTTAGAAACGAAACTTGGACATGTTATTAGTTGAAGTGAAAACATATGTTTTGGTTAATAATTAATTGACTGTCTCTGTAGGGGCTACCAGTAGATGTGAAAACCAGTGGTGATGTGTGTCGAGCTATTAGATTACATACAGTATACATATAGCTCATGGGAAGCGTTAGGTGAAAAAAAGTGGTCAACGCGCCTAAATAAATATCCACTTCAATAAAGAAGTAATCATTGACCCTTACTTTGGTTCACAATGTGATCGTAAACGCAATCCCATTTCATAATAATTTTACTTAGGAGTTTAGTATGAGATCGTAAAATGTAGGTGAGAAGTCAACTTAGCTATATTAGAATTTAATAAGGAACAACAAAACATTTTCCACCCACAGATAAACCGAACCCTCCGGCCTTGGACCACGTGGAATGTGGCGCGAAGACTGCGTCCCTCCGTTGGCACCCGATGGGAGACAACCGCGCACCGATTCTGCGCTTCTCTATACAGTACAACACGACATTCACGCCGGACACGTGGGACGTCGCCAGTGACAATGTCCCTGCTACTGACACAGCTTGGACTGTGCAACTCAGCCCCTGGGCTAATTATACTTTCAGGTAAATCAGACTTTTTAAATTAATTTCGTACACTCATGTGCCTCTTATTGTTTCCTTTTGATTTTTTTAATGTTTTCTTAGGGAATTTGTTTTAGTTAAGGTGATCAAAATAACCTATCTGCTTAACCATTTAAATCATTATCATTACATTAGATATGAAGCCGGGTACATTCTGCTTTTCATGCTAATATTTATTTACAATATTTGTGTTGACTGCACGAATATCATAACGGTTTAAGTGGTCACCTCGCCACCACGCTGCCGCGCCTAGTGGTGTGGGTTCGATCCCCGCACGGGACAACACTTTGTGTAATTGTTGTTCTGAGTCTGGGTGTTCTTTGTGTCCGTTGTTTGAATGTTTGTAAAATACCCGTGACACACGAATTAATACTAGAGCGAAAGTTGTCTTTTAAAAAAAAATCGGTCTTGGGTAACTTTGTAACTTTACTGTCAGCAGGTGACGTATTGAGAAATGGGGTAATTAACACCGTCCCCAATGTAGGTTTATCAATCAAGAGTGTTGATAATCTTCTTAAAAAAATAAAACTAAGCTGTGAATAAATAAATAAATATTTATAAATATCGTTTCGTTTACAGAGTGAGTGCTGTGAACAAAATCGGACCCTCTACTCCATCAGCTCACTCCGACGTTTGTACCACACAACCGGACGTTCCGTATAAAAACCCCGACAATGTCAAGGGTGAGGGCAGCGATCCTACTAACATGGTCATCTCTTGGTCGGTGAGTGTGCAATCATTTACAAAATTAGTATACTTCGTAACTCTTTGTAACTCTTTTTATATACTGCTGTGAATTCTAAAATTTGTATTACCCTCTCCACCTATCTCTTATTATATTTAATATTCTAATTGAAAAAGAATCGTGTTTAATATATAATAAATGTATTATATTCGTAATATTTATGTTAGAAAGTTTTATAAAAAGGTAACTGTTTTAGATTTAGATGAGGCATTTAGTAATGTTGACTTTGTTGTTGAAAGTTAAATAAATTATGTTATTCTTCCAACAGCCGAAAAGTTATCCTATTGTATGACAGCGAAATATGTCGAGGATCACAAAATTTATGAGTCTGACTGTAAACCTCGCACTAATTATTGTTTTATTTTCTTTACTTTACTTCAAAACAAGCATCTTGGTCTTTTTGCTAGTTTGTCTATAGTAATGATGTAGATGATATTATGCTAGTGGGTGTACAAGATGTATATTTGTGTTTTCAGAAAATGCCTCAAATCGAGCATAACGGCCCAGGTTTCTACTACCTGGTGTCGTGGCGTCGCAACATTACTGGCCAGCCCTGGAGCGAGCAACAGGTCCGCGACTGGCAACAGACCGAGTACGTCGTGCTCGCCACGCCCACCTTCCAACCTTACAAACTTAAGGTAAAACGGGTGACAAAAGTTTTATTAATTAACATTTATCTCAGATTATAAAAAAAGTTTTAGGACAAAAAATTTATTGATTGTGATTTATTAACGTAGGTGACAGCAGTAAACTACAAAGGTACGTCAAATGTAACTCCTGTCGAAGTGATCGGTTGGTCTGGCGAGGATACTCCTCTACAAGCGCCGGCCAACTTTACCCTCATTCAAGTCACTACTGGAACCACAGCCTTGCTTAACTGGGAACCCGTTCCACCGGAAACAGTCCGAGGTCACTTCAAGGGCTACAAAATCCAAACCTGGGTCGATGGTGAAGAGGACAAGTTAAAAGAAATTTTGGTCAAAGCTGACGCTTCAAGCGCTTTGGTTACAAAGTTCAAACCATACAAGAAAAATAACGCTAGAATCTTGGTATACAACGGACGTTTCAATGGACCACCCAGCGATACCCTTAGCTTCCACACGCCTGAAGGAAAACCCGGCACCGTGAAATCATTCGAAGTTTACCCAATCGGTTCATCAGCTATGTTACTCAAGTGGGACAAGCCCGTTGATGAAAACGGCGTTCTAACTGGCTACAAGATTTACTACCAAAAGGTCACTGGCACGAATTTGGGACCCGTCCAAGAGAGAAAGAAGGAAATCGATCCTAAATTCGACCGCGCAAAATTGGCTGGATTAGAACCAAACACGAAGTACAGAATTGAAATTAGAGCGAAGACCAAGGCTGGTGAAGGTGACAAGTATTACGTGGAACAATCGACGAAAAGTGTTGTAACCGCTAAGCCAGATATCCCACTATTCGAAACTAAAACATTGCCGGCTAAAGAAGGAACAGCTCATATTCTAGTTCGTTGGCTACCGTCATTGGATGGTCATGCAGGCACGCACTTCATAGCGTGGTACAGGCTGAAAGGTCACCCAGACTGGTCGAAGACTAACGAGATCACAGAAGATGACTATGCAGTCCTCACTGGACTGGAGCCTGGGCAAGTGTATGAAGTGAAGTTGACGGCTCATGATGGCGAATACTTCAGCAGCAGTGAACTGAGAGATGTTGATACGACTATTGGTAAGTAAAGGGCCCTTTTCGTTGTTTTTTTAAATATCGGATCGGACTGGATCTATCAAACAGTATATATACATTGGTCGTATCACGGCTATACATTTGCTAGTGAGACTAAAATTATGGTTCGCAAAAATGGTAGTTTGATAGCCCCTGTCAATAGTGTGAGTGTGTGTGTTTTGTGTGTGTGTGTGTGTGTTTTGTGTGTGTGTGTGTGTGTGTGTGTGTGTGTGTGTGTGTGTATGTGTGTATGTATATAAGTCGATGCTATGGATGATTGGTGGAGGCAGCAAACAATCCTATCGTTTAGCTAGACTCACTATTTAAGCTAACACTAGGTTTCTGATCTCTACATTCTTAAACAGTAATCAAGCAATCAAATGTTGCATAGGAATGTATAAAATGTGTATTTAAAATAGATTTAAAGTTGAAGTGACATTGCAGTTAATGGCTGTAGTGTCACTTCTTTACTTTACGTAGTAAAATTACTGAAAAAAAAGCCGACATCACTATAAACTTTTTGCTGACGTTATCTCGACATCTTATACCCTATGTCGCTCTCACTATTGTGCTATAATCCATCGAGAAGGTATGGCGAGTCAAACAAACATCATACATACATAAACCTTTTTCTTGCTAATTTGGGTAAATAAACTGCTGTTGAATGATACAAGATGTGTTACCGACAGACGGTCCGATCGTGAAGCCGGACAGCGACAAAACCGCGACGGCGGGCTGGTTCATCGGCGTCATGCTGGCGTTGGCCTTCCTGCTGCTGGTGCTGGTGCTGGTGTGCGTTGTGCGCCGCAACCGCGGCGGCAAGTACGACGTGCACGACCGCGAGCTCGCGCACGGCCGCCGCGACTACCCCGACACCGGCTTCCACGAGTACACGCACCCGTCAGTACTGACACTGCATTTCACATATATTTATTTCTATAGTATGCCTTTACAAAAAACAAAATAGTCCTCATTAGAGATTTCTCAAAATTACCAATTATAAAATCTAAAGCGAGTCGGACTCGCGCAGGAAGGGTTCCGTACTATTATTTATAAAAACGGCAAAAAATAAACATGTCTGTTGTATGGTAGCCTCCCTTAAATATTTATTTTATTCTGTTTTTTAGTATTTTTTGTTATAGCGGTAACAGAAATACATCATCTAAGAAAATTTCACCTGTAACTATCACGGTTCATGAGATACGGCCTAGTGACAGACGTTTTACCCTTTGGATACGGAACTCTAATAAACAATATCTCCCTAAGTAAATTGTTTCGCTATAAACAAATGCCCACAATACGTTTACATTTATGTTTAAAATGTAGTATCTAATTTAAAAATATTCATCATTCATTCATATCATTCATTCATGATATAAATAAAGTATCTACTTACGTTCTTAGGCTGGACAACAAGTCCCGTCACTCGATGAGCAGCGGCACCAAGGCTGGCCCCGAGAGCGACACCGACTCCATGGCTGAGTACGGCGAGGGAGAGACTGGTACGTAACTACTACATACATATTCATTTATTTATATAAAGTTCCTGTTGTTCACCAATACACGACTCAGTTTACAAATTATAATACTAATTATCGTTCTGAAAGATAATACAAACATTAAACATAGTGTTTTCTAAATTCGAATGTGTGTCATAATAACGCCTTATAGTAAGAGGTATCGAATTGTATAAATTCTGAATCAGACCATTTAACAATTAGTAATCGTATAAAGGGTATGAACCAGACTTCTAACTCTGGTATACCCCATAGGTATAAATTATAATGCCGACCTTTGAATGTTTAACTGACTGACAGTATATTTGTCTGTATCTCTCCATCCTAAAACTGATTTATCACTTCACTAAAGATATGTTAGAAACTCAATGTTAACGGTACTCCAATGCATTTCGTGAACTTTAAGTAATATAGTTTTATTAACATTGATTAATTTCATTTATTTATTTATTTGCATCGCCAACAAATGATACACATTTCATACATCTTGTTAATAATTTACAGACATGCCTTGTGCTCATTTACTTAACTTTTATCTTTGTTAAATGTGGTTACATTTAATAAAGACAAAACTTTTCGCCAGAAAAATTAAATAATCAGTTTAGGATACAAAGTAAGTACTAAAATAAAATTAAAAAATAATCAAAAATATTAAATCCAGTATGGTATCAAAATTATCGAAGCTTTGAACCCAGGTATTCATCAAAACTGTTATATGACTAGGCTATTCAGGACAATGTATTCTATTGTTTAATAAGTTAAATAAAAATAAGACCAAGCAGTTGGCGTTGTCAAGACGACAGCTGTTTGATATTAAATGCTTTAGGTTAGATACAGAATGCGCTCGTTTAATTTATTTTTGTTTTTCTGAATAATTAAAGTTTTGTTTGGTAGTTATATTTTGTGCATGAGTAAAATGTTCCCTTTTAATTATTTAGAAGATTCATACGCCTCTTTTAATAAGTTGTGAAACTTTTATTTGCAAAGAAACAATTCTATTTTTTTTTCCGAATCATTTTGATATATGATATGAACAAATCTTCATATTTCTTATCGATACCTAAACCTTAATTTTATTATAAGTGCTGAACAATAATTTATTAATAGTAGATTTTGAAGAATTGTACTTCTTGACCAACGTTGTTTGTATCAGATATCAATAAACGTACTGTATCGTATTTATTTCTTATAATTTTAAAGCATGTATGTGTGATGTTGTGTTGCTATAAGCAGAAGCATGTTTTTCAGCGGGTATGAACGAGGACGGCTCGTTTATCGGCCAGTACGGACGCAAGCGAAGGCCTCCTCCTTCTGGACAAACTGACTCCGCTTCGCAGGCCTTCGCAACGCTCGTCTAACTATATCTCCCGACCTTCCCCTTACCAATTATGCACCATTCATGGCTTGAGAAATGTCTGTTGAGAGAGCTGTCAATTACTCATCATTAAATTCAAAATAATCAACCTTTGCACTGACTGATCGATTGCTTTTCCTATCAGAAGAAGAAAACATTAAAATCAAATTTTAACTGTTTTTAAACGAAACAATGAGAATAGTTCGTACTTTTTGTATATTTCAGAAAATATCAAAAGAACGTTAACAGACAACGATCGGACTTAAAACAAGATTCTTGTAAATAAATAAAAACAACATTTATTTCTCGCAGACAAACAATCAAGCTTTCCCTGCAAATGCGCTCTGAATCCTACGTTATTGTCTAAAATAACAACGTAGTGCCATTCCATCACATTTAAAAATAAAACAGTCTGGTACTGACAGCTAATGTCCATGAGTCAACTCTTTACTCTATGGAACATATTCGATATATAAGTGTGCTAGCCCGCCAATATTTTGTTCTTATCTTATTTGTACAACCTTTTTATGTATGTATCTAGACGACAGTTTTTTTTTATAGATTAAAAGTTGGAGTTGTGTATAAGTAGTATTCACATGTTTTTTGGACGCCTTTATTGTACTATTTTAAAAATAGTATTAATAAAGGCTTTATTTACAAGTATTTTTACCTTCGCACCGAAAAGTAATGCAGCTTTTTTACGTTAAGTACAGAATAATTTAGTAATAAGTAATTCTAGGTTGTAAAGAAATGATATTATTTGGAAGTGAATGGTCCTACTTAAGTGTTTACGTGTGCTTTGTTATAAGTTTTGCATTTGTTTAATGTTATCGTTTCCTTGTTCCGTCCCTTTCCTTTTATCTTTTTGCACGAGCGACGTTTTTGTTTGGCTATGTAAGGTATGATCATTAATTATGTTTTTTGCTTTTTTATATTTTTTGCTTTCATTTGTTTTAGAATTTTTGCGACTATTATAATTCCGTTCACTACTTTACGATATAATATTTTACGATATTCTTGGCAATCGATATTTGGCACTATGTATACAGTCATAAAGTGTCCTATTGACGGCAACAGGCTTGCCAGCTATTGTGTTAATGGGATCGAATTCTTACTGGCAAAATGTGGGTGTTTTATACACCTCTGTTTCCCCTTATACAGGCGAGATAGTATGTTAAAATGTATGGTTTATGTGTAGGGCGTTTCACGGAGGACGGGTCGTTCATCGGGCAGTACGTGCCCGGCGCGCGCGTGCTGCCCCCGCCGCCCGCGCAGCCCCCCACCTACGTGTAAGCAGCTGCCACCACCTCTGGTCCGGACATTCGACTTACACAAGTATTCGGAAATTTACGTGTGTTAAACTGCACTGCCTTTAAAATCTTCAAATCAATGTATGCAACTCGTCGTGTAATGTATTAGCGTCGGGTCCTAACATTTATGACGCGAAGTCAAACATATTGTACTACATTTACGATGGCTGAAAAATGTAGATCGGACTCACGTAGGCCGGACTTTACGATAAAAATTTCTGAATATCAAAATAAAAAGCTATTCTAAAAAAAAATTGGCAGCTTGCAGTATGAGAACATCAAGAAAAGGACTTTGTTCGGCATGTGTGATTTACGATATACTTTTTGCAGTGCTCAAACGCTTTAACACTCATTTGACAAAGGCATCTGTCGACAGTTCTATAGTTTGTCAGTAATTGTATTTAGTTGAAATTTATTAGTATTTAAGCTTAGTGTAAGCTGGTAACGAACGCCTACTTTTCTCATTATTTTGGCCCTGACTATTAGTGTCAGTAAGGAAGGGCTGGGTCGAAAACTTAGTACGACAGTTCATATCGTTCACTCTATATGTTCAGTAACATTCAGGTCACTACAGTATGCGTGTACCATAGCGTATGTATACATACGAATAACTTATCTCTTTGACTCTGTCGTTCTAAACTTTTGGACATAGGAATTTTATTGAATGTATCGATTCTAGCCAGATGTTCGTTCGGTCTTCAATATCGTGTTGAACGTTTCGTTGTTATGAGACTGATTTTAAGTAATGAGAAATAGTTTTGACACTAGCATTCAGTTTTTGGAAGCCAAGTTGTCTTATACTGCTTACATTAATGGTAATCACAACTTCGGCATCCTTCACATGTCGTTAATCCTGTAGTGCTCCAAAACCTGAATGTTAAAAGTTTCCGCTTGAGTTAGTGGATGTAGGCGCTGTACCGACTTGATATCAATTACTTTTAGTTAACCAGACGGTTACTGGTCAAGACTTGAGGTAAGAAAAGCTATTTTTGTCACGGAAATAAGGTAATTAGCTGTGGACTCCGGTGGTCTAGCGTTTACTATTGAGAACTGAAGAGACTATTTGGATGCGGCATATTTGAAAATGTTAGAGAAAGAAAGTTTTAGGTTAGGAGGTAAAGTATAAGCAATATTGCCACATCCATTTCTTTCTACAGTCTGTTAGTTCACTACCTAACCTTCCTGAATTTCTATTTATTATGTATCAAATTGCATGTATTTCTACTCTTCAAATTATAGGATCATAAAGAATTTTATGTTACAACTAAAATATATATAAAACTAATATAATTATCTGTATTTCTAAATTATTGAATACTGTTAAGCGTTGACCAAGCACATTCAATTATCTAAAATCAAAATTTATCGGTAAATAATTCAGATGTTTATAACATTGGTTTAAGCGTCATAATCTAATATATATTGTAGCTTAGTAAATACCAATACCGATGAAAACAAAATTCTAATATCTAAAACTCTATATATTTGATAAAATAATAATTATATATTTTTATATATGCCTTTGTCGCTTTGACCACCGGGGCATATGTTGGTGCTTTGCGGAGTTAACGAGAGGTGGTTCGGTGTTGTGATCGTGTAGGTAATGAGAAGACGTCGATATTGTTGTTAACCCCCCCCCCCCCCCCCCCCTTACATCCCTTCGCCACTCACGCTCTCAATATCAGTTATATGCAACGTAACATTAAATACTAAAACGTTTATTAGTAATGACGGTAGATTTTGAACTGCCTTAGAAGTAAAAATGATTGCTAAATTTTACTATACATACGAGAGCATTACTCTATATACACGTATACATAGATCTAGAGCATTACTATATCAATTTTAAAAAACCGCTTGGAGTGTGTTGTATGCGTGATGACATGTCTGAGTGTAAGATATTAGACGTAATGATATTTGAAAGAATCTCCTCTAGAATATACTGCAGAAATGTCGTTTTATCTTTTTGTAAATTTAAGGATGACAATTGAAATTGATCAATTCATATATTAAACGTTTATCATTTATATATTAATTGCGTGACCCTCGTCACGGTTGCGCCATCTCACAAACTGAATTTATAGCGCGGGGTGTCCCGTCGGTAAAATGTCTCTCTTTCATAGGTTATAGTCCTCTTATTAGGCTTTTTCGTATTTAAATTATTCTCTCGTATTTTAATCTTTATTAAAGTTTCGCACCAATCACATTGAAGTTAATGCCCAAGTTGATGTTTTTGATTTATTTTGACAATGATTAAAGGAGGCGGCCACCAAAATTATAGACTTAATGTTTATGATTGGTGATCGTGTCGAGCTGATATAAACAATATCCCACTTGTATCGTGTTTAGATTAAGGCTAGGGATTCGTGTTAACTAATGTTAGGAAGCTAACGCGCTCGCTTACTGCATCTGTATTTGTATATTTATTCTTTGCTTTATCTGTACCTATTGTATCGTACACTGGCGGACAGAAAAGGTGCACGCGTGCACTAAACTCCGTCGATAATTTTATTTATTTATTTACGTATATTTATTTATTTCTTCGCCTATAAGGTGTTAGGTCGTAATTGAAAACATTCCAGACGGTCTAACCATGTTAATTTTTCATATCTCTTTATTTAAAGTTCGTGCAGGAGTTGTCGGTCAGATGTAATCTGAACAATGTTTTTAAAACTTAAGACGGACGCGACGCTCCTGCGAACTTTTAGATATATTTTATTTATGAACCCTTAACTCGTATTTATACCCCCTCGTTATGTATGATCTCATATCGTAACGTGATCAAGCCAACATTTATAACGTTCTCATTTAGAGCCTTATACATTTGCATATAATTTATATTTGATGGCACTGTTATTGTAACCCCTTTTAGTTATTTGTTAAGAAGTCTTTATCGTGTCTATTGTCTAGTAAGAATTTAATATATATCTATTAATATTAATTGATTAATGGTAGGAGCCTTGTTCTATTCGCGTCTGTTTATTCGCTTTTTACAACCGTTAATGATGAAACGAAAAATCTTTGTCTTGACAAAATACTTGTTACATTACAAATTGACAATTTTGATATTAGATTGTTAGCCATCGATATCGGTGGATATTCTCACTGCCTTTCCGACTAAATTCTCCACTGTGTTCATTTTATTTAACACTTACCAAGTGAAGAAAACTTGCCTTAAAATTATTGAATGAAAATGTAATTTTCATTGTTCAAAATTAAGTTATACAGCACAATGTCTGCATTTATTTAGTGTCACAATATTTAAAGTGAATGTAATCATTGTACCATTTGAATGACAGTCGTATTTGAACAAAGTACATCGCAGTAAGGAAATATTTGATGTTAGCAGTTAAATTAAATTGTAATATTGTTGTACAACTTAATTTTCTCGCAAGTGTATTGAATTTTGGAAAATATTCGTTTATGAAAGTTATAAAATAGACCTTATGTTTGTGAAGACTAGACATACTGCAGTTATCGCCCTTTATCAACCTTAGTAGAAAGATATTCTTCATATCTTATTTTTTCAGTATGTTTAGTCTCATACAGTTTTAGTAATAGTTAACGTGTTGCTTTTAATGCAATACACGAACTGGTAGATACTAATTGTTGTGAGGTACGTTCAGTGTTATATTTCATGCTGCAGATGCTTAAATTTGCCGACATTATATCTTGAACAGACGCTATTTCCTTTGGAAATATTAAATCTCTACCAATCATTAAGTTAAATGTGTTGGGAAAAGTTGAGCATCTGCCTTTTTAAATATATTTGCTAAGCAAGCTTTTTATCAATATTTGGTTTGTTTGGATTATATGTGGTTTGCATTTATTATATTAAAAGTTGAAACACATGACAAAAGTAGACAAAGACTTGTGAAATTCTCAGATCTGAGCACGTGCGATTCTGTTCTCGAATTATCATAATTTACATTTTAGTTTGCATTAAGTAACTGTAATTTATTGTAACTATGATGAATATTTTTTTATGTTGCATAGAAAATAAACATTAAGAAATTAATTGTATTGACTTTTATTTTTATTATTTATTTTCTCTTTCTTACTTACAACATTGCCAACAACAATGTTTCACAACTTTCACAACCAATGCGCTTTGCAACTCGATAAAGAGTGACGAGAGATGTGGCTGTTGCTTACGATTAATCAGCCTTATTTAAAAAGTACACGGAAGTAAGCTCATATCTTGATTAATTGTGAATGACGCCATATTTATTCTTCTTCTATTTTGCTTTAGGAATTATTCTCGTGTCAACATTCAATCAACAACCAGACTCGTGACAACTATTTGTGGATCAGACAAATTGTCTTGTGTGGGAATCGAAGCTACGACCAGCAGTCAGGGTCACTAATCACTAGCCCCCTTCAAATTGGTGTTTCACTTTATGAACTAATTTAATAATAATTTTAAAACAAGCTTTTGGAATGAGAGTCAGGGCATGCTTATTATGCTTACATTACATATACATATCTTTATGCATTGTCATACGAACTGAAAGTGTGTGCAAGATTTGACTCAAACTAAAAACTGACCTCATCTGTGTTTGATTGAACTTTCTAGTTACCCCTCAACAACCTACACGTTATTTATAGAACCTTCACCATTTAAAGAAAAAGTAATATAGACGTAAAGTTTTGTACGGGCAGTGGCGGATTTGCCCCAAGGCCCAGTAGGGCCGGTACTAGGGTGGCCAATCATGGAGAGGGGCCAGTTCCCTAAACTTTCGAAAACGGGGATACTGATTCAGAAGGTGGGGTGCCCAATAGACTCACCGTCTGTCTATCGACCGATCATATTGCTGGATGAGGTATGCAAGCTCTTTGAGCGACTCACCTTGGAACGCCTCGTTGAGCACCTTTGGATCGTGAGCCCTGCTATATGTTATTGGTTATAGATATATCCGCCCGGGCGCTCTACTATAGACACGATATCAAACGCTTTAGGGCCCTGGCAGAGGAGGCGGTTTCCCGCGGTGAGGTGATGATGGCGGTGTATCTTGACATCGCCAATGCATTCAACATCTTACCTTGGAATTGCATCAGAAAGGTGCTCGTCTGTCACGGAATGCCTATATAGCTTCACCGTATTGATCCCGAAAGAATAGTGGCCTTACTGCTTCAGTCAATGGTTCCATCGCTTGCGACGGCGCTTAGAAAAGAACGGAGACTATTTCGAAAACTAATAATATTAGCGGCTTGTATATCATTCTGCTTTTTATTTTCTAAAATACTTCATATATATAAATATAACCTATATATCTCACCAGGACCGCCATAGTGTGAGTCACCATACAACATTGACTAGACATGCAATCAGGATGGTGACCACCACTCTTGGACTTCATTTATTACTTACCATCAGGCAAAGTGGAGTCATTATGGTAGGCTTACAAATAAAAAAAAAAATAATGTCGCTTAACCAAACTTTTAGAGGCTGTTATTGTCTTAGCCTGCCGTATTTGCCGGTACAATTCCATAGTATTCCACAAACAAAATGGAATAGAAGCATAAATGATTTGTCAAAGAAAGTTGTGGAGTGCACCGGCCTTAGTACCACACATCTTCGCCTATGTTGGTAAAAAGTCCCTTTTTAGTGGAGAAGATTTGACGTTATTTAACGTTAACGTTTACTATACTATTCTTGGTAATTTTGCACAGGGGTAATCACCAGTGATATACCCCGCTACTTCATCAGCGTAACCTTATGATATTAAAGAATTCACTTATTTTAAAAAGGATGTTACAAAAAGATGTAGATAGACCTCGTGAATGACTTATTAAAACTAACAAAAAAAAAAATTAAAATTGACAGTTGCAAGACGCTCGGCTCTAAAATAAAAAAACTTGTATATTAAATACCGAACGTGGTAGACAGCGCTGACTTAATGCAGACTATGCAGAAGAAAACGAAAATGTTAAATGTTGTAAGAGTTATTTTTCCTGTTACTAATGAATAAATATTGTATCTTTACATTCATACCTATATAACTGTATCCACAGAATATACTTTGATACCAACTATACACACTTGCAGCTACTAAAAATTTGTATGAATATTCATAATGATACTGAGATACGAGCTTGTGAAACGAAAAACTAAGCACTTTGCAGTCAATAATTTACAGCGAGACCAAAAACATTGTAGCCGTTATTAGTTACGTTATACTGAAGGCTAAACAATACTTCAATAGCAGGTAAATAATAAAACCCGATTACGTGCTCAGTTCATTCAAAAAATTTTAACAATAGAGGCCAAACCGATTGCGGATTTTAAAATACCCTATACCTATTTACGTACTAATACTTCAATGTGTACCTATGTTGCTTTTTTTTGTTGTCAAGGACATGGTAGCAAACAAACACGATAAAACGCGAACGAACACCAGGTTAGTGTTCACTCTTGTAGCATAATTGTGCAGATATCCGCGTCATTTATTCTTTTGTATTAAACGCGTTAAATTAACAATATTATAGAATAGAATAGAATAGAATAGAATATACTTTATTGTACACCTTAAAACAAAAATTTACAGTACTTATGCAGAATAGAAATGTACAATGGGCGGCCTTATCGCTAAATGCAATTTCTGCCAGGCAACCTTAGGATGGACAGAAAAAGACAAGATGCAAAAGAACATACGGGTAGTTTAGGTGTAGAAAGAAGAGAGAAAAAAAAAGCGTTTTATTTAAGAAGGATCAAATTTATAACTAGGTACCTATAATATATATATATACATATATATATATATATATAAATAAACATACCTACATACAATTATATATATAAAAATGCACATACGTACACATATATTATATACAATGGGTTTATTAGATCGATAAATGCAGCAGTTAGACAAAAAGTATAAATGAGATATAAACAAAAAATGTACTAGCAAGCCAAGTAATAGTCTTTAACCATATTCTTAAATGTAGCCAGCGATTGGGCACGTCTAATGTGTAAAGGTAGGTTATTCCACAGGCGCACAGCCTGTACACTAAAAGATAGGTCATAGTACCTGGTTGAATGTGGAGGTACTGCCAGTTCCAATGATGCCGAGGATCTTAATGTTTTGGTGTGTGTGTCACTGAGAAACGTAAAACGTTCTTTAAGATAAGTAGGAGTAAAGGGATTGAAAAGAATATTATAAAGCATAGTGAGAATATGAGTATCCCGTCGAAGACGAATTGGGAGCCACTTGAGCAAAGTGCGAAATTCTGATACGTGATCATATTTGCGTAAACCAAATATAAATCTAATACAAAAATTTTGAAGGCGTTCAAGCTTATCGAGTTGCTCCTCAGTGATATCGAGATAGCTGACATCGGCATAGTCGAGTATAGGAAGAAGAAGGGATTGTGCTAGCGTAATCTTAGTCACCGTTGGCAAGAAATTACGTAGGCGTCTCAGAGATCCTGCTGACGCGAATAATTTTCTACTAACTTCACGCAATTGAGGAGCCCAGGATAAGGTATTGTCAATTAAAATGCCTAAGTTCTTAACAACAGTGCTCATTGGCAGCACAGTACCATTGAACACAATGTCCGGTAATTGTGACCAAATTATCCGAGGTATCATCTTGGGACTTCCTACAACTATCATCTGTGTCTTAAGCGGATTCACCTCTAGACCATATTGCTTGCTCCATTCGCAAATACGCGCCAAGTCCGTATTGATTGTTCCAAATGCTCCTGCCAAATTGTGTAAAGGAGCTTGCGTGTAAATTTGAAGATCATCTGCATAAAGGTGGTAGGATGAAACTAATGATTTGGAGATTGAATCTATGAAAATTCTGAAAAGCAGAGGTGATAGAACGCCACCCTGCGGCACACCTACAGATGTATTACACCATGAAGAGATACCTTGTTTTTATTATTTATCAAAGACCTTAGTAAAAGGAAGGTCAATTAGTTTTGGTCACATAATAATAACATTTAGACTGACATAGCAGTCTAGTAGATGTAGGTCACCGAACCGACTATATAACTGTTCCTGACTGTTTTGGACAGAAGCGGTTATATTCGCAGAGGAAATTATTTTCCGGCGTACTTTGCAAGTAGGTCTCAGCTACAAATTCTGTTTAGTTTCAGCTACAAAATACTCTACCAAGCAGACCCTGGCCACAACTTATGCGTCTACTTGAAAGACAGATACTTTTCGAAAAGGAGACTTGTCGAGAAGTGAAGTTTTTTTTTTGCTGCTGGCGCTCCCTAGCTTGTTTTGACTGACTTGACCTCAAACTTTTATTAAACTACCATAACTGATTTCATAGTTTACTAATATATATATATATATATATTATAGAGGAGCATACGAACGGGTCGGGTCACCTGATAGTGAGTGACAACCGCCGTCCATGGACACCTGCAACTGGAGAGTTGTAAGTAGGGGAGGGAATAAGAAGAACGGAGTTGGGCCTCGGGAAACTTCACTAATTACAGAGAAATGCAACGCAAGTGTTGGTTCACAACCGGTTTTCTGTGAAGCCATGGTATCGCACCGGTGGAGCGGGTCCATTCGTGCCTAAGCATGGCTCTACTACGTAATTGTTGCTCGCGACTTCGTACGCATGGAATTTAGAATCAATTACTGCAGTAAAATTGAGCTTATATGTTAAGCTTGAAACTGAATTCAATTTCATGCTGTAGAGCTCATGTGATGCGTGTACAAAGCAACACTTATCTGTTGGTTGGTTGCCGTTTTTATAGGGCATCGGGTTACCTGGCTACGTTTCAGTGACCTCTTTGCAGAAATTGAAGGTTTTATCTGTGCAATTACGGATGAAGTTGTAATGACTAACAACTATAGGAAACATATCCTGAAGGATGGCACAATTGACATTTGTCGGGCATGTCGTCATCCTCGAGAAACCCTCAGACACATAATTTCCGATTGTTCTCGTCTTGCCAACGGCAGGTACTTGCATAGACATAACCAACTGGCTAGGACAGTCTATCAGCAAATTGCTCTTAGATATAACCTTGTGGTTGTCGAGTTACCGTACTACAGGTATGCGCCCGACCCAGTTATTGAAAATGGTTGTACACCATTATACTGGGATCGATTGTAAGTTCTGATGTACAGAATAGCTCTAATATCTCTTCTACAACGCAAATTGTGAGTTTGGTGACTAACAACACACCACATGTATCACCATTGTTACCTGTTGATGAAGGTGTGGAGAGTGAAGCTATATCTGTGAGTACCTAATACAATGAGAGACTAAGGAGTGCTTTGGAGGATGCGATTTTGGAATATAGATCTGTGAATTATTAAATTAGGCGACGTTAGTCCCGTTTACTTATACATAAAAGGAATATACAGGGTGGTGTTGTCTGCATATTTAGATAATAGTGAAGATCTTGGCGATACACATTCTGTTCTCTACCGTACGGCTGTCGCAGAATGTCGAGTAGCGGTAGTTCATTTACACTTTTACTACTCAACCGAAACCAGCTGTTCCAGCCTGACAGTGTAGAATTAAGTGTCGTATTGCTGATGCTGCTGCAAGAACACTCATTGGTAAGCAAATTTATTTTCTAAATTCGTAATCGTGGCTCAATTCCAAGCAACCCTGTCTGGGTGTAATTTATCTATAATACGTATTATGTTTGACACCAGTCTGATTACCATAGTACAAACTCTGCTTAGCTTGGGATCAGACGGCCGTGTGTGGGATGTCTGAAATTATGACAATAAAAATAATTATAATATAATTTTGTCTCCGGAATATGTATTTTAGTTCCTGAAACGTACCTATTTGAAACATCCATTTACTTTATCAGGGTAACATATTATTAGGGTATTATGTAATAAAATTGTTCATACGGGCCGGATTCGTTCAAACAAAGCTTGGCCTTTGTGTAATAAAAGCATTAGTAGTAGATTGTCTTCAATATAATATACATATTTATTGGGTATTGTAAGGAATTCCTAAATATGTAGTTTTAGGAAGTATAAAATTAACGTTGTATGACCTATAGATACATAGAATTAGTGGAGCGGAGAAGATTGAAATTGTAGAAGATAAATTTTATCTGTTATTGACAGCTGATACGGCTTGATAAAGGTGAATATTATTTTATTTTCCTTTTTGTCAGATCACATTTCTAAACAACACGCCGAGATTTCGTCTGGTAATTTCATTATGTTAATTTGAAGGTGCAACTGGTCAATTGTATAATAGGATTTACGGACGTATTCAAATTAAGGATTTTCTCTTAAATTGTGCTTTACATTTTGCACGGGGTCTGCACTACGTCCCTAGAATATGAAAAACCTCCTTTCTGGAATTCATATAACATATCAGTTATGGAGTTAGAATTGAAAAAAAAAAATTACACTGGTTACGTTTTGTCGTTTGAAGAAAAAAACAACTAGAACATTATAGTACTTTTTATTGTTTTTCAAAGTATTCACCACGTAGCTTAATACACTTTTCCATTCGCTCAAACCAGTTATTATAACATTTATTCCACTCTAAAGCGGGGTGTTCAAAATGGCTGACTTGAAACCCTCGACTGTTTCTTCACCGGACTGGAACCTTTGACCACGAAGACTTTTCTTAATTTTAGGAAATGTAAAGAAATCGTGAGGGCTTAGGTCAAATTCAAAATTGCCCGGAAATATGGAAACGACAGCACTTAAAAGGCATGCCTCGTATAGGCCTAGGAGATTTAACACTGACGGCGACGACGAGACGGCACCTGAACCTGGGTTCAAGTCCAGGAGATATCATATATATCATATTATAATATAGTACCTGGATGACTGATCGGTCGATTTTTTTTAGGTGTGGTATGACGGGTGGTAAATCGTATTTTTTGGAAATTATATTTAGATTTTTGGATCTTACCAACATAAGAGAATATGACCGCCCGATTTCCCGCTTGAGGTTTTACCTTCATATCCTAATGATACTGTAGCATTTTTTTTAGTGGCTATAAACAAAAAGATATAGTAACGTTTTTTAAAAATGAAACCTAGCTAGATCTATTCATCACCCCGAAATCCCCTGCATACTAAATTTCATAAAAATCGTTGGAGCAGTTTCCGAGATTCATATTATGTATATACATATATATACATATATATACAAGAATTGCTCGTTAAAAGGTATTAGATAGGTAGATAGATAATATTACATACATCTAAGGCTTTTATTATTCTGAAGTTCGCAAAATATCTTAAATATTTTTGTTAGCTTATTATATCAAACAAATCGTAGAGATTGCCCTCTTAATTGAACTCCAATGTCTAAAAATTAGGCTAGTAGTTTAAGAGTGGTAGAGCCATGCTTAGGCACGAATGGGCCGGCTCGACCGGTGCGATACCACGGCCTCACAGAAAACCGGTTGTGAAGTAACGCTTGCGTTGCATATCCTCGAAATGTGTGAGGTTTCCCGAGTCCCAACTCCCCCTCTCCTCTTCCCATCTCCTCAACCCCCCTCTTCTTTCCCCTCCCCGCATCCCCCATACCTCATCACCGTCAAAAGCAGGCAGTGCACTAACAACTCTTGAGTTGCAGGTGTCCATGGACGGTGGTTGTCACTTACTATTAGGGGACCCGACTGTTCGTCTGTGCCCCCTATAGCAAAAAAAAAAGTAACATTTTTAGTTACAAAATTGACAGATTGAATATTTTTAGCAAGATTCATTCAAATCATTGTTCGCTGTTTTTGATGGGCATACATACAATACGATTTGACATTTGATCTATAGATAAGGTTATTGACTTATCAAGAGTGTCTGAAACAGAAAAGGTCTATTGATCGACTAGTCTAAGATACCACCGCTTGATTATGTTTTTTGATAAAACCTGATTTACAAGAAGAATATCACTCGCAAATGCGGGCAGCGGCTTACAACTCTTGAGTTGGAGTTGTGCAATTGCATCTGGTGAATGTCTGCTCTTTTGCTCCACTGTGCCTTAAAAAGAAGATATAGATAGTAGAAGATATTACAGCCGTAATCTATATGTACATAAGAGATTTCAACCGATATATTGACCCATCACGATATCTCTGGAACCATAAGGCGTAGAGACTTGAAAAAATAGATCGCCGAGTAGAGGTTAGCTAAGAACGGATTTTACGAAATTCCACCCACAAGGGGTGTTGCGGGGGTGTCAACAGGTGTGCTAGTTATCTATAACTAAATTATCGGTAACTGCATGCACTTGTGTTTTCAACCGACTTCAAAAAGGCGGAGGCTCTTAATTCGACTGTATTTTTTTTTGTTTGTTACCTCAGAACTTTCGACTGCTTGAACCGATTTCGACGTGTTTATTTGAAAATTGTTGCTTCCCGTGTGATCACATTTTAATTTGGTCCAGTTCTGACACACGCATCCATGAGAAAACCTATAAGCCTTAAATTTGCATTAAGCATGTGCGCGATAAATGGACGAATAACTCAATATCACGCCAACCGATTTCGATGATTCTTTTTTTATTGGAAATGATGTACTTCAAGGGTAGTTAGATGAGAGTTTGGTTTAGTTCTTACAATGGCATCCATGAGAAAATAGTTGAAATCAATAGCAACCCAGCTGTAAACATGTATTTCTATGACGAAGATCGTACTTAGTAAGTCGTAAAGATAGACCCTGTAGCAGTTTATATTATTATTGGTACCATTCCATCTTCAGTATTTATTTTAGAGTCACAGCAAACATTTTGCAGTCGTATTGTCCTCATTTAGTTTTCAATAGCTCTAAATCAATTTGTTTAATAAAGCCTTATACAAATATCCTTAGCTATATTGATGTACATATCTTGGTGTTCCTCTTATCATAAAATTCTTATAAACCTTTAATGAACAAAGTTAACCTACATATAAATATGTAGTTTTTCTTTGTTAAACTACATACGATACAAATCCATCTGTTTCACTGAAAGCATGTTTTTATTTAAAGCATCTATTAATCTAATCACCAAGCGCAAAATTTGGCCGAGCACAACATTGCATGTTAACTGATTAAAAAGCATCCCACGTCTCCCGGATGATTTGCTATCAATAGAAACATGCAAAATGTCCATCATAAATTACAGTAATATAGCATGCAGCGTGTCCTAAGTAAAAGGCAGGCCTTTATGTGGTAATGTTTAAGTTGAAAATGATTCATATTGGAGCTTTTGAAACGCAAACTCAACTGTGTGTTAAGTAAAGGCACAATATGTAGGCAGTCTGAGTTCGACCGTCGCGAGAGCGGTACATAATCGAATACTTTTTATTTGTTGTCAAACGAGACGTCCGAGATCGCGAGCTGTGAAGTGAGTTTTGAAATTATGAGCGTGCGTGTTGATTTTGAATTTAATTAGGAATACGCCAAGAATTATAGGTATGATATATTGTTATTTTACTGTGTAATCATATCGCGAAATCCTCCAGTATAACAGTGGACGATAAATAAAAGATCGTTGATCCCACTTCGTAGTTAATTGTTTAATCGATTCAGAGTCCGAGTGGACATCTTAAGTAATTACTTTTATTGGTAAGAATTTTGTAAGCTTTTTGTTGTAATTATGTTTATGTCTAGAGCTCTGTCAAAGGTAGATTACATTAAAAATTAAACAAATTTTAAACAGTATTAGATAATACGGGAGATTAAAGAAAGCATTAAAGGTAAACATTACTATCGTTTACGTGTAAACATGCTGTTGGGTTTTATTAATAGAGCCCTAACTACGGAATCATAAGTACAGTGCACTGCCTAATTTAAGGCAGGCTATTAAACGTGCTACTTGTCGGCACTGATTTGTGAGACACGCAGGATACAATTAAAAGACCGGCTTAATCCGAGAGCGTTAAAATGGATACATGTGTTGAATATGTACCTACAAGTATTAATGTGGTTGCCACTTCGAGCGACTGAATACGATTTATGGTCAACTTTTTGTATCATACACTCGCCGTTTTAGACTTTATGCTTCAATTATTTTCGTGGCAAACACATATACATGCATACTTAACTCTTTATTGAAAAACAATTTCAAACCTAACACATACTTAAAAAGCTGTTCGTTTCATAACTTAACGTTTCATATAACTAATTAAAGTAAGTACTTACTTAATGTAATCGAAACTAATTTTGATAATGATAATATAATTTATTATCCTGAAATATTGAAATATACTTACTTACAAACAATTCTTTATTATATAAAATTGAATTTAGTGTAACAAATTGTCAGTCTTTCATTGCAATATAAGTGTATCTAAAATATTCTAGTTAATATAACTAATACCTATGTAGAATATTCTAGGAACACTTACACTTGCTAACGCAATTCCCAGAGATGTGTTGAACTCATCAAATAGCGCACCTTATAGGTTAAATTTAATTGAATTAATCTATCAGCGATTATAGCCAGACGCTCGACAGTCGCTTTGTGAACAGTGCTCCTTACGGGCAGCAATGGTCCGGAGACTGCGGCCCGTCAGCCGGACAAACGTTTTTTACTTTTTACACAGTTACCTGTTCCCGAACGGGTATCGTATCAACTCTGGTTAGCTTAACAAGTGCGGACAGAGGTGCTGTATCTTCGGCTATACTTGCATTATCGCTTTTTTTTTCGTTTTTATATAATTTCATCAGTCTTAAGTACTTTATCTGTAGGATTTCGATAACCCTTTCCTATTATATATATGTATATCTTGAACTGGGATCTTGGATTACTACTTATTAAATTAAACATTTATCGAAGTTTTTATGTAGTCATACTTTTTTTCATGTATTAAATATTGTAATATCTATCTGGTAATTTTAAAGAGGGGCCATGAGTTTGTTTGCCCGATTTCTTCTCATAAGGCTCAACCATTTGGAAACGGGCGGTTATAGATCAGCACAGGCCGGTATTTAATTATTTTATCTCTTTAATATTAATTTCACATTTGACAACGCAAACTATAGTTGACTTAACTTTAAATATTTTTGAAATAAGACTATATCAAATAATTGCTGAGCAATTTTATGAAATAAATATATTTCATTTAAATTTAAGGATGTATTTGAACCACTAGTAAAAATTTAACGATAACAATATAGTGTTTATTTTGCAGTAACCTACTACATTTTCTAGTTGTATACATTAAAAAATCTAAAAGAAGCTTCAGCACGATCCAATTTCAAAAGGTATTTTCGGATTTGCAATAAGAACACGCAGTTGGATATTTTGCTGAACGTCATACGGTCATTCGCACAAGTTATCGCAGTATGCATCCGTTGCTTTTAACGAAATTGATATTAATATCTACCTACAGAAATAAAACCCTTTTAGTAATACAAAATACTAATTTGTATAGAATTTAAATTTAGCTTAGCAACCTCGAAACCACAAATCAACCTGTAATTGACGTGTGTGCATTTTAGCTTAACAATACAAAACCTAATAGAAAACCCCACTTAACGATTGCGTATTAACAGCAGATTGTAGGTCCCCCACTTAGCTTAACCAGCCTAATTAGAGGCAGTTTTTTAGCCTCATTTTAATGTTGAAAACGGAAGTATTGTAACTGTTTATAGCATTAAGTCAGCTTTCAGTGTTTTGTTACAAAGATTTCATTCTTTCTTTCATAAAAAGGCAACGGGTCGTCGTGGTCATTGATCTTGCAATTCCCTCACACTGCTCAGGATTGTACTTACCAACGACTGAATGAGTATTCACCTCTGTGGTAAAAGTATGACTGTTGAACTGATCTCGAACAGAACATTCACCTATTCGTATTCACAGCAAGTTCATAAGTAGTTGGGTAACTAAAAATATTTGTTGAAAAATTATGATAATTTTTTTTTTTCTAAAGATACGTTCTAGTTGGGTAAAAGCACTCAATAAAGTTAAACATACAGCAAAGTAACATAAAACCGCATAACCCCAGTGTAACGCACCACTGTACTGGGATTGCTATACCACGATCAACGTTGGTTAACACTAAATATGTGGTTGTACTAACATGTGTAGGTATTTAAGGGACGCTCGACTAATTTCAGACCGGCTCACGTTGTTCATCAGAAATAGTTCTGCTTGGCTCTCATACTGAATACAACTCAAAGCACTTCTTTCTTCTCAGAACTTTTTTTATTTCATTATAATTTACTTTAAAAGAATACTCTTTTTATAAATTCTGACCGTCACTTATATAGAACGTATCACTTTTATTATTTTAAAAGGTAAACTGGATTTTTATCTTACATACGAAGTATGTATTTATCTTTATATCGAAATACATACGAAAATATAAATATACATATGTATATCAGAATTATATTTTTATTTTTAAAGGACCTTAAAAGTAGGTAGTCATTTCAACTGTTTTTTGGTGCATTTATCGGCAGTATTTACGTTGATTTTCCCTTCACTGGGACTTCTGTAGGGGATACCTGGGTTAGTATACTACAAGGAAGACCGTATGGAGGAGTAGCACTATTGTGTTGGAGGAAGAGTTTATTTCCTTCCGTGTCTATTGTACAGTGCAACAGCGTTCGTCTTGCTGCAATTAAAGTGGAACTGTCAGAGCGTTATTTTTTCAGTGTACCTGCCCCCGGACTATAATGATAACTTAATTAAATTAACAGCCTACCTGATTGAAATCAAGGCAATGTACAAGACAATGATATCCAATCAGTATAAATGTTAGGAGACTACAATGCTCGCGTAAATGAACAGTTTAACCGTTAACTATTAAACTTTAGCAGTGAACAGTATTGGTCTTGTGCTGATGTTGAACACCTACCGTTAGATTATTATTACGTTTACTTTTGTGAGCAGAAAATGTTTAATTCTAAAATACAATGGCGTCGTAACAGTTAAATGTAAATTAGGACAGACATAATAGCTGAAAATCATAACACATGTTGTATGCTTGTGGTTCAATTGCTCAGTATTTTTCCAAAAGGTTGGTAAAAAAACACCTTATGGAAAAATACTGAGCAATTCAACCACAAGCAGTGTCTCCCTGTGACCATAGCAGGTAAGTGCAACTCGTTGTCTATGATAAATGTGTTTGTAAACCATTTTCAAATAGACCAACAATCAGACCTGGCCTTGACGGCATAACCGCTTGTGCTTGGTTTTGACACTGATGCACCAATGGGTTTCACTACCGAAGAGGTTGCTTAAGTTATTTAGAACATAGCACGGAGTAAGTCTCCGGGACATGATCTCCTCAGCGTTAAGCCTCTCAGATATGCGGGTGAGCATCCGCCAAGGGTTTCGTCTATGTTATACTCGATGTGCATGAATCACTCATACTTACCAGCTAACCAATTAAGACCAAAGTTGTATGTATAGTAAAAAATATACATCGAATTACAGGCCAATTCTACCAGCTACCATAACGGCTTTAGTCTGGATTGTCTGCTCGATTCACACGTGGCGAACCACATTAAGTTACACGATGCACAATTCGGTTTAAGATACAGCGAATCACCTGAGACTGCTATACTGCTATACTGTGTCTCAACAGACCGTCCAATATTACGCAGATAGGAAAACGCCTGTAAATTTTGTATAGATTTGTTAAAGGCATTTGACCTGGTTTCATACGATATGCTGTGGGATATACTTGGAAGTTGATAAGACAGTTATCTCACTACTAGGGCATTGGTATCAAAATCAGACAAGCTATATGAAGTGGCCAGGAGTATTGTCTGAAACTTACCGGTTGAGATGTGGGGTGAGGCAAAGGATGACGTCACTTTGCCTGTTTTATATGTCAATAGTACAGTTGATCGTGGAGCTCAGCAACACTAAAGTCAGCTGTCACATATGTTCATCGTGTTCCTGAGTCTCTCGATCAGTGCTCTTGGCGCCTTTGGTAGATTTGTGAGCGTTATGGGCTCAGGTAAAATGCTAAAAAGAGTGAGTTATTCATATTTAAGGCACGTGGCCTGTGTTCAATAGTGTGCCACAAGTTGAAACAGGCGATACTCTTCTAAACAGAGTTAAACAATTTAAGTACTTCGACCACTGGTTTGCTGATGACTTGAATGATGATTTTGAGGTGTGGCAATGAGGAGAGATAACACTCTTTAAGGCTTAACGCCAATCATTCTATACTAGAGACTTGAGTCTGTGGGTGAGGTATACGAAGAGGGCATACAACGCCCAATATAACGTGTACAATATAACAATGCGTTTAGGGTGTTGCTGTGGCTGTCAGGTTTTTGTAGTGCCTCGGCAATGTTTGCTGAGGTTTAATGATTTTTACGCACGCGTGTGTGTGTGTGTGTACAGCTCCCATAGCATCCTGTTTTGTGTATGGATCTATTTGGTTCCAAATAAAACTTAAAATTAAAGAAAATATGTAACCTCTGGGGTGGAAAATTAAGACACCTTATTTATTTATATATTTTAAGTATATATTTTTTCCAAAGTAAAACATTTATAATAGTTGTATTATGCAGATTTTTAAATAGCCTTACTTATATATACCACACACTACCTACTGGCTATTAACGTACGCCAATATTTGCAGAGTCCTATATTGCGAAATTCATTACTCATTGCGGTGACCGGTCGCCGGTCGCTCGTCAAAAAACATTAAATAAGTTGTTAAACTGTGGAATTGTTGACATAGTTTACGACCGATAGTATAACCTAAGTATTTAAGATGTTGTAAGCTTGATAATATTACCTAGTTAAACATTTATCAGTATGGATGATCTGATGAACTGAAATTTCTCATACCAATACCTGTTATTTTTATTCAGTTGATTTAGTCCACTGTTTGTAAACAGGAACTGGTGACCGATGCATCACTATCCAAAGTTTAACATGATATCAATTAAGACCAATTACTTAAATTTATGTTGTAGTACTACAAACGAGCTAATTTGGGGTTATCGCACAAATAAATTATCATTTTATTACAACATTATGTTTTGTGGCGCCCGCGGACTATTTACATTATAATATTTTAATCTGTTCAATAGTAAACATTACAAGACCTTTGATAAGCATGTTCTATTTAGGTATATACTTAAGAGATTTCTTCTAGAATTTCACAATTTATTGTTTTTAATGAGTAATGTGGCAATAATATCATTAACAGATTTCGCCCAGCGTAGATAGAAAATAAAGAAAATCAAAGTTTATATGTACATAACTACAAAATGAATAAAATATAACATGAAAATAGACAAAATTGTTGTTTACCCCTAAACTAGATCCATCGAAGAGTATTCTTTTTTGTTAACACCTTTTGTACGTATAATTTGACACCGGGAGCCAGTAAAAAAAACTAGTAGACATTACTTTTTGACAGGGGATATTTAATGAAGTTGTAAGTTTTTTTTCCCACTTTCCTCAAGCGATTCTCACGATAATACCTTTGTATGAGCACGTCTCAAACGGTCTCAATCAATTATGTTAACTGTGATAATTTTGTTTTTGTTTTTTTTTCTCTAGACGTGGGGAGATTTTGTATGGTCGACAAACAAATTATACGCCACTTAACCGCTTGTTATTAGTGAGCGTTGGGACGATTTAATGGAATTATGACAGTTTTTTGGATGAAACACTGCTTTTCTATTAATTGGACTCTTTGGGAAGTTTCTTTTTGAATTTGGAACCGGAGCCAAATGGAACATTTTACGACAGAGTTTTAATTTACTTTAATTTACTTAAATTATCGGAAACCTTGTAATAAACTGATGAGTTAAGTACTTTTACAAACTGAATTTTCATTAACTAGATTGACTAAGGGTTGACCTTAAATATGTTTGCTGGTTAAAAAAAACTCCTAGCGGACAGACCTCTTCATCAGCAAGTTTTTAGGGCAAAGGCTTTTCTGCCCCTTTTAAATCTTCTTCAGGAGAGATATTCGATCTTATTTTAGGACCTTTTTTTCCACCTGTCTCTCTTAACGATTAAATAGTCTCTACTGGTTGAAGTTTTCATGTAAAATACCTTTAGATGTCTGTAGAATGTTATAAGAATTTAAGAATATGTAATGTTGGAGAGCAATGCTTAGGCACGTATGAGCAGGCTCGATCGGAGTACTACCACGGCCTCACAGAAAATCGGTTGGTAAGCAATGCTTGCGTAGTATTTAACCGATTGAGTTAGGTTACCTAAGACCCAACCCCCCTGTCCTCTTTCCCTTCCCTCTTGACCCTCCCCTCAAATGTGGGAAACGCAGTTGCGACTCTTGAGGTGCCACCACGGGCGGCTAAAGTCACTTATCAACAGATAACCAACTCATTTGCTTTCCTATAATATAATAATAATACTATATACTCCACAGAATGTGGCGATCGGCTTCGATGGGCGCTCGTCTGTGTGCTGGACTGGCATTGGCTTTGTCGCTGGCACTTGGTGCCGGTCGCCGCGACTATAAAGACCCAGAGGCTCGTCATCATTCTGACCTTTCTCTTTGGATTGATGAACGACAAGTGCGCATGTTTAGTGGTAAGTTTAGATCTATAAAGATTACAGATACAAGTCATTATTGGATGTGAACAATAATATTAAACCATAGACCGTATACAATTAATTGGTCTCTGACATTACACGAATATTATAATATTGAAACTGAAAACGCAATCGTATCTAAGACCTCTGGCTTAGCAGTCAGGATCACATACCACTAGACCGACATTTAACACTTTAAGATTATTTCTATTCTTCATAGTCACACTTAAAAACCTTTTTTTCAGGTATATCAATGCAAGTGTTTGCAATAATCAATGGTCACGTATCTCCATACGTTTTGGACCCAAACTTCTCCAACAAATTACCTGTCATACCCTCGGAAGTCGGCTATGTCAACTTCACTTGGAGGTCAAAAAAGAGATACTATTACGACTTTGACATTCTGACTTCGTCAGATTTGAATATATTGAAGCCGCCAGTATTATCTATCAAAACTCGTGGACGTGTACCTAAAACATCGAAAGGTATGTAAAATTTTACGTGTATATTTAAAACCTATAATATATGTATATTATAGGCCAAGGCTGCTCAACTTTTTATCAGTGAAACGGCCAAACGGACGATTCATATATTTTGGCGGGCCACTGACAATGACGGTTACTATTGTAGTTACTTTTAAGACTTCTTAAAAAAAAAACAACATTATGAACTATAATTTGTTGTTTATTAAAATAATAAAACAAAGAGCATCTTATGCCAAATAAAGAATTACCATGGTTTGTTTAGGTATTAAATCAAAATCTAAATAAAAACTAAGAGACATAATCGATATAATCGATATGATTTGTGACATTATTTTTGTTGTAATAATAGATTTATATGTTAGGCGTCAAATCAGATGTTTATTGTAACAATAGGTCACAAATACTCGTATATTGTTCAGTTAGTAATGTGCGGTATTTATATTTAACATTATTATTAATATCTGAGAAAACTTTTCACAAACATATGTTGATCCGAAACTACTTTAGAAATGTAAGGCCAGGTCTGTCATAACGAAAAAATCTCCATTTTCCAGAAATTCCCCAATATGTTCTGATGATTTTTTTCTTCATAAAGGTTTTTTACTGTAAAATTACTTGTAGTTTAGCGTGTTCTAACTGGCAGGATAAGTCATTATTTCAGTCATACCGATTATGAAGGGATTCAAAAGAATTCGTATTTTATCTTGTTTTTCTGCGCAAAAATATGCATAAATATTGCTTCTTGAAACTAATGCGACCACTTAAAAAGTGGCCGCGGGTTTACCAGTCTTCTTACAGGCACACATATCTACTATAGGTTAATAAACATGTCGCCCAATTTGAACATTTGTTTAATTATTCCTAATTAGTAATTACTAATTACATATTATACATTTTTAAATTATTTTTAAGCATGAACTCTTCCTTAAACCCAACAACAGTCTAATTTGTAAATAATAAATGACTTAATATAAATAATGATTTTGTTCACAGAATTTAGTATAATATTGCCATGTGTTGGCAACAACAGCGGTGTAGCCACATTCGAAATAGGTCTTGTGCTAAAAAATGGCAAAGGCTTGCCACTAAAAGGCACCCCACTAAGGCTACACCTAAAAAAGGAATGCGCACAGAGAGGTGTGTATTTAGAAAGGACAGGTATTGTATCGCCAACGCATTTTTAACACTTACACACCTGTGTTTTTGTAGCTGTATTTCATTGACTTTTTATTAATGGTAAAGAGTTTACCATACGTACTAAAAAATTATTAATACCTATCTTTAAACTATCATCATTTATAAATTAATGATTACTTAAATCTAAAACAACTTCAAAAACGCAAGCGTATGTAACGCTTTTAGTATACGTATTGAATATTGAAATAACAGACTGTGACAAACACTGCGAAGTCCTAATATTAAGTCCCACAAAGCTTATTAATTCAATTCTCATGCTTCAAAAAAAAAATGAGAAAGGCATAGCGAACTTAAGAACGAGAACAGAAGCACTAAAAACATTGCATTTCATCTATTTCGAGCTCATATTGTAATGCTTACGCTACTAATAATACATTTATGGGTAGTTTAGTTGGCATGAGCGAACGCTTTGCCACTGCCCATTACTGTTTTACGCCGCGCGCCGTACTTGTACGACTGTGCTACGTAAGTGTTTGTTCACGAGTTCCGTAAGAACAATGCAGCGGTTGACATTTTATTACCGTTTTGTTTTATATTTTACAATGAATTATTTGTTTTATTGTAGGAGAGTCGATAAATATACTCAGAGCACTTCTTTCTGTCAATTAATTAATATGATGTTTTAATTTACCTATAGAGTTCCTTCTATTTTTTTTATTACTATAATTTCAGAACAAACTACTTAGCTTTTTATGGCACACCGTGTTTTTAAATGCTAACTAAGTAAGTCTTAAAAAAAGAAATCGAGGGGCTTCAATTTAGGTCTACTCCTACGGAACGTTGGCTACATTCGGGTGCTGCATGGTGTACGCTAAGCCTCTTTGGATCGTTTCAATTTTTCGTTCTAAACAGACCTAGACAAAAGTAATCGTTGAACCATAAAATATTAGTTACGTACTTTGTTTAATATTGAACAGATGACGCGTTCAGTTAAATCCACCACGTAACGTAGTGGCGAGGTGACGACCTAAACCACAGTGCCATCCGTAGGTCAAAATTTGAATCCCTAAAAGTGTCCATCCCTGCATTGTTTCTTCTTATCATTACTAATTACTATATATGTCCAACATTGATATTTGTGTAAAAGCCTGCGATGTGCGCCGGGCCTTATTAACCGAATGCGTTGTTTTCCGGGTAAACATCGAGTACGCTGGTTGGCTGAATCTCGGTGCCTCTGCTCACAGCATTTTGCGTTTTTAGGTTTGTATCGTACCTTGCTTGCTTATTTACCTACTAATACCTACTTGTATTTTGGAGTCGTTCATGTATTGCATAAGCATAATTTTATAAATTATGAAGCCCCATACGTCACGTCAGCAAAGTAAGCGAACAGACAATCTTATATTTCATATCTGTTCCGGTTTCTTTATTTATTCACGAGCAGCTGTTATCATGGCTATAAATAAGTATATTAAATATTTTAATCAATTATTGAGATGGTACTATTTCATTATTATAATCTTAATAGATACATCACCGATTAACACATTAAATTATCTTGGTATTTTAATTCAATTGAACCGTCGTCAGCTGACACTAAAATCCATGACTGATAGAATGCAGTCACACCAACATCCCTGAAGGACGCAGAGTCTCACGTCAGCGTCTTGTCAACCATAACTTAGTCCCACCTACGTAATAGAGGTCAAGTCTTTCGCCGTCATTCGGGCACTGTATGACTGAAATTTAATATTAATTCTCTGATGCCTTAGTCGCCTTATACAAGACTTATTAAAAAAAAAGGGGTGGCCCACTTAAATCAATATTGCTGACGTAATCACCATCCAGACAACCTCATTCTCTCGAGCTTACCTAATACTTGAATGGCCCCTTTATTGATCAAACTATTATATATACTAAATTAGTTTAATTTTACGTATCGCTTTAGTTTCAAAGCTTTGAACACTGTCGATACGCGTGTGATCTCCTGAGTACAAAGCAAAGCTTGGCTTATAGTGTTAGCGCTATTTACCTCAGCTAGGAGATAAAACAACGTGTCTGAATAAAGTCTGGAAAATGTATAAACTACAAAGAAGTGTTTATAACTCGTGTAGGTATTTGATATAGGTATGACTCGTAACTATGGGAATTTATTTAATAATAGAATATTCATTCCTAAAATCTTAGTACTGAGCTTTTAATATACACACTAGTATCTAGGAATCAAGTACGTTTTACCTTTTTTGGATCGTTACTGATTCTCTTTAGCGAATTTTATTTGATTAAAAATAAAAAATAAACTGTCAATCAGGATTCCTATAAAAGTGTGTAATATAGTTTTTACAAAACATTTACAATTTCTGCATCGGGACTGAAAACAACTGAATCGATGTAGAGCTATGACATTATTTCACATGAGAAGAGAGAACGTCGAAATGCTGGTTTCAGGCAACTGTGACTGTCGCCCTTGGCACTACTCATTGTTATAAGCTGCTTCTGGAAATCGTATCACGGGCACCGTGGCCGAGCGACATAGAGGACGATCTCGCATCACCACTCGCAGACAGAAACAATCCCAGATACCAGATACATCCAAAACACTGCTCGATGGAATCGTACCATGACGGCCATGTTGGCTACGGAGGCTCCACAGCTAGACTTGCTGATGAAGGGACCCAACTAACTGAAATCTTTTACGTAAAGTGGGTCTGCGTTACCGAAGGCCGCTGAGAGTTGGACCTATTGCCACCTTGGACCTATATATTCAACCTAGCACCCCGTAATCGTAGGGCCCCTTTACAATTGGCTCGCGAACATAGCAATTGGGAGGAAGAAGACTGGCATTGTGTTTGATTTTCCAACGGATCTTGTTTCATTATAAGGCCGGATACAAGACGTACTTGAGTTTTAAGGACCTCAGGACGTCAAGAACGTTTGAAATGTTGTCAGGAAGTTAATTCAAGAACCGATCTCATTTGGATCAGGAGCCAAAATCAATAATCAGATATATGCGTAGAGGATTGTTTCAGATGTGATCATCCCTTTGCGAAGCCGGTTGGAACATTCGTTGCGACTAATGCAAGTCCAAACACCGCTAGAGTCGTCAGACAACGTTCTGCCGTGGCCTACTCAGTCGCTAGACCTGAACCAATTTGAGCACGAATCGGATATAGTTTAAAGAAGAGTATTGCTGAGTACAGATACCGTGCATACCTCACAACACCTGACTTACTAGAAAGAACGTCGGCGGCAATTCCTCAAAGTTATTTTGATTAACTGATTTTAAACAAATCAAATCGCTGTGATTTTGTGATAGGTGTCAATGGTGGAAACAGGCTAATCTTTATAATAAAAAAAAAAAATCTCATTTCCGCCTTTTTGCCCTTTCATTGAAGACATAAACTTAGTTAATATCCCACAATTTACAGATACTGCAATATTTCTTTATTTTTACATAATATAAGTTGTAAAATTAAAAGAAAAAAAGCTAGAAATTAAAGTAAGAAGCCAGTCTGGAACACTAGATTTTGATAAATATTAGTTGGATAATATTTTATAGTTAAAAATGTACTTGATGCCTAGACACTTGATGTGTATATTCACAAATATTATACATATACATTAAAATGACATGCCTACAGGTACCTAGTGCCGATGTTAAAAACGACGTGTTACGGCTTATAGGCTCGATGGGTTTCGGCATGTGAAGTGTCAACAGAATCGTCCTAAAAATAGTAGGAAAGACATAAGTAGGTTATAACATTTCAAGATAAAAATATAAATTAAGAGAATGCATTGCGTTGTCAAATTATTGGATTGCATGCGTTCTTTTTATTAATTTCACTTCTTTACAAAATACATCTGTTCTATGTGAGTATAGACACGAGAAAGTGTTATTCATACTCTATGGAAAATTAAAGAAAATGCTAGATATACGGACCGTATCAGGGTCACTTGCATTATGTGGTATACTCACTTGTGTAACTATTTTTTTTACGTAATTCAGGTCCAGATCCGGAGTGTGACAAAAAATGCGCAAACCAAGGGTGGTGCAATAACGAGAAAATATGCCAATGTCCTGAAGGCTACATGGGACAAGACTGCAGGACTGCGCTGTGCTACCCACAATGTATGAACGGAGGGAACTGCACCGCACCGGGGGTCTGCTCTTGTCCCACGGGCTATCAAGGGAGGAATTGTGAAGGAGGTAAGCTTACGTCATTTTATGTTTTAATTTCGAAAAAAAATGAAATGTCTGCGTTTTTTTACTTCACATATTAAGAGTATTCTTGTGTGTTAAGACTTTGGCACACTATGTACATTATGTGGGGTGCGATACCGCAACCACTTTATCGCAAAGCCGTTTTATATGTCATTTAGGGCGCAAACGAGTAAACACCTGATTGTAATTGACTACCGCCGCCCATGGATACCTCTATCTCAAGAGTCATAAGTGTCCGCTGTCCGCTTTTGAGGATAATGAGGGGAGTAGGGGCAGTACCTTCACTCACCCACTGTTTGACTACCGGTTTTCTGTGAGGCCATAGTATTCTCCGGTCAAGCCGGTCCATTCGTGCCTAAGTATAGGTCTCCCACGGGAGTTATTTAACACGTTATTGTCTATGGTAATGGACGTAGGTAGCTACGTTCCATTAACATAGACACTACAAACTTCTTCGATATAGGAGCGATCCGCCTTTGAATAAACGAATTTATAAATATTTTACATCCCTTCCTAATAAGAACACATAGTTTCTAAAGAGGGGAGTCGATTTAAATTATTAATTCCCTTCAAATGAAGTATCCTATCGACTAATTGGGCGAAAATAGGCAGAGCATAGGCCTCTGCCTATTTTCGCCCAATTAGTCGATAGGATACTTCATTTCCTACCACCAGTGGACAAGTAGGATCTGATGATGAGGATGATTAAAATACCTTGACGTTTTAAGTAATAAAACTAACAGTTTCAGTGAACAATTATTTTAATTAAAAATATACAAAGCTTCTTGTTCAGTAGCTATTTTCTTAGTTAACTCAATTCTACAACGTTATTTTAATACCCTAAATAAATAAATACAAATGAACGTGAAAGTAGTTTAACTTGGAAATGTTAAATATATATATATATATATATATGTTAATACCATGTTATATTCTATTAATTTTCTCATTCTCATACAAGGCACAATGTGTAAAACTTAAATGTTTTACGTATTTATTAAAATTTAAAATGTTATCTATCCAGGCAGATGTAATTAGCAACATGTGGGTGTTTAATACACCTAATTACGCCTCCTTATAGGCGTGAGCGTATGTATGTAACATGAGAATGGTAAAGGGATAATAATATCAACCAAATAAACACAGATATATACTCATAATAAATACGAAAATTAATTCACATTTATTTTTGTGTTTCCCTTGTGTTGTAGGTTAAAATTATCACATATCTATTTATTGTAGCTAGCTTATGCAAACATATCTTCTAGAATGATCTAGAACATAGTATGCGTTGATCTATTGAAACATAACAAAAAAAAATCATAGTAGTTTCACAATTGGTTACTATTGTACCTGTATCGTAATATATTGATACTATGTATTACTTATATATATCAAAGTAACTACCAATTGTTCTGCAACTACTACACAAATACGTCATTTCGACTGAGCACTTTTATTTTGTATTTTTACTCTATAAAAACTTCGTTTAGTTCATTCAATTTACTTTCTTAAATGACAGTAGGTTTTACGTATAGAAGGTAGAGGAAAGGATAACCGTGTTAAGAGGCAAGTAAATAGGTGTCGCTGTCGTAGCATATGCCGCACCACGTTCGTTGACTCGACTTATTAAAAAAAACAGCTACCATGTGGCATGCAGTTGTCATATTAATTTTTATATATCACTCGGGAGGATTGATTAAATTGTAACGATACCCCACAAATACATACTTGAACCCACAAAGCATTACACTCCACTTGGGCAATCGGGTAAGAAACATTAAATAGAAAAACAACGATAGCATAAATTATTAGCAGCCATCTGACAAAAAACAACCGATAAATCTTAGTACTTGCGCCTTTTTTTTATTTTCGAATCGAAATTTAAAATGCTTTCAACTGGTCATTTTCTCGGTTTGACCTTTACGGTCATTTTCACATCTACCTTCCATAATTATAAGTTTTGGCAGTTGAATTTATAATTTATTATACTTTCTTCGAAATAGCAATGGCAACCTTACAACCGGTTTTAATGACCTCTGTTAGGGCTTTATAGAAGGGTGCTTGTTCAGCCCCATGTTCGATTCCCATGTCGTGATGCTCCTGCTCCTCATTACGGAAATTGGTGATGGTCTGCAGTATTTCCAGGTCTATGTTTGGGTCGTCCATGAGCGTACGAAGTTGATCATTGTAGTGATCGACTATTACTGTTTCAACGGCTACTGTGCACGCCATTGCAGCTTCTTTACCAAGTAGTGCTGTACCTGGAATGACAATAATTTATTTGTAATAACGTTATTTATATCTGGCAGAATTATAACCTCAAATTTCGTGTTTTTCGTTTTTTTTTAATTCTCAAAGCTTAGATTTTATTTTATCCCGTCCACTGACGTCACTATATATGTAATCCTACTTAATTTATATTTATAACCAAAGAAATAGGAGTAGTCTATATAGTAGTATTTAAATCGTCATTCTACAATTGTTCCTCGTAATTCTTACCGGCACCCAACACAAAACCAGCAACATTCCATATCGGCGTGAGCGCGGTTGGCCTTACTCTGTACTCATTGATGAGCTCTTCAAATTTGGCGCGATGTTTTCGCTCCTGTTCCCACATGTGCTTTATCAGCGGTCCTTCAGTCGTATTACCTAGAACCGCCATCTGGCCAGCATAGATGCGGTCCGCGCCAAGTTCGCCTGCATGGTCCACGCGGATTATCGAATCCAGCTGCAACAGAGTATCTAAAGTTAAACGTTTTGTCAGTCAAAGATAAATAGTTATAAGATGATGAGGATGTAATCAAACATATGTACGTGTGGATTTTTCTTCCAATACGGTCTGCCACTTGCTGAAACTGTTGCGTGCGCTTCTCGTATCTGTTGCAAAAACGGCCTGCGCAACATGTTGTGTTACTGTAACAAACGCAAATGATATAATACAATTATGGATTGCTGTTGCAGGTATTTGTGCGCAGAAGTGCTTGAACGGAGGCAAGTGTATACAGAAGGACACGTGCGAATGTCCGAAAGGATATTACGGCCTACGATGTGAATTTTGTGAGTATTTTTTACTGATTTACATGATATTAACTTCTGACAGAATTTCTGTTACGTTTCAATTAAAATTACTTAAAGTTAAACAAGATAGTGAATACGACTTTTTGAGAGGGAGAGAATTAAATTTAAAAAAGCAATTGAGCTTACAAATATTAACACAAGTGTAACAGAGACCCATTTGTTGAAATTCCGGAAAACAATTGCCTGTTTATAATAAGTTATTTAAGTAATTGTCTAATCAGCACCATCTTTTCAGCAAAATGCGTTATCCCATGTTTAAATGGAGGTCGGTGCAAAGGAGTGAACAAGTGCCGGTGTCCCGTCGGCCTCGGCGGTAACCACTGCGAAGTGGGACGAAGGGTCGGGGACTGCTCATGTCGGGGCGAGAATTGTACTCCCTCACACACGTGTAGACATGGTCGGTGCGTGACCGGCGCGTGCGTCTGTGACCCCGGCTGGCGGGGGCGCTGGTGTCATCGGTCCACAGGTGAGATTCACTACTAAATCTTGCGAGAGACAACAGGTATATCTAAGCTTCGAAGACAAAGATGTAATCAGGGTCAATGTTATGGTATGCGTTGTTTACTTGGTAAAAATATATTTTATGTATTTTAAACATTAATCTAAAAACAGAGTCATGACTAAACGAGTGATATTCAATCAACAAGGTGTCTTTATAGGACAAAAAATATCGAGTAAAAGGTTTTCGTCAGGCAATCATTTATGGTGTACATATTCATTTTGTCTTTATAATGATTATATGGGATAGATCGACGCCATATAGGTACATGTCTTTGAATGTACCACCTATTGTTAACTGTTATCAGTCGCTCACTCTCAGTCGTGTTATTTAGTGATAACGGTCAAACATTCTGTATACCTAACCCCTTCGCACACGGATCGTAAGCGTAGTCGTCTCATAAGCGAATCGTCAAGACGAGTAGGAAACCTGCACACGAATCGTCGCATAAAACGTTTTTTAACCGAAATCTCATTTAGTTTAAATCTTGCTTTATTGATGATCTTACTTTTTCTCCAGACGATTCTTTTTAAAGCGATGGGTTCATGGGATCTATCCATACACAGCAAATAATTCTAAGAAAAGATTTGCAGCACGCACGTGCAGTTTGTTGCAGCACGTAAACTTTCAGAAGATGATAATAAAGTTCTCGAGACATTTAGAAAACTTGTATGTAAAAAACTCTTACAACTCGCTGCAACAACCCTTCGTCTGCGGACTTGTATAAACATGTACGGGCTCGTATTTCTCTCGTTCTACACGAGTGTTACAATACGCTTACGTTACGACGTCTAGCAGTCTAGAATCTGTCCATATGAAAACATGAACCTCTCTGTTCTGTTGACCTTATGTAAGTGTAGGTGCTACTGGTATATCGATCAATATTAATTAACTCTTGTTTTATTCTCAGGGTCATCTGAAGAATCTGGTGAATACAAGAGGCCGCGATAAGACGGCAAAACATGTTGACGAAACTACTTAACAATCATGTGATTTCTTTAATTTTATGTGAATTTCTTTATTCCTTGTAACATTACGTAATAAATTAGTCATTTAGTAATTAAGCTAGCCATTTAGTTTATATAGGTTTATTTAGACGTATGAGTTATACAATAATATAAAACAATAGACATAAAAACAGATGGTTGTTGTATTATTTCTAGTTTTGTGTTTATATGGTTACTATAGGTTCAGAGCGGTTGTTTTTGATTTGAACACAGAGACATGATAACAATTAATGATCTATCTAACTTTGGTAGTTTGAGACTATCGAACGTTATAGATTATCTTAAGTAATGATTATTTTTTTTTACTTCATTAACCTTTATTTTAACTCTGAACGATGTCTTGTTTATACAAATCGGTTGATTAATAACAGTGGTAAAGCCATGCTTAGGCACGGATGGCTCGACTCGACCGCTGCGATACCACGGCCTCACAGAAAACTGGTTGCGGAGTAACGCTCGCGTTGCATTTCCCCGAAATGAGTGAGGTTTCCGGAGGCCCAACTCCCCCAGTCCCCTAATCCCCCTCTGCTATTTCCCATCTCCTCAACCCCCTCCCTTCTTTCTCCTCCCCGCATCCTCTTGCGCTTACGACTCTGGAGTTGCGGGTGTCCATGGACGGCGGTTTTCAATTACTATTAGGGTTTACTACTTATAGTATAAAAAAAAAAATTAACCGTTTCCATTGCGGAAGAAGAAAAACAGACAATGTCCTTTATGCATGTCAAAGGGGTAACCCAACTTTTTTTTCATATTTGGTTGGAGTAAAGTTTAGACTAGCCAGCCATAGTGCTATTTAAAAGAGGTGTTTTATAGAGAAGCTAGTTTCCGTTACACTGCTTCCTATTACTATGTGACATAGAATAGAGAAAACGTTATCGCAGCAATCAGCGATCGTAACAATCAAAACACTAATCTGAAAGGTAGGTGCAGAGGTCCCCCATTTGGAGTTGCCATCAAAATGCTCGACAAACAGCCGAACAATTTGTTAAGACATGAGAAATCGTGTATTTGTAAGAAGGACAAAAGTGACATCTTACAAGGGTCCATGATGTTATTAACAATATCATTCCAGGAAATTGTCATGGATGATATGAACTGTCATGTGGATGATGATGGATGGATGGATAGTACGCTATGCGCTTCCTGTGAATATACCTTGCTGTGAAGTGCAAAAATGTAGCATACTTTCTACTTTTAGTTATAATCTGACAATACCTACTCTTACAAGGTTGTCTGAATAATATTGTATACTGGTTTTGAGGTCAAAACCAGTATACAATACAAGGTACCTGCCACACCTATATTAATAGTTGACAAAGTGAGAGGGACACTTCGGATGTTGCAAATATACACATCCATTCATACAACAGTATTAAAGTAACAACAGAGTGACTATCCAAATAAATAAATTATAGTTTGGTACGAGACCCTGATTAAGCTAAGCTAAGCCAGAGGTTATGGGTTCCATTCCCACACAAGAGATAAAAATGTTTGAAGTTGTCCTGAGTCTGGGTTCTCTTTGTGTACACTGTTTATATGTTTGTTAAGTTCCTAGTGCGAATAATTTCTGGTGCGGGATTTGTATTTTACGAAAAGAAAATATTGAGTTACAAAAGTTAAATGATAAAGAAAAAAAATTATGTAAGAAATTTCATTAAAAAATTCACTTCTAGCTTTCTATAACAACAATACCTACACTCAAAAACCCACTTTTTCAACAGATTTACCGTAAATAGCCTTGAAGTAAATACTAGGAAGACATATGCAATACTATACTATTTCTCGTTTAACAGCCAAAAATAATGAAAGATTGAATTGTAAAATAAAGGGTGAAAGCATCGCGCAAACCTCCTTCCTTAAGTTTTTAGGAGTATACATAGATGATGGATTCAATTGAAAGTCAGAATTAACTATTTTTTGGTTTTTAAATGAAGTTTAGTGCATTTAAAAATGGTATACTATGCATTCATTGAGTACAATAAAATATATCATCCTCTTTGTGGAGGAAGCTATATGAGTAGAATATTCATAAGGCATTTGTCGCCCAAAAAAGAGTGATTAGGACCATGGTAAGAATCCAGCAACTAGAATCATACAGACCATTTTTTAAAGAGAATATTGACAGTTCCATGTTAGTACATCATAGTATTGCTCATGCGTCTATCAAAATATACCCATTGATGGCCTGTTGGTCTAGTGGTTAGTGATTGTATGTGATAGTCTTTGTGTCTGTTGATTCAATGTTTGTAAACTCCCCGCAACACAGGAATTACTCCTAATGCAGAATGATCTCTTTTTAAAAAAGAAAAAAATAGTATGAATGTCAAGCGGAAAGACAAATAAGGGAGAGAAGCACAAGAAAGTTAATTTACAAACCAATTTTTTTCCTGTTGTAAAACATAGCACCTATTACAAATTGGTTACTATTTAATTGCTAACATGTACAAATAAAATTGGTATTGTATAAAAAGGTTCCAAAATGAACTCAAACTGTTGTTTTTAAAAGAATGCTATTATTCTACCAATGACATGTAAAACCCCTGTAATTTATTTGTGAATGTGACATGTACCTATGGTAACTAATTATTTTTGAAATTCCTATTTTTGACATGACTACTAATTCATTATGTTTTTTATTATTTACTGATTAATTTATTACTTTTAATCCCAATAAAATTTGTTATCTAATTTGTAAAGTTGTTATATTTAATTGTCTGTACTATTATTATTCTATGATTAAATGAAATGTAAAAAATGTACTTGAACAAATAAATTAATTAAATTAAATAATAAAGACAGTAGTTTCTATTTCTAAGAACAGTAACTTCTATAGCAACAATAATAAAAAAAACAGCAATTGAAGATTATCTAACCACAAACAAATATTTACAACTTGCAACAGGTAATATATTGATTGGAATTCCTAAAATCAGTAGTAGCAGTGCAGAAATGCAAGTCTACTAGGTCCATGACAAAGGCAACTCTTAGAACAAGATCTTGAAGTATTATTTTGATTGCTGCATTCTGTAACATTGATGTACATCAGTTGATATCATTAGTTGTGTAAATTGATGCATTGTGACATATATAACCCACGTTATAAATAAATGCTTTATTAATATTTGTAGACAGACATATTTGAATTACTAAAAATATTATTATAATCCGATCCAACGATAATAGATAGATATAAAATTAATATTATCAATTGTAAACCAACAAAGTTAAACAAAGATACAGAACCTTTTTTGATTTCAGTGGCTTCAGCAGCCAGTGTCAAATAACCTTAACTTTACAACAAAAACACTATTCCTATTTTATTACTGCCGAGACTTACTTACGTTAAATTATTGAAAAACTTTAGCAACGTTTCGATTCTCTTGATTAAAATAAACACAGCGTGCACACACCTAATAATTTCACAATATTGGAGTGAAAATTTGTTTACAATTACCAAGTGTCAAATCAGTTGAAGAAAATTTCGATAGATGTCTCTACCAGTTGACATGAAATGATCAATTTCGAAAATAAACTAAGGGTTTTTCCTGAACATCTAGTACTTCAGTAACTGAGAATAAATATAAGTATAGGACCGCTGAAATAGGTAAGTGAATTTGTTAAAATAAGCCATTATTTACTTACAATAATAGTATTGCAATCCCCCCTCAGGCAGAGGGGTGGTTTCCCTTTCCACGCGAAAATCGCACCGCGCAGACTCGTACAAAATGGCGACCCCTAGATATGAAGTTTACACGGTCTACATACCGCGCTTACCGATCGATACTAATGGAGGACTTGGATTTTTCGGGGTCTCTAGTACACTCCATAATTTTTGTGAATTCAGTGTCTGTACGGGTGTAAATGTTGCAAACAGTGTTGTTTTGGACGGGTTACATCACAGCAAGTTTTGAAGAATTCTAATTGGATTGCAAAATGAGTTTCAAATCACGCAGGTGCGTACGCAGCCGTAGTCTTTCTATTCTGTCTGGGCCTGCTCGAACGCGCGACTCCCTTTCATGATGGCCATTCATTTGGGCTTATCCTTTACGCCGCCGCAAAGAGCTTGCGTCATGTCATGCGTCTTCGAAGCTGACCCGTTGCGGGCCACCATGCACCGTATAAACAAAACATAAAACAAAATGCGTCATTGGTGTATAGAACTTTGCAGCTATAAGTGCGGATAGGAAAGAAAATTCAAGCTGTTTTATGAAGTGCAGCCGAATTGCATCTTCTCTCCACAAATCATGGTTCGATTAATTTCTGTTCTATTCTAATTGGATCAGAAGTTCGCATCTAGTTAAGATAGATAGATATTTTATAGGAAAGCACAAGTATTGATTTTTCACTGCTAGGTGCCTACACAATAGAATAGTCAAACAGTAGGACATGGATATGCTAGCTAAGTACGTTTAAGGATCTCCAAACGATGGTTTTGTAGTGTATCCTCGATAAGGGCTATATTAACAGACAAATTGCTAATTCCAATTGCTTATAAATTCTAACAAGAAATTATAAAAACCCAGTTTTGATAGATAAAAATGTAATTTTCGAGGTAACTTCATGTTTCCTCTAAAAATAATAGCTATTTAATTAATCTCCATAGATATCTAATTTGATCAAAGTATTCATAGTTTTTAGTCTGATTTTGTGGGAGTTCAGATAGATCATTGGTCATTTGTGCAAAATGGAGTCCAGTTGATAGCTATAGATCAGAATTTGATAACAAGGGACATATGTGCAAATTAACTGTATAATTATTCATAAACTGTGTCAGTGGTATTTGATGTTATTGATTTTATATAGCTTGGGGTTGAGGTCAATGGTTTCTTCAACATGTTACAGCTAAGAATTTGTTCAAATTATGAATGAATATTATTAATACTTTAGTGCTTAAAAATAATGAATAGCAAAAACATTAGAACAAGAATTTTGCAAATTGAATTCTTTCTTAATATAGTTGATTAATGAATAGCCAGCCATCTTTTATTGATTTTTAAATCAATAACCTTCAGTGGAGGAACCAATTTTTATTTGGGCTTTAATTATTATTAAAGGTGACATTGAGTGTTTCATATTTTTTTCTTTTTGGCATTAATTAAATCAAATAGTTCAAGTGATATAATACTATAATGTAACTAAAGCACTGCCAAGAAGAATTTATGATTGTTCACATTCATAAAACCTTCTTGACAGTGCTCATACTGTAAATGAGTTTTATTTTTGTTAAGATTACATGATTGAGGTATGGTCACTCATTTTCTCACACTTCTTTCAAGATAGCTGTTACTAGTTTAATGAGACATGATTCAATTTCTTTCAATTTTAATTTTAAATTTTTATAAAGATTAGAAAAGCTATATAGCACTATTTGATTATTAACTCAGCCAATCAAGTTTATTTTAACCAAACTCATGGTTAATTCTTAAAAACACATTTGTTCAATTAATATGTCTAGGTCATGTACCATTATGTTTATAGCTTTATGAAATATTTACACTAGGATTTATGATCAGATTCTTGTAAACATTTTAGGGATTTTCTATAAATCTTCTTATGGTGCTTCTTTTGTGATAAAGGACTTGATTAACAGAGGTTATAGTGTCAAGTGCTCAGAGTGTCTCTTACAGTTTACAAGATGTATCTCAAAGCAAGGGTCTACCCAAACAATAACTATGCCCAGCAATGAATACATACAAGATGGGGAGCCTGAAGATTCTATGGTGTCAAATGGAATAGTACTTGTCTACTGGTTTTGCTCTACTGCAAAATGTAAGGGTTGACAGAAATTTGCAGTCAGGCTATCTACTCGCCTGCCACAAGATCTTATGTTGGTCACACCATATATGTATAACAGTTTTGAAGATTATTCAAGGAAAGTTCCATACAATAAACGTTGAGTGAAGCATTCTCTTTCATACATAATGTTAATAGTGTAATATTCAGATGTTAATTCCTTTTCTCTTCCTTTCCAACATAGATCATAAAATTGAAGATCAAGTGTCTTATTGCGATCAACGAGGAGTGGACACACTCGTTTGAAAGTTGGGGACAATCAGATGGTCCTAGAGCTCAGTGGTCAGGAGGAACCCGAAGATTATAACACCATGAATTCAGCTGTCAGCACAGAATCTATGGATATGGCTGAAGAGGTAAGAAAGTATTGGAAGGCACAGTGCTACAACACAATAAGATGGATTTGGAACAGTAGCTACCATTAGTTTGTCAGTCAGTCAATGCCAAATGCTCATTCACAATGTATGGAGTTTATGCTGGAAGTTTTTTATTGTTGATTTAGGGAAGTTTATACACATGCTTAGTAAAATCTGGTTTAACATGTAACAAAGTTATTTTAAAAATAAATGGGAAATCAATATTTTAAAACATCTAGCTATTGATCAGGAGTATCCCAGTATAAAATAAATAACAAAGTAAATGCACATAATCACACACAATAGACATAAGTACTAAAATAGTGACATATAAAGTAGTAATATATGACTCACGAGTCAACTATGCTCTAGTTAGGTGTGTTATAAGTCACATTATTCACAGGATATGTCGCAAGTGGATGGATGTGGACTTAGCGGCGCCTCAGACGAAGACGACGAGTGTGCTTCCTCACCCGCCGGATCAGCCTATGATGACAGTGCAGATATTATTAAAAATGCAATGAGTGATGAAGTTACCAAACAACTGGCAGCAGCTGGTCAGTATAAAAAAGTTGTAGTCATAAAAGTTGTAAAATATTGTATCTTTAAATAAAAGTGTTAGTTAACTGCTTGTTTTGTCATTCTCTTGATAAGCAGGTCCAGTCGGTATGGCTGCCGCGGCTGCCATAGCGTCGTCGAAGAAGCGCAAACGGCCACATTCATTCGAAACAAACCCCTCTGTCAGGAAGAGACACCAGAATAGACTTCTTAGGAAGTTGAGAGTAAGTAAATCTTTTATTTTTAATTAAAAAAATAGACAAACTCATCTTCAAAGGGGGTAAGAAGACGCCCATATTTTGCTTTAAAACCATAATTTGGAAAAATGTCTTCTAAAAATGTTGTCTCCGTGCCTAAACCATCATTTTTACTCAACTATCTTATAGTCTTGCAACTGATTGTTTATCAAAACATAAAAAACAAACTTCTGCAATAGGTAGGGCGGGAAGTATATTGTATATTGCCTTTTTAATAACCCTAACACTGCTAATATAATTAAAAAAAAAACTATCCTAGTTATTATTTCAATGGTTCTATATAAACATATTTTAGGTTTTTCTTTTTATTTAAGTTTTAAATGGGAAGAAGGTGTTCTCAATTTTATTGAATATTGAATATTAAATATAAACAACATTTGGTACCACCTGTGTTGATATTTATACTTTATTATTTACATTTTAGAATGATGTACTGCATTGTCCTGAAATTTTATTTTATTTGCAATTATGAACTGTTACAAGAAAATTGTGTAAAATATACATGTGTACTTGAAGTTTCTTGCCTGTTCTCCATATTATTCTACGAATTAGAACATGCATGCACTACCTTCACGACTGACTTAGTCTGATGACCATTCAAAAATACATATGATTAGTTTAATTGAAATAAATGATTTTGATTAATTACATGTAGCAAACAATAGAAGAATTTGCAACCCGCGTTGGGCAACAAGCCGTCGTGCTGGTAGCGACGCCGGGCAAGCCGAACACTTCGTACCGTGTGTTTGGGGCCAAGCCCTTGGAAGATGTCGTTCGTAATCTCCGATGCATGATCATGGAAGAACTAGAGAATGCACTTGCCCAACAGGTTAGTCGGTTTCTTTAGACTGTTTTAAATGCACTTGCGACTCCTGAGTTGCAGGTGTCTGTGGGCAACAGAAGTCACTTACCATCAGATGACCCGTTTGCTTGCTGGCCTCCCTTAAATATAAAAAACAAAGGATATAATAGCATTTTACTTAAAAACTGTTTAGTCTAGCAGCAACCAAGGTTCTTAACTTCTTAGAAATCTGACTTAAACTATAGAATAACTCTTCAAATAACACAGTGTTGCATTCTTAGAAAGCTAACAGCTCTTAAAATATAACTTCTAAATGATCCTATCAATATTTCCTATCCTTTATGTAATGGCATCAGAACCTGTTATTGCAGAGCTGGACAAAAGGTTTTTTTTTATAAGAATATCTTATAAGAATTTTCTTTGTTCACCTACTTTGTCTTTGTTAAAGTTCGAATTTATATAAGCATTGGTCGTATTTAGTAAGACTTTGCTAATTTGTTGGGCAGATATATAGGATGTTCTGAAACTTAATGTCAGGCTGAGTTTCAGGACACAAATTAAACAGTTTAATATGGATTTTGCTCATCAAATCCTGATATATGATAGATTCTTAAGTTACTGAGGCTAACCCTTACATATATTTTCAATCGATTGATTTTTGGTAATGAAGAGAAGGAATCTTTGGCAGCTCAAAATCTTAGTGAAGTATTTAGTTTATTTAATGTTATGACTTTGGACTATTATTGTTTACAAAGTATACAAAGCAGACGCAAGAAGCGAGTTACTTTTAAAATTTAATGTTTATATAATATTGTAGTTATAATAATATACTATTTTTGTAAGTAAAAGTCTAAAGTAATAGAAATAAATATGAATTCTCTCTAACATTTCGGGGTATTGTGGGTTGCATATGTATCTGACAATTCAGTTGTGGATCTCTGGACATTCGGCCATAGACTTATTTATTTTCCTTGTCAAGGTTAGTATTTTGGCAGTGATTAGTGTAGTATATGAGAATGGTAGAGATCCGCACTGAACGGTGTGTGGGGGTGGGACGGGGGTGCCCCTCGCGCTGTAGAGCTATATAACGAGCGTCAGTTCGGGCTGGGCGGTGGCCCGCAGGCGCCGGCGCCGCCTCAGGACGACCCCTCGCTGTTCGAGCTGCCGCCCCTCATCATCGACGGGATCCCCACGCCTGTCGAGAAGATGACTCAAGCGCAGCTGCGCGCCTTCATTCCGCTCATGCTCAAGTACTCCATGGGTAAGACTCGCATCACACTATCAATAGACTTGTCTAGATACCTCCAACGTAAATAAATATCGTGAGATCCAAACTGCATCCAGGTCACTACAGCTACTCGGATGAACAATGAACATACTAAATTACTTGAATCTTTGTAACCAAAACTCTCAGATTTACATTTAAAAACCATCAATAATTATGAAATCTCGGAGTATAAAATTTAGATATTGAAGAAAAAGCCTTGCACATAACAAATTATAAAACTGTTATCGTCGGTAACTCATTGCTTCAGTCGCAATCTAAAATTAGAAATTGTGTCAAGGATTCGACTGCGAAACTAATTACTGACTAGCTTCTCTTTCTCCTTTCTTTAGCATTATGTATATAAACAATTATGCTACCAGAATCTAAATAATTTTCTGTTTATTTTTTGTGAATAATTTTCATAAACATTAATTTTAACAGTAAATGTATTCACTTACAGTCCGCGGCAAGCCAGGCTGGGGCCGCGAGTCGACCCGCCCGCCGTGGTGGCCCAAGGACTTGCCCTGGGCCAACGTGCGCATGGACGCCAGGACTGAGGATGAGAAACAAAAAGTAAGACTGATACTACTTCCAGGAAACTTAATTTTGTATTTTGTGGTTTTCAATTCATCGCTAAAATAGTTTAATTTACAATTATAAATTTAAAAAAATTGGATCATACTTATTTCTTAAAGCTTTGGAAGGCAAACAGATCGAAAATATTCTTAATACAGTCAATCAGACACTGTTGTCTTGCAGTATTTGAGGTTTTCTGGTGGGGTCTCCCAATCCCGATTTGTTCCTCAAACAATTTTACTGCCACCTGAAGGATCGGTCGACTGCAATACAAGAAGTGTGACAAAACGTAGGGAGCTTCTAACTTAGAATATATTGTGATTAAATATCTGAAGGGTTTACTGTGAAAACCAGCTAAATGCTTTTAGTTTGCAGTTGTGGCCATACGTAATATCATATGCTATGAGCTTTTGTATAGTCATTGCTACAGACTTAAAAACGATGGGAGAAAAGCTATCGCGGAAATTCCACTGCCGTACCCCAGAAACAGTAAAGATTTGTCGTAGCGTATTATGTTATTTTATGTTTTTGTATTATAACTAGCTAATTGTATGTTTGTAATGTGGCAGATGTCGTGGACGCACGCACTGCGACAGATAGTGATCAATTGCTACAAGTACCACGGCCGGGAGGACCTGCTGCCAGCCTTCAACGAGGACGACGACAAGGGACCTCCCACACAACCTGTTAGTAGCCTTCTGTTACCTGCTTATATCATTCATCATTATAATTATCTCCTTTGTCCAAAAAATATAAAAATACTGTCGATGGTGTCAGAGACCTTTGTATACCTACTGTTCTGTGCCGTAATTAGTATTTAATCTTATCATATGGACAGTGATGCCAACTTCTGGGTTTCTTCTCCCTAAATTTAGGAGGAAAAAAATCTATACAGGAAGTTTTTTTGGGGGTAAATTTTTTTCATTATACATTAGAAATGATATACTGTGTGTCACACTTGGGGAGGTTTAGTTTGAATTTAGTGGGTTTTGAAATTGCTTTAGGGGGAAAGTTTTCAAACAGTTGGCGACACTGAAAACTTCTTCGTATTTAAAACACAGGTCACATTTAAATGTGTACAGAACAATATAACAAATTAAGCTATGTTATGTATTATTGCTATGTCTGTTACAGTGCAATCGATCTTAAAATATTGTATAAAAGGTGGTAGCAGGATAACAATGGTCCAGCGGCCCCCACCGGGTTTGCTACAACCGACCCGAAAATCTTGAAAAGGGTCGATGGAAAAAATTTCGAGATTTTTTCCGACCCTATAGACCCAAATGAAAACCCCATAACCGCGAAAAATGTGTTTTTTTTGTCATTTTTTTTTGAGCATTCAAATTGTTTTTAAAAGGTTGAAATGCATCTAAAAATTTGTTTCGGATGTAGGTAGTGTAGGTGTGGTCGGTAGGTAGGATGTAGATGTAGATGTTCCCTGATTTTTTTTAGTTGAGTTAAAATATGTGAAATATAAGTTTGCAAGCAAATTTTCATTTGGGTCTATGGGGTCGGAAAAATTCTTATTGTTTTTTTTCGATTGACCTCTTCAAGATGTTCAGGTCGGTTGTAGCAAATCCGGTGGGGGCCGCTGGACCATTGTTATCCTGCTACCACCTTTATGCCTTGAATTAATGAATATTCTTTTAAATTTGTTTTATTAGTCTCAAAACATTCTCGTGATTTGGGATGTGAATCTATAAATATTATTAACATATTACTAACTAACACTACATCTGGTTTAACATTATAAATTGTCATTGGTCAGCATCTGTTTTTACTGTTAATCCTGCAAGAATTTCTCTGCGGAATGTTGTTGTTAGTTTTAACAGACTAAAAAGAGTGTTGTGAATATATATGCTAAATTTCGTAAACTGTTTATTAATGCTGTCACACTTGGAATGGCGATGGACGTGCGCGTGTCGCGTAGATCTCGGCGTGCATGCCGGGCGCGGCGCGCTCGCAGGCGGCCGCCGTGCTCTCCACGCAGCAAGTCTGCATCGATCAGATGACGCTCGCTGATGTCGATGTAAACCTACCCCCTTACACACCTGCATACATACAAACACTATACTTTTACTGTTATTTAAGTGAAAATTTATTTCGACGTGTTGACCACTTTTTGGGTGAACGAAAATCATAGAACTCGCGTCATTGTCACCGCACACTTGACATGCATGAGCTATATGTATACTGTGTATAATCTAATAGCTCGACGATACAATTCACAAGTTACTTAGTTTTCACTTCTGTCGACAGTCCCCAAGGACTGCTCGTATATATTTGTATAAAGACAACTTCTACACTAACATTAATTCGTGTGTCGCGGTTGACTTTACAAACATTTAAACAACGGACACAAAGTACACACAGACTCAACAATTTTCACAAAGTGTTGTCCCGTGCAGAAATCGTACCTATAACAGAGTAGTGGCGAGATGACCACTTAAACCTCTGCGTCATCTGTGCAGTCACTTATTACATTTAATAGTAAAATATAATGGAAGAAAAATATTCGTCTATGGAACTCGTGTGCTACCTGAGCAAGGAATAATCATAACGAAAAAACAAGAAAATATGGTTTTATTATAATTGTAGAATATCAGTGTTATTGATTTAACGTCTTATTTTTGACGAAGATCACAATAATTGTGCCCGGATTTCTGTTGGTTTACCTAATAAATTAACTATTTATTAAATGTTTAACAATTCAACCTACTGTAAAGGAATAATAGGTCTACAATGATTTTGGTGCCGCTAAAAGTAAAACTGATTTCAAGTATGTTCGGTACCCTGATAGAAAGATAATATAGTATAGTATAAATATAGTTTTTAGATTTTATTTTACAGGTAAGAAGCTTCTCTTTTTAGTTTTTCTCCGATGGATGTCTTCAGGACATTTCAGGACTCCGTAACTGTAATCTGCCATCATATCCTCATCCAGCAACCTTGGTATCTATCTTCCATCATCTTTAAATCTTGCTGGAAACGTTTTCCTTGTTCTTCGCTATACGCTCCAAGATTTTCAGGAAACTTGTCTAAATGATTGTCCAGATAGTGTACTTTTATGCTCATATATATACATATATAACTCTTTTTAATTTTCTGATTTCCTAAGATTTTTTTTACAACAGCAACAAAAGATTTCCAAGCCGCTGCTTTTAAATTATTCATTGAATGTCTTTCATTAAAAGTCTTATCTGTGGGCCATCAAAGATACCAGCTTTTAGTTTTTCATTACTTAATCTGGTAAACTTTCTTGAAAGATTTACAAAACGCGGACTAGTTTTATCTAATACATTAACATATTGCTTTAACGTAGCTTCAAGATTTTGACACGACATCTTGCGGCTAATTAACCAAATTATAAGCTAGAATTAGCGGCACCAAACAAAAATTTGTTTTTTGTGGACCTGTGTAATATTAGCTATCTTGTTATTTATATGTAGTAAATAAGATACATTTTATTTAAAAAAAAAATGTTTGATAGTACATTATTTTGGTATACTTTGATGTACGCCAGATGTCGCAGTACGCGCCAGCCATGCTGCAGACGATCACGAACCCGGACGGGTCGGTGTCGCTCATACAGGTGGACCCCAATAACCCCATCATCACGCTGCCGGACGGCACCACGGCGCAAGTTGTATGTACACCACTTACTATATAGATGTTTTCTTAATTATTCATTTGAAATGCAATATAATTGAGAAGTAAGTAGATTATTGATGATATCATTTCATACAAAAAGTACGGAATTTAGTAGTTTTTTTATATAATATAGTAGACAAACGAACACACAAGTCATCTGAAAATCCCCCCCCCCCCCCACAAAACCTGCCGTTGGGGGGAAGAAAAAAATTACCATTGTAGACATGTCATGTCATACAGATGTCCAATGGCGGCGGTAGCCACTCACCATCAGGTGACCTGTTTGCTCGTTTGTCCCCTCTATTCCATAAAAAAACCTCATTACAATTTATTTTTAAGTCTCAAACCAGTTTATTTTTTGTTAAGTTTTAAACGACTATTGTATAGGTATAGAAAGTTGTAATAAATATAATCATATAGATTTGATATTATAAAGAGATAATTTTTATTATGTTGAGATTGTTTCCACATAAATGTCAGAGCATGCATTCATGATCTGTATCACGATCCTGCATGTATGATGTAATGACTATGAAATAATCACACTAGATTAGAAATTTATTGGGTGTATCTAAAAATACATACACTTATTCCTATTTCCTCGAGGGGTTGGTAGAGGCGTCTGAAACGCTCACTTTTTGCCATCCATAATTTAGTCTAATGTAATTGTTGATCTTGTCGTCATCCTGTCATTGAATGACTGTATATATATTCTCTGATCCCTTACTCGTCTTTAACGTATTAAAAGTAATTGTATGTGAGCCAATTATTAATAATAAAATATTAGATCCACAGTGGCGAGGGTGGTACGGGCGTGGTGCAGACGCTGGACGGCGAGAGCACGGTGGCCGTCGACCTCAACGCTGTGGCGGAGGCCACGCTCAACCATGACGGACAACTCATACTCACCGGGGAGGACGGACACGGTCAGTACTCGTATACAGGTGTGCCCAAACTCTAATGCAAGCGGGTGCAGGGCCATAGGCTAGCTTGTACCACTTCTAGCAAAAAGATAGAAGTTCCATGTTACTTGATCAAGTGTAATAAGAGAAATATTTTTAAAAATGTTGAAAATCAACAGCCTAGATCACATCTTTAGGTATTGTGATCACAAATCCTATAGAACTAAACTATTGATTGTAGTCACATATTTAAAAAAAAATACTATGTTGCCAATTTAATTAAGACTTCAAAATGTATAACAATCGTGCTAATTATCTTTTCATAAAAAATATTATAATATCAATATAATTAACTATTTAGAAGATTAAATACTCGATCAAAAAATATCAAAGAATGCTATGCCCTATAGTCGTATTGTAGCAAAAGTTAATTAAAAGATAATAGTTTAAGTTTTTTATTATTGTCGAAACTGGTGCCAGGTATCGCCTCGTAACCACCTGACGTTGAGTTTCAATACACTCTGTATACAAGTAAACAAACATACATACACATGATTGTATCTTATAAGCTCGTATCTTTGCTTAGGCTCCAGACGTAAAGTAAGTGTGTTGCTATCAACCAGGCATTTTATTTGCGCAATGGGATGTTGCTTAAACACATGGATTGGGAAATTCATATCAGGGTCGCATATCTTGTAATTTTGTCACGTCCAAGTACTGTAAATATAAGCCTAGCAACTTATTTATTATAGTTACTAACATATATATATACAAAAATAAAAATAGTCGCAATAATATAAATACTTTCGACCGGTCTTCTTGGAATGACGAATCTGATTGGTCTAGTGGTTAGTGATCTTGACTGCTGAACCGGTGGTCGTGGGTTCGATTTCCCATGGACAAAAATTCGTGTGATCTACAAATAGTTACCCAGAGTTTGGGTGTTCTTTGTGTCTGTTGCTTGAATGTTTGTAAAACCCCTCCGCGACACAGGGATTTATTCTTAATGTGTATACTGTCTTTAAAAAAAAATTGTGAGGGAGGCAGATGATCACATTTCTTTTTCATTGGTTTTCTAGAATAAATGATGAGTCTATGATTATTTCAAAATCCAGGAATAAACTAGAATGTGCAAAGATGCGATTATGTAAAACAGGATTTTTGATTTGCTTAAATTTAATTAATTCGGCTTTGGATGAGGCCACGTTATGAAATTCTTTAATGACATTTTGTGTGAAGCGAATGAATTTCAGAGACTGAACTTTTCTGCCTGTGTTTATTGACAAATGTGAGATAATTTATTTAGTACAGCTTTACTAGCTGTATGTGTAATGAAGGCAGCGATGTGTGGCAGGGTACCCGGTGTCGGTGTCGGGCGTGATCACGGTGCCGGTGTCGGCGTCGGTGTACCAGTCGATGGTGGCCTCCATGCAGCAGCAGGACGGCTCCGGCGTGTGCGTCACGCCCATCGTGCAGGTGCGCCTACACACACACAAACATGTCGCCACTAACGCCTAGGGCCTTGCGTCGCTTTGTTGCGCCATCTTGCGGAGTTATAACTAACTACTTATAACGATATTATACAGTATAGATATGGAACTGGATCTATTGTCTATGCACTTTGTTTACGAATTATTTAATTTTATAAAGAAAAAACAGTGTAATGTTAAATTTTTACTGAACTTCGCTTAAGTTAATTCATTTGAAACTTCATATTAAGAATATTTTTTAAATAATGATTATGAAACAAATTATTAGAAAATTTGTTAATTGGTATTTTTTAATATAGCTCGATTCATGAAGATGTGCCATATAGTTTCAAATTAGAATGGTGAACCATAATTTTTAGTATTAATGATAAATTCCAAAGTCAGTCATCATCAATCTATCACAAGCTGTGTTTTTATGTGAGCTAGCTTTATTTTGCTTGTATTGTTATAATGTTTGTGTAATTGCCAAATGATTTTAAATTTTGACCAGTTCTTATCACAGACTTACAATTAATTTTAAACTATTTATGTTTATTACAAACGACTTTAAAAAGTTAAATTGTATTACTGAATTTGGTAGATGACAATGGCCCAATCCTAAATATATTAAATCAGATCTAGGTGATGCTAAAAGAATTTAGACACAACCATGATCAGAGGGTCAACGTATAATACAGTCAGTTAAGTATGAGTGCTAATTAGGTGAAATAATAATTTAAAAAATGAGAATACTAGTACTTAGCTATCAATACAAAGTCAGATTTAAAAAGTTAAGACCATGTTGCAAGCTTTACTGCCATTATTACACTGAGACTTCTTCAGTAAGGATATGAATTAAATGAGAAATCACTAAATTGTTAGCTAGTTAATAATACACCCAGCAACAGAAAGAAAGTTCTGTTATACACTCAAATCCACTTGTACTTAACAAGTGTTAATTGGTTACAGCACACTAAAAATCCATAATGCTTGTCATTAATTTTTATTGTTACTGTCGCCAATGAAAATGATTGTGATATTTAGAAGTCATTATTATTAATTAGTAGTTAAATACTATATTATTTTTATTTTAATATCTTTTGCCAGTGAGTGCGTCAAAAGTAAAATAATTACTACTGAGGATTGAGAGGACTGAGGCTTTTAAAAAGCGTATAAAATTCATAGTCAATTAATGCTAAAATTTAGTCCATATAGAATAATTACTTTGTTACATAATTTTAAAAATATGTGTTTTTATGTTTTGTAAACTAGGTTTATGTTGAATATGCATGCATTTGTACAAAAATATAACAATATTGCCTCTATTATATTCGTCTTAGGTACGTGTTGATTCTAAATGTAGTTGATTGAATAAATTAAGAAAGCTATTTGATTATAACTATGCCATGAATTTTAACACATTTATTTGATTTTTAGACTTCAAACTAAACACATGTGGTCTTTAATTTAAATTTAAAGTAGGTTTGTAAGAAACATAAAAAGTTGCAGTAAACCTCTTTCTTTTTTTAAAGAAGTAAAATGTGGCATTATATTTAGATTCAAAGTTTCTTTCTTGAAAATTGAGTCTAGAGAATCTTATGAAACCACTACATAGTATTATTATTTCTCCATTTAGTGCATTGTGATTTGATGGATTTTGTACAAAAATGTATCTATATACTGTCATAAGTCAGTTAAGTTGTTGTTTTGTGTATATAAGTAAACAATTTTTTTTTACTGTTGTGCAATCTCTTTAGTCACTATGTATAATATGTGTGTGTGTGTGTGTGTGTGTGACCTACGAATATACTACTAGTGCTTTTGTAGACACATGCCTTTGTTTTTAAAACACTACTATGAGATCTCATAGTGCTATGAAAGCATAGGATTTAAGGAAAATAAAAATAGGACCATCGCTAAAGGCGTTTGTTAGTCTTCAATAAATTTATTTAACATAAATGAAGCCTTCAATTTAATTTCTACCGCACTTATCAAGGATTTTTTTGTTAATATGTGCCTAATTTTGAAAAGATAAATAGTTAAATTAAAAAAATATTTAATCAAAATTCATATTATACATAAATTTAAAAGAAAGTTTTTTATGTAACTACAAAATGTCACCGTTCGCCTTTTGAATTCTCTACAAGTTGTAAAATCAAAGAGGAAGACTGTCTCGTATGTATTCACCAGAAACTTTGAGAGTTTTACTAAAATTTTCATGTTATACAAATGAGATCACTTTATACTATACACTGTTGATCTACAACCATCTCATTATAAAAGGGTTTAGTTAAAATGCACCTGTTGCCGTTAAACCATTTTATATGTACATTATTAAAGGTGTTAGTCAAACTACCTTGTTTGTTACCTAAATTTTTATATAATTAAGGAATAATTATTTTTATGTTGTGCATGATGTGTTTCGTTTATAATTTAAACTATATATTTTAATTACTGTTAATACCTAAATTATTTTATGAATGTAAATATTGATTGTCCAAAAAATAATTAAGTCTAAGAGAAGGAGTAATATATTTTTTTTATTGTTAATTTCGGTAACGCCATAAGTCTGCCATAATAACTATGTAATATTTACCAAAGATGACATAATGTACTCGAGTATATCACATATTTATATCGCTTGCGCTCTAGTTCATATTTTGTTTTTACCTGGTACCAGGTACCTGAGAATGTGCAGAATTTGGTAAATTTATTTGATTTAAAAATTACAAAAATTATATGTTCATAGCTTGCAAGGATTGCGAGTGAGTGCTTGCAAGGACCAGTGCCAATTTGATGTAGGTTTTATAAATGGGGAGGTTAGCAATGGTTCAAAACAATTATTTAACAAATATCGTGATATTTAGTTATAAACGAGTTAGAAATTTTTTATTACTATTTATATATAGAATTAAACCAAATATTAAGAATAAATGAACTGAATTGTGTAGACGGACATGCGAAGGAATTTTACGATGCTATTTCTAAATAGTCCATGTTTTTATTTTATAATATATACAGTCGTGGTCAACTAATTAGGGACACTCTCTAGTTAATCCAAATTGTGAATTTATTTTTTATTTTCCAACGAGTCTAAACAATATTCCACATCTTTTACATGTAAGTATAATTAGTCATTTATGTGCCTAATTATACAAACAATAACAACTTCTTAAACATTAAACCTCTTTACAGTATAGCTGATAGATGATCACAGTGCTATTTGTTCAAAGAATGCTGGCTGGCCATTTAATTAGGGACACTGAGATATTGCGTTCTAGTTTCAAAATCTGAATCTCAATTATTATTTTCTTTCTTCTCCTATTCTTTGTCGTAGTTTTGGCGGCAATCTAGATTTGTAATTTCAAGTTTTGAGAGTTATTTTGAAGAACAATGGGCAAAAATAAAAGTTGCGATGCAACACTACGAAAAATTATCATGAAGTTTGTCGAGCGTGGTTGGTCATACCGAAGGATAGCAGGATATTTAAATTGTTCAAAAACTATGGTATGCAATGCAGTGCAACATTTCAGGCGCAATAACACAACTTTAAATGTGCCCAGAAAAAAAAGATCAAGAAAAACAACTCCGCAAGAAGATAGAATGATAACCAGGTTAGCTAAGAAAGATCCGTTTCAAGGCTCTATTTTAATTAAACATGAAGTGTTTGGGGCAGACGAAAGAGTCAGTGTATCAGCGAGGACAGTTCGACGACGTCTGGTAGAAGCAGGGTTGTTCGGAAGAGTGGCTCGCAAAGTACCGTTGTTAAAGAAAGAGCATAGAAATGCACGTTTGGCGTTTGCACGTAAATATGGACATTGGACCTACGACCAATGGCAACATGTATTATTCTCTGACGAGACCAAGGTTAATTTGATTTCTTCAGATGAAAGGTACTGAGAAATCAACAGGGTTTTATATTTACATATATGTATGTACATAGCCGGTTATTGCTGTCCACTATCTTGAATGTCCTTAATTAGTTGACCACGACTGTATATATATTGTTGTAGCTATTCACGAGTTTTGGTGACATAATAATGAAAAAAAAAAATAATAACCCAAAAGCATTATGCTTTTAAATTATTCGAAAAAGTTTACAAAAACTTGAAGACGTCCAGAATCACGGCAAATCTGTACCATGACAGTTCACGTTATGCTGGTCCATTTTCATTAATCTCTAGTAAAAACCTGATTTGACTGTATAGTCTTATCGGTTTGTATTGTAATAAAGGAATGATTATTTATCTTATCAAATTCTACACATTCCTTGAAAGTGTATCTATTATTGATTTTATTTCAATTGGATTATGTTTTGTTTGTGCAGTGCGCTGTTATGTTTGAAACCTAATACAAAAGGATTGTTATTATCATTTTAACATAATGATTCTCTGCTAACATAGTTCTAATTATAGATTCATGAAGGGCCATGATTTCTTAGGAGAAATGAAGCACTGTAAAGCCCTAATAATTAAAAAAAACATGTATCACATCTATCAAAGTCTACATAGATAAACAAATTTTTGAACAAGATTCCATTTTTTTTCAATTTGCTTTCATATAAATCACTAAGTGCATAGTTATTCATACGTATACACATTCGTGCCTATATCCCCGAAGGGGTACACAGAGATGTCTCAATAGCCCACTTTTTGTCAAACATTATTTAGTCAAAGGTATAATTAATGCATATTGTTACAAGCTGGGTATTTAATAAATTAATGTAGTCGATTGATTACCAAAAAAAACAACACAATATTTATTAATACCACTCTTTACAATTACAAATCACTATATCACTCGTTAGTCGCACTAGAAGATCGCTTCGATGTTTATTCGCTATATCTTGAATCAATACTATTCGTACGGCTAACACGATCCGCTTTTATTGCTGTCGAGATAATTAGAATGTACGATAATATTCGATCGATGGCTCTAAACTAAATAGATTATTCTAGAGCTACTTGTAGCGCCATCTAGCGTCAATGTCCACAGTTGCGCGCTATCCGACACTAGATGGCGTTCTTCGTTCTCGCGTCTTGTAGATTGTTCCAGACTATTTTTCTCGATGGCGCCACACTGCCCCCTGCTAAGACATGCTCGTCCCGAGCATAATCTGTCCCATAGTATCGCGCCAATCGATCTACATGAACTATCTTTGGGGCGCCTCTTGGACCCTTCTGTATCCGGTAGGTAACATCACTGATTTTAGTGACCACCCGATATGGCCCATCCCATTTTGCTTGTAGCTTCGGAGATCTCCCTTTACTGCGAACTGGATTATGTAGCCATATTAGCGAACACTCTTCGAAGCCCTTATTATTCACTTTCCGGTCATAACGGGTTTTCATCTTTTCAGACATTTGTTGGCCCGATTGTCTGACATGCTCATAAATGTCATTCATCTTGTTCCGCAAGTCATTCGCGTACTCCGTTATACTTCGTGGGGTATCAGGGGGTATTCCAGTGATCAAGTCTGCAGGCAACCGTAGTTCTCTTCCGAAGTTTGCAAACGCTGGTGTTACGGAAGTACATTCGTGGACTGCACTTCGGTATGACAGAAGAAACGGTTGAATGTGTTTGTCCCAATCTTTTTGCCTACTTTCAACTACTTTTGCCAGATATCTCTCTAGTGTTTGGTTAAATCGTTCCACCATTCCGTCCGATTGTGGGTGGTAAGAGGTGGTTCTGGTTTTGTGAGTACCCATCACTCGACACATTTCTTGAAATATTTGAGACTCAAAATTTCTTCCTTGGTCACTGTGGATTTCTAAAGGCACTCCAAAACGACAGAAGACTTCGTGCACTAATTTATCTGCAACTGTTGATGCCTCTTGGTTGGGAATGGCAAAGACTTCTGGCCACTTAGTGAAGTAATCCATTACGACCATGAAGTACTTGTTTCCGCTTTCACTTTCAGGAAACGGTCCCGCTACGTCTATTGCAATTCTTTCCCAGGGTGCACCAACATTGTACAATTTCAATGCGCCTCTGCTACGTGTATGAGGTCCCTTCACGGCCGCACAACTGGTACACTTGCGACACCAGTCCTCAACATCAGACCTGCGCAGTCTCGAAATCTGGTGCCGGTGGTACCTATTCTTAAGTTGGCGTGTGGATGGAAAGGAAATTTAGTGAAAAACATATCGAAGGCAGCCACTAGTATATTATAGTTTCGGTGATTCACCCAACCCATGTAATGGTCGACTACATCGACAGAATGTAGCGCTCCCTGATCTATAGCCATCAATTACGTAGTAATCCGCTCAACTATAGATGTTTTGTAGTTTTGGATGGTAGTTCTGATCAAACGATATATCCCTAAAATCCACCCGGCCATCCAGGGATCATCTTTTTCGTTGACCCCTTCGACTACTGGCAGATTTCTGACCTTGAGACTCTCTTCAACGGATAATAGAGATATGGGAGTGATTTCGTCTCCGATCTGTCCTATTCTCCTATTATATGATGTCCAGTCTGTATCTAGTGTATCTTTAATTGTCAGCGCAAATTGATATAAGAAAGTGACGGCTAGATCTATTGGCACATTGTTATCTTGTATAGATTTCCTGATCATTTTTCTTGACGCGCCAATGTCGTTGGTTATGAGTTTTATCTTGAGAATAGGCTTCTGATCGGGGTGGTTGTCAAACCATTCGTGAGGGTACTGGACTTCAATTACTCCCTTAGGGGCTCTCGGCGTAATTGTCGCTTGGGTCGTAACTCTTTTGAGACTCATGTTTTCAAATCAATAGTAGTTTTGTTCTTCCAACCGGCGGGCCTGCTCCTCCTGACGGCGGGCCTGCTCCTGGAGCATCGCCATTAGGGCCGTGATATCAGGAGCTTCTGCCAATGCCGATGTGGATGGCGTGGTTTCCATCGTTGGCTGCTGACCCTCCAATGTAGGCAGTTGTGCACCTCAAAATCGCCTCTGATCAGTCTCTTGCTGGCGTTGACTCCTAGTTCGGATACCCTCCGTGTCTTCCTTTGGTAAAACCGGCATACTTTAATCCCACTTCTGACACCAAATTGTTACGAGCTGGGTATTTAATAAATTAAAGTAGTCGATTGATTACCAAAAAAAACAAACACAATATTTATTAATACCACTCTTTACAATTACAAATCACTATATCACTCGTTGGTCGCACTAGAAGATCGCTTCGATGTTTATTCGCTGTATCTTGAATCAATACTACTCGTACGGCTAACACGATCCGCTTTTATTGCTGTCGCGATAACTAGAATGTACGATAATATTCGATCGATGGCTCTAGACTAAATAGATTATTCTAGAGCTACTTGTAGCGCCATCTAGCGTCACAATGTCCACAGTTGCGTGCTATCCGACACTAAATGGCGTTGGCCATTCGTTCTCGCGTCTTGTAGATTGTTCCAGACTATTTTTCTCGATGGCGCAACAATATTATCGCTGTAAGAAATAGCAAAAACAAAAGTCAACAGTATTACATATGGCTAGTTTTTTTATATATTAAATGATCCTTTTGTAGTAGGTATGAAATGTGTTGATATATTGTTTGTGGAAGCTAATAAATACATGTGTATATAGTGTTGTTTGATTTGCACTAGTTACAGCCTGTGTAGCCGCACTGTGTTCTGCATGGTACCGTGTCTGTGAGGTGTGTATCGTTCTCAGTTTTTTTTGCACTGTTGTAATTAGTTTAGCTTTTTATCTTACTTTTATTTACATTGTTTTATAGATTTTCTAGTCCATACTTTTATGTGAAATAATTAGGTTATTTTGTAAATTGCATTCAATTATAGTTAAAGAACTCTTCACTTTTTCCAATCCTTCAATCCTTTTCCTTTATGCGCCTATCTCTCGCTCTCTTTCTCTCCCTTCCTCCCTCCCCCCACTCTTTCCAACTTCCTTTATGTTTTTTTACAAAACATACTTCTCTCTTTGCCTTCACATTCCAATAATCCCTCCTCTTCTCGTTCCTCACAATATATGTATGTGTATTTAATTCTAGAAAGTATTTTCCTAAGGAAAAAAGACTAACCGTCGTGGTTATCAGGTTGAACAGAATGGTGAGGCCCTGGAGGCTATCTCGATGGGTGGCGGAGTGGCGCAGGTGATGCTGCAGGGAGGGGGAGAGACGCAGGTGCTGCAGGTGCTCAGCTTGAAAGATGCAACCGTACTTACTAAGGCCATGGTAACATACACTTTTATATGTTTTTTTTATATCAAGTAGATGTACAGTCTCAGAGCAGGATGTTTATTTAATAATTAATGCGCTATACAACGGTGGACTTAATGCTCAAATCATTCTCTGCTTGCAACTTGGGAAAGCCATGCTTTGGCACGTATGGGCCAGCTCGACGGGAGTATTACTATGACTTCACAGAAAACCGGCTGTTAAACAATGCTTGCATTGTGTGATCGAGTGAGTGAGGTTACCGGAGTCCCAATCCCTCTTTCCTTCTCCTTAGACTCTTTCCCCTCCCCATTTGCAGACACCATCCCTTCCTCCTTTCCCCTTACCCGAAAAGTTGTGGCTTGTGACTCTTGAGTTGCAAGTGTTTATGGGCTGCAGAAATTACTTACCATCAGGTGACGCGTTTGCTCGTTTGTCCCCCAATACTGAAAAAAAAAATGAAATTAGTATATTCCATCTCTCAAAATCTCTTAAATTAAGTAGTTATTCTATCCAGCATTCTTTCTCTTTATAATGAGCTGTATGGTTTAAACAAACTCAGTTCAGTTCATATATTCAGTTTCAAAGCAAGGGCTGTGTAAGTTATGTTGTTACAAATACCATTCTCTCTAGATTCACTGGAGGATAAATAACTTGTACATGATACAGACATTGATTTCATATAAAATTATTAGTGACCTCACAAATTAAAACAAATGTCTAATACGAAATTGCTGCATTAGCGTCCAATGTAAAACATATGTTAGCTGGTAATATACCAATTCATGCGCAAACGATTACTACGGCCAGTTTATTTGATATTTCAGTCAAGGTTCCTTGACAAATTCTATTTCATGTTCTCTCTAAAACCATACTGTACAAATAAAGTGCAATCTATCTATGTACGTGTAACTACTCTACTGTAATATCTAAAAAAATCGTCATCAATAAATCAGTTATTGCGATGACCCAATTAGAGACACATATTGATATGAACATTGTACCTCAGCAACAGGTGAAAGCGGAGCGTGAGGCGGTGGTGACGGACTCCTAGCTGCTGACGTTGGTGGGAGGCTCCCCGTCGCGCGAACCCTCCCACTCACCGCCCCTCATCGACGAGAGGACGCTGAGGGAATCGCTCGACCCCAAGTAATCTCAACACACTCACGATTATTGAGCGACTCTAATGTCATTCACACGGACACAGGATTAATAATAGGAAGAAAAAGAAGAACATTTTTAACATAAATAAGTGACTTGTACTGAACCTTCACATTCTCTGAACTATCCCTGAATTCACATTCACTAAACTTTACTGAGTTATGTAATTTGTTAGTGAAGCTTTGCCGCAATCACAAAAATGTTACAGATTAGCCGTTTTAATTTCTGCATTATCATCATCTTCAGCCTTTCGCCACTGCTGGACATAGGCCTCTCCCATTGCACACCACTTCGATCTATTTTCGGCGTCTCGCATCCAGCTCCTGCCAGCCATCTTGCGCAAATCGTCATATGAAAAACAATTTTTAAAATCCAACTGATGTTTTAAGAGATTATTACATTCACCCAAAAAAACACTCTTCAGATTCATTAGTATAGAGAAGCCTTTATTCCAATGAGTACTTAGTTTAGTATACATATATTCTCAATACTTTTCTGAGGATGGATGATGATGATGGATGTCTATTGAACCAAGCTACTACTTGTATCTGTCACAATTGAAAACCACACAGAAATTGTGTATAATACATCCAATACTGAAAAGCGGAGATATTCAAGAAAGTAGGTCCAGACGGCACTTTGATAGTTCAACTTGCAGACTACCTAAAAAGATAATATACCTGTGACACAAAATACGTGTAATATTTGGCTTCGGCGAATCCATTCGACGATACACACTTTAGATTGTACTTTTATATGATACATTTTAGAAACTCCATTATATTAATAGCGAATAAAATGCTAATACCTACGCATAATATTAAAAATATTATGGTCCTAGAACTGAGTGTATGTGGTCTGCAAGTATTACTACTGTTAGATGTACTCTTCTGATTGTAAAGGTGACTTTATTAAGAAATCATATTTATGATTACCACCCAAGGTGGTACAATATGAAGTGTGGCGATCCCTGATAATGACTAAATGACCTAGTCCTTAGATTAAAGAACAAAAGGGGAAGGACAGGCCACGGGATTAAGTAGTGTCCCACGACGCGGGCTACTAATGGCTATGTTGACGATATACAAACAACATTGCCAGTGATTATAAAGTTAGTAAATAAAATTACCATTATAAATAGGCTAAAATTTGCCATTAAATGGGATATAAATTAATTGAATTATTGCGATATAACTTAATAATTTATTGATATAAAAATAAGACTAATTTATTTTAGAAACAAATCTACGACAAGTGGAAACAGATTTGTGCAATATAATACCAGTCGCGTTTATTTTGTATAGGGGTGAGTGCTGTCGTGGGGGTACATACCTACGTTACGTATGCGAGGTGTGGTGTGAGGGTGGACGCGCAGCACAGGGCTATATTATAAATGTGTATTATAACGCAATATTCATGAAACATTCCTGTAAGTTATAGACGTGAGTTTGTTGTGTACATTTGTTGTTTATGTTTAGTTTATGTCTTACGTTTGTTACACCTGCCTATTTATTTATTCTAGTCTAAACCGAGTCAAAGAAACCTATTCTAGTCCCAGTGATGTATGTTTAAGAAATGTAGCAAATCTTTTTATATATGTAAGTTTTTGTAAAATAAATGTAATTTAATAAATAATCCACTGTAATATACATTCGTTGACATATGAATATTATAATTCCTGCGCAGGGTTACTACAGAAGTAGGCCAGTTAGTGTTTATTGGTGTTTAAAATCTTATAAATGTATAGACTTATTTTAACTTCGTGATGTCTGTTCGTAATGATGTAGACAGTTTCATAGTAAATATTGTCCAACGTAAAACATTGGAATGTTTCTGTAACGAACCTGTTGTAACGGTAGACTCTCTCAATAAATATAATTGACGTTAAATTATAAGATTATAGTCGGGGCTAAGGTAGAATTCATAGAAAGTACAAAAGTGGAGAATTATTATTGTATTTATTAAAAATTAATAATTTATTAAAAGACAGAAATCATAAGAATATTATTTGTTTGATTTTGTTATTAATTTATTTTGTTTATTTTAACAAAGAAGTCTGTTCGTCCTCTATGATAGAATGAAAAAGCACAATTTTGTTGTTAAGTTCAATTTGTGATTGTAAATAATGGTATGACTGTGTGGATATGGCAATCATTAAAGTATTTACGTACATTTTGCTTATTTTATTACCTATTGGAATCTTGTCTAGTTAACAGTTCGGTTTTTACACAACACTGCAGAAGTACTTAAGGGTGTCAAATAGGCACGTGTTTGCCAATGGCGCAATTTGAATTCTGTAACTGTACAATCAACATCAGATTCTTATCATGTAAATTACCTATTAAAAATTATACGAATTCAATCTAAATTACCTGGAACGAGACAATGTGAGGATAGAGGAAAATATATACATATATATATATATACTGCTGGTAAATACCTAACGGCTGAACAGAGGTAGTGAGTTATATTCCCAGACGTAAGAAATATATGGGTGACTATCATTTTCCCGTCTATGTATTTAGAAGTGTAATAAAAGTCTATGAGCAGTAGCAGGCTTATCATAGTGCAGTTTCTGTCTAGATTCGAATCAGACTACCGCAGAAATGTTACAAGTTATTATAAAAGGTAATCGCACTGCTAGGTGGATGGTTAATTTACACACGACTTGGGAAAGAATTAAAAATAGAATCTAATATCATAAAAGTAGTAGAACACATACGTCAGCAAATAAACAAAATTTCGTCTACGTAATCTAAGATTTTAAATACTGAATTCACAAACATCCACTTGCTCTATAAATATGTTGCTTAATTTCTAGCGGTTCCCCGCAGTTTCACCTGCGTCTATGCTCACTGCTTCCAAAGGCTCGCAGCGTGACGTTTTATAGCCTGTTACTTCTCAATAAATGCTCTATCTAATACAAAAAGTATAATTCTGGTCCAATTATTAGTTCCAGAGATTGCACATTTAAACAAATAAAATAATCTGCTCTATTAAAATGAAAAGTATGTATAAGTTGTTCTCAACCGCAATCTCTTTATTCTTTACGTGTAATACAATATATAATCACAACTGACAAGGATATAAAAAACTGAATTATGTTATAGAAAAATGAAAGGCATGTATATTCATAACATATCATATTCTTCTAATGTCTCATATACATTAGACAAAGCATGTCGATTTTTATATTGCTGGTAAATGAATATCTCTAATTAAGTCATTGCTTCCACAATTAAAAGTAAAATAAAAAGTCGACAACAAAACTATTATACAAATTCTCTACAGCTTAATTTGATAACGGTTACTTTAGACGTCGAAAACACTCTCTAATGCTAATTCAGGTTTGTCATAGCCAAGTTCTTCTGGTGTTTCAATGCCGAGCTCCGTTAATGTGGGCTTAATTTCTTGAATGATGTAAGGGTAGATTTCATTCACTTTAGGGCCACATTTGTCTTTGCAAGCTTCAATGAATCTGATTGCGAGTGCATAATCATTCACTCGTCTGCATGCGTGAAGTGCTGCCTTGATAATTTTTGGGTCAGGCACAAGGTCCATGCCGCACAGGTCGTTCATAGCCTTACGAATTTCCCAGCCGTCAATATCTTTTCTGTTGAAGAAAGTTGCATATCTGCAAAGAAAGGAAAGAAAATTCATGAATGTTAGTCTAGATCACCTATAACAAAATTATATTATAAATGACCTGTACATATACCATGCTTGTAGAAATATTTGGCCAGGTGATGCATTATATAAAAACTCATTGGATCCATTGGAATATATATGTACATCAAAAAGATTTAACAAATTCAAAGTATGTAACAATTTTAGTGTAACAAATTATGAATAAATTATGTCTTTATATAAAGCTTATTTTAAACAATGAAATTTTCCATAGAACATATATTATCAACTTGAGAGCATGCACAAATATATAGCTTACAAATTTTGCCCAATAGATTGCTGTGGGATACATTGTTATCATAAGTTGATTTGCTAAACAATAATAATTGTAGTCATCATGAACAGATTATATTGGTGTTTTAAAGTGTATCTAACTTTTAACTTATAAGATTATCAAGTAGCAATTTTATGTACAGAATCCCCATTATCCGAACATCCGATTATCTAGACTCATTCCTCTTGGGTCTACGAAACGAGATTTGTTACGACAAATTTATTCCAAGTTTATAAGGTTACAATTATGTGCTGGTAGAAGTGCGGAACTCTGTGGAATTGCAAACATTAAAAAGGGCATGAAATAAATTCAGTGGCTGAACTGCCATAATGACGAAAAGGATGTATGTCGAGTACCATCTCACGCAGAAGCTTTTGAAGCTCTAGATGTTGCTTTTAAGTGGTTTGAAAGACAGGACGAATCGGATCCCATACAGTTGTTACAACTGAAGTGCATCAGGGACTGCATCAATGAAAAGATGTAATTAATTACGTCAAAGATCCAATCAATTATTCCCAACCAACGCTTTAAATTACATAGGTATTATGTAATTCAGTATCTATTGTTATAGCTTGTTTTTTATATATTGTATTATCTAAAAGACGCATGTAAAACCCATTCCATAAAAAAATTATTAAAATTTAAATATTGTTTGATTTGCTTTGAAATTGATTATACGGATTTTCAATTATACGGAAAACCCTTAGTTTAAACCCTTGGTTTTATTTGATCTGGATAATCGGGATTCTACTGTACTATACAGCCTTACTAGCATGCATATGGAGGTATGATAGCATTTAGAATCACTTATCTTTAACTAATGTTACCAATAATCAAAACAAAATTTAATGTAGTAGGGCAGGTATAATACTAGTGACACATTGGCCATCACTTATATAATCTGAGTTTGCCTTATATATGCCAGATATCTGAACCTTTTAATTTGGCCCATCTCTTAACTCTAGTCTATATCCCATTTGTCAAAATTCTTTACAAATTTCATTTAAACAAAATGCATTTATAGTATTTAATTGTACATTGATGCCCTAAGCATTTTTCCTTCTCCCACAGATCCACAAGCACAAACAGTTATTATTTAATTTTCTGTCATAAAATTTTAACCTATACAACTATTAAATCAACTTTTCACCTTGACGTTGGCAAAATCTGTTAGTGCAGCTTATAAGTGGAAGTGCAGTTTCTATCATTGGTCGACAGGTAAACAATCATCAACCATCATCATTATAATTCCAATTTCATGACTCAGATTATTTAACAGGTTTAGGTGGGCAGTCAAGACTTGTTTTTAAGCAAGCTTTTTAAAGCAAAAATGTAGCATTTAATCAAATATATGCAACTTAAAAATGTTTAATGATTATAAAACTAGTTTCATGAAATTGAGTCTGCCGACTTTATGCTTTTCATGGCCAATGACAAATTTAACAATAAATTGGGAAAATAATCTTGTAAATGTATTTTTAAAAAGAATTTAAAATTTAAATGAAATCCATAACATTAAAATTGTCTATTCATCTTAATCATCACTTCCCATGAGATGAACAGAACGATAAACGCCCATTTCAGTAACAAATAAAAATAAGATTCAAGTATTGTATAGACTAGAAGAGGCACTGCCAGTTAAGTTTTCATAAATAGCACTTATTAACATTTTAAGCCTTGCAAGATTTAGGAAGAGCTGAATATTATTATTTAATAGACAAATTTATCTCAGAGTAACACTTATGAAATGAAACACTCAGGTTCTTGAAGTCACCTTTACAAAGATTTAAACGCATTTCGGCTGAAAACATTGCTTCTTTGACAAGATTATCACCATTTTCAGTTACATAACGTCAAATTTCCGCTAACCTGCAATCGAAGTCTTCATCGGATTCAACAGGACCGTCGTGCGCCCTTCGCACGGATCCGACCGCACTGACCCTCGCAGCAGGCGCCAAGGACCTTTTCAGGACATTGGCTAATACACCAGAAGCTGATTTCAGCATTTTGATCAGACGTTACACGGGAACTTTCGCAAGGGATAACAAATGGCTGCTGACTAACCAGAGATTATGAAAAACTGCCAGTTCCGATTTTTTTTTTGAATTTTATGACCTGGTTACTGGGGCCTTTAAGTCAATGCCAGTTCCGAGTTTGATGGGACTCAGTATCAAGGTATGGTGTGTTGATCGATTCATGTAGACGTTTAATTTTGTGATTATCATTTATATATTTCATTTTCATAGAGCCTACTAACGTTTTCATTAAACTGTCAAGTTGATTTTCTTATTTCGCTCTCTCCATTTTTTTACTGGATACACCATCGTATATGTATGTCTTCACCTATGATTAACCGTACGGTGGTTCTGTAAGCCCATCATTTAGAAGTAAAATTCATGACTAGTATGTTTTACCATAAGGAAGACGGCTGACCCTTCAGATACATGATATTGGCAAAATTGTTGCAACTCCACAAAAGCTCTTATTCAAAAATAGAAGTTTAACAAAAGTTAGGATAAAAAAACTGCTGTAATGTCAATGGTAAAAGGGGCAAAAAGGTTTTGAGGGTTACATAAATACAATGCAAAGTTACAGTTGACAGGTAGTATTACCATAATATAAATAAAAGAACCATGAGATTCTGGTACAAATTTATGACTTCAATTATTACTCTAGGTGTTTACATTTGCTTGTTAACCGTCTCGAAATCATAAAACTTTTAGACCAGAGCAATTTAAACTACTCTATGGACCAGAGTATTAAAAAATATTTCCTTGTTCTGTGCCAGCTTGTAAAGGGTTCAGATGAAGTGGTTTGTTGGTGAAACTGAATGATGTTGCCATTTCCGTAGAGGTTCTTCAAACACCATCTTAGTAATAGAAGGGTTCCACTAATTTTGAAAGAGCTAGCACACTCCCATATCAGCAATTTATCTTAAGGTATAATCTCTTTTTATTTTATACAAACCTTTAACAATTTTTGTTTAGTTATTTGGTACAATGTTTATCTAGTCTGATACACCAATCATTACGGTTTTAGTTCGAAAGGGATTCTACAGGATTTCCAATATAAAATTTTAAATGAAATTTAAACTATAATTGTAAATGATAATTTATTCATAATGTCAGTTAACAAACGAAATATATTGTTTACTATGATAACAGTTTTTTTGTTTTATTAGTTATATGTCTAGTAATACAAAAACTAACTACAATATGAAACTTACACTTATGATATTTTCTAATTGATAAATCCTTTAGACTTCCTACTATTGATTTCCCAATGAAGCACTGAGGTACTTTGATCTTTCACATTTTTCTTCGTCTTTTCTTCTTGTGTGCAGTTATGCTTTCCTGGCCACTGTCTTCCTCTGAGCTGTCTGAAGAGCTGCTATCACTGTCACTACTAGAAGAGCTACTATTAGACGAACTGTCAGAGGCTACACCTGTCCCTTGACTTAAGTCCATACTGCTTGCAACCTTGTACAGTTCAGGTTCTTTGGTCTCTAATGTTTTAATCCATTTCTTGGAAAGTTTAGGGCGTCCGCGTACTGTTTTATGCCAAACTACAGGAAAGTTGGTGCGGCTGCAGAAATTTTGAGTAACAGCAACTGTATCATCTAAATTAAGGACTACATGCCACCAACCGCCTGGTACAAATACAGTTTCACCAGGCTTTTGAAGAATTTCAACCTGAAAATGAAAAGCATAAGTTAAATAGCAGCATTTAAGATTATGATATGAGATATGTTTTCATGTACATTTAAAGCTTGTTGATCATCTAACTAATCTAAAATAGATCAAAGAAATATCAAATACAAACCGGCATATATTCTTTGGGCCAAGTATCTAACTGTGTTTTAGGATAAATAAGTTTAAACCATGTAATAGCTTCATCTCTCTGTTTGCCACCCATTGCTCCAGTGACCTTAATCAATTCTCTAGGAGTCTGAGTAGGAAATAAGCACCATCTTTTGTGACCAAATACAAGAGCATTCCAGGCACTTGTTCCAAGAGGATCTATGTGTATACCGGTACCGGAACGCTGAGGTCCCATGACAAACCAACGGTAAGGTGGTCTTCTTTCTTCCCCACAGTATTTAAACAAATCATCCCTAAAATAAGTAGGGACTTCATAATCTTCAAGAAGCTTTTTTCTCCTGAGATGCTCACCAAAACTACTATCAAAAATATAAAGTGGACTGTCATCAGTCGTTGTCCTCATGTATTCTACATAATACTTCATTTTCATCTTAACACTGTACCCTTCATTATCTTCACCACATTTAAACTTTTGGTTCCTATACTTTTTTGCTAGCCTTTCTAAGGTCCACTTATGATTAGCTTTCCAGTTAGTCTGGACATTTGTTACAACCACAGGTTTGTATATTTTCTCATATTTCTCTATAAATTCTTCGGATGACACTTCATTTTCATTTATTCTGTCCACATTATCTTTACATTTAAGGAATTCATCAAAGTTGTTAAAGTATTTTAAAGCTGTCCATTGGCATTTGTCTGCTAATTCTAAAAGAAAAAGAAAGCATAAATATATAATAACCTTTTTTTTGTTTAGAACAACTGACTTTTATTTTACATGAATGAGATTTTTTATAAAAAAAAATATTATGTAAAATAAGGGCCTACCTATGTATGTGTATGTATTTAAAAAATATATGTTTCTATTTTTTACAACAATAAGCTAAGAACTCAGTCCATAGAGTTTAAATTTAATAATCATTTGATTTTTTAAAACAAAAATGATGAGCCATATTAATTTATATAGCTGTATAATTGTGAAATTAATTTTAAACAAGGACACATTACATGCAATAATTAAAAAAAATATATATATATATATTTACATAAATGATAACTTTATTTTTATCTGATAGGCAGATAAGAATAACTTATTACTTTAGATTTATTAAAATATGATAAATGATATATGATAAATGATCTTTATTTTGTAAATAGGTTATAACAACACTTTTACACGTCAATATATTTTTTCTGTTAGTTTATGCTAGATGAGGCCGGTGTTTCCTAGCTGACTACCCTGACAAGAAACACCGAAACAAACTCAGAGGTAAATTACAGTTAAAATATTCATCACCAGTTTTATTATAAAACAAAACAGTCAATTTTGTTTTTATGTTGTGAAGTAAAATAGTAGAGCAAGAGGTGCTCCAAATTCTAGAAGTGTCTATTGCTATGCCAAGCTATTATATACATATTGTACTAGGTTTACTTATTACCAATCCTTAAAAGGGTTTTCAAGAGAAAACTTAGGCATATTTCTACTTTGATGGATTATTACCAAAAAATATCTGATTTATTCCCTATGAAAAAAACAGACCAGACCAAGAACAAACAGTTTAACTGAATAATGTAAGTTACCCAATTATAAAGTACTGTTTGAAAATTATACTGAACAATATAATATGACAGTATTAATATGGATAGCTTTAGTATTAGCTAGATACATATTTCAAAAAGCCAATCTACTGCTGCCATGAAGACTAAATACCACGCTTTCAAAGATCATTCGATTATACATAAATTCGTCTTCAAAAATGCGTTTACTGTTAGTTATAATATAACTAAGTTTTTAAGTTACCCTACCACTTACAATTCTCACCCAAACAGATATTATTGATAAAAAGGTTTATCATCGAAAGTATGCCAATTATCAAAGAGGTTTGGATACCGTTTACTCACCGGGTCTGGCTTTCCTCTTGACTTCCTTAATACGCTTTTTAGCTTTATGAGATAGTTTAGGCTCACTGTCCATTCTCTACCTATCCAATATAATTTGGACAAGTTAATACCAGGCAATAGCTAACAATAAAAAAAAGAAAATTTAGTAAGTAATGCTTGAACGGAATGAACAGCATTGAAAATGTCAAGTTAATTGACATTTTACTTGTTTATGGTACGTCATATTTTACAAGAGTTGTCCCATATCATACGTTTCAATACAGTTATCGAATCGATGGCAAATAAAATTGACTATTATATTCTATCTATGACAGATTCGTAAAGATATACTTATAAAATTATTCAACATCAAATATATATTTTTTTTATCGAGGGTTTAACGTTACTATGATAAAGTGTTACCACATGTAAATTAGTTAACTTGATGGTGTTGATTCAGCTGGCAATGTAATTTTCATTTCGACGCATTGGCAGACTGATAATTTTAGAATTTCGCGTTTATAACCGAAATAATTTGAACATTTCTGGATTTTTTCCGTTTTTATTTACTTTTATTAATACAATTTTCAAATCAATCGCGTATTCTAAAATAATATATTAAAGTGATTGATTTGACTCTTGTAGTGAAACAAATTTCAAACGTTCCAGTCTGAAGTGTGTAGCTAGCTCGATATAACTGTCAATCTGGGTGTAGAAATTTATTTTGTAATTTTCACCGGTTCTTATGTGTAATTTCTCAATGTGTTAGACAATTTTAGAACAAAGGTTCCTTGAGAAATAATGTTCTATAGTGTATGTGGTGCTTAAAATTGTGCTAAAATGGATGACGGTTCAATAAAGATTCAATCCGGAATCAACATCAACATAAAAAGAACAGATGGTAAGTGGTAACGTACCTTAAATATCTACATTTAGCGCTAGCGTTGTCGGTTGATATGTTTGTCGACAGTGCTGGTTCTTGTAGCATCGTCTCAATGGTCAAATATAATTAACGTGAAGCGGTCTAGGAGGGCTTTTACCTCTGTGTGTTATCATTTGAAAACCATTATTTTATGTCCGTTAACTATCAGGTATGATGTTGATATTAAAAGAATAAGCTAATAACTTATTTTCGTCGTTCTTATCTAGTATGTGCGTTCTAGTTTACCATCCTGTTTTTTCTAAAGTAAATTATTTATGAAAAAGTGACTTGCCCTCCATGAAACTTGTTCTAACAAAAAAAGTAGATGTCTTCTTCTTTCACTAGTAATTTTCATTATATGTTATTATTTAAGTTTGATAGAGAGAGAGAGAGAGTTCAATATCTAATCTTTTTACAATAAGCACCTGTTTTATCCCTCTAATATCTCGATAATTTCTGAATGCAGCTATTACAAAGCTGTAAACTGCTGTAATTTACTTTTAAATTTGAGTTGGTTCTCTCCACATTCTTATTGGTCATAATGGTTCAATGTATATTTAAGTAAGAACATCAACTTTATGAGTGTTACAATCACATATAAGTATAGAAACATTAAAGCATATGTTTTAGAGTATGTGAAGACAGGAGAATGCTGTACTTAAACATATAGACTGGTAGTTGTCCATAGACAATAATTATTATTGATGCCGTAAAAACTTGCACAATTAATTTTATTAAAAAAAATGAAAATATGAAAAGAGAAACTCTGAATACTTGACATTACATGCTGATAATCCATTTTAGATATTATTTATTTAATATTTTGGTGTTTTACAGTGAAAACCTCATACTTGCATTAGACATAGTTAAAGAGACTTGTATCAATTCTACATGCTTGTGTTTTAGGTTGTTACTTCTTGACACCACTTAGTGAGTGCACATATGTGTGTTTGTCTTCATATACGGGACTCACTTATATGCTGAGACCACTGAACAATCGTGATCAAACTCTAACTATTTACTTCAATATAATGAAGGTCATTTTATTGAAGTAAATAGTTAGAGTTTTAAGAAGAACATAAAAACTGTGCAATCATTTATTTAGGTTCTTGTAGGTAGAAGATTGTTGTTGGAGGGGGTGCCCATGCCTAATATTCAAAAAGTCAACTGAAGGAGATTCTCTTGTCTACTATAAATTATTAATCTTTTTACTTTATTATGGCCTAATAGATTTCTTGATCCATAGTGGTATTTTTTGTTTTTCACCCATGTCCTAAGCAAAATAATAACAAGTTTGTAGAAAAAATTGTTGTAATACCTGGCCACTATTGTACAAAATATTGCTTAAACTCTTTCCTATTAGGTAGTGAAAAAAATTAAGTTTCAAAATTGTGTTATTGTAGCACTTGCAGTGGGAGAGCAAAATAACATAGACCCTACCCTTAATTTAAATAATTATTCTCATAAGTGACTGAAGAGGAATATTTTTTCTTTTTTACATATTTATAGTACAATCTTTCTTCTTATTTAAAAAGTTATTTATATATCTATCTATCTATCTAATTTAGAAGATATAGCATGTTTTCTCATACCCATTAAATTGGGTTATTTTTGATGTGTGATAAAAGTACAAATAATTGGATGAAAAAATGTTTTTTGATTTGATTAAAGTACAAATTATTTTCTTACTTAATACATTTTAAATTTCACCATATGGCCCTTCAAATGAATATGTTTATTTTCTTACCTAGTAATTGTAATTGGTAAAAATTTACTTCAAATTTGAGCGTTTGCATGTAATCTAGAACACCTTCTTTCGAAATTTGCTGCTTTCATAGTAAATGATTAAATTTCAACAAGTTTTTATTACTAGACTTTAAATAAAAAAAGGAAAAATGCAATAGTAAAGGTCAAAAAATGCTCAAAATGATAATTTATGTTACCACTGTTTAAAATCACTTCAAAACCTCCCAAACTAATAATTTACATTTGTTTAATGTGTCATAAAGAAATGTAGTGTAAATGCATGTGCTCTGTGCTTGTGTCTGCAGGGTTCTGCTGATATAAACATAAAGTTAGACAAACCTTATATTTTTTATCATCAATGATTTTGGCCATCTAGGACAACATATTTATCTGGCATGCATAAACTTATCATATGTCTGTCTATAATTATATCGAAGTAGGTTATTGAAACACAGAGCTGAGATTCTTATCATGATGTTGATTGCTACCAAACCTCATCCTTGCCTTTTAATTTCAACCCCAAACTTGGCTTTCCCTCCTTTGCATATGTTCAACTTAATTCATACACTAATATACTGTATTTTTTTATGTCTATTCCTTAATAACTGTTGGAAGAGCAATCTTTTTAACAATTTTTTTGTTTAAGAGGTACCCTGTACAAAGCTGAACAATTGAATGATTATCTATTCAGTAGTTAGATGTGAGCGCATTATAAACATAGTTACGATTTACTCCCCTACTAAGACCCACTACAACATTGTTATGTGTGACTTCAATGCTACAGTGGGAGTACAGAATTGTAGCAAATGGGTTGTAGGATCCCATGGATTTGGAAGCAGGAATCATAGGGGGCAAATGCTTGTTAACTTCCTCGAACGGAAGTCGAAGCTTTCGGAAGGTACCCTAGGGTTAATGAAGGAACGACGTGAAAACCCACCTGTCACTTCGCTGGCAAAGCGGACTCTAAACCGAGAGATTAGTAAACTCGTACGACACGACCTCCGGTGCTTTAACGTTCTTTCGCTGGAAAGAGCAATCGAGCAGAACCGGGGTCAAAAGTGTTCGTACAAGCTCTTGGAAGAAGCCACCTGACGAAGTTGACCACAGCAACCGGAGAAGTCGTTGCTTCGAAACCGGTAGTCCTTTCGGAAGTAGAAAGTTTCTATGGCTGGTTATACGCTTTGCATGCATCTTGACAGGTCAAGATGCATGCAAGCATTCCGTAAATGAGGATCCCAGAGCTGCACTCACACGCCACTACATCGAAGGCCTGCCAGAAGCCAGCACCGACGAAATCGAGATGGCTCTTAAACAGCTGAAAAATGGAAAAGCCCCTGGAGAGGATGGCGTTACAACAGAGCTGCTAAAGGCTGGAGGTAAACCTGTATTAAGGGAGCTCCAAAAGCTCGACAACGCTATTCTGTTTGAAGGGAGAACTCTTGAGGCGTGGAGTAGGAGAGTGGTCGTCTTGTTCTTCAAAAAGGGTGACAAGACTATGTTGAAAAACTATCGACCCATTTCCCTTCTAAGCCACGTCTAGTCAAGCTGTTTTCAAGAATTATCAAGAACCGTCTTGCTCGAAGACTACGAATTCCAACCTCCGGAGCAGGCTGGGTTTCGCAGAGGAAATGGGACCATAGACACAGAGACAGACATACACACAGTCTGGCAGATTATACAGCAGACCGAAGAATATAATCAGCCCCTGTGTCTAACATTCGTGGACTATGAGAAGGCCTTTGACTCGATTGAGATCTGGGCTGTTATGGAGTCCCTGCAGCGTTGCCAAGTAGATTGGTTATCACCAATCCAATAACATATATCAATAACATATTCAATATATGTATATCCAAGTGATGAGATGTCTCTACGAAGCCGCCGCCATGTCCGTCCAAGTACAGAACAAGCAAACAAGGCTTATACCATTTCATCGAGGAGTGAGACAAGGGGATGTTATCTCCCCGAAATTGTTCAGAAATGTAATGCAGGACATGTCCAAAACGCTGCACACGAAAGGGCGTGGCATCAACATCAATGGTGAATACATTTCTCACTTGCAATTTGCAGACGACATCGTCATCATGGTAGAGACGCTGCAGGACCTAGCTGACTTTTCTGTATGCATCGACCTACGGATAAACTTGGATAAAACCAAGATCATGTTCAATAAACATGTACTACCAGAACCGATTGCGGTATATGGGTCCCTTCCGGAAGTTGTTCAAAAATATATATAGCTCGGGCAGACATTGCAATTAGCTAGAAACAACTGCGAGGATGAGGTGAACAGAAGAATTCAGCTGGGTTGGGCAACCTTTGGGAAGCTATGTCGAGTCATCACTGAGTGTGTCCTACCCGTCATGACATACGGAGCCGAAACGTGAACACTTACCGGACGGCTAGTCCACAAGCTCAAAATTGCTCAGCGTGCTATGGAAAGGGCTATGCTTGGTGTTTATTTAAGGGATCGCATGAGGAATGAAACAGAAAACAAGAGTAATCGACATAGCCCACCGGATCAGCAGGCTGAAGTAGCAGTGGGCTGGCCATATTAGCCGCAGAACCGACAACCGTTGGGGAAAACGAGTTCAAGAGTTCAGATCGCGTCTCGGCAATCGTAGCGTAGGACGCCCACAGGCCAGGTGGAGTGACGATTTGCGCAAGATGGCTGGCAGGAGCTGGATGCGAAAAGCCGAAAATAGATCGAAGTGGCGTGCTATGGGAGAGGCCTATGTCCAGCAGTGGCGAAAGGCTGAAGATGATGAGGACGATTTACTCTGTTATTATACTTATTGTATAGTTAACTCGATTTGAATGCAGATAAACTTCTCAAACTAATCAATCTGATATTTGACCAAATAGGGTATTTTGTAGGTCTATTGTTCTGAATTTGAGCAGATTTAATTAAGGAAGTTTATTGTCTAAGTTATATCACACTTGAAAGCTAGTAGCACAGGCAAACACTATAAGCACGGGCAGTAATAAAATGATACTAGTATGGTATGCGCCTGTTGGTGGCTTCTGTAAGTGCACTCCAGGGACTGCGCCATAAACTTGGGCAGTGCCATTTCATCCCTAAAATTGTCACTAGGACAATCCTTTTATAAAAAAATTAGCTGTTAACTTTAATATGTAAAAAATAATTTTTAAATTAGTATGTTTTAAATTTATATCTGAATCCAGAAACTCTTCAAAATGGTAAGTCCTTACTTTGGACAGTAATTTTAAATACAATGATGGCGTTGTCGGCGACTGCGCGGCCTTGCTGCGTACGCTACCATATACGGCACGACCGCCGCACGCGCCGTCCATTGCGCTACACTGCCACGCAGTTCTAACATTGATAATTGCTAATTGTTGCAGTTATTTTATAAATTTAATAAAACTTCAGTAGAAAGTATTTTGATAGTTTTCATTCAATGTAATGTTTTCGTAGTTTGTATATTATAAAATATTTTGATATTTGGTACCATCCATTCATTCGGTATTTTTTTGTCATGTCATGGGTAAAAAGATGAACTTTTGAAATGACACCTGAGAAGATTTAAATAAACATACATACATTTTTTTTTCATTAGATCAATGATCATCCTACACTATGCCACTACACTTAAAAATCTGACTAGCGATGCTACAGGAATATTCAATCTGATGGGTACTTCTTTATTTTACTTTCTATAATAGGAATATACATTTTTTGAATAGAGAAACTGATTCAATATATTTTGTCCTTAAGTGACCAATTCTTAGTGTAGGTGTTGGCGCCAATCGCCGTTACCTCGCCTTGTCCGTTTTGGTATGGCTATGATGTATAAATTGCGCTATAGCAACGTAATAATTTGTCAATCTATTCTTCAACATCGCCAATACGAGACTTTCAAGCGCTTAAGTGACACAATAGGTGTTATATATGAATATGATAACACCAGCAGAGTAATATATTCTTTTTAAGAAACAATTAAGAAAAATATTTGATTTTAGATAGACACCAGGACAGGTGAAACTGAATAACACTCTATAAAAAGTATAATAATGTAGTATTCTATTAGAAAATGTTTTGTTTTAGGTGTACAGTTACTATTATAGTTATGGTATTTTTCTAAAATGCAGGTGCAAGCTTATGTATTAAAGAAATATTTAACGATATTCGCAAGGGATTTTTGCCATAATGCTGCGAGCGTGCACAGGAAACCAACAATACGGCCAGTGCCATGCATGGCAATAAATAGACAAGGTTACGAATTACAGACATCGTCTCTACATAGATGAATTTAGAATGTTCCCTGTGAAAGAAACTTTATGCTCATCAAAGTGTCCTTCTATGATTCATTTTTTTCTGATTCATGTCGATTCTGTAAAACATACTTATCTTATTTTAGATACCTAAAGTTTTGCTAGTGGACAGATTGAGAACTTAATTTAAAGTGGATTTTTCATTCAAATACATACTTTAGTTATTTATTACAAAGCAATTAAGTAGGTACTCTAAACCCAACGTTTTCACTTCCGTATTGATCTAAACACAGTGAACGTTTAATTCTAATTTTGTATATTTGCTAATTTATATTTAAATAATGCTATTGTTATCCACTTGCTAGTATTGTGAGGAAATAATGTTATTATACGACTTTTAAATGTGAATTGGCAATACCGCTTAAATTCTGTTTTTATGTTTATGCGGAGTCTTACTTCCTGGTTGAGTACCGTCGTCGCCCACTATGGTTGTACAAGGTTATACCATCAATCTGAGAGCCAATAGCCGTGTCTCTACCGGATCCGTTTATCTCTGGTCGTGGTTTTTTTTTTCGTAAACAGTTAATGCTTAATAAAATGATTCATTAGTCTATGATCCTTACACACTGTATTGAAGATGTTCCTTTAATTTAGATATTTTGTGCTTTAAATTTACGCCAACAGCTTTTAAGGCAAAACATAGTTGAGCATTGTTGAATAATTCTTTTCATTAAGGATTTTAACCTTGTACGCGAGAAAACAGCCAAATGCATAAATAACTTAGTGAAAGTATTCATTTCTACGTTTAATTTATTCTTGTAACCAATTTCTTTTCCACTTAGATTTATTTAGATCGGAGATGCTATCCAGTTCGGTTACTATTTTATAATAAAATGAATTAGCTTGTTCTATTTTAATTGGAGTTATAACTTATTGTAACATAGTTAATTGGTTTACCTTCAGCTCGAACAGTATAACTTACTTCGACTTTATTATAAAATGTAGTTTTTTTTAAACATCTATAAAATACGAATAAGCATAAGAACGTATCAAGGTCTATAAGTGGTACGCGGGGCGCAAACAACTAGTGAGTCATTGTAGAACGGCTTCCCTCGCTCGACACTGCCGCTGACCGACATACGAAACAAGAAACTCCACGTAACAGTACTATTGGACGTTTTTTGTACCGAATAGTAATTGATATCATACAGCGATTCAGTTGGACTTGGCTTTTACGGATTTATGTTTATATTTTTTTATTTTGTTCATAATTACCTATTAACTATGTACGTTTTCTTGTGTAGAATAGGGTATTGCAACATTTTTTCTTTTTTTACATTTTGAATTAAAAAAATTTGTCGAAAACACTGCCTAAGGAATAGACATTGTTATTATATTAGTTATATGTAATAATAATAAATACAAGTATCCATAATCAAGCAATAAATACACAATTCATTCAATTATTCCATTATTCAATTTGTAAAAAAAAAAAAAAACACGCTTTTATAAATAAACCTATATATATAAAATAAATAATAGTTATAAAAACTAAAAAACGCTTTATGTAGAAAACCAAACTAAAAATAGAAAATAAATTTTTAATTAATTTAAGTGTATTTTTTTTTATATATAAATATATATCTATATATAAATAATTCTAAATTTATATATATAAATTAATAATAGTGTATATAAGAAAAAAATGTTTTATTGTAAAAAAAGCGTGCGGTGCATGGCAATAACTCAAAAAAGACAAAGCATGGGGTTCCCCACGCTTTTTTTACAGTAAAACATTTTTTCTTATTTCACTATTAATTATTTATATGTATATTAATTTTTTTTACACTTATTCCTAATTCAAATATATTAAAATTTATTTTCTATTTTTTAGTTTGGTTTGCTATATTAAGCGTGTTTTTTTAGTTTTTTTAACTATTATTTATTTTTATTTCATACATACATTCACGCCTATAGGCAAGGTAGGCAGAAGCGTCATTAATGGCCACTTTATGGAAACTACACTTTAGTCCCACTTACGTAATAGAGAGCAAGCGTATTCCCGCCATCCGGGCAGTGTATGACTGTTTATTTAATGTCTGATAGATAACAGTCCTAACCATTTTGTGGGTTTTTACGACATCCTCAGGAAGCAATAGGATGGCATCAACTCCTCGAGAAACTACACGTCTTCTTTTCACTTATATCTTATACATATTATAAGTTATTTTAAAAGTATACCAAGTTTTATATTCCATGTAAATAAAATTTAAGGCTTGCAAAACTCTCTGTTAAGATGGTAACCTTCTCTGGACTTAGATTAACGAATAGGGTTGCAGAAGCAAGTCTCAGACACTACCGCTACGTGTTTCGCATTCATCTCTCTGAACCGGAGGGGCCTAGGTCTGAAAGTTTAAAGTGGTTTAGCAAACGTATTTATATCATTACTAACCTAACGTTTATTCGATCTGTGTGCAATACAAAATCACATTTCTTTATGCATGTATACTAAGGAAACGTATGGGCGTAAATACTTAAATAATGTCGCTATTATTCACTTTAGTAACAAATGTTTATTGTGAACGTTGTACGAATACACGATATAGTGGGCGTTAGATTCATAGTAGGTACACAATATTGTTGTCTTGTTATAATGCATTACGATTAACTATTCATTTTTATTTACCTGACAATTTTGCGAATAATATTTTATAGTTTTAATCACGCCTTCATACTGACGTTTCCTGTAAGGCTTAGTGAAGGATCCGTTGAGTGTTAGATACGTTAGCTTTTGATTAAAAAAACGAGATAGAGTAAACCATTTCCGAACTAAAACTACTATTGTATAGTTTTGTCTATTGCAAGGTGCCCGAGTATACCCTAGCAGGAAGCCTCCGCAAGCAACCTTTGCTTTAGCATGTCCTCATTTTTGTTTTGATGATTTTTTTTTCTTTGTACTTGTTAACCACTCTAATTATTATTAAACTAGTGCGTGAGTGCCTTGCCGGTGGTTCGTGTATTTCAGTTGAAATTAACCGTACAAGTGATGTGATGAATATTAACGGTGCTATAATTACATATCAGATTCGGTTGTTATGCCATAAATATCGGAAGCAAAGTAAAAACAATTTTTTTTCTATTTATGATAGTATTGATCTCTAGTTAATAATAGTTAATATTCACTACCAGCGCACAAGTTTCCCTTCCACTTTGATCTTGGGTTTTTTAAGCCCGAACCATAGTGGTGACCACCACTCTTGCACTCACTTATTGCTTTCCATCAGGCAGAGAGTGGGGTCATTTTGGTAGGTATCTATAAAAAAAATATCATTAGGGATTTGTCAGGTAGGCAATATGGCGATAAGTATACTATATTCGTACTAGTCATACACAAAATGAGATAATATTTAATATTTTTGTATAATTAGTTGTTTACATACATACATTCATACATTCATACACTACCACTAACGAACAAGATTATTACGATGTTTGGAAAATAAAATGTAAAAATAACCAGTTAAGGTCGTAAAATTAATTATGTTTCGCCTTCGTCTGGGATTCGATGTCAGCGGTCAGTAAAAAACAGATGTAGCGGAATCTGTTCACGATGTAAGTAAATTTAATTACATACATATAATAAAGGGGGTAGCAGGATTACAATGGTCCAGCTGCCCCCACTGGATTCATTCATATCTACAACATAACGCATTTTTCACGATTTTTTTTGCTTTCAAACTTATATTTCACATACTTCAACTCAACTAAAAAATCTAAAAAAAAATCGGGGAACATCTACACATCGGAAACAAATTTTTAGATGCATTGCGACCTTTTTTTACGAATGCTCAAAAAAATAGAAATGTAAAAAAAAAACTCATTTTTGCGGTTATGGGGTTTTCATTTGTCTATGGGGTCGGAAAAAATCTCGAATTTTTTTTCGACCTTCTTCAAGATTTTCGGGTTGGTTGTAGCAAAGTCGGTGGGGGCCGCTGGACCATTGTTATCCTGCTACCCCTTTGTACTTACTATTTTGTCATTTTACTCTACGGAAATTATATATACATATATATAGGTAGGTAGGTAGAAATATAGTACTGAGCCTGTGAAAAGTATTTGGCGCTAATTCTACTTAGACGGGTCATAGCGAAACGATATGAATGTTAAACTTATTCACATAATCGATACTAAGTACAAATTTTACTGATTAACAACTCATTAATACTTTGTTGCGACCGCCTTAAAGTTAGCCCATTGTGGCCAAATCTCTTATATTTGTTGCCGGATTTTTAGTTATTAAGTTTCTTATTTTCTTGTATTATCTATTATTACTGACATAAATAACTACACTTACACTTAAACTACTTGCATATCCATGTTTAAGTACAACGGTCTTGCAAAATGACTGGCCTTTCTTTGTATCTATTGTGTATCTCCCAAACGGTTTAACCGATTTGAAAACTGACGTAACGTGGTTCTTAGTTATTTTTAATTAATATGTCATCTGTATATCTATTTATCTGCTGCGAAGATATCAGCATTAGTAAGGAATCGTGGGGTTTTTTGTTGGATGGTTGGATTGTGGTCATATTTCTTTTGAATACTTAGACCTTGATCGCACAGCATGCAGAGGGCTGGTCTCATCTGTTGTATCTGGTTAATGTAATATCCGCTTTGTATCCTTTTTACAACATTTTATAGTCACTTCAATGATTTCAATTGGCAACGGCTTTCAATGCTAACTATACATCCCGCTAATTGAATCGATTTATTTCTGCAATAGCTTAACGGTAACAGTATTGCTTAGAGAACAGCTTCTAATCCCACTTACAATTTTACGTCTGATGTCATGAGCAGCTTTAGTGGGCGTAGTTGTTATTGATGAAGTGTTTTTATAAGCAAATAAGTATCTGTTATGTCCCACTAGCCTAGAGAAGTCCTTCAGAAAACAAGTTAGATAGATTTGGAAGCTTAATGCCGTCTGACGAAGAAAAAAGATTGGCAGCGGAAACTCAATATTTTCTTTAAATATATAATATTTACTTTTACTGTAACGGTACGTTCGCTTGACTTTAGCTTCCTAAACTTCTTTCCTAACTTTGGGTAGGATTCGTTGGTGTATTCCGCGTCGAAAATAAATGTTGCTTTATTGAAGTAATTAGAATAGAGGATATTTAAATAGGCAGCCTAGCCTACATTCGCCCATAGTTATTAACATATTTGTGACCTCCGGATCGGTTAGATATTGAAAATATAAATAATACATTTCTGGTAATTATAAGTAATACCAGTGTTGTGATATGTGTCTGAACATATAATTACATATATACGTACTTTTTGACTAGATACTTTGTAGCAATCGTAGAGCAGTACATAGTATTGCTTTATCAATATGGTCCCTTTAAATATTTTTCCTTTTTCTTATCAAACGTTACGCAGACTTTTTACGTTTTATATAGAATTTTGTAAGATATCACATTTAATTTTGTATTGTTAAATGACTTTTAATTCTTAACTACTGACCTACAAGGTTGTCGAAGATGAATTGTTGAATGTGACTAGTATGACGGCATGTAAATGGCATTCTGACATTCCAAACGATCATAGCTTCCATTATGTCAAATTTTAGTTTCGATATTCAAATAATAGTAACTATAAATATTATTAATGTTGGGCATGGGTGCTTTTATAATTTTGCTATGGAGCGGCTTGGCAATTCACCCTATTTTAATCGTCGTTTCCCATGGAAGTGATTCAACAAAATATGGGTTGTGCGTTTTAGCATTTTGTTGACGTTAGCATTATGTAGTGCAAACCTTCAGCGTGGAGATGTATGTAAACCAATTTTAAGATGATTTATTTACCTTGACCCTCACAATAAATCACAACACATAGATAACTTTTTGTCGTCCTAGCAAAGTATTATGGTCACTACTTTTAGGACTCTAGCCTGGTGGCCCACATGTATCTTAGCAGAATTTAGTTGTCAGAAGTACTAGTACAGGAGTAAAAGTTTTTGAAACGAAGAAATTCAGACACTCAACAAACAGCAGGCGTTAAAAATACTCCGTTGAGGCTTTGAATTTCCCACTAAAACTCTCTTTAATTTTCATTATAATCGGTATAGCGTATTTGAAATTATTCATCTTAAGAGTAGTAAATCTATATCTAATTTTAGACTTTCCACCGCGTGTGACGTTCTTCAGTCCAGTTCATTGACACAAGTCGTTATTCTTAATTGGCTGAAGTCGTTTGCAGGACCAATTATCATCTTATAGCATTCTCTTGTTCTATTTATTGAGATGGAATCGTCGCTTCTCTGTTAGTTAACGAGATTTATTTTTCGAGACTCCAATCGTGTGGTATATGCTGTTATTCGATGAAATTTTGACAGTGATGTTTTTGTTGCGAAACTGACAGTGAAACATTTAATTAATATGTGATTTCTTTAAAATATCATAATTATAGGTTAAATTTAGGCTCCTGTGTTCAAACTAGTGGGGCAACTAGAAAATCTTTGAGTTGGACCAAGGATTCACATCATTTTTGTTAACGATTCTACGGTGTACTTTGATTTTCTGTGATGTCTTCTAAAGAAACAGAAGAGAGCGGGGCGTGTTCAGAACGGAACGAGCTATATTTTTTTTCTGCTTCAAAAAAAAAACTTCAAGGAAATCTGTAAATGTGCATGATAGTAGGTATCGAAGCATGCAGTAACCCACACAATCTCTTTCGACTCCGTCTTAAATAACTATTTTTTTGTTAGCATTAAAATTAGTTTCATCTTTTAATTAGTGCTCCGAACTAGTTTCTATTTTAATTCATGAGTGTTCTGTCTACATATCTTCGCTATTAGCACCCGTTTGCTGCCATCGATAATTATATTCATTCCATTTATCGTTATCAATTATTACTATAGTTTATTAACAATTTATCTACAATCAAATGGCTTTGTAGCTGCATAATAATAGTATAGCTATATATGGGTTTGTAACAATAATACTACTGTGTCCAAAAAATAAGGTGACATTGTATTTATTTCGAAAATTCTTTATTTATTCTTCCAAATCAATTTCATCCCCTTCAAAGTAATCCCCTCCCGATGCAATGCACTTATGCCAACGGATTTTCCAATCTTCGAAACACTGATTGTAGTCACTTTCCGGGATAGCCTTCAGTTCCGTCTTCGCTGCGGCTTGAATCTCCTCTATCGTATCAAAACGGTGTCCCCGGAGCGATCTTTTGAGCTTGCTGAACAGCCAGAAGTCGCACGGCGCCAGATCAGGTGAATACGGTGGTTGCGGAACGATATGGGTTGAGTTTTTGGCGAAATGATCACGAATTACGATTGCAGTATGGGATGGTGCATTATCGTGGTGTAAAAACCAAGAATTGTCTTTCCACAACTCCGGCCTTTTTAGGCGGATAGCGTTACGCAAACGACGCATAACGTTCAAATAATATTCCTTGTTGACTGTTTGGCCCGGCGGAAGGAATTCATAATGCACAACACCACGATAATCGAAGAAAACAGTCAACATGACCTTGATTTTTGAGCGACTTCGGCGCGATTTTTTTGGTTTCGGCTCTCCTTTGACACGATATTCACTCGATTGATCGGTTGTTTCGGGGTCGTAAGCATAGATCCAAGTCTCGTCTCCAGTGATCATGCGTTCCATCTTGTCCTGATAGTCAGAGAGCATCGTTTCACACACTTCAACGCGACGCCTTTTTTCCAAAAAATTCAATGTTTTCGGTACCAATCGAGATTTGACGCGCTTGAGGCCCAAAACATCCTTTAAAATAGTATTGACCGAGCCTTTCGATATGCCAACCTCATCAGCAAGGTCTCTGATCGTTAATCGACGGTTTTTCAACACCAAATCTTTGATTTGTTGGACGTGAGCTTCGTCGGTTGAGGTTGATGGTCGCCCAGGACGCTCTTCGTCTTCGACACGTTCACGGCCGGCTTGGAACTCACTATACCACTTGTAAACATTTTTTTTAGACATAGCCTCATCACCAAAGGCTTTCTGCACCATCCTCAACGTATCCGCAGCAGAAAATTGATTCCGCAAACAAAATTTAATGCAAATCCTTTGCTCAACAAATTTCGACATCGCGAAAAACGAAAAACTCACTTTTAGCAGCTCACAAAACGACGCGTATCTCAAACACTAATGAATATTTTGACATGTAAATTTGACATAGATGTCACGGACAGTACTACCAACCTAAAAAAAAAAAATTCTCCAAGTCCTTCGACGCGCGCAGTTTAAAATTCAAATGTCACCTTATTTTTTGGACACAGTAGTATAATATAACGTTTAGGAAATATTATTTTACTCGGCTTTTAAACATAGTTTGCTTTATAACTAGTTCTAATACTTGAAGTGTCATTTTAGTATTGATATTAACTTTTTCTGGTACTTGCCTAATTCCTAAAAATAAAAAAAATAAACAACTATTTTCGATGGCTAAGCCATTGCCTTAAGTCAAGAGATTTATTAACTTTTGTATGATTATTGAGACCCCCTTTTCCTTTAAAACCTCCATTTATCACCAAATATGGGGTATTGTAGGAAATAGTAGGACAATGTGCTCTCGTAAAAATATGTCTCTCTCTCATCAGAAATTCAAATTGATGTCATTAAAAAACGTTTATAGGCCAATACAATTCAATCAGATAAAGCTCACGCCATCTTGTATAGCTTGAATCTTGTATAGCTTGAACCTATTAACTTAACGTCTTGAATCGAGGATTTTACAAGGCTCTCGAGAAGTGGGTGGCATGTGGGCGACTCCGTGGTTCCGTCTACTGATGTCATCGTGTGGCCTCTCGCTGGCGGGCCACTTGATGTTAAATAATTCGAAAGCAAATATAAGTAACTTAAGAACTTACTTAAGTGCTTAGTATCTTACGTGCTTTTATATCTACAGTTTATTGGTTAATTTTCTGCTAAGGGAAGAAGATCTTTATTCAATTCCTTGCTATATAAGACCGGGTCTGAGACTTGGTGCGAGTACTGCCGGATGATTTTGTGACTTGTGACCATCGTTATTCCTGTAACCATCTCTGTTTGAACAGTTAAAAAAACAATATCTTATATATTTTATGCGTTCTCTCGTTTACGTCTATTGTTTGGCCTCCACTTATATCTTCTGCAGTTTTTTTTTAAGGTAACTTTTGAATTATTCCTGTGCCGCGGGGGACTTTATAACCATACATATTATGACGAGCACAAAATACCTGGATTTGGACTCGAGACAATTACTTGCAGATCACACACTTTTTTTCTCATTGTGCGAATTACAACACATACCAATATACTAGAATTGATACCTAATAATGAAAAAAACTTATTCACTAATTATTTCAAGGGCTGACCTTTGGTGTTCCCGCCCTATTTCCCGGCTCACATCTAGTGACTTAATCACGAGCTAAACAATTCCTGGCAATGGTCCAGAGAATTCGGATATTACTTTTAGAGCTACTTTCAAGAGTTTCAAGTTACAGGATGAACATACTAAGTACATCGTGAAATAGGCAATATGAAAATATCGCTAAGTTCCAAGAGTAAAACCTAACGCTATGATTTTTGCTATTTACGTAAATTTATTTACTTCTGTAGAAAATATATATATTGCTTACTATTTGTTATATTTTGAACCACTTGTATGCCCATACAATGTACTTATACTATGAGTCTTTATGAAGCAGTGACAGCTGAAGGATACTGGAGGACCTACATAAACTTTTTGTTATTTCTCGATTCAAGCTATCGTAATAATTAATAAGACAGTACGTAAGTCATTCTCCTGAACTATCCATATGTATAACTATAACAGTATAGGGAGATGTCTATTAAATCGACATCACACGTTCCGTAATTGATAAGTTTGTTAAATGTTTATATACTCCTTTACTTTACGCTTTCCAAAGACACTTTTAACGTGGGCGAGCCATGCTTCGGCACGTATAGGCCGGCTCGACTGGAGTATTACCACGGCATCACAGAAAACCGGCTGTTAAGCATTGCTTGCATTGTGTGACCGAGTAAGTGAGGTTACCGGAGGTCCAACCCCCTTTCCCTTCCCCTCTTTCCCTTCCCCTCTTTCCCCTCCTCCATCTCCCTCTTTATACTTCTCCCTTTCCCTTCCCAAAAAAAACCTCTTTAATTATTTTATCTAATTCGCAAAGGCTTTAAGGCTTTTTTTAACTTTAAGCTGACTTTTGTGTGTCATGTGTAAGCTTCGTTTTTTTTATATATCTCCATAAAACAATAAAAAAGAAAAATTTAGAAATAAATTAATATGAGTATAGAGATGTTGCGAAGACCTATATGAAATGACATATCAAGTCATATGTCATCGACGTAGTTGAGTTTAGTGCTATTCGCTAATATATAAGTAACAAATGCTAGTCTCATGTGGGAGAAGATCAAACTAACATTCTAAGATGTTATAATTATAACATCTCATTACATTTTTTTAAATAATGACGAAAATTTTGCTCTTAATCTTTGTCTAGTAAGAAATTTGATTATTATCATATTCGCCAAGAAAGCAAACCATTGCCCCGTAGATTTCTGCGGAAAAGATAATTTCTATAGATATCGCATTCCAACGTGTTATCGTGGACCATTTATTTCGACTTATTTAGAGAACGTGTATCTACTATTTCGGATATGAGGTCATTAACATTGATGATTACAACTTATTTCTCCATCACGTTTGATAACTGATGTTGGATATTTTATAAAGCTAAGACAGACCGTTCGGATAAAAATATTAAGTTCATAAACCAAAGATATCGCCTACATCACGGGGAGTGTTCTGATGAGCTCTTCCAATTGGTCCCACCTTCTCCCTTCCTCTACAGGACTACACGTGCTGGCCTGAGGAGTCACCGTTTGTGCGTCGAAAATATACGTTTAATCGTCGTCATACTAAACGGTTTGGCTCTTCTTTCCTGTGCCGATCGGTAAAAGCCTGGAACTCTCTACCAGCGCACGTGTTTCCTTCCCACTTTTTTGACTCCACCTATTGCTTTCCATCAGGCAAAGTGGAGTCACTATGGTAGGCTAATATATATATAAAAAAAAAAGATAATGTTAACCGCACATAGCAGTCCTCTTCGATAACAGAAATTAAATGTTCCTGGTTTATTTGCACTGTCTCCTCGAGATACTTACGACTATTCTCGGGTGCTCAACACCAATAATGCAAAAAAATACAATATTTTTTGCGATGTTGTGGGTTTTCCATGTAGGTCCATACCATGGATACATTTGCTGAAATACAATGCTTCTCACAAATACAGTTTTAAGCAATAATAATATACAGAAAAAAGCAAGTAAAATAATAATGATAGTGGCCTAGTGAGTCATAAATGATGGATGGATGGATGGATATAGAAATATAGGAATAAATATATGTTATTGCAATACAGACATAGAAAATATTATTTTTATTTCATGGAAATAGCACTGACAGCTCGCACTGAAGTTATTTACCAGGCGTGAATAAGTTAATAAATCGAGTCCTCCTTTTTAATTTTGTGGTTTAATAATACGAAATTGTATTAAATGCTTTTTGTCAAGTTGAACATGACAAGCAACACTTGAACAAATCAACGACAGCCAAATAAATAACTTTTATAGACTTGCTTTTGATATATAAAATGATAAAGTTTTTCTGTTGCGACTTCAGTTTTCAATCCACCTTTACATACATATTTTATACTAGCCGTGCCAAGCAGTTTTATGGTCACAGGTCCGCTCAAAGGGCCGTAGCGTTTCATAGACTACATTATTCCTCTGTAAATACTCTAACCAATACAAATATATTATTTTGAATCAAACTTTTACTTTTAGAGTAATCTCTTAAAGTAAAAGTCGGATTCGAAAATTTATTTATAAGTCTCGTTTAAACAAACGATCGATTAAACTCTTTAGCTTATTATATAAGTATAGATTCCAAACTCAAACTATCTAAGTAAGATGTTATTAAGTATCTTCGAGTTAATTGCCATGTCTTTGGTTTCAATTTCGAAAAACACGCACTCTCTTCGGTGGGAAAACTCTTCGCTGCCAATCTTACGGATTGTTTTTGATTCTAAATTATCATTGCATTTAGAGCATGCCATGCTCTCTAAAACTGACCAAAAATTGTAATCCAGCGGATTAAAGTCATGACTGCTACTCATCAGTTCTGATGACGTCAGAAACGTTCCATTTGCAACCATAATCAGGTGGATCGAGCTTTGTGACCCGTTACTGAGTTTTGCTGAAAGGACCATTCTTGGTTATGAAACATGTTGTTGTTAATATGCTTAACCACCTTTCCAAGAATCGTTGATACATTTGTGCTGATGTTTAAACATATTTACGCTTCTATGGGCCTTTGCGCATAAACTCAGTTAATTTGCTTATTAAAAATATTGCTCAATAGTCAAAAATAAATGTCAAAAATCAACACTACTCGGAAGGCCAGATCTTTTCTGTCATAAAACTGAGGAAGTTTCATATCGTCAATAGCCCAGTACACCAAAATTCGACAAATATCAAGCTGATGGAGTTTCAAAAATTGCACTTGGCTTCTTACCTTCTTAGTGTAATGTTATCACAGCAATTCGGTTTTCTTTACCAACCCACTCCACCTTAATATCACAAAATGTTTAATACCGTTGGGCGCGAAACTGAGAAAACACAATGAATATTCATATAAGAATGACAGATTCGAAACTCGCATGTAATATTATGTTTTTTTTTTTATTGTAACAGTATTTATGGCCAGATCGGGTAACTATCTGCCTTCATTCTGTGTCATGGTCGAATAAGAACGCACCAATTACGTTGTAATAGTATATTTTTTCTTCCAGAGACATTAATTTAGGTGTAGGCTCAAAATGTATTTACTGTTCTTGGAATAAAAAAAAAATATGTTCGACAGTTAGTTAATAAATGTCATTGCTTGACTATTTCTAGTCTATGTATATGGGTATATAAAGATGCACCTTTTCTAATATAAAAACGTCATAGGAAAACACCATTGATGTGATTTGCCTGTTGGTGGTCTAGTAGTTAGTGACCCTGACTGCTGAGCCAGAGGTCGTGGCTTCGATTTCCACTAGGAACGAAAATTTGTCTGAACCACAAATAGTTGTTCCGAGTCTGCTGGGTGTTCTTTGTAGACAGACAGCAAAACCGAAAAAATGCGAGTTACCTTTTAAATACAAGTTAAGGTAAAAAGGGCACGTTTTCATGGTGATCGGTTATAATACATTCTGAGACTCACATACTAAATGTATGAACTTACGTGCCTTTTGTTTTGCACAAATATTCATAAAATATTTTAAAACAAGTAATAAGTCCTTTTATCACATATGGGAATTCAAAAAATTGTAAGCTTACGTTTTTTAAACTGTTAAACCGGTGCGTAATGGCTAAGGCGTATGACTTCGATCAAGTGCTTGCGGGTGCGAACCCCACCCAGTGCACAACCATCATGAGCACACTTTAGATGGGAGGTTAACAAGAGTACTAGTAATGTGTGACCGACGTTGACGGTCGTATTCGAATAGTAAAATACTATTTTAAAACAAAAAATACTGTACCTTATACTTCTGACTAAACGAAAATTACCTACAATTGAAATGTAATTTATTTGAGTGACAACATTTTACTACCTCACATTACTCTGCTTACGTACCAATTATTCAATATATATGTCCTAGTATGGGTTTTGTTCAGAAATAGTATACACCTTGAATCCTAAAGGTATAATACACTGAGTTTCTACTATTTCTACCGTTTAGCGGCTTATGGATATGGTATTTTATATTTCAAAATCATTTAGAATGATACGCCTATAATTGTATGACTGTAAAAGGATTCTCTTTGAAGTACAGCAGCAGCGTACTCTGGAAAAAGCCCAGAAGAGATAAATCCGCCACCGTATGTACTATCAATCTGTTCACCACGATTATGATTATTATGAAACATAAACAGAGATAAATTAATGTAATTTATTATTTGAAGGGAAAGCAATCATCAAGACTTCCACATTAAGACTTCATCGCGATTATGACAATATTGACGTAACGCTGCTACTTTATACGTGAGAAATCTGAAAAGAATTGCATTGTCTTCAAGACATGATTTTTTTCGATAGCAACATTTGATGTTTGGTTTCCGTATAATATTTATAGAAAAACTTGATCAGTATCAACAACGTTAAGTACGATTACGTTACGTTTTAACTTAAAACGAGACAGATTCTGGTAAATGAGACATAATAAAAACCGTTCTGTCTCGGAATTGACTAGCCTTAAAGTTGGGTAGGTATAGTAATATGTCCATCACCTTGGTCCACAGTAACTTGTATTTTAATGTATTTAGCATATAAGGCTGATTTCTGATTATCTTGAAAGCAGAACGTTTATTGCTGTAATATTACTTCATATAGGTATTCATTGAAGCACATACCAAGAACAGATCTGAGACAGACATCATCAGTTATAAATAAACACGGTTAAAATTGTAAGTCATAAATTATGATTTTTCGTATTGGAAAAACCCTATAAAGCTTAAATAATCTAGTTTACTTTGGGCACCTTTTTTAATATACATATATTAAGTAAAATATTTATCGTATAAAAGTGGATCCTAAATAAGGTTAGGATTGGAAAAAAAGTCAAAGATAATCAGAATCATTTTTGCAGCGATTAAGCGCTTTAAATATGCTCAAGTGTGATAGTATGACATAGCTACACTTGCTGGACCGCTGATTGTTTCTACCATCAATTGGATAAATATCGTATAATATTTTAGGTATTTGTTGTCAGAGCTGCCTAGATACTTCTCTAGCGCATAGTCTAGTATGCATTCGTCGGGTCGTGCGCGGGCGCCGCTAGTCTAGCCGGTTGCGACCGGATCGCTGACTCATCGCAACCTTCCGTACAGCGAGCTTGCTGTAAAATAATTGATAATTTATATATGAGGTGTTGGCAGGGCAGGTTTCTGTTGAGTTAGTTGATATCCGTCCATGTATACAATTGATTGCTTTGATAGTGGGTTTTCGATGTATATTAAATAATCTATACAAATAAATAAAATTGGAGTGTCTGTTTGTAATATTAAAATAACCGCTTTCTACTAAGTGCATATGAACGTATACACGGTACATATACCAAAACGATTTTTTAAAATTTATGTCTGTCTGTCTGTCTGTCTGTTTGTTCCGGTTAATCTCTGAAATGGCTAGACCGATTTTGACGGGACTTTCACTGGCAGATAGCTGATGTAACAAGGAGTTACTTCGACTACTTTTATTTTAGAAAAAAAAAATAGGAACTAGCTCACAAAAAAAAACCAACTAACCAATTGAAAACTGAACTGAAAAATAACTTTTTTTGTTAAATATCACGCGGATGAAGTCGCGGGCTACAGCTAGTTTATTATGTGACTTAGATATCGCAATACAATTTCTGGAAAAAACAAATGTTTTTTTTTTTGGTTGGAACAGATGTAATTCGAGAAAATATAACATACATACATATATGCATGAGTTTTGTTACCGGATTTATTAAATATATTTTATATTAACTTTTAACACTGAAATTTAGTGCCTGCGCCTATTTAATGTGACCGGTTTTACGTATTAATCAATGCAGATGCATACCTCAAAATATGAATATTGGTCAAAGAATTCAAACGCATTATTCATCCTTAACTTCAATGTTTCAGGTTCATTCTGATAGAGTAAGCTAATCTTCGTGAGATAGCTATTCATAATTTATCCACCACTAGGAGAGGCCTACCTTATTACAACCACCGTTCCCGGATCATATAACAGTTGAATGAGCTTAGGTCTTCAAACCTTATTTGGTCAGTTTTGTCCTGAAATTCCTTTCAAATCAAGTTTATTGGTGAACACTTAAACTCCATTCGTTCAATTGTAATATAGATCAACTCATAGACTTGGGCAGTTGTATATTGTATGAATATCTTTGTGCCTTTTTTGTGCAAAACGTTAGAATAAGTAAAAATCAACATTGATAAAAGACTTTCTAATAGTCTTTATTGCAAGGGTTATTGGTATTTCCATTAGTTGTTCTCCAATGCACTAGTTCTGGTATTCGATCGAACTTAATTGCTGTCTACGATTTCACGGCAATAGTTTTTTTTTTTGTAGAAGAACAGCCAAAAGCCGATAAATGAACGCTTAAGATTTTATAGCGAAAGTTTATAAGCGTGAACAAAGCGGTTGGTCTGTCAGTAATTATTATAGATAAGATTTTCCGTTTTATGTAGGCCACGGTCGAGTCTCGAAATTATCAAAACACGCTCATTACAGCGTGTCGCTACTTTTACCTGCGTAATGGACATATTAAATACCTTAAAGCCAACCTACCTTTAATTTTTTTTTTATACTATAGGGGGACAGACGAACAGACGGGTCATCTGATAGTGAGTGACAACTGCCGTCCATGGACACTTGCAACTCAAGAGTCATAAGTGCGCTGCCCGCCTTTGATGGTGAGGACGGATGGGGGATACGGAGAGGGGAAAGAAGAGAGGAGGAGTTAGGAAAGAGAAATGGGGCGATGGGGGGAGAGGAAAGGGGAGTGGGGGAGTTGGGCCTCCGGAAACCTCACTCATTTCGGGGAAATGCAACACAAGCGTTACTTCACAACCGTTTTTCTGTGAGGCCATGGTGTAGCACCAGTCGAGCCGGCCCATTCGTGCCTAAGCATGGCTCTATCACTGTTTAGCATTTGTTTAACAATTTGAGCTCTTTAAGCAGGGTTTAATATATTATTTTTTATCGTACTGATTTTACTACACTAATTGCTTCTTATTGCCACGAATTTAACCGGTGATCTACAAATCGTTTCTGTGACTCGGAATTTTATTCTCAAGAACAATTGCCAGACGGTTGCATATTTGTAGTATTTAATTTATTTAAATCTGTCTTGTATTGGCTTCTTGTCCATTATTTATCACTGATCAAATACTGCATTCAAGTCTGATTTAAGAGCTTGTTATGCCATTTACAATTAAAGACTATCCACTCGATATTAAGTCTTCTAAAGATATTATTAACCAACATTTTAATTAAGTTTTGTTTTCCCTGAACGTACTCAATGGAACCCGCGGTTTGGTGCTGCGGTTAAAGTCTAGAGACCATACATAATTGAAGGATTTGCTTTGAGTTCCGAGTATTAGTAGTGATAGATAATATTGTCTCTGAAGTTTAGTATGAGCTTTCAATAAATAGCAATAGTAGCAATCAATAATTAATCTAAATCTATGCCTAAATAATATGTAGGCCAGTCATTAAAGCCTCAAACCCGAAAATGATTAGTAACTCGCTCAAATTTTGAGGGTTTAATAAAAACGGTAAAATAAGTTACCGTGTGGTGTTGCAGCGTTCTGTGGTGTTCGGAAAGGGTTGAAAAGGGGTGAAAAGTGTTTTTTGTTAATAACATTGTCATAAAAAAAAATAATATATATATATATATAATAACTTATTTTACCGTTTTTATTAAACCCTCAAAATTTGAGCGAGTTACTCATCATTTTCGGGTTTGAGGCTTTAATGACTGGCCTATGTTGGGGTCTGGCATTCAGAGGCTCAGTGATCATCGTTGCAGAACAGTAACGTTGTATTCTTAACCAGTATTTATCTTACATTATAATCTGTATTAAAATCATCATTGCTATGAACATTAAATCATAGATGAAAAACTTTATAGCTATTAAAGATATGTTCAAGTCTTCTGTAAGTTATTTAAAATGTAGAAACTGCTGTAAGCGCAAGGTGGTTTATCAGAGTTAAAATATACACTGCCGATTATACGAGTATCCTTAAGAAATTCATTGTAAAGACTGCAAGTATATTATAAACTCTTTTTTTGGTAACCAAAGAGTTGTTGTTGGAATTATTGCGAGTCAGGTTTCTTTTAATAGATTATATTCACACTTTTTTTTTCATGTGAAAGTATATGACGTTTTTGATTTCGATTCGTACTAATTCTTACAATCATACAAACTATTAGACTTTCGTCTAATTATTTTCTCTCGAGACTTTCGAGTTATTAGCGCTTTTATAAGACATCGCGTCATTTTTAATGTACGATAAAACGGAAGTTGGTTCTACGGTATTTATATATTTATGGCTTGCTTACAAGTCTTTGCCTACTTGATAACTCTCATTAAACACGAAAGTCTTAATAGATGATGACTAAAAATTATTCTTCGGTAATATTTTCTTAACTACTCAAGTGTAATTGTTAACTACGCGTGGGAGGGTATAGTAAATACATATTGAAAGTGTAAAGACTGATGCTAGCCACAAATACAACTAAAAACTACTTCGCACTCGTTTCTCAAAGAAAGACAATTGTGTTCTTACTTGATTTACATATATGGCTTTAAATTAAAAATTACTATCGGATTATTAAAAATAACACATGCATTATATAATATGTGTTATGTTTATATGTAAACTACGTAATGGAAATTCATTCACTATTATTTGCTTGAAAGACACAAACATCCGTCCATCCTTCCTGGCAATATTTAAACAATACAATCCCACCCGCAACTTCGTTAAAATGGAGATTTTGAACCGTAGAGATTTTCCGACATAAAAAGTATTCCAATCTATAACCTCTGTGCGTAATTTAAATAAAAAATCGTTCAGCTGTTTTGCTGTGATTGATTAACAAACATCCATCCTAACTTTCCCATGTATATTAGTAGTTAATATCAGTAAGATTGTCAGGATTTAAACCTGGTTTATGTACCTGTAATAATAACCTAAGGTACTCAGCGATGACTAACATCATCTCGTTACTGATAATAGTAGCTGCCAGACTAATCGGTGGTATAAATCCCTGCAACAAGCAACTACACCATGGCAACTGAAACTGAAAATTCTCTCAGTTTTGAGCACAGCAGATTCCATCTTAAATATGTAAATTTATTACAGTAAACGGAAACTCCAGGAGTTAAATATTAAACGAGCTAAGCCGGAGCCCTTAGAAGTCGATGGGTCTTAGAGAAAGCGCCATTGACCTGAAGAGTCGTTTCAACGAAGGCCTCTTAAGGCTAACTGCCTTGTCTCCGAGATCTTTGACCTTCGCCGTACGCTACCGAGTCCTTGTTAGTGCTTGTTAGCGCATGATTTGCTACTATTGTTTGTGCAAAATGTTTAGCGGGAGGAAATAAATAAATATGAAATGTAAAAAAAAACATTTGAAATCAAGAATCATGACAGAGGTTGTGGGTTCGATTCCCACCCAGGACAAATATTTGCGTGATGAGTCTGATCATTTGTTCTGTGTCTGGGTGTAATTTATCTATTATATGTATATTTAGAAGTATATCAGTATGTGTATGAGCTATCTGGTTACCATAGTACAAGCTCTGTTTAGTTTGGGATCAGACAGACGGTCGTGAGTGAGATGTGTCAAGATTATAGATTATTATAATTATATATTTTTCTATTTGATCAGGTTCTGGATTTCATCATCATTCATAGAAGATATTGTTGCCAAAATATTAATATTGAATAAGAATAGATAGTTTTTGATCTCCATGAAACAGCATGATAAAGTTGTAGAAGTAGCTACAGAAGATTTCTTATTGAATTAAAACGCAATACTTGCGAGTGAGTGAGGTTTACAGAAGCCCAACCCCCTGATCTTACTTACCCCTGGCCCGGCTGTTTTATTACCGGATTCCTCCTATTAGCGCAACATGGCACAGCGTGTGGTTTTAGTCGGTTCGATTCCGTTTCCGTCCGAGGGGGTTCCCTCACGAGAATAAAAGGCCCAATCTCTATGTCTTCTGATCTTAACTTCGGTCAGGTCAAGGGAGGGAAAGATGTTCCCTCTCCCCTCCCCTCTTCAAAAGTTCTAAGTTTCCATGGGCGTCGGTAGTCACTTACCATCAGGTAACCCTTCTGCTCGTATGCTCCCCTGGACCGTTAAATAAAGATATCTACTTAAACTATAAATTATTTGTCCCCTTTTAGGATAATATTCACGGTAGATTAACTCTCGCTTTTGCAATAATATCAACTATATAATATAGTTTTAAAGTATCTTAATGTTCAATTTACTTTAATACCAAACAAAGAGCAGCTAGCTTTCTTTTAACCGCATCCAATAACCGCACTTTCATTTAAAAGTTACTGTGTTAAATATACAGAGTAAGTAAAGTAACGTTGAACAGTTTGTTTGTTGTATCTTAAAATATAGTATTATGCCTAAGTGAGAATGATTATATTCACGCTTTAGTAATTACACGGCTTCTCTCCCTTGTAGCGAACTTCACCGTGGGAAATATAATGTTCTTAGCTAGTTTCTTTTCTACTTTTACCTGTCATGTAATTATGGGTTGGAGTCTTACATCGCACTGTCTTTCTGACTGGCATGATCACGTCTGTGCTGTTACCCATGTTTACTTACCTGTACGCGAAAAGTTTAGGTTAGGATTTTGAAATTAATAACCAATAAGATAGGGTTTAGTTTTGTTCCATTAATCATTAATTAATCTAAATTTGTTATTTTGGAACCAGATTGTTATATTCAAAAATGAAATGCCGTTCGTTAGTGTCACTAAGCGACATGATTGATTAAAAAAAAAGTGTCCATTTTAATACACGACTGGTTTTTACGCAAAAATTTAGATGAAGAAGAAGCTGGGTGCAAAAGCTAGTATTTTATATTTATTTAGTAAGTAACATTTACAAAACCATTTCAACCTATCGTTATATCTATAGAGACTGTGGTTTGTTGACTTTTGCTACTAGTAAGTGACGTCCAATTACTTGTCAGTATTTCAAATGAGATATGGTATAGGGCTGACAAGATATCAAAACTATCTTCTGGGTAACTGTTTTCCACACTTTTTGATAAAGGTGCGTCTAATATGGTTGGTCTAGTGGTTAATGATCCCGACTGCTGAACCACATGTCGGCCTCGACTCCGACACAATCAAAAAAATATGTGACTAATACTACTACAGATTTCCGCGAAAAATAAATATACAAAAAATATGTGACTAATACTACTACAGTTTTCCGCGAAAAATAAATATACAAAAAATATGTGACTAATACTACTACAGATTTCGGCGAAAAATAAATATACAAAAAATATGTGACTAATACTACTACAGTTTTCCGCGAAAAATAAATATACAAAAAATATGTGACTAATACTACTACAGATTTCGGCGAAAAATAAATATACAAAAAATATGTGATCTAATACTACTACAGATTTCATACAAGATTGTACAAAAAAAAAAAAAAAGCAATGTATCAATGTAAAGTTAAAAAGAAAGTCCTAATAATAATTAAGTCAGCTCTCATTCAGAATTCGCGAGTTAAATCGTTCCATTTCTATTATAAGCCTATTGTAAGTTTTTATGATGTTGGTAATTACTATGTATCGAATTAAACAGAAACAAGCTACGACGTAAATACGCGCTTAAGGAAACCCACCCATTTTATAATTAACTTAAAAGCGAAATGTTAAGAGGTCAATGACACCGCCCGTTGGCATACGAAATCGTCATTGGCCAGTTTTGTTTGAGCTCTGTTTTAATCACCTAAATAAACAATAAAAGGTCTTGTTTGTTTGGTTACACATATTGGCACCAAGCCACGTATTTCACGAATCTTATCCACATTTCTAGGATTTATTTAAGGATTAATCGTTGATCTTCGATCAACTGTAATGGTTGCAAATAAATGTTTCAGTGCCTAGCCTTGAAAAAAAAAGCTATTTACTCTATACATATATGCTGTAAAAACTAAATATTTATATATTTTTTGCTTACATAATTTATACATAGATAGCCATTCAAAAACTTTTGGCTACCACTTAAATGACGTTGTAAGCGAGGCTCAGAATGATTTTAACACCTTGAGTTAATGGTTTAGTTTCAATCTTTTAACTATTAATGCCGAAAATACTGCTTTTATGATCTATACCGCTAAAAATAAAAAGTTTAATCATCATCCACCGTTACTTATAAACAAAGAACTTACAAGAACTGTAAAGACTGCAAAACAAGCTTATTTCTATAAACAACCAACCAACTACGAAAAGCGAAACATATTTTAAGAAGGTGTGCAACTACATATATAAAACACTCCATGATGAAAATATCAATTTGCAAAGATTTACTACTTACTTACTAATCTCTGAAACTGCCAATTAGATTTGATAATATAGGCTATAAAACATTACGCTATGACCCCTAGGAGCAGAGCAGTAACCAAATTCGTAGGTGAAACTGGGGGGAACTTATGTACTATAGAAATTTTAAAAAGTTACTGTAAAGTAGTATTGGAGTATATACGACTATCAATTTAAGAATCGTATCACCTATGTAGTTGATACGATTCTTAAGTTGATAATCGTTATGGATTTGGTCCAATTTGAAATTATCCAGGAGAAAACGAATCACTTACATTAGAAGCATTCCTGGTATTTATAAGTTATTTAAATCAATCAGCTTGTTAAACTGTATTGTCAGTCGGTTAGCCGTAACGGATTTACCTTTTTACGTAGCTGCTTTTACAGCCCACCGATCTACTATTAAAGAAATTAAGTTCGTTTTTAAGCATTACGTATGCTCACACTTGTTTAACGCCTTTCGAGATCATTGTTAAGATAATGGAATAATCACCATATCGGTTACATTACAATGTTTGAACTCGAATTTTGATTATCTTAGTACTATTGTTACTAAATGTTACACCTAACATTGTCAATTTCAGTTGTAGAATTGATTCCGACAAGAGATGATTTGTTTAATGTTTTCCTTTCTTTCTTATTTACAGTATTTTTACTACACATATGACAAATGACTCTTCTGCTAATAAGCGGGTTGCATATAAATACATCCAACATTTCTCAATGTCAATGAGACTGGCCCTGGCGTTCATCGTATTTCGATCGACCAACAATAGCTTACCTTCGAATCAGGCAGTATTTTTTTAAATATCGAATTCTTTATTCTTATTATCTTAATAATGGCGGTAATCACCGTCATCTGTTATTTTCTACAAAATATATGAAACAGCTGATGCAAAGTCGCAGTCGCCACGTTTCTATAAATATTAGTCTCCAACCTCTTTGTTAATAGTTTCTTTTTTTTTTCGTTATCTAGTTTCATATTTTAATCTTAAAGAATCATGGCTTGTTCATATATTATGACTTTACCGAAGTAGTTATACAAGGAAACAATGGAGTTGTGTTAATTAGTGTCGCAACCACGAACGAAAAGCGATCAGCTTTCTGTCAACGTTGCGTGCTTGATTCGTTCGATTGCAGTTCCATCTAGCTTTTTACGAGTCTGTGGCAGCAATTGAGATACTATTTTTAGATTTATTGCTATGAGCACACACGGGGCTTTGATAAAGAAAATTATTTTCATAATTGATTTTTAATGCTAAAATCGCATGCATAAATGTTGGTTGGAGTAAGAAAAAGAAATTTAATATTTGGACCCATGTTTCATTACAAAACTTCGTATTAACACAAAAATATTCCGATCTCAAAACAAAAAAAATACCCCCGGACCCTTTTGCAAAAAAATAAGGTAGCCAAGAGGCCGAAGCCTTTAATGCAGCCTTATTTTTTCTTATGAAGAGGCCATTGCACTTTTGGATTTTTTTTTACCTGTCTGTACTAGCGTAATTTCACACGATGTGCTCAAATTATAATTATGATCGGAAGTATTCTGTAAGTCTAATCAACGAACAAGTTCTTCAAGTTGTAGTCCCCAATCAAATGATTTATTGTAGTCGTTTAAAATAATAGTTATTGAGCTTTGAAGAAGTTACCATGAACTTACATGCGATGAGCTTCGGCAGCACGCTAAGACTTTATATTCTCCTCATAGGTACATACATACACTACCGTCCAAAAGTTTGGAAGCAACAAGATAAAATCAAATAAAATAAAAGTAAGCCATCTTAAATTTTTTTTATTGATACAGAATTAAAAAAATAGACAAAACACACTTCTACAACAATGAAATTAAATAAGTAATATAAAAATTAAATTAAATTTTAGCTTCATCGAAGTGTCCACCCCTCTCTTTAATTACCTTCTCGCATATTCTAGGCATCCTACTAATTAATTTCATAAAATACTGTTCATCTAACTTCTTCCATTCGCTCTGTAATAGTTGCCACAAATGTTCTGAGCTCGTAGGAGATTGATTTTTCACCCTTCTATCTAGTTCATCCCAAACAAGTTCAATGGGAGAAAGGTCAGGTGATTGAGACGGCCACTGCATGATTTTCACATCTTTTTTCTTCCTTAAAAAGTTCTGGCACAGTTTGGACGAATGTTTCGGGTCGTTATCTTGCTGAAAAACGAACCCAGGACCAATAAGATTCAGTCCACTGGGTATGGCGAAATCCTTAAGAATTTTCAAATAGCGTTCCTTGTTTAGTTTTTCGGTTATCCTCACAAGACTTCCGAGTTTATTGTTGCCGAAACACCCCCAAACCATGACATTACCACCACCATGTTTGATAGTAGGCACTGTACAAGCTTCTGAAGCTCTCTCTCCTTTAGATCGGCGCACAAAAACACGTCTATTGGACCCGAAAATCTGAAACTTCGATTCGTCACTCCAAAGAACTTTTTTCCATTGGTTTATTGTCCAGTTTTTATGTTCCTTTGCCCATTCTAGTCTGTTTTTCTTATGCCGAATTGTTAGTTTTGGTTTTTTAACTGCAACACAACCTCTTAGCCCCGCAGACAGTAGTCGTCTTTTAACTGTTGTTATTGACACGGGTGTTCCTCGCGTTTCATTCAGAGATGCGGTAATTTGTGGTGCAGTTAAGCGACGATTCCGTTTAGAAAGAACTCTGATGAAGTTATCCTCTTGACTTGTAGTGGATTTGGGCCTACCAGACCTTTTTCTATCTTCATTTTTGCCAGTTTCTTTTTTTCTAGCGAGGGTGTAGTGGACACCTTTACAAGAAATTCCGAGTTTTTTTGCGATTTGGCGTTCACTGTAGCCTTCCTCACGCAGAGTACAAATAGCGCTTCGCTGTTCAAGTGTGATTTGCTTGCGTTTTGCCATTTTCAATAAAAAAAGACGGTCAAGGAAGTAGTCGAAATCTTTTGAATACAGACGATGTTAATATCACAACCTTCGCGTTCTAATGCTCAAGTGTGACTAAATAAGGTCCAAAAAAGATAAAACTACAAAATATTTTCAATAAAACCGCATCAATGCATGAAAGAAAGTCCCCGGCGGATGAAGTAATAAAACACGTGTTTCGTCAAAATCCAGGAATTTGTTAAAACTCAAGGAATATGCACTAGTAATCCTTTTGTTTTGTGTTAAAAAATCACAAAAGGTCATAAAACTTTATTTTATTGCTATTATTTACCGCAGGGAGTCGGCAATCTTTTGTTTTGTTTGAAATCAGGTGTGCTTCCAAACTTTTGGACGGTAGTGTATATCGCAAAAACCCCAAGAACTTTAGACTCTGTTGGTCTACTGCAGAGCCAGAGGTCGTTTGTTCGATTCCCACGGTTTATCAGCAGTCTGGTTACCATATTATGCTCTGATTAGTTGATGATCAGGCGCCGTGTTTGAGATGTATTAAGGTATTATTATTATTGTTGATCAGTTATCGCATAATTTAATTGTATAGCATATAAGGTACAATAACCCGACTCCGTATGATTAAATTTGTGAACACCTAGTACACATGACTGTAGCTAATTTAGAATGTAAAACAAACCGCGAAACTTAACTTTACCAAATCGAATGTGTTAAACAAAAAATGAACTTGTTACTGTGTGGAAAGTGATTCGGATCTGTAAATGCAAGTAAATCTTCACCGTAATATAACCTTGAGCCTTAATGACAGCCTAGATGGCATCAATATTTCCTTCATCGAGATTGTGCCATCTACTGAAAGTAGAATATCAGATCCGACTAGTAGTTCCACAATGCGTTAAACAAAAGAAAACGTTAGTTTTATTCTTATTAACTTAAATAGATTATGTCAATGTTCGGATTTAGAGAGCAATATTAATTTACCTTAAACTACCTAAATATGTATAAGTTTTACCATAATTAAAATTATTTGTATATTATGTATTAAACAGTTACTTTGTAATCCGAATTTTAATTCATATCTTTCAAACTACTCTTCTCAGTAAAGTACGTCACACGATGTCTTAATAAAATATAAGAATGGGTAATTTTTGAATTATATTGTTATTGACGACTGATGAGCCATTGACAACTTCGACATTACAACACATTTATCACGTTTTATATCAATACAACACATTTTGAATCATTTTTTACATTTATTTATTTATTTACATTTATTTATTTATTTACATGTATTTATTTATTTACATTTATTTATTTATTTACATTTATTTATTTATTTACATTTATTTATTTACATTCATTTATTTATTTACATTTATTTGTTTCATTTGCAATAAAATTAAAAATTAAGGGCACCATATTTTCTTTTTATTTTCTTATGTTACTATCTGTTTTAGTGAACTTATTTTTGTATATCGATATACTTGTGCAATAATGTTGGTTTGTGAACATGAAACCAAGCATACATCCTGTCTAGTGACAAGGAGGTGTTCAAGCGTTACGGACTTCGAAAAACATTAAGCATGTAGATGACTGGAACTGGCAACGCGTACTAAATTTAAATTCTTTTTTTAACCTATAAGTCATAACTAAGGTTTGTTTTATATGCGATCGCCTAAACATGATTTTCTGGTTTGAATATGAAAACATTATATATGTGCACTAGAACTATCTCTAAAAAATGTCATTTAGGCTAAACGTTGAACTATAAACAAATGACTCAATTTAACAAACACAATTTTTATAAATTGCTTTGGAAACAATGCGTTTATCTTACACCGCAGACGTGAGTATAGCAAAACGAGTTTTCAATAACGGTGATTTTTGCTTGCTTCTATTTCGGCATTTCGTTCCACTTTCGTTGGGTTCACCGAGCGTAACTATAGCGACCGCGGTGTGTTCAATATCTGTCGCGTTAAGATAATAACTTGGATAACACTTTTATAAATACTGGATTTTTGTAACATTGTCTAACAAAGTAATATAATAATTTGTATGACTAATCAAAAAATTTAGGAATGTTCATTGTATGGAATAATAAATCAAAATAATGCTCAGAGATACGTTCACAAACGATAAAATTTCTATGGTGAAAGCGTAAATTATCACGGCTGGTCTGTTTTGAATTACTAACCTTTACTTGATGGGTAACTTATTATAACGACAAATGGACACAATGTGGATGTTATCTTGTGGATTTATTGCATTTTCGTTTAGTTTACTGTTCACCTCAACCAGGGTACTACCACGGCCTCACAGAGACCCGGCTGTTAAACAATGCTTGTGTGACCTAGTGAGTGAGGTTACCGGAGGCCCAACACCCTTTCCCTTCCCCTCTTTACCCCTCCGAAAGAAGGGAGAAGGATCTCCGCTTTCCTTCTTTCTAATGACGGGGGAGGGTACGAGGAAAGAGGAGTTGGACCTCCGATACCCAATACAATGCAAGTATTATTTGTCTGTCCGTATTATGTGAGGCCGTGTTGTTAGGAGTAGAACTTATGTCATATTCATATATTTTATATAATTTTGTTGGCAGTTTTCCTTGTACGTTCTATCCCTAAATTCAAACTGTAGATTATGTCATGCCTAGTTCTATATCTCTAATATATAGATTTCTCGTGTCACAGTGTTTGTTGCCAAACTCCTCCGAAACGGCTTAACCGATTCTTATAAAAATGTTTGTGCATATTTGGTAGGTCTGAGAATAGGTTGTAAAGTATATTTCATACCGCTAGGTGATCAGGGTGACCCTATACAGATTTTTATGGCAGAACAACGTTTTGTTGGGTCAGCTAGTATTATATACATATATAGAACTAGGAAAGTGGGAACATAGAAACGAAATGTGTACAGTATGGCAGGTTAAGGTAGGTCAGTGGCCTTGACCTCATTTACTTCAGCCTTTACACCATTATACTTCTTATAAATAAATACCTGTTTAGCTATTACGTCATCGTTTAAAAACGCCTCGCCTTCTATAGGAGTATCCACAAGTATTGCAAAAATGATCAGATTTATAGGTGTGGGTAGGTGTGGTGATTATATTAAGTTATTATCTTTATTTACACCTAGGCAAGTATTGAGGATGATGGTAAGCATTTTCAAGTTTTCAGGATTTTTTGGTATCTACCTAATTGTATTTTCAATGGAAATGAGTTTGGTATAAAATCATTTGAAGTCATTTTTAACATGTCATGACCGCTACATCGATACATATACGATGTAATATGTATGTATGATGTAGCGACATTTTCAATTTTAGGCCCTACAGGTTGTTCGGTGCCATTTTTCCTCTTTATTCAATGAGTCAATTTTTACGTATATGGCATTACTTGTACAGAAGACATGATAAAATTTGATGAAATAATAGATGAAATACATACATAAATTATTTGACTTAGATATGTCTGTCTGTTTTGTTTATTTAGGTGAGTCGTTATCTGAATCACAGTTTTCTGAACTGTCTATTTTGACAAGATTGTGCGAAGTTGAAGTACTTAGTTACCGTAAACCCATTATATCGTGTGGTTTTTAGCTGTAAGTTCTTCACTACTAATGTTTTGAGTGGCATGACTATTCGCGCAAATGTTAAGTTCTCATAATTACCAGTGTTTAGTACTTACTTTTACCGTTGCAGATACGACATACAACAGCGAAATATTCAATGTTATGTCATGCAGAGAACGACAAATCAATATATCTGGTTTTATTTAAATGTGGTCAACTTTGGTCATAAGCGTTTTAGTAAAAGGACGCCGAAAGCCCAAGGGAATCAGGAAGGTCGGTGACCTTGCTTCTCTATAATTAGCTCTTTGTTCGAAACGACGAGTGTCATCACTGGACTTGATGTCTGTTGAAACTAGCTTCCTCAGAGTATTAAGTAACCTCAAAGAGTAACCTATAAATATGAAAATATAATGATTATAATACGTATAAGTAACACACACAAAGTATTAGATACATATTTTGAAAATAATCCTTTTTATACCAGCATATCTCGGTCTGAAGTGTAATATATTTCAGATGACGTGAATTTTGACATATTTAATGAAGCAGAAACCACTTTCTTATTACTTTTATAACAATTTAGTTATTCAAAAAGACAAACATGTTCATAAAATCTAGATTAACTTTAGATCGGTAAACAGTCGTCTCGCAGTCAATCGGCCCCGGCGCATTCGGTATATACATATATATGTAGGTATTTTCTACTTGACCACCGTGCAGTTCGTACTATCTTACGGTTAATAATACAGATACAGGAATGTATGATTCCTGTAATCGTACCAAAGGTGCCATAGACAGCGCCGCGATTGCAAGAACTGAAAAACTAATGTTTTAATTTATTTATTATAAACTAGGGTAAAAACTCTTATATGTTAATGATATGTAAGAGTTATTATTTTAGTTTCTGTTACAGTATACATAAAATAATTGAGTTGATTGAGAGTTGATTTGTGCGTCTGTCTGTCGAATGTTTGGTGACGAGTTACACCAAAATAAGTTTGCTTTGCATTACAACAGTGGTACAGCCATGCTTAAGCACGAATGGGCCGGCTCGCCCGGAGCAATACCACGGCCTCACAGAAAACCGGTTGTGAAGTAACGCTTGCGATGCATGTCCCCGAAATTAGTGAGGTTTTCGGAAGCCCAACTCCTCTCCTCTTTCCTCCCTCCCCGCAACCCCATCCCTCATCACCTTTAAAGGCGGGCAGCGCAATTGCGACTCATGAGTTGGACGGCGGTTGTCACTTACCATTAGGTGATCCGTCTGTTCGTCGGTCCCCCTATAGTATAAAAAAAACAACAGCAACTGTTTCTATTTGCCCTAGAGTTCAAAGGCAAATAAAAAAGCCAAATACCTACACTTTAATAAACCCGGCACCGGCAGTTTGTTTAAGGCGTCTAGTCGTTTCCCCCACCCTTTTGTCTCAGTTTTTCCGGTTTCCCATACGTAAAATATATATTCAATGAAACTGAAGCCGAAACATTTGTTTATATTTTAATACTGTTTGTTTTTTATTTTATATACTATACGGGGACAGACGAACAGACGGGTCATCTGATGGTAAGTGATATCCGCCGTCCATGGACACCTGCAACTCAAGAGTCATAAGTGCGCTGTCCGCCTTTGAGGGTGATGAGGGATAGGTTGATGCGACTAGGAGAAAAAAGAGACGAGGGACTAGGAGATAGGAAAGAGGAGAGGGGGGATGAGGAGAGAGGAAAGAGGGAGTTGGGCCTCCGGAAACCTCACTCATTTCGGGGAAATGCAACGTAAGCGTTACTTCGCAACCGGTTTTCTGTGAGGCCGTGGTATCGCACCGGTCGAGCCGGCCCATTCGTGCCTAAGCATGGCTCTACCACTTTCTTTTGTTTTGTAGTAGTTTTGTTCTGTAAATTACATTTCTTTGATTATAAACTTGACATTAGACTTAGAAATATATACTTCTTTTACCCGCTTAACGACCGGTCCTATTGCGATCCCAGCGTACAGCAGTGGATGCGATAGGCTGAATGGTGATGATAATGATGAGAAACCTACCTAATGATACATAAGGTATCTATTTCTGTGCTGAGGTGAGCATATCAGCACAATTATAATTAAGAAATAACAAGGTAAACCACGTGATATACTTTAAAAGACGTATTTAGTTTCTGTGACCAATATTGGAATTAAAAAATTCTGCCTCAATGATGGCAACTGACTAGAGAAGAACCATTAACCAGGCGTCAGGGCAGAATTCGCAAACAAGGACACTTATAATGTTTTTATTCTTTTTAAGCACTGGTCACAGCTTATCTTTAGACCTATATAACACCTTATATTGGATTATGTAAGAATTGTAAGCATTAGAAATAGTTGTGTGGATTTAGTTTATAGTACTGTACTAAACCTTGTTTCTTCCGGTTTCGTTATAGTTACAACGTTTCTTCGTAGAACTGTTTTTAATTGTGGCTATGTGTTGCAGTACTACACGTTTCTGTAGTGCAATATTCATTTCCTACTTACTAGTAGTACTAATAACATCTATCGGCACGGTATCAATTGGATTAAAAGCTGTTTCTGGTTAATCGTTATTCGAGATGTCTTTACGTTATAAAATGTGTTAATCGTCGTTTGACTTCCTACAAAGGCTTATCCCAAACACCCTATTATTATATTGTATTGGGGCTTTTAATAGCGCTATGTAATCTAATGAGTCTGCCTGTCTGTGTATTCTTATTGCATAATATTAAAAAAAGTGCACTGCCCTCGTCTGAAATCTTTTTCTCTGAGTCTGAAGTTTTTGTCTTTTTACTTAAAACACGTTATTTGTACTTAAGTGAGTTTATGGATTAATTTACAATACACAGTACATAAAAGTGGGGGTTTTTTTTGGTGTGGTCAACTGTTAAAGCTATGGATATCACTAAGGTCGGCATAAGTTAGCGGATTTGCGGTATTAAATAATAAAACTGGAGATCTGCTAAAAAGACATCAGAGATTGTAATTAGACATTTTAGCACGAAGGTAACTTCTTGCTAGATTCATGAAATATAAGATCTAATACAAGGTCGGCCATTTGCATCTAAACTACTTCATGTTTTGTTTTGAGGAACTTTTAATAACTTGCAACTTTTTGAAATTTCAGGACGGGTCCATTCGGCGATCGTCTCCGGGGTCAACTTGGAGACGAGGTCGGTGACAGTAGAATGGTACGAGCGTGGCGAGACCAAGGGCAAGGAGGTAGAAATCGACGCCATTCTTGCCCTGAACCCGGAACTTGCAGGGACGAGGCACCACACGCCGCATCTGCAGCCCATGCCCAACAAATTAGCTAGAGTGAGTTTTATTAATCTACTTTCAATTTCTAATCGCCTAGTTCTTCAACGCGGGATTTTAGATATAGTTTGTAAAAAATTCGTCAAGCGTGATCGATTTAAGTATGCTTCTAAAGTTATAGTAATTCCTTCATACACAGTAAACTTCAGATTAAAGAATAAAGATCATATAATATTTAATAATATTTGAAACATGTAGTCTCAGTTTATTTTTATGACAAAAAAAAAAAACAATCATTTCATTCAATTGTACCATTTGCGTGTACTAATTAATCATTAGAACGTTGCATCATGAGTGTTTTGAAATTAATGTAAACAGCGTATGCATAAACATGTAGGTAAATTAGCTCAGCTAGCCTTGCTTTCAATGGTCTAATTTATTTTAACTGCGATAACTCTAATATTAACTTCATTGTATTAAATTTTACATGTAAAGGTCTGCTCATATCGTTTCACTGTTTGAGGAAATTGAGAAAATTTAATAATTTAAAATGCTACGTATACTTATTTCTGTGTCATGGGTTAATGTGTCAGTGAGGAATAGTTTCATTCTAACAAGTAAAAGAGAAAGTGCTGGTCGAGAATTATCAAGGGTTCAAAGTGAATAGAAAAGAGTGGTTGTTGCTCCACCGTAGCATAGCTCACACCATAAGCGTAGCTCTTAATTAGAAGAACAAGACGTGTTAATAGCGTTATGAATTTCAGTGAGCTCATAATTTCCTTATTTAACTACCATGTATTAAAAAAATATGGTGCACAAATTAGCAGTAAATTAATGCCATTGGATTTGATGCTACAGACACCATTCAAAAACACATTGGAGTTAAAAAGTAATCAAAACTCTCTCGTACTAAGTTTTCTTTATACAACAACTCTCCTTTCTGACTGTATAGCTGTTGTGTATCAATTTTTAATAGAAATTGTAACAGAAAATGTACAACAGGAATGGAAATGTCATGTATTTTTTATTGCGGCTTGGATAAATATCTTACAATGTAAGCCGATATGAACCTACATATATTATCAAAGTGTAGTATAATACTTTAATAATATAAACTGAACAAAATATAATGTTTTGTTTAGTTGACAGTTAATTATTGTTAATGATTCTGTATAATCCAGCTACGTGTGGAAAATTCTTTATGAGCAGACCTTTAAGCAATTTCTCGCGTTAACAAGAATGGTTAAACGAACCTAATTTTTGCAGAAAGCCTGCAGGCACCATTTGCTTGCTTTCGCTAACAGTTTGTTTGGCTGTAATCGATTGTTAATTTATATAAAGCCAAGCTTTAGTTAGTTTTATCGATTAGTAAGGGCGTCCGAATTGCGTACCAAGCTGCGATCACTCTCATTGTTTGGGTTGTGAAGAACAGTTGCTAATAGACGCCGTGGCATAGTACTACCTACATATCCGCGTCAGGTGAATGTGCGCCCTGTTAATGATACGACACCTGCATCAAACTGTCAGAATTGTCGTCATGATTTTCATCAATACTTTAATAGACACTAAGCTTGCTATATGAATGTCGTGAGAAGTGTAACATATACGAGTGGATGTGTGGAGTTTATCCCCGTATTAAGGCTGTCGCACATTTTTAGAAGAAAATGTAGAAATGTTCTCATACATCATCAGTTGGCAGGTATTTGTTCTGTAGCGATCATCGTTTGACGAATAATTACTATATTTTTTTGAATTGCACCGTTGCCACGGCCACGTTTGTCAGCACGCCGCTGTTACTACGACACCATTTAGAAGTAGGTAAACACAGCAAGTAGTAACTGACAGACAAGACATGTACTGTAGATGATTTTTAATGATTACGAACTCATCGGGTGATAACCGCGTGCTCCAATAGTGGCTTAGTCACTTAGTCCCACAACAAAATTGATGATTAGCTGACCTTCCAACTTGTACCTATGGGTACGTCTAACGTACAACGGACACCGGTTGCATCGATTTTCTACACTTAACTGTGCAAGCATTTCAGTTTCACTTTCAACTCCAATCCATTAGGGACGCACGTTTGTGGCTCTATTATAACAAATGGCGCAGTTGGAGTAACGATGCGCCGAGAAGTTCAGTAAGTGTTGCACCAAGTTTGTCATGTTTGTATCATTGGCACGTGATTTTTGACATGGCTGCAAAGGACCCATCGGGCTCGTCGTCGGACGACGGCGGCTTTCTGCGAGAGAGCGCCGAGGGCGAAGGCGCCGGCGATTCTGGACACACGCTGCCCGTGCGCAACTCACGATCGGTATAGTTCACGCACGTTACTCAAACGCATTATGCGCACCCACAATGCAGTGCAAACATCTCTTGCCACATTATTTTTTATTTTCACACTTACTTTTCTTCTGTTACATTGCTTCACAATGTATGATTTGCACACGAACGGCTTGTTATTTTGTTTTGTTTGACTTTAATTTGATTGCGCTTTTGTCACGCCTCTTGTTGATCAGATGCCGTTGAGATAGGATTGTAAATAGTCTTTGGCGTGACAAAAACTCGATCGATAATTTAGTTTGGATAATGTTAAAGTACTGTATATTGGTAGCACTAATTCAAATTACGTGTAAAACTGAATCACTTGTTTATAAATTGAACTTAATCGATTAAGTAAGGTTTGCGAAATATCAAACTATCGTAAATCGCCACTTTATCGAAGTTAATAAAGTCAATTTTGTCATCGGCGGTGACATCAGCTGATGATTCATCTTCCCACGCTGCTCTGAGCTATCTTATCGGCTTTTAACGGAATTTTTCTTACGTATTTTGTTAAGAGTGACCAATTGCATTCGCCTATTGAGGCGTAATTGAATCAGCTTTTTATTTTTATTTTTGTATCTCCTAATAAATGTTTTGATTTGCGACATGTTTTTTATAAAGAGCTTGAGTGTTTTGTGTGAACAATTATTATATTCAGAATACCTTCTAAATTTATTGGAAATCCTTTGTCACAGTTATATTCATATTGAATATATCTTTGAAGTCGGGTCCTGCTACTCATGAAGTATGGACTAATTAGGTTATCGTTGTATTATGACTTTATCACATTTTGGTGTACCGTAAAAGTGAACCATTTAAATGTTTTTAAATGTCACGTCAAGTTAATATCTTTTTATTGAGATGGCCTTAGATTTTCAAGATTAGTACAATTTTGTATGAAACTGTTGTCAAATACATAACCTCGTATCTAATAAATAATAAAAAATAATAAAAATAGTTCAAAGTGCTATCTGATACTTACTCATGAGTGCTTATTTGATATTCATTATGGATTCTTTGCTAGGACGATATACTTGAATTGATCTCAATTCAAATCTGTTTGTTATGGCAATACTCAGAAACCAGCGTCGTCTTATGTTGTCGAGCTATTTTATAAATAACAAATATAATGAGGAATAAAACGTGTACATTGTACAAGGTATTTCATGTGGTTGCGTTTTTTTTTTAAATTCCTGGGTTCGATCTTTTCCGGTCGGTAGAACGTAATTTGTTGTTTTTAACATTTTGAGGTTATATGTTATCAAAAATTGTTCTTATTATAAAAATAAAATAAAAGTTCAACAAAGAGTTTATTGATAAAAAGTTTAAATAGTCAAACTACATATTTCTAATCAATATTGTAAACAATAATTACTTTTAAAATTGCATGAAATTATATACATAGAACAACTTACATAGTGGCTTGTACATGATTTTGATTTTAAAAACAAATTAAATTGAATACAGAATAATAAGAAATGGATATATACTACTATTAGTTGCTTATTTTGCTGTATTGGTTGTAATTGATATTGGATATTACTGATATTCAACATTAAACAGTTCTAAAAAAATGTCTAATAGTGACCCCATTTCAATTACCATTAATCTCCTATATGCTTAATACATTAATGATCGTCATGTCCTGTTTCTCGAGATGACAAAACATTAGGCAACAACCTATTTCACCAATTTCTGTAAGATCAAATGGTTGCAGGTTAAAAAAAATCTATCTATCTATATATGGTATGTACGAGAGCTACGGAAAAAAAGAGCCACGGTAAAAATAAGGTAAAAATACTAATTATAGGTAAAAAGGTAAAATTATAATTATAGGTAATTGTTTTTGAAATCAACTCTCTCTCTTTTAACGAACAACTGTTTGGAAACTCACATTGTAATGACATTTGAAACTCATCGGGAATTTACTTGTATTTCAAAGATTTATCTCAACAATTTAAGATTTTTTTTTTTATACTATAGGGGGACAGACGAACAGACGGGTCACCTGATGGTAAGTGACACCGCCGTCCATGGACACTTGCAACTCAAGAGTCGCAAGTGCGCTGCCCGCCTTTGAGGGTGATGAGGGATGGGGGATGCAGGGAGCGGAAAGAAGAGAGGAGGGATGAGGAGATGGGAAAGAGGAAAAAGGAGATGAGGGGAGAGAAAAGGGGTGAGGGGGAAGTGGGCCTCCGACAAGCGTTACTTCACAACCGGTTTTCTGTGAGGCCCTTGGTATCGCACCGGTCGAGCCGGCCCATTCGTGCCCTACCACTACTAAAGATTCTAAGAAGTACATCAACACTACATCTGTCATTGATCAAAATAATTTTCCTACATAACAAACTTGCAATATTTGTTCGTAAACATGCTTTTTTCAATATTCCATAATTGGAATTCCGTTATGAGTAACATACGTAACATATATATTGTATATGAAAAAAAAAACAAATATGTCAGTATATTATTGTGAACCGTGTTTCCAAGAGAAAAATATTTTAAAATATAGTAACGATATATTGGGTAGACTGTATAATTCTGCTCTGAATTTGAAGTGGAAATGATTTTATTATCATATAGGTGAATTGGGCTTTTGGCAAGACATCAAGAATGACATGTCGCATAGTTGTGTAGATCCGTCTATCTCTATCTATCATAACCGTATAGAGGTCAACTATGTTTTCTACGGCATATCATCGAATACATATCATCAAGTAGCTCGAAGTAAATTCAGAAAGCTGTTGTTGCCTAATAATAATTTATTACAATCTTTAATTTAAACTACTCTAAACGCATGCTGTTGCTATTTTAAAGTGAAAAAGGAAGACATTATGGTGTCATGATTCTGTTTATGGTACGTATGTCACATATGTATAAGCTTTTAAAAAAAATGCACTGACTATAGAATAAACAGAAATTATAGGAAAAAAGCGCGTGCCTGAGTAAAAAAGAATTAGCTAGATTCCTGTGTAAGATACAAGTCAAATTAAATATATATAAAATAGAGACATTTTTTCTACATTTTTACAACATTTTTAACGAAAAATAATTTTATTCAACTTGCCTCTGACGAGGATGTGCAGTCTGCTCGAAGAGATTAAAGTCCCGACCATCCAACGGTTGCCATTCATTGCCAATCTACTGTGATAAGTAGTAAATCGTTTCCATTCTGCCTGCCGACGATTTTTTTTACCAACTTTTGTGTTGTATTACGACATGGGAAGCACACGATAGGTTAGAAGATTGTACTAGAAGTCACATTAAATAATCAAAGGTGAACCTAATGCAAGATTGCGTCAATTCCAAGATGATTTATATGATATGTCTTCCATTAAAATTATTTCAATGTACGGTGGGCCCTCGCTGCAGCTACAGGAGAGGATTTACCGTGGTCGCAACCTTCTGTGAGGATGTCATCTTGCAGAAGGAGGCGGCGGAGCGGACCAGGGAGGATGACCTCCACTCGGACCCGATTAGCCGCCGTCGAAGTAGACGGCAGAAGCGCGCCTACCAACACCTCATGCCGCCCTGAGTGTGGCCGCGGATGGTCGGGCCGGCCCCCCTCCATCCATATATGACCACTATTTTTGAGAGTTAAAAGAAGGTGGTGCCCGCGCTTTTGCGAGCAGGCGCTGGGAGGGATCCGGATGTCTCAATAAAGCTGTTCCCGGATTCCTCCTATTTTAGGTTCAGTATGGCACACCCTGTAGTTTTAGGTCAGTGCGATTCCGACACAACGTCCCATTGTAAACCCCGGTGAGGTGGAGGCCCAAGAGGGTATCCACACGTTAAAAAAAAAGCTAATACAGATTCTAAACTTGTGTTGCGCTAAACTAAAATTAAACGACACCACATAAAGATACAAATCTGCAATTCGTGTTCTGAACAGGAACAGAACTATCTGAGTGGATTTATATTGCATTTCGCAAAGGAAATAAACATCAGTCGGTAGTGAATTAGGAAGGAGTAGTACGAGCGCATCGTACTGGCCTAGATATGTTTCTAGGTTGTGAAGGTGCGACCCGATAGTTGAAAAATGATTTTATGTGTAACAAGGTCTTTTTTCTGTCTTTAATATAGTATATTGTTATATTGCTTTTGAAAATCGAATTGAGAATTAATGGCTTTGTATTTTTTTATTGATGACCTCTTTTATCAGACCGTGTTTTGATAGTTTATTCATTTTTGTAGATATGTAGATGTAAAAAATAAACAACCTTTTAAATAGGTTAGAATAAGACAGTTATTGTCTTTAAAATGGGTGCGTTTTACAATGATGAAATGAGGCAGGTTAAAAAGTTACTAAAGTTGGAATATAGGTTAAAGGAGATTAAGGCTCAGAGTTTAAGAGCCTATTAACGTAAAAAAAAATAATGCGAGATTATCATCTGGGATCCGTTGTTAATTACTTTAAATGTATTTTTATTTTGTACGTTATTTTTCCTTAGGACTAACTCAATTTTAATGTAGTAAGGTAATTTTATTACCTGTGAAAACAACTGTCACGGTATTTTCTATAAAATCCGTTACTATTTTTCCATGTACTTATAAGTAATGGCTATTGCGACCATTATTTTCTATCTGTTTAGAAGGTAAAAATTTTAACCTGTCAACCTACATCAACCAGTTTGAATAAAACGTTTATAATGTTGTCAACGCCGCAGCGTTATCAGGGGGTAGGGTGCGCGTTTCATACAATATATTAAAATGTGTAAAATAGTTATTCAGCAATAACGCCCGCATCTAAATCTAGATATGGAATTACGAGAGGTCTTTCAATTTATAAACGATAGAAAATGTAGGGATACGGGCGTGGTTAACTATAACACTATCTTGTTGTTATCTACATTTATTTCGCAACTAGACAATACATATAACCCATAAAACTAAAGGGGGCTGGGAAACGGTGTGCATGCAAAATCAATGATTACAGAAACAACACCGTCTGCCATCACGCTTAGTTGAGGTTTAAATGACGTTCATAGAAACTAAATTAAGCATACAGATTTGTTCTAAGTTCTAGTCTCCCTTTAAGAAGTTCCGTGCGTATTTTTTTTTTATGCCATAGGTGGCAAACGAGCAGACGGGTCACCTGATGGTAAGTGACTACCACCGCCCGTGGACACCCGCAATTCAAGAGTCACAAGTGCGTTTCCCGCCTTTTAGGTAGGAGTACGCTCTTTTCTTGAAGGTTTGAAGGTAGTATCGGTTTGGAAATACGGCAGGCGAGAATTTGTTCCATAAGCTGGTTGTGCGAGACAAAAGGCTTCTGGAGAAGCGCACAGTGGTGGAGTGCCAATCGTCCAGGTGATGGGGATGGATATTTTGTCGCGTAGGACGATGGCGGAAACCAGCAGCCGGTATAAGTCCGAACAATTCCTCTGAACACTCCCCATGATACAAGCGATAGAGGATGCAGAGTGAAGCTACATCTCTACGCAACGCCAAGGTGTCAAGTCGATCAGAAATATCTTGGCAGTCGATGATGCGAGTCGCTCTCCGTTGAATGCGGTCAAGAGGGAAAAGTTGGTACTGGGGTGCACCTGCATAGAGATGAGAACAGTATTCCATGTGCGGCCGAACATTCGCCTTATAAAGTTGCAGGCGGTGGGCCGGAGTAAAATACTGTCTCGATCTGTTTAGCACACCAAGCTTCTTCGAGGCTAATATTAAGTGCTACAGGGATTGTACTCTACATATATAACCTTTTATTGTATGAATGAGCATTAATATATAATATTGTATAAGGAAATACATAATAAAGTTTTAAAGGAAGGAGTCACCTTTCTAGTCGGTCTAAAGTTCTAAAATTAAAAGTACTTACGAGTATAGTCTACGAGATTTGTTGAAATCAAAAGGAATAACAGTTGATAAACGGATTTTATTTAAGCCACTATGTAGACACAACCTTGTTTAAATAATAATAAGTGTAAACTCAGCAGAGAGAAAAAAGTTGTAATGCTACAGACTGAAGAATAGTGCAGACACAAACTTGTGGTCTATGGAGAATGTTATAATTTTAATTATTTTAAACAAGATTTGAATTATCTTTTATGATTATTGAATTGAATTTTAACTTCTGTCTAATGAAGATCTTATAAAGACATCTACTTTCTGCATGCTTAGGTATTGGTACTTCTCAAACCTAGGAAAAGTTGGTTCTTTGCACTTTATGCGTTTGAGGACCACGAATTTTGTTGTAAATATATAATACCCGACTTTTGTACCCCAACCTAAAGCTTTTTATTATTATTTTGCAAGTATAACACGAGTGTATATTACTAGGTAACTCGAAATAATATATCTTTTCTGTTTTAGGACATGACGCGGCAATCTATACCGGTGGCGACAAAAGGTGAGTTCGACTGAATATTTATTGCATTTTTTTTGATTAACCTTTACATACAATATTGCTTCCCAAAGGCCTAATGTTGGTACCGGTTACTTTACTTCCATCGATTGTTGAGTATTTTAATTGAATAAGTAGGGAATACTAACAACTACCCTTATGTCTAAACTCGTGTTAAACAATGTCTTTGTATCTTAAGACAAAGTCTATTATATATAAGTATCAAGTCCATGAATCACGCTGTTAGCTCAACGTGTGGTATTTTATGTATCATGTCTTATTTTATACAGCTCTAACTAAATATAGCGATTAGTCAAACATAGGCCAGATACAGAACTTGGAATAGTATCACATGTCACAGTCTTTGTTACACATCATCTTCTCATCTTAGAATCGTCTATAATAACGATAGGCGAAAGACACTCGTTATTATAATATAAAAATACACTTAATTACTCTAAAACTAAGTACTGAAAATGCTTAAAATACGATTAAGTTACCTTCTAATTAAATATTGCATATGACTAACGACTTTACTTTTTGAACGAACCAAACAAGGAATAACAAACAGTACTTTTAGGTATGGTACGGTGTGATGTCACTATATCATAAACCGCCATTTATGTTGTTACGGTTCTAAATTCAAACACAAATGAGGTCTTCTTCGTCTCTTTAACGGTTGCGGCTGGGCAATCTAAATGGCAATCTTGAACTATCTGGCTTTATATGACATATTTTTATAAAGGGAACAATAGAACTTCGTTTAGTTCTATAGTTATTGCTATAATTTTTGACGATTATTCTTATCTGTGGTCATATAGACTTCAATACCATTTCGTTCATCAATGTCGTGAAAGCTTTAATTATTTTTTCTGGTCTACAATTTCCACGTGGCCCGAAACGCAATTCTTTGGACATTTTTGTACTCGGAATATGTTGATAGACATCTTAAATACTTAAATAAGCTTATCTTGATATCATCTAAGTTTTCTCTTCCATAAAAGAAATCAGTTAAAAAAATCCCTAAAGTAACTTTCTGAGTTTGTCTACGGTCCACGTTCGAAGTCGTAAAAGTCCTGAGACATAACGTCATCTGTCTTGTCCTATATATACATATTAAATCTGCGAAAAAGTTGCTTCATATTTTATCAAATTCTAGACTTTTTTTTTAAGTTTAATCACATTTAATTATAGGTGCTATTTTGTACGATCACTTTTGCCATCTTGTAGGTAGTGACATAATCCTAATAAAATAGAAATCTTGCGTATGTTGATCTAAAAAATGCGACAATTAGTGACAGTCCCACCCAAATAACTGTGAAGAGACCGTAACTGGTGAGAGGTCAGGATTATATGGTAAGAGCATTAATATTTCCCAACCAAGCTCTCTAAATTTTTGCCTGGTGGTAAAAACTCATAATGTACGATGCCTTTCCAATCCCACCATACACACAGCATCACCCTATTGCGTGTTAATCCGGGTTTCGGTACAGTCTGTGGAGCTTGACTACCCTTTGACCATGACCTTTTTAGCACGTTCTTGTTGTAGGTGATCGTCTTTTCATCACCAGTAATCAATCTTTTCAAAAATGGTTCGGTTTCATTACGTTTCAATAGAGAATCGCAAATGAGTTCACGATTCATTAGGTTTCGTTCAGTGAGCTCGCGTTGCACCCTCGAGTTTTTTTTGTATAGCGAGACTTTAACAAATGGGTTCATCTCTGACATTTGAATTTTGATTCCTGAACTGAAAACGCATGAACCAAGTTTGTGCTACTCTTACTGATACTGCATTAGTTACATATAGGGTACCATTTTCTTCGCTGCTTGAGTATCATTTTTCCCCTTTTTGTAATAAAATTTTAATACTATAGAAAAATGGCAGGATTTGCACTTTTTGTTTTTAATAATGTATAGATCAAACAGTACAACCAAAGAGATTTTTCTTTACTTTTATATATACAAAATACAAAAACACTTTTTCCTGACCGATATTTCAATTGTTGAGCTCTTATTTGTTATACATATGTATAAATGGATTGACAAATAATAGTAATTACATAAAAATGAGGGCGACGCAGAACTGTAAGTCTGTTCACATCACGCGATGAATCATTACGAAGATACATTAACCTACTGAGTTCTTCTCTTTCCTTTGTACGAACATTGTTTCTCGTAAAGGACATACAGAGAATTAGTGTTGTTGTAAGCACATAGCGTTTATTTTAGATACATTAAATTATCATGATTTTATATATCACGGTATTTGTCATAATTTAAGTGATGTGAATTTGGAAATATATATAATACATATAAGTATAAATAAAGGAACATACAAACTTTTAAACTTTCGCGTTCCATCATATATAATACAATGACTACAATTAACGTGACTGAAACTTGATCGAAACGACAGCAAGTGAAAAAGGTATGTCGCGTTTATTCCCGGTGTAGTATTTTTATTACCTCTCGTAACACTTGGTAGTCTATGGTCATGAATTGCCAAACCGTAGTGCAGATTTTAGCAGTTACTAAATCAGATTAAGTACATAACAGCTAATATACTTACAATTGTAAAACTCCTGTACTCCATACCCATAACTCGAACAGTATAAATAGAATAAAAGAAAAATGTTTAGCAAAGACATTCGATTTAAAGTAATAATCCTTCTCTACTTTAGAATTGTACTGTTAAATGTACTGTTAAAAGCTTCTGATTGCATTCGGCACCAACAATTTAAATCGTCCTCATTCTGAAACGTCGCTACGTTTTAACTCGAGTTCTATTTTTTACTAATCAAATGTTATATTATGTTACGCATTTATTGAACCTGACTTCGATCACAATGACGTTAGAACGAGATAGAAAACCTTTGATTCGGTTTGCATGAGCGTCGTCGCAGTGTCTGGTCGAAGAGTTCAATGGTCGCGGTTCAATTGTTCACCAAACAAGTGGAGCATACGAGATTATAGGCTTTTTTGTATATCGAGAATACTCTGAACAAATTGCACCAGTCTCTGTTTACATATATCCTTTACAATTCACCTAAATATTAAAACAATTATTTTTGTTTAAAAAAAAACTATGCCTTTTCATGCTTAAAGTATACAGGTATACTTATGTATGTACAGGTCTACAGATCTCAGCTTCGTTACTATACCACGCATGCAACATATTTTAGGAAAATTAGTTTTTACCCAACAGCACCTACATCAACTATTATGATCTGCAGTCTCCCACTTACATATGTATTATTTAAATTAGTGTTTTGGCCGATATGATAAATGTGTCACACATTTACAGTTCTTGTTATCCTAAAGCTGTTGCTGGGTCTCCGTTGTCAATCTATTTGTTTTAAGGCCCAAAGAAGTCCGAGCTGACTTACGTATTCACGTACTTAGTTACAATATAATATAATACGAATTAATATTATCTAGCTACATTGAACATTACACTAATACATAATTATCTATTCCTATTTTTAGTGTATAAATATTAACAGAATTTTGCTATTATTCGAAGCTTTATTCTGTCTGTGTCTTTATAGAACGCATAAAACATCCTATATATATATAACATTGCCTCATTCGCGGACGTATTTTTTTTCTCTGTTCATTGAACTCAGGTTTTAGTTTCTTACCTGCAAACACTATAAATATTTACTAATGCTGCCAGGTCACTATATGTTTAGAGCTATGACCACATTCAAATGCTATTAAACCATAGCTCAACGCCATCTAGCGATTATAAACAAAAATATAAATTACTAATCCTGACACCTGCAACTGGAGAGTCGTAAGTGCGCTGCCCGCCTTTGAGGGTGAAGAAGGATGAGGGTATGCGGGGAGGGGTAAGAGACGGGGATGAAGAGATGGGAAAAGGGGCAGGAGATCAGGAGAGATAAGGAGAGGGGAGTGTGGACTCCGGAAACCTCACTAATTCCGGGGAAGTGCAACACAAGTGTTGCTTCACAACCGGTTTTCTGTGAGGCCGTGGTATCGCACCGGTCGAGCCGGCCCATTCGTGCCTAAGCATGGCTCTTCCACGTAACAAACATGCCTTTTAGATATTTTCATCTACTCTAGTTTAATTACAAAAACTCATAACGGTTGATGTTATATTTAACTTAATTATATTATGTAATTCTTAAACCGTCAATGCAATCAGTCAGTTAATAATTAAATAATTTATATAAATAAACAGTTGTAAATAAAATCTTTATCATTACTTCTGATCCGATAGACGGTGTTTACACTACATCTCGATAGAAAGACTTTCTTACTTAGCATTACGATCACGTTCGGAGTTCATTTGTCCCTTGAGGCACCCTCGAGTTAGAGAGACCCTCTTGATTTGATGTGCCTCCTAATTTACCCTGCTCCCCCTGATACCGTCAGCTTCAGCTCTACACTTTTGTGTTTACATTAAAATATATTTATTTTAGTCATGTTTTTCTGTTATTTAGTTAAGTGATCTTGCCTAATGGAGCCCACACATTTCATTGATAGCCACGTACACATGATGACCAAAAAATAATAATATGTCAAATACCAACTAATTTTGAAAACATCCTGTTTTTATTTTCCGTCAGTCAGATGAGAACATTTTAGAGTACCTATGTATTTACCTGACCTATCCTAACAGCGATTACATTTGTTACTTGGAAACCCCATTCGCGTGCCGACTCGCGTCGGTCAATCGATTGCGCAAGATTTATTTGGCACCTATCGTGTTCAGCCCGGTAATGTCCCAATTGTGTGTGCCACTTAAAATGTGGTCACAGCTGTCTGTCTTATTACAGAGTTGACGGTTTGTTGTGTAACTTTAATTAAGAGATCTCGCATTACCTTGAAGGTATCCCCCTATTTCTCTAATACAAAAATATTGTTATTATTTTGTTAGATACTCCAGAAATCTACTACCAACTGTATAATTTTACATATTTTATTTGATCGAAATATAAAATGTCGTTTTTCATGTTCATCGATGTGAGGCATTACTTCGAAACTCTGGTAAAAAAATAGGCAGAAAATGTTTAAAGAGAAAAAGTAAATTAAAACGAATATTTTTATTGTTTAGATATTTTGTAATTTTGTAAAAAGATGTTATTTTTTTTTATTAGGACATCATTATAGTGTTTTTTTCAATAATATTCATTCTCCTTAGATATTTCTTAAATAATCTTGTAATCTATGAAATTAGTCCAGTCGAGGCCTTGTCCAAATTTAAGAAACGAACTATCTGTCTTTACAATATAATATAAAAAATACAACACAATTTATATCATAATTAAAAAAAAAGTTCATTAGACTCTACGACTACTCTACTCTACGATTCTCTCTTATTGTCACTAAATATTAATTTATTTATGAGCAATTAAATACTTTATAAAAGGGCCATTGTCAAAACTTTATACTTGACAATGAACTCTGTGAAGGTTGTAAGTTTACGCTCGGTTGGCCGCTTTAGATTATAATAGCTTTTGTAATAATGGAGATGTTATCAATTGATGAGTGGAGGCCATTAAAAAGTTGTGGGTACTTTCGTGTCAGCATCCATGTATGCGAGCTTTTAAGGACTTGATCTTTGTGGATCCATGTTCACGTATGTCTTTTTAAATAAAAATGTATTTTTTTAATAAGATGGAGATCCGAGGTTCCGCAAAATTATTGATATTGTGTGTTAATCGTGTAACAAAAGACTGCTTGTAATCATCACAACTTAGGTAGTTTTATGTTCTCGTGAACAGCAAAGCAACAATTGTGATATCGAAAAGTATCAGAATAGGTGAACTAACTACTGCCTATCTTCCTCAATTAAGCATAAAATTTGTGCATCCAATTAATTCCATAATGGCTTATCTTTGACTCGGCGCAGACACGACGCCGGTGGGTCTATTCCCACAATTAGTCGCCGTGTCATATTATATTTATCGTTTCCACCTCGCACGGAAATGATCATGTCGGCCGCGTACTGTCAAGAGCAATGCCCCTATTGTTATTGAAGTCTAAAAATATATGTATTTCTTTTTTAATTTCAATTTTTGGATAGGAAATTTCTCTTACGCAAACAGCATACGCAACCAGTTGTGATATAAAGAGAAAGGGTGAATTCTCTTATCTTGAAAGGAGTTGGAGAGTTTTAGCAGTGGCAGAGTCATGCTTAGGAACGAGTGGGCTGGCTCCACCGGGCAATACCACGGCCTCACAGAAAACCTCATTCCTCTCCCCTCACCCTCCCTCTCCTCTTTCACATCCCCTCATCTCCCCTCTCTTCTTTCACATCCCCTCATCTCCCCTCTCTTCTTTCCCCTCCCCGCATTCCTCATTCCTCATCACCCTCAAAGACGAACAGCGCACTTACGACTCTTGAGTTGCAGGTGTCCAGGACGGCGGTTGTCCCATCAGGTAACCCGTCTGTTCGTCTGTTCCATTATATTATAAAAGAAGGTTGGTCGCGATTTGTAATTTAGATCCGTTTTCAGTGTCGAGAAAAAAATAATTCATATTCTCCGATTTCTACTATCCATCTTAAATGCATAATAATTTTGCTTATAAAAAAAATATTATTCTCTGTAAACAAAACATAAATTAATATTATTACTAGCTCTTTGCTTTGTCACATGTATTAAAGTAGCTTATTTCCTAGCAGTCTGATCTTGTTCCCGGAGGCTTCCTTGTTAGTGTGTTCCCGGGTCCCTTGCAGTGGACCCATTTGTGACGGAACACCGTGTGGTTTTACTCGGTTCGACTAACACATACCACTTCTCCGTTAGCTCTGGTGAGGTGACGCCCCGTGGGGGTTTTCACACGAAAAAAAAAAGCAGTCTGATCTTAAAGTTAATTGTTATTGCGGCTAAGCGTTTTTAGTAAGGTTGCTTCAAAGCTTTCATATTAACATAACATGTCTCCACATTGTCAATTGCAATTCCACATCTGACCTATGCAAATATCAAGTTCTATTTCTGTAACACTAGTATCTGCTTAGTTTATGGTTTCCTATGTAACCTTACGTGGTATACATTTCTGTTTCAAACTCATAGCATTGGGTAATTAAGTTACATTATTTTAGGGTTGTATGAATTTTACATGGGGCGGTCAAAGTTACTCCGTTAGTTCCAACACTATAAGTATGGGTCGGAGTCGTGGCGCACGGACAGTACGCGGCCGGCCGTGTATCACAACACTGGCTGGCACCGGTGTTACAAATTCAAATTTTACCAATCACACAAATGGAATACACACAATAGTGCTGTTAACCTGACCTTGACGTTAAAATTTATCTAATTTTATTACTTTTTCGTCACGCATCGATATGCCAGTGTTGTACGAGCGATGCGCTCAACAGAATCTTCAGGCGAGACGGGCTACCGTAGGCCGTAAGTTCAACCCCCTTGTTTGTCTGTGATGGTGTTCGTGCTATACTAATTCTTAGTACCTTGTGTTAAGGCTTTTATTTGTGTAAATAATGGAGTTGTCCCTATAATTCATATCAAGTTGTGACTGCATTGCATGCTGATGCTATCAAAGAAAAAAGTTTTTCCTCTTTTGGAAAGTCCAGAAGTTATGTTGATTGTGGAAGTAGTTGACATTACCAAATTTGGTGCCTGAACGACCTTCCAAAGGATAAAAGCCTGGGCTATAAATACAATGCCTGTCATATCGATCGATTCGTGTTTCTGCCCTAATTATGTACGATCTTTATGAATTATGAACTGTTGGTATATTTAAGGAATACTTTTCTTTTACCACATTTGGACTATGTGGAGTGACCATATTAACAGAGTGCCATTATGCGCGTTTTCCATTATAATATAATCAGCTATCATAGTATATTATTCAGTCTTTCCACTTTCTTCAATTGATTTTTTGTTGTTATAAGTTTGTCTCTGCCAAAGAGGATGATCAATGAACTCATTAAAAGTTATTAGAATCTTGTTGTTATTTAAAACTGGTACAGCTTAAAGTGCGCCAAATTCGATTATTTAGATTAAAAATTTACCTTAAAGTTACGTTGCTTTAAATTTCCTTACTAAGAAGTTTAATGTTGATATAATTAGCAAATCGAAAATGTTTTTAGCGATTACAATTTTATTTTGAATTTACAAAAATAGATTTTTATTTTTATTTGAAACTGATATGCAATATTTTTTATAATATTAGTATCATAGCGATATCCAGCTTAATTTGGTCAAATATAAGTTTTGTCAAAGTTTGTATCATTGTTCTCAAAGTTCGTTGATCAACCCAATTGTTTCTTCCCACATGCAATGATATTATCAAAGTCACAAAAACATTAGTATTTATGTTCATGATCATATTAATGCGGGGATAACGCACTGTGATTCGCTGTTTCATATGCGTGGGCGCTGGGTAACGAACTGCGAGATAATGATGTCGCGACCCCTTCTTGCGCTGATCTTTAAGACCGTTACATTTAAAATGGCGGTTATAAATTTTACATTACTTTTAAATTTGAAATTGAGAAATATATTATCTTAATTAAAAAAAAAAAACTTATATTGGCGTAACCGTTAAAATTCGAATGAAAACTTTTATCAATAGAGATCTTAACATATAGCTTTAACTACGGTTACCTTTATAAAAATACATACGGTAATTTTAACATGACTTGTATTCTTGAAATGTGTGAAAAGTTTCACATCACTTAAAAACTTCAAAAGAGAATCTAATAATAGACTTAACGGTCTTTGTAACAACAAAGAAAAAAATACAGTCGAAGTTTGCCAAAAAACGTAACTGTGAACCAGTCTTATCATCTGAAATTACATTCACGTTATCGATTGATGTTTTAAAACTGTTTTTAAAGTGACAGATTTTGAAAGTCGTTAAAATAATATACGCTTTGTCAGATAAGTATGTATTTTTTGCTTAATTTTTTCGATATAGCCTCAATCCTAGTGTTTACGTGGCTTGAATTTTGTGTAATATCATTTGTTTTAAGGCTTTGAGTCTGCATAGTTCGGTCGTGAGGTTCCATATCTAGAGATATTCCGCGCATTGACTGTGAACCGAGCGCTGTTAGCGCGGGGTCCTGAGGTCGTGGGACCCGACCTCATTTTAAATGCAATTTTGCATGCTCGTTGACTTAATCTGATTTGTTCCGCTTCGCCTTGTCTTTCGTTCATTAGTTACCGTTAATGTTCACGTTTGAACAATATGATATCGTTTATTACGTGGCAGAGCCATGCTTAGACACGAATGGGCCGGCTCGACCGGTGCGATACCACGCCCTCACAGAAAACCGGTTTTGAAGCAACACTTGCGTTGCATTTGCATTTTACTTTCCACCCCTCTTCCCATCTCCTCATTTCCCTCTCTTTACCCTCCCAGCATACCCTCATCCCTCATCACCCTCAAAGGCGGACAGCTCACTTACAACTCTCGAGTTGCAAGTGTCCATGGACGGCGGTTGTCACTTACGATCAGGTGACCCGTCTGTTCGTCTGTTGAGGTCGTGCTTAAACTTGGCCAATAAGTACCATACAGTAAAATTTTGTTGCATTTCATTTGGATGGGCTTAGATACATACGGGATACCATTGCCGTTGCAAGAGATAGAGCAACTCCTTTGAATAAAAAACTAAGCACCAGAAGAGAGAGAGACAAAATATGAATTGTGAGAAACGGCAACAGCTAGGTCGAGTTACATAGATGTCCCCCCCCTCCCCCCATCTGTCCTGACGTTTCTGAGCTATTGCTTACACCTTCCAAGCTGTCCGTTGAAGCAATATCCTTTTCCTTTAATGTCCTTCCGTTGTTATTACCTCCTTTATACTCCCAATTCTCCCATATTTAATTCGCTAAGTGTCCGAATAACTGCAATAAGGCAGGTAACTGCAATAAATTGTAATTGTCAAAATTTGGGTGTTTAATACAACCAAACCTACCCCCAACGTTTTCGATGCTTAGGAAGTAATGGTTTGGTAGATTAACTACAAATTGTCTCTATCATGTTACGTAATCTTTTCCGCATCAGCATGACGCGGATTATATTTTAATAGTTACGTGCAGTTTTTACAAAAAGAAAGTATTTTGAATACTGCGATTTCACACGAATACTATATTTGGGTTCAACGAGATTTTGTGCACTACAAAACAGGGTCGCGTTAGATCGATTACCCTTTACAAATAAAGGAAAGTATTTTAAATCGGATAGAGGATTTCATAATTATATTTTGTAACGTACAACGGATATCATTGAGTAATTAATGCACACTACCTAAAATATTCACTGGTTTTATTTTAAATGTTTTCTGACCCATTCAAAAGATATATAGCGTATAAAAAAGGATCAGTTAATAGGAAAATATTTAATTATGTTTACAGTTGTCTAATACACACACAATAAATAATTATCTGTATCGTTCCTCAACAAGAATAATATTATTCATTTCAATTATTTGCTGTGCAACAGTCCTAAGTCTCTGATCAGTGATTTGGGTATATTATTTGATTCAAAATTGCATTTTGATGCTCACGTTGATCACGTCACATACAAAGGTTATCAAGTTATCAAGGGTTTTTTTATGGAGATCCTGCAATTTATTTAAAAAACCCTTAAACCTACACATCTGCTGTTTTTTTTTATTATAATATTGGGAGACAGATGAATCGACGGGTCATCTGATGGTAAGTGACAACCGCCGTCTTTGGACACCTGTCTTTATAATAAATACAGAGACATCATCACAGCGTATCCGTGATACCAATGCAGGCGAAAGAGCTCCTTTACGACGTATTAATGAAAAGTTTGTTATAATTTTTCCGATACTGATATAATTGCTTTGTCATCTTCACAAATTAAGAAATGTATCTTAAATAAATTAGCAACCAATTGATCTCCATGAGTTCAGTTTTTTTTCAAAAAAGTCGATTACTCTGTTTTCTTAACTTCACGCAAAACCTTTGTTTTGTTGTTGCTTGCACCCTATGAACTTTGTAATCTAATGTTATTATGTGGATAATGGTGCTGGTTGCATAATTACTAAATTGTATTATTTAAGGCTTTCTGTATTATAATATGAATAAAAAAAAATTGAATAGTTTAAAAACTAAAAAACACGCTATGTGACGTGTATGTCAAGTGTAATGTGTACACGACTCGTTAAATTAATTCAAATGAGCCTAAACTCGAACGGTTTACTTGTCAGCATTGAGGAGTTCCACAGGTTTCACTGTCCACCTCTTTGCTTCACCTTCATACCATCATTACCAACCATCCAAACAACACGTTCATATGTTTGTATGTACGAAGTTTAATTTCGATACGATAATTTTTGAAGCAGGTTAAAATTGAATTGATTCTAAGATTTTTTTACATAGTTACAATTGAAGCAATTCTTATCGTTGTTGGTGGTATTTACAAGCACAGGTAATAATTTAGCTGCTTGTACGTTCTACGACTTCCAATATCGTTGCTTTCACCTAGTTATCAGCTCTGGTATCAACACGCCTCGGCCATTACAAAACTTGATAACGATTGCAATGTGGAATATCAAGATTGTAACAAAGGATATGCTGATCCAAGTTCGAACCATACTTGCGGTATGCAGGTTATTAGTTTCTGCAAACCGTCCAACAAGGATCTATCTTTAGTATTAATTTTAATCATAAAATCATAGTAACCTATGACATATCTTGTCATTTTGTTTTTTTTTTTATCAGAAATATAACAAAAGTAGTACAATAATTAGGCCAATTCTCACTATTCGTTCGTGGATCACGTGCCTCACAGAATCAGACACGGACGCTACCCTCCTATAAATTTTTACTCCATTAAATGTCCTTTTGGTATCAGGTGACAAAGCTTTATTTCGTGGTAGAGCCATGCTAGCACGAAGTGAGGTTGTGTGGAAAACAGGTTGTATGACCTGTGAAGCCTGAAACTTACAGGTACCGTACTTTTATTTTGTAATATCAATATATACATGTTTATTTTTGTAAACAAAACAGCATAAATATAAAAAAAAAGCTTGGTTAAGAGTGGGACTTGTTCAATTTATTAATGTTCTACAATAAACAATAAAATCATACAAGTTAGTTTAATGCTACGACGATCAGATGGTGAATGGCTATCGCCGCCGCCCATGGACACTTTTAACTCAAGATTAGAAAGTACACTACCCGCCTTTGAAAGGAGGGGAAGAGAAACAGGAGAGGGGGTGTTGTGGCCTTTAATTACCTCACTCACTCGGTGAAACAAAAGTCAATACTTGCTTAAAAACCGCTTTTCTGTGAGGCCGTGGTAATACATACTTCTTTCAGACTCATACATGCCTAAGCATGGCTCTCCCACGTCTGAATTGTTTGTTTTTTTTTTTGTTCGCCATAAGATCATTTTGTAATATCTGTAGTATATTCACTTTCTCTGTTTTTGTTCGTTCGTTTATCGTTATCGTTTTGAAGTTTAATGTCAATTCTCACTTTCTAACTATACTGAAGAATCCAGCTCCAAATCCCGCACAAATGTCTGTTTATGTAACCTAAAACAAAGAATTGACGATTACTGTTTTCTTAACTGTTCTTACCTTTGGCATACATTTTTGCTAAACTGTCGTAAAAACATATGTTTTTCAAAAGGATCTTAATACACAAAAACTTTTACTGTGCCGTGTAACCCGAAAATTGAAAATAAATTTTGCAGTGCTCAATTATTGATCAATGCGTTCTCAGTCGTAGTCAAGAGAACGGTTGCTATGCGCCAATCTATATTTTTTAATTTGAATATTCTGACAAAGGCACAATGCTCGTCAGGTATAGACAGTTAACGTCATCGATGGTAGGCGACGGTATTGTTTATATTCACAGCTGTTATGTTACAAAATGCTTCGACCTTGTCAAATATATACATGGTGTTGTGAGAGTTGTTTGACCTAACGTTCGAAATATTCCAATCAAGACAGAAAAGGAGAAATTACACGATTTGCTAAAATATTTACATCATTCGATATTAATTAAATTTCCTTATTTTCACACTACAGAGTCGGATTTATTAAACTATCAACTTAAAAATAATCGGGAGAAATGATGATATAATCATATGATAACAATGTACATATGTTAAGTCTAGTCTTAAGTTGTGGACTGTACAGATTATATTATAAATATAATTCCTCTAATTTCGCCAACCTTACAAGTCTTACGAAGATTAGGTCTGCAGCAGCAAACAAGTATCTATAAAATACAATTCAACCAAACCTGTCGCTATTAAAGCGGTGTATAAATTCTATGAACTTCGATAGTTTCTAAGTCAATTTTATACTTGCTTATGTTTAGCTATTCAATAGCATGAGACATAATGTCGTTAGTATGACGTTACAGTGCGACTATATGTGCATGTCTGTTCTAGAACATATTGTATGTCATTAAAGGAAAAACTTTCGAGGGTTTTATATGGATTAATTTTAGACTTTATTGAAATCATATGTAAGCATTTCACGATGTATTATTTTTATTTGAAAGCTATGCGAGTATTATTTTTGTCATAAGTTTTTACAAAGCGCACAACTATATATAACTTTTGTGTTTTTAAAAAGCATATAACTGTATGTAAAAGTGATTACTATTTATGTAATCACTTTTATATACAAAATATGATTATTTTATACTCTAGCACTCTAGCAATAAAAGCCACGGTGTTTAAATAATGGACTGGCAATAATTTTAATTCGCGTGTCTCATACGATGTCGAGAGAGTAGATTGGTTGAACTAATTATTTTCTAGATAATAGTTGAATATTTCTCGAAATTGCTTTTGGAATAGCACGTTTTAGACCATTTTAGAAAAAATAGTTGCATAATATGTAAACGTTTAATACAGATATGTGAAAAAAGGGTAGTGAATGTAAATGTTTATTCTCTTTTTTGGTAATATATCTATATTTGTATTAAAAAATATATAATGCACATATTATTATTATAAATATCGCATATGGTTCAATCGTATTGGATTGTAGACAATAGGGTGTTGTGTCTCTTCAACACAAATGGAGGCCAATTGTCGCAAGATCTTTTATATTGCGACTCAGAATCTTACTACGTAGTTGCTAAGAATTTTAAATTGTCTTCGCTAGATGGTGTTGATGTATGTTTCAGTTTTAGGTCTATGTTGTGTGGAGGTCGCCACAGGATCACATGATTCATATGTTGGAAACATCTAGGTCAGTCAAAAAATACATATACGGGTCCATCTCATCATCATCAGCCTATCACCGTCCACTGTAGATCATATGCCTTTCCCAACGTACGCTACTGAGTTCAATCATCATCTCTTCTCTTCCAGTTTTACCCGCCGTTACAGATAGTCACTCCATCCAACCACTGCACTACTTCTACCCAGACATGGTTTTCTCTCCAGAACTCGTCTACGCCATCGGTTATCGGTTCTGCGGACATTGTGGCCAGCCCTTTGCCAGTTTAGCTTGCTAATTCTTTGGACTATGTCGGTTACCTTGGTCACTTCATCACGATTATTTTATCACGCAAGGACACACCAAGCATAGCTCGTTCCATGGCTCGGGCCAACCTGTCATCACTTCATTAATCCTCAAAGATCGTCCTTGTTAAGGACAGTGGTCTCCCGTAGCCTGGTGGTTCTTAGCCTTCACCTACCGGGAACTAGGGGCTGTTTTCTATTTGTAGTATATATAAGAGGAATTTGTCTATAATCGCTACCAGAACGTAGCTTTTATTCCAGTGATGCTACTGCTCGTTAGTGGAGCTACGTTCGAAATGGCTGTAGTGCTTTTAGGATTCATTTGTTAACCGAAATGTGCTCCCTTACACCTCTGAGCACATTTAATAGTAAACAGATACTAACAAAATGTTTATAAAGTCAAAATTGTCATTGGTACCGGTTTACGGGCATTAGTCACGGGTTCGTTTGTTGGTCAACATAAATGACATTATTTTACTAATTCATTTATTCTCAGCCCCCTAAGGTGTCGTTATTCAGTAACTCCAGTCAGTTAAAACTTACCAGATGCCTACTCCATTTCAAAGTAGGTAATAGTCGGGGAAGTCCATTCCTGAAAAGTAAACCCATTCCTCCCATTCCAACCTCATTCTAGGTCTGACTACCTTACTGCCAAGTTCACGTGCCCTTTGTATCGTCAATCGATAGGTCACATGAAAGCCCATGACGGCACATAAATGAACATTTTTCATCAGTACAAGTGACAAGCCACATTCGTGTTAATAATTGCCGTCTATTGTTTTCCAATTTTAGTCGATATTTCAGTTAGATTGATACAGTCTTCGAATCGGCTGTATCAATATTTTACAGCAGTATAACACAAGTCTTCGAATCGGTGACATATTTTCCGAATATTTGTATGTGCAATTTTATTTACGGTATACTTGTTTTGTTTATTTTGAAGTAATTGTGCGTATATTTGTCTTTCAGATAAGTTAGCAACTATTCCATTTATATTTCTACATTGTCGTTGAATTCTACAAACTCCGTTTATAATCTTTATCTAACTATTGATTTTCGATTCACTTTCTGATGCCGGTGTATATTTTATCTATTCTATTTCGTGAACCATAAAGGTTGATATGTAATTTGACGTTCGCGGCCGTGCCTTGCATGCGTCACGGTTCATTGCCTTGAGTACGGAAAGAGATCCTAATATGGCGGTCCCCGCATGCACAGGATTGCCTTGCGCCAACGCAAACTGAACTCATTCCAAGCAATCACTCTAGTAGAGGAACACATGTCTTATGACAAAGGAATGTTATTTAAACGAGACTGAATTTACTGCCAAAATGTGCTGCTCATGGTTGAGGTGGCGTCGGCGAGTCGCCGATATAGCAGAAAGCAATGCTCCGGTCGAAGCGTTTGAGAAAAGCAAACTGCCTTCAGAGGGGCCAATGGATGAAGACACACAAAAACTGTCGTCACGTAAGCCTCAGCTGTTTAGTACCACACCACATTTGTGTTGATTGCTGCTGTTTCGTTACGCTTTTTGCACAATTCTCATTTGCACTTGTTTGGAGAGTTTTTCTTTTTTGTTGAACGTCTAGATTTAGAATACTACATCAGTGTGATTCATGGACTATGTTACAAAAGTAGCTAAATATCTGAAGATAATAAAAGTTATGTACGTACATTACTTTTATTATGCTCTCCAACTTTAGTTTTGAGACCATTGCTCTCAGAGCAAATATTAATAGTGTTTACTTTCCCATTCAGATGAAAAATAATTATACGGACTGGGGGTTTGAGTAGGTACTCGTCGTTATGACTAACTGGAATCTGAAAAATTAACGTGAAGTATTTTATTTTTACTGAGCATTTAAAGAAAATGGATCGAATCTTACACTAAGCAAACTAGATGAACTTTTGTATCTTCACTTCGGCGGCACTTTAGAAAATGAATGTGTCATCTAGTTTTTGCACGTATATATGAACTACTAAACTAAATACTATTTAACACGTACATATGTACTAGTTTACCTTAAGGGTATTTTTATATCTTAAAAATATGCAAAGTTATATTATATTATTATATAGATATTTAAAAGAGATCCTTAGAGGTTGTTTTCTTTCTTTTTATTTTACGTGTCTTTAAAAAAGTGTGATTTTGAGGCTTCATAAATATAGTCTACATTTTACAAAAAAAAAAATACTGGCAATAACCGTAACTAATTATTAAGTGATTCCAAAACCATGACGGAATTTTTAAGAAACTATTTAGTGTGTAATCTATAAATTTTATTTGAGCAGACCTTATTAACATCTACTAAATATAAAGGATTAACATTTAAAGTTTGCATAATAATTGCCATTCATGTTCTCGACCATATACATGATATATGCGTGGGAAAAAGATCCGTTATACCTACTTACATTCAATATTTCTATTTAACATCTGACCAAAAATATTGTAGAAATGTCTAGAAACCTAGTGTCATATTATTCCAGTGTTATTTATTTTAGGCTGTTAAATGTGCTACATGCCAAGAATAGACGCAACGCGATTAATTTCTAAATAAATACGTGAAATGTATGTTCTAAATATCATTTTTTGTTTCCAATACATTGTGGGTAGTTTTATATCGATGTAAATATTTGTTGCAGCGCCATCTCGTGTTACACGCAACAACCAGATGCGGCTGTCGAACGCGGGCGGTGGCGGCGCCGCCTACACCAACGGCCACAGTGGCGATACCACGGGGCGGCGCGGTGCAGAGAACGTACCGCCTGCACAACCGCCACAACCCGCGCCTACGAATACTAGGATTACACAACAGGTACCCATATGGAATTTTACCCTTTCTGGAATTATCCTAGGACAAAACCAGGAGGACGATCACGTCACAATAACTTATAAATTTTAAGTGTAAATTTTAGCAAAATCATCCGGCGATAGCAGGCTTACCGTGATCGTCACTCTCACTAAATGGAGTAGGCGACCGCTAAAAAGAAAAATGAGCTGCGATCAAACGTGTTAAAAAAACTATTTTAACCTGCTTAATTCTAAGTAACTCCCCAGCCTACTGTTGAAGTCAAGGAAACAGTTCAGAAGGGTGGATAAGATCAATTACCTTATGAGAGAGATACCCTGTCCTCGGCCTCGGTCGACCCACCAAAATTCCGTAAAAACGCTAGACTTTCCTCGCGAAAGTTATACCGCTTACAGCTTAGTCAAACTTACATTGAGCTAAGTCAACGTAAGCTGGACTAAGCTGTAAGTTGTATACGTTGAGCTGCAAAATTAAGTAAGCTTAATGTTATACATTAAGTTTAACTTTGACTCAGCTCAACGTATGTGGAAGAATTAATAAAGTGAAGCAGAACCTTATGCCGTTAGTAGATTTAGTTACCCCAAACCATCCCTAAATTTGGACACCTATTCCCCATCCTACCTTGTTCCTTTCGCTAACAGACGCCAGCTTCAGGTGGTCGTACCCGCTCCGGCAGTACACCAAGCACCGCATCAGTTCCTAAAGCTGCTCAACAGCAACAGTCTCCGTACACCGCGCACATGCAACGCAGAATGCTACATATCAACAAGGAGGTTCCACTACATTTTCCTTTATTCATAAAAGCCCTTTCACGTTTTGTTTTGTTGGGAAACAAGATCATGTTATTAAGGTGTCACCGTTTAGAAGTGACCGTGTTTTTCTGTCATAGTTTATTTTAGTAGGTGGATGGAACCAAGCTATGAACGTGAGAGGGTTTCTGCGGATCTCGCGCTCTAAACATTGTAGTGAAATTTGCTTCTGGCTTCGTCGAGTTTACTTGCGAGTATCGTTTCTTAGTAGTGTATATATATGCTGAGATCGCTAGGTAGTTTTATCCTTTATTTCCTTTCCCGAATCCTTCAATGCAATACCAACAACGTTCTTCGAAATAAGTCTCAATGTTTACTATTTTTTTTATTAGAAATGAAGTGTCAGGGCTGGCAGTCGCCTGCTCCAAAAATACCCTCATGGTTCCCATTTCAGAAGTATTACTAGGAGGTATCAGTATGGTCATTTTGGCTATTGTCAAATACGTAAAGTTTGGTGGTGCAGTTCACGGGCGGTGGAGGCGTGAGCGGGTCGGCGGTGCGGCCGGCCGGCGTGTCGTCGACGGTGTCCGTGCCGCAGGCCGTAGCCTCGGGTGCCGTGCGACGATCCAACGTCGTCAAAGAAGTAGAGAGGCTCAAAGAGAACAGAGAGAAGAGACGCCAGAGGCAGGCGGAACTCAAGGAGGAAAAGGTAACTTACGTGTATTTTTTTTTGTAGTTATTCAAATTATTTCAATCGTCGAAGTGTAATACATGCTATATACTAACCCTATATATATACATACATATATAAATCAGGTTAATTATTAACGTTCTTCATATGCAAGACATGATGATATTATGTTCAATTTAATTCCTTCATAGCAGCTTGCGTCTTTTCTGGAGGTTTTTTTAAACTATAGTTTTATATTCATAAAAAAAATATTATAATTTAAAACTATCTGCATTTCAGGAAGCACTAATGAACATGGATCCAGGGAACCCGAACTGGGAGTTTTTAGCGATGATCAGAGAGTATCAGAATAGCATTGATTTCAGGCCAATGACCGGCAACGAAGCAGTAGAAGATCACCAAATCACAGTATGCGTTAGGAAAAGGCCACTGAACAAAAAAGAGATCAATAAAAAAGAGGTAGGTAATGAGGCTTACGTTGCACATGGAGTTTTTTTATTTTTTTTTATGCGATAGGGGGCAAACGAGCAGACGGGTCAACTGATGGAAAGTGACTACCGCCGCCCATTGACACCAGCAACTCAAGAGTCACAAGTCAGTTGCCGGTCTTTTAGGTAGGAGCACGCTCTATTCTTGAATTAATTAATTAGTTGTTTAAAAGATTGATAACTTTTTGATATAAAGTCAAAATAAGAATAAAAAAAGGAATATAAAATAAGATGGACTGATGACCTGAGAAGGGTAGCTGGGACAGACTGGATCGGAAAGGCGGGGGATCGGGTATGGAACCCGATCCCCCGCCTTTGGAAGAGGCCTATTTTCAGCAGTGGATGTTAAAAACTATCATGGCTTTCTAAATGTATCATTTGCCGGGTCGTCAACTAGAAAGGCGGTATTGTAAGCCTTAGAGTATTTAAAGTTGACTGCACTGATGGCGTAGCGGTTTAAGTGGTCACCTCGCCACCAAGCTGCCGCGCCTAGGGGCTAGTTGGGTTCGATCCCCGCACGGGACAACACTTTGTGTAATTCTCAAATTGTTGTTCTGAGTCTGGGTGTTCTTTGTGTCCGTTTTTTGAATGTTTGTAAAGTCCCCCGCGACACAGGAATTAATCCTAATGCGGGAGTTGTAATTAAAAAAAAAAATTGACGTGTCACAAACGCCTTTCTGTACTCCAACGTGATAATGGTATAGGTTTATGTTCTACCACAAATTAAATGGCAATATCACTTAACTAACATTTCAGGTCGACGTAATTAGTGTACCAACAAAAGATCAAATGATAGTCCACGAACCGAAGAACAAGGTCGACCTAACCAAATACCTTGAAAATCAGAAGTTCCGTTTTGACTACGCCTTCGACGACACTTGTACAAATGAAGTTGTTTATAAGTAAGTAGTTTAAATGTACCAAATATAATTAGTATGAACATTGGATTAACCGACTGGTAATATAATAATAATTCAGATTAAGCTACATCAACATTAGACAAATTTCTCTATTGGATCGCCCGTACCTGAGGTAGGTGTAACAGGACTGTTACAGGACACCAGGTCTCCAGTCGGATCACGATTCGACATTTCAAAATAACTTATTTATAAAGTTCCAATACTGTAATGAAAGAAAAGTAGTAACTTAAAGAAAAGTAGTAACTTAAAGAAACAGAAACAAATGGTAGCAGTTGTAATTGAATCATTAACAAAATAGGGTGAGGTTGTGTGTGTGTGTGTGTTTGTGCGTGTGTGTGTGTGTGTGTGTTTGTGTGTATTTGTGCGTGTGTTTGTGCGTGTGTTTGTGTGCGTGTGCGTGTGCGTGTGCGTGTGCGTGTGCGTGTGCGTGTGCGTGTGCGTGTGCGTGTGCGTGTGCGTGTGCGTGTGTGTGTGTGTGTGTGTGTGTGTGTGTGTGTGTGTGTGTGTGTGTGTGAATTATATGCGTACACGAGTTTGTGTGTGTTATATAGAATGTAAGTGTTTGGAAATGGGTGCGCTGATGTTTTACTCTAGGACCATTAGAAGGCCTTCTGTCTCATTATATAATTTCTTTAAGAGCTATTCTGAGATGAGATAATGACTAACATATATACTCCCTAATCCATCCCTATAAGCAATAACCTTTCCATTGGGAGGATATATTTACCTTTCAATATACTTCAATTTTTCCCATTTACTTCCCAGTGTCCTATTGTGATGGCAAAATGTTTGGGTTTAGTATGCCTTTGCTCACCCCTTCGGGGATACAGCCTTCTGTGTGTGTCTTTGCTAGATCATAAAATTAATGATGTGGGCAAACCATTTCAGGAAATGGCTCTACATTTAATGAAATGGAAGATCACATCATGATAAGGTCAGGTCAAATCATTGAATAAAAAGCGTTTAACAACATAATCAGCTAAACATACGACCACGTCATGATATGGTCAAATGATGTAAGTGATCATGTCATGTAATTGTTACATTATTTACTGCCAGACATGCTGATATCGTTTTGTTCTTGTCATGTACAACTTTTTATATAATGGAGGTTCTAAATTAATGATATAGCCAAAATGAATTGACATATCATCCAACAACGATGTATTAACAAGATTGACAATTTTATAGATATTGTTAATTTTGTCTGACTATCATGAAGTACAACCATTTCATGAAAGGTTGAATTTGACAATTCTATGATCTGGCTGCGACACATGTTTGGATTCAAGAGCTTATTGCTTTCCCTTCCGCACTATTTAATATTGGAGTTATTGGTTTTGTTTATGAAATAACAGAACAGAATATCATAATCTAACTCCGAGGATATTTTTTTATCTATGATTTAAAATCTTGACACCTGTCACCTGACATAGAGACAAAAATATGATTTAAAATTTCTAAGACCTAGGAAGAAAATGACTTTTATATTCTCACTTCTTGATTCATAACAGATTTTTGTGCATTCATACTTTATGCGACACCACTCTACATTGACTATTCTTATGGTACTTCATTGCGTTATATGTATTTTAATCACATTTTAATCATGTCTTTTAAATCCTAAATCATTCTGCATGTCTATCATTAATTAATGTTGTTGTGATATTGACTCTGTTCTTTGACAGATACACTGCCAAGCCTCTGGTCCAGACGATCTTCGAGGGCGGCATGGCCACCTGCTTCGCGTACGGACAGACCGGCTCCGGCAAGACTCACACTATGGGGGGAGACTTTCAGGTACTACGCAGTACCTTGCACTATATATAATGTTAATTATTTTATTGGTATACTGACGTTTTTGTACTTAACTTTTACTTTAGTATGTATAATATATTTCTTAGCTTCCAAACGGCAAAAACATAATGAGTTGGAATAATGTCGACCCTTTTATCGCTATATAGATCTTTGTTTTATGATGTAATACTGTTTATAGGTTTATAGTTTTGTCGAGAATTTTGAAAAGTATTTTATATTTTACATGTGTAACACAAAAATGTTTACAAAAGGACAATATGTATTTATTTTTACATATAAGTTTGAAGCACCAGCTTTGTGACTGTTATTTATGACTGACTTGATATTACAGGGAAAGACTCAAGACTGCAAAAAGGGTATATACGCGATGGCGGCTCGAGACGTGTTCGCGTACCTCAAGTCGCCCAAGTACAAACCTCTCAACCTCATCGTCTCAGCCTCCTTCTTCGAGATCTACTCCGGGAAGGTGTTCGATCTCCTAGCGGAAAAGGCTAAACTGAGAGTGTTAGAGGATGGCAAGCAGCAGGTACAGATCGTGGGACTGACGGAGAAGGTGGTGGACAACGTTGATGAAGTGCTCAAGCTAATTCAACATGGCAATGCTGCTAGGACGTCTGGACAGGTTCGGTGTCTTATATATTTTTTTTGAATGTGTAGATATTCTAACGGATGGATAACATTTTAATCCCTTAGGTGCCTCTTGTGTCCTGGGGGTCTTATAGTAATAGTTCATACAATTAGCCTAGATTTTTTTATGGCATAGCTGGCAAACAATTAGACGGGACCTTATGGTAGGTGACCCATCTACTCGTTTTTAACTATTTATATATGCTGCACTGCATGGATGGCGTAGTGATTTAAGTGGTCACCTCGCCAGCACACTGCCGCACCGAGTGCTGTTGGTTCGATCCCCTGAGTCTGGGTGTTCTTTGTGTTCCTTGTTTGAATGTTTGTAAAGTCCCCAGCGACACAGGAATTAAACCTTATAATAAAATTTTAATTTTAAAATAAAAAAATAATAAATGTTTTTCTTGATTTCCTGTATTTTTTTATCAGCAACGACATTTTTATATTGATATGTAATATGTGTGTTGCAGACGTCGGCGAACTCGAACAGCTCCCGGTCGCACGCAGTTTTCCAGATCATAGTCCGCTCGCCCGGCATGCACCGCGTGCACGGCAAGTTCTCGCTCATCGACCTCGCCGGCAACGAGCGCGGCGCGGACACTTCCTCCGCCAACAGGCAGACGCGTATGTACACCGTTACACCATTACACCACTGCCCTCACCCTCAGCCTGTCTACCAACTAGCCCTGTCTTGGGCAGATAGAGATTTATTTATTAAGTAAGCTTACAGTTCTTACCTAAAACGCTTACCTGTTAAACATGTACTATCTTAATACTAAATTTTATAAAATTAATATGACATAATACAATATAACTTAATAAAACCATAATTTATTAAAGCAATACATTGAATAAAACAATAATTAGAATTATAATTTAACTTTTAAAACAAAAAAACTACTATACCGTTTACGTAAAAGAATTCAAGTGCAACATTAACAACAGTAACTTACAGCCATTGCGTTTGGTCTGTCTCAAAAGATGAGTGGTCTGATTCTACTCCAACATCAACCACACTGCTTGTCGGAAGATACTGACATACCTTATGTTAGGTTGTAACGATGATGTATATTTTATATGGTAATATAATATAGATAATGTTGGACCTATGTGGTAATATACATATATATTTAATAAAAGGGTATATAAATAAACTGCAGTAGATACTATCTAGGTATCTACTGCAGTTTAAATACATACATACATGACGCTTGTATGGCTGAAGGTTAGCAGGGGCGCATTAGAGGCTGCTGTTTAAATACTAAAATCCCTAAATTATTATTACAACTGTAAGGTGTACAATGTAAGAGGAAATTTGTTAAGTTAAAGTTTGTGTCGGTAAATATGTCACTAGCGACGATATATTTATGCATTGAAAGAGCACCAGATGCACTGTTTACTACCCTAACTTTAGACATATATATTTGCAGGCATGGAAAGCGCAGAGATCAACAAGTCCCTGCTCGCACTGAAAGAGTGCATCCGCGCGCTCGGCATGAAGGGCAACAACCACCTGCCATTCCGCGTGTCCAAGCTCACGCAGGTGTTGCGCGACAGCTTCATCGGAGATAAGTCGCGCACGTGCATGATCGCCATGATCTCGCCTGCCATGTCGTCGTGCGAGCACTCGCTGAATACGCTGCGCTACGCCGACCGAGTGAAGGAGCTCGGCACCGCCGACCCCGCGCGCCGCGCTGACGACGCGCCGCCAGACGTCGACATGGAGCCCGCGCACGACCTCGCGCATCTACGCTCGCTCAACGTTAGTGCGCCAAATTATTTAATACTTATAGGGGGAGACGCTAATGATCTAATGATTATTTGTAATCATTAGCGTGGCATACCCGCTACGAGAAACCCGTTTAAACTGCAGCGATAATCGAAACGTGTGTGTGATAAAACTGTACAGTTTTAACTTATTTTAAAACTACCGTCAAACGGAGTAGTATAAAAATTTGAATAGATAAAATGGTTTCTAAGTAAACTGTGCCGATAATCGTAAGGTGTGTGCCGAGCGCAGCGTTTTCGTGTGGATTGCATATCTAATATTGCGTACGTGCTTACATATTGGTTCACCGCGAGTGACTCGATGAGTTTATTCTCATGTATCGCAATGGAAATGTATGTTTATGGATAACAAAATCCAAGGAATATCCTAATTTTTCGGCCTCTTCTTTTTTTATCAACAATAGCTAATATGTCATTTGTCGATACCAAATGAATAAACTGCGCAGTTTTACTTGACCGTGTGTGGGCTGTAGGGATGTACGATTTATCTAACGCTAACAAAGTAAATATTGAAAACTATTGTCCTATCTCAATTCTGTCTGTTTTGTTCAAGCTTTTCGATAGCTACATAACTCTATATGTTGCATATATTCAATCTCTTATTGTGTCAGAACAGCATGATTATGTCAAATCCGAAGACAGAGGATTTATTCGTTACCACTAAAGGCTAAAAAATAATGATTTTTCGGATTAATATTTCAAAATATGGATAGTCGTATTCAGGTGTATGCTGTGTAAACGGACTTTCGAAAGGCTTTCGACAAGGTGGACATAAATTAACTTTTGGGTAAAATATTATTTCATAGGATTAGAGGTCATTTGCTCAGGTGGCTTGCTTTTAATATACACAGTAGGACCCAGTTCGTTGTAATTAATTGTTATAACTCTGACTGTGCCATTGTTAAGTCAGGAGTTCCCCAGGGTTCAGTTTGGAGTTTTGGACTTTTAGTCATTACCTTCTTAAATTAAATTATATCGTGCTTAGTCAATTCCAATTTCATACTGCACGTAGATGATATAAAGTGTCATACACACGTCCTGTACAAGCACAAAGGACTGTTACTTCAGGATGAGAACAGACGTATAAATAAATAAAATAGACATAGAAAAATTCAAACCATTATATTCGTTTATTTCGGATTTAAATCTTTATTTATCTTAAAAAGTAAAAAAAGAAACAAACTATCGCTTTCGTAGGAATAAAATCAGAACCTATTTAATAGAGACATTTAGCGTGTGACATAGTGATATAGCTAAGTGGTTGTGTCAGGAGGGCGACATGTCGGCGGAGATGTACACGTTCCACGAGGCCATCGACGAGCTGCAGCGCGCAGAGGAGGAGGTGCTGGACAACCACAAGGCCATTTCCGACTACCTGCAGCACTCGCTCACGCGCGTCAACCAGCTGCTCGGCATCACCAGGGACGTCGACTACGATCAGGACGGTGAGACCATTATTTATTTGCATATACATTCTTTTCTTTTTGAAGAAGACAACTCTTTCACTAGAAAGTGTTCTTGTGACGCAGGAGACTACATATTTTCGAACAACGGACACAACACAAACCCTAGGAACAACGATTTAATCTCACAAACTTCAGCAGTCAGTGTCATTACCCACTAGACAGTCAGACAGGCTTGTCCACATGTCTATTATACATTTAGAACATATATTTTGTTAGTTTCTTAGGCAAACATAGAAATACAACATAGAACAATAATAATATATAAGTAGCTTGAATATTATCCAAAAACAGTTTCCACAGATTATTTTTATCGCCAAACAAAATATAATACATAAAATAAAATGACGAGTTTATAAATTGTTAGCTATAAACATTCTGAATATAAATAAAGTTCCAGTAAATATTTTTCAATAACTTATACAATAAATACACAAAAACAAATAATTAACTGAATTTGCCTTATTTGATATACATTACTCAGGCTAGGAACTTGTCAATCGTGAACTAATTTCCTAAACTTGGGTTGGGAGACGTGAAACATATGTATTGAATTATAATCGCTAGTATTATGGATACTGTTGTATGAACGGCGGGATCTTAAAATAAACGATTTTTTTCCATAATTCGTTCTAACAGAGGTAACGAAAAATAAGGATTTCTATCGAGCATTAAGGCGAGGGCGTCCGAAACTGATTCTCTTAAGGAGATATGAGAAGTCCACAAGTTTTCTTACTATCTTCCTTCCTATCTCTACTACTGATTGTAATTAGTATGAGTAGCGCTACTTCTACTCTTGAAATAAAAACCATCATTGTAAGACAATTTAAGTTATATAGTTCCTTATTCTTGTTGCATGTTAAATTTAAGTACATTGTATTTGTAAATTATTTATAATAAACAAACAGGATATTATCCATCTCAAAATATCGCTACCTGACCTATTGATGAGAGATTGATTGGTTACAAGAATTCCATTTGTTATCATATTTAAAATGAGATATTAATGATAACGATACATGAAATAAGATGAGTTTATGTCGGCACATCTACAGTGTGATAGAAATAACTTTTACCAGCCGTGTGGTAAGATTAAGAGAAATATACAAAACTATTATGAAGGTACTTTGGTACCTTACAATAACCGTCGATCTTTTGTTGATCTCTTACTCTTGTAAGAGATCAACAAAAGAAGAGATAGACTAAAGTAAAGTCCAAGAACTCAAAAACTGTAACATTTTAATTTATTGTCCTTATCATATGTTTGTTAACTGAAAAACGGTTGACTGTATGTACATATATCGTCGGCAATTTGAGAGAGAGGCAATGACTTTGTGTCTATGACCGGTGGGTATTGCGAATATTCTCGTTTACGTACTAAAACCTTATAGTAGACTGTCAAGTGGGTGTGTGACTACCTTGGATAGCGACTTATGTACTGTAAAGGTCATTAAATATAATCATAAATGTGTAAAATGCGTGTAATCATATCTTAATGGTCGTGTAACTAATTCTTACTTCATGTAAGCTTCAATCTTTTAATGAAAATGTTCCCATGAACAGTTGTGACCGCTGAGTTTACTGCACATTGTAATTAATTAAATTATCGCTTACTGTAGATACGTATTTGATATACGTAGTAACGCTTACGTACAAGTACAAGACTTATCTTGTGGCTACTTACTTCATCAAATGATAATCGTAGACAGATGTTTCGTGAACTCAATTAAACGTATGGTACAAGTAGCTACTAAAGCTTTGTTTAAACTACTTGCTTACTGTATGCTGTGTGGTATTTTGTTCATAAGCTGTGTGTTCAAAACTGTTTCGTTTTAGTCCAACGTACGATACTAAGCGACCTTAAACAGGACTGGGAGGCTCGAATCTAAATATTGATCCTCAACTGGGTCCCCTCGTTTATTTAGTTTTCATTCAGCCTTATCAGCCTTGTGTGGCCTCTTATGGTCATAAATTGCATCAGTTGTAAGTTCCGGCGAGTTTTTAAATGAATTTAAGTATAACACGCATGTATCTTCACCAAACCTCTCAATTTTAATTTACCATGGTAATTGAATAAAAACTTTCGTGAGTTACATTCATATTTATTTAAATATACGGTTATACTCACGTGTGTATTTCGGGGATGTCCGACTAGTTCAGTGTGACGTCCGGTACCGTCGCGGCTGGACGACTTACTCCTTGAGAAAGGTCTCCTGACGGGACCGAAACTAGGTCAGGCATCCCCGAAATACACACGTGAGTAAAACCGTATATTTTGGTAAATACAATTTTATTTAACTGATTGTATACAAACTTACGTATAATTTCATATAACAAATTTGCCCTCTGAAGTAATATCCAACCATTTACAGGATAGCATGTAAAAATGAAGTGTTGTAGTGTGTCTGTGTGTATGTTTTGCCTGTGTGCATGCGTATGTCGTGTTACGTGTTGCAGGCAGCATGTCGTGTCACTCTCGCACCAAACGGCTGCGGTACCACGCGAGCAACGGCCTTGGCAACAGTACCCCTCGCACAAGGAAGTTAGGTTTGGACAACCGCTACCAACGATCATATCACTGTCATATTTTTAACATTGGTACGACTAGATAGATCACGGCACTAATCGCAAGTGTGTTAAAAATAATAAAAGGAAACACCAAAATTACATAGACAATGTCTTAAATATATGAAAGAGGCACTGGAAACGCATGTTCAGATTTAAAAAATAGTTACACTTATGTACACATTTTTTCAATTATGTTTGGAATACTGGTATGAGATATAAACAGATTTTTTTTTGTTAAGTAATTATTTTATCAAAATCTTTTCAATATCAATTTATATCATTATATCAATTTATTTCAATTAAAGCAATCATAGGGATTTTTGAATTGTCAAGAGAGGGAGACAGTCGTGAAGCTAGTTGCCTGTTCCAATACGTATGGAGAAGAATAGGCAAGAAACTTCAGGACACTTTTTTTCATTTTTTTTTGATGAATTTTCTGAAAGAAAAACACTTCAGGTATCAGTAAAACCTTAAAAAGTTCTTGCCTTAAAAAATACATTTTATTCCAGAAAAGACAAAGTACAGGCAAAATATTTATAAAATTCAAATTTCAATATTTATAATTGTAGACCGTATAATGTTGTCCTTTTTTTAATATTATACAATTCGTTCAAAATTAAAAAACATACTTAAATAGTAATATTATAATTTAACTGGGCAAATTAAATTCATAATTTTAAAGTTGGCAACACAGCTTTTTCCTTGTTTTTGTGATGTTGCAGCCGCACTCTCAATGTTTTCTTATACACTTAAAATAAAATAACATTATGCAGCTCTTTACTTAAAAGGATTTTATTTCAAAACGCACAAATGGCGTAGCGGTTTAAGTGGTCACGCTACTCACTACGCTGCCGCGCCGAGTGTTGTGGGTTCGATCCCCGCACGGGACAACACTTTGTGTAATCCTCAAATTGTTGTTCTGAGTCTGGGTGTTCTTTGTGTCCGTTACTTGAATGTTTGTAAAGTCCCCCGCGATACAAGAATTAAAAAAAATAAAAAAAAAAAAAACGATGACACCTAGTCTGGTATAGGTTTTTCTATTTGAGATAGGTTTATAGGTTATTACGACTATCTTCCGCCTGCGGCTTCACCCGTTAAATCGATAAAAAGTAGCTTATGACTCTTCTTCCTAAGGTTCGAAGTATACATATACGAAATTTATCAAAATAGCTTCAGCCGTTTAGCCGTGAAAAGTAACAGATATTACAGATCGGCGATACTTTCCTATTTAAGATATAAGTATAGTTCATGGTTATTACTTCGGTTACACTCAAACTATCTCAGTGCTGACGTGCCGTGTTCAAAATCTATTCACAAAATTAACTGTCGTCGATATCATTATGCTGCCAATGCTGTCGCTCACGGGGAATTGGTTTATTACTAAACATTAATGACGCCATTTGCCTTCAACCCACGCTAGTTGAGTAGGTAGGTAGGTATATGATAATCCGTATGTCTCCATCATCACACTTTCGGTCGTTTACAAATATATATTTTTTTTTAATTTTCCGGGCTATTTGCTAATTTATCTAATGCTAATATATTTGTTTTTGTCAATGCTACATATCGACTGTGAACTGGTAAATGGTACAATCTCCGTACTTTGACAACTTTACAGGACGAAGAACATACTAGAATTCTGATTGAAATAAAATATGATTTTTGTATTGCTGCCAGTACTATTTCGTATCATACTATATGATACGAGATAGTGCTTGCATATAAACTGGTATAACAAGGTGAAATCGAAGGCCATGTTGCCAGTTCATAGTCAATATGCTATTATTATATTACAGGTGGTCACTCATATTGTCATTTATACAAACGTTATTTTAACCAATATTAATAATATTATATAGAATAATATTTATTCTATATAATATTTTCTGAGCAATTTTGCTTCACGCTAATTCGTAATTATTTTGAGTAGTGTTTAACTTAATTAAAACTAATAAAGTAAAGTTATTTAAAATTATAGGAAAACATATATTCTGCAAAGATTTAAATCGATTTTATTTCTGTACATTATAGCGTACGCGACTCAATGGGAAGAGCTCCTGAACGAGCAGTTGGCTGTATTGGCACAGTCGCGAGATTTGGTAGCAGAATTCCGCAGCAAAATGCAACAGGAGGAGCACATCTCGCGACGCATCCAGCCTCCCCGACATCACTAGCTCCGCACCGCATCTCACGTAGCGTCGATATCAGCTCGGACACCCAGCGACACGGGTCTGTGGATCTTCTCCCGCTGAATGGGCACATCCGAACAGACTCCATTTAAAATCAGCCACCGTACTAAACTGCAGAATTCCTCTTACAGTTCAGTAGTTGCGACTTGATACGGATATGAAATCGATTCCGATATTTTGTTCCAGGAATCTATTTTATGTTTTGTTTTGGACTATATCCGTATCCTGATTCCGATGACAGATTTACATTTCTGATATAAATTTGTACGAGCTTATTGTATAAGAATCTGCGTTTTACGGTAGAGGTCTCGTCTAATGTGCACCATATACCACGTTTGAGTTTAAACAGCTCTTTATTCCATCAAATATGTACCGATGGCAGACTGAATGCTAGTCGTCTCGTTAGTTTCGACTAAAATCATGAAATGAATTGACTTCAGGTCTAAATAAAGGACGAAAGAAAAGTTTATTTAATGTACAAATATTAACGATGATCATCCAAATTATTTAATCGTTGATCGTAATGGGTATAAACTGGACATAACTATAGGTAATTTAAGAATCTCGGTATTCGATAGTGATAAAATCGAATTAAAATTCGCTTCCGAATCGACGCTACGTACCGTGCGCGTGCTTTTGCTCGCAGCCATAAAATGGCGGCCAACATGGCGGACTAACTGTCACAACGCAACAACACATGAAAATTATAATGTGTATAAATAAATCAGTATTGAAAGTAAAATTCAATGTTTGATTGAAGTGTGTAGCTGGCCTACTGTGTAATCGCTTTATTTTTTCTTTTGCCCGCGTTTCGAACTCGTTTATGTTGTGACTGTAGCTTCGTATACCGGTTTGTGCCGTCGCGTTGTTGAATAGATATGAGAGACTGTTTATTGTAGTGTTTGAAGCACAAACGTGACATGTTCTGTATGACTGTCCATGCGGCTCGTTGACAAGCCATTTTGACGTATATTTTTAACTCAATAGCGTCTAAAATCGCCTGTTTTGAACGTTGTGTTGCCGTGAAGTTCGAGACAAATCGTGCTATTGCGAGAATTGATAGTGAAGATTCTTTAGTTTCTGTAATAATCGTGATTACAGCACTAAAGTATAGGTTTGAACTCTTTGATCAATATGTACGTATCGCGTGTTAATTCTTGTTCGTTGTCAGTGAAGGAGGTAATACATACACTTTGCTAGAGATACACTATAAACATTGGCAAGTAGATACATCGCTCGATACCCAACATAATCGAATCATGTAAAGAATAAGGTGCGAGAGATGGCTCTATTAACACTTACTCTGGGATGCATTTAACTTTCTCTAAAGGCCTGTTGTCGAACTGTAGATATTTTTATACGAAGGGAGATTTCGAAGTACAAACTTGCAGTGAGATCGCTCTCAGTGATTCTGAGTGGTTTTCAGTGGCGTGACTAGATAGCCGTAGCGGGATTACAGCGCCTAGGACCCTACACGCCTAGGCGTAACTAAAAAGGCTTTTACTAAACTTTTTAATTAGCCCTTTAAGACAAGCAATGTCTTATTATAAATAATGATCAAGCTGATTCAATATATTTAATGCGTGAAGGTATCTGTCAAAGTCGTAAATTCCTATTTCATACTGTTATTATTATCCCACAGCGTTTGGATTATCCAGAAATATTCGTAATTAAAAAGCTTCTTTTGCCATTTTTTACTGGTTCGCCTTTGATGGGTAAATACGTTTTTGCTGTGATTGGTTTTCATGACATAATTGTTTATATTTAGCATTACAGAGTACTCGGCATGTTGTGAATGAATTGTGTTAAATATTTGAGTGTAAAGTGCGACTTAACATTTAACGCCCTGCAGGACGACTTCGTTTTTGAGTTAGCCTACGAGTTTTATTAACTATTGCTTTTGTTAGTGAATGTCAATTCCTGGTTCTTGTCGTGTATGTTAAATTATTTTATTATATTCCGCCCAGAAACATAATCGTGTAACAAAGAGGCTAAGTCAAAAACCGTCTGCTTAATTAAAAGAAACTATTAATTGATAATGTATAAATGTTTATTATGTGATCGATTGACATATCGTTTGCATATAAAATCGCTTGTTATTCTATCATTGTAAATGTACAATAACAATAATTGTGACGTAAGTGTTTGTTAAGCCTATACATGTCTCATATATGCATGTTTGTTATTTTAACATATTTAAACAATTTCAGGTGAAACACATTTGTTTATCAAGTAATGAGTATGGTTCGAAGGAAACAGCTTGTTTTGCAAGGTTTGGATTTCAATGATAACATATATTATATGAGACGACTACTGTATGTCGTGCTAGCATAGGTTGGCTAGATAGAACGTTGATTGTAAAACTCCATTAGAAGTAAAATATTTTGGGAAAAATTCAAGAGTTACAAAATTGACATTCCAATTACTGAGATTGTTGACAGCTGTATTCAATATCTATTTAACGTTAAATTTATTAGACAACAAGTAAACTTTTTAACTATATTGTAAACGGTGGCATTTAACGTAATATTCTTGAATTTTTTCCCACAGTTCTGAAAAATAAATTTATCGCGGCCATTATTGACTTTCGTAATTGGCGTAACACGTGAACAAATTATCAAATCATTTATCGTCATTTTCATACTAATTATTCCTATTCATGGTGCTTTATCCTTATCCATGTTGTATTATTATTGATGCATTACCCGAGGGGAGGTTCCTTAGCTTTTTTACGTAACTGCTTAGATATTCGTTCATGTGTGTGTATACGAGCACCGATTATTGACTTTGTTGTCATCAATTGTATCTAAATGTGAGCTAGTAGACATTCAGATCGTCAACGAATTAACGCCGTTTACTGTCGATATTGGTCACGATATAACCATGTATGAGCCATGCCATTACTGACGGCGAACACGATGTTATCGGTGAAATAAATTTCTATACACAGATATTTAATTCCACCCTCTTAACTGAAAAAAAAAAAATAAAGTTGCGTCGACATCTAAAAATTGTAAAATTCATATTTTTTAATTATTAATAGTAAAAATAGTAAAACTACTTAAAGACTATGTAACTATATAAGTTTTTCAAGTCAGTACATTATAATAATTTTTCATTGTTTTTTTGTAATGAGACTTATTTATTATGTTGTGATAGTACGTGGACAGCGATTGTTTGTGTTGCTGTACACTCTCACTTCTATGTTCAGACGTGCCGTTGTGTCGACTCTCTGTCGTCTGTCTTGTTTGTCTTTCATTTGTAATAGAACTACAGAATGGAACATAGAACGCAATATTTGCTGTATGGGTAAATTTTCGTTTGTAACTTTATAACCAGAACTTATAATGTCTACGAAATAAATAAATAACCCGAATGTTTTTTTTTGTGGTTTAATATTTGCTCATCTGGTGCTAAGTTTAGAGTCGCCTTTAACATCCATTCCTGGAGTATAAAGCTTCGTATATTGCTTTCTTTTTAAGAATTCCCTTTTTGTCGAATTCTGTGAACCGGACGATATCCCCGGAACACTCGGTTGGGTGTGCTATTGTGTGGCATTATTCATTTTTGCGGTAATTATGTGCAGCGAATATATCCTGACCCGTTCCGGGGTCACATGTATACTATAGCTTACAATGTTAGTAGATAGCGCTTATTAATAAATACACAAATGAATAGATCGGTACTCTGTATCAGAGTGACTGCTGCGCCGATGTTGGAACTGAACAAAAACTTACTATGATTATTATACTTTTTTTTTTTGAATAATTGTAATATTATTGAGATTACTCCGCGTTCAATGAGTTAGTTTTTGTATAGTCGAGAAAATCGATCAGTGTCGAGCTGAGGCCCGCTCAGCTGTCTAGTTAAATGCTTTATTATAAACATTATTTTAACATCGCACATTATAATAAATTAATCAAAATTGATTTTTGATGGTTTTATTATTGCGCCCTCTGCCCAGATATCCTTGCAATGACTTTTGTAACACATAGGTATTGCTCGAGTTTAAGTTATATATACACTTACTATAAACTGATTAAACGTTCAAGACGATTTTTCACTTTGAGAATCTGTGACACGTTTTATTGCAACGTACTATAACTGGTTTCAAACCCTCGCTAACCATTAAAATAGGCATTAAATGTGTAACACCGTGTAGTTGAACAACAGATTATAGGCTCCTATCCACTGTGTAGGAATTTAACCAGAACACCCTGACGGTTACACTGTGGTTACAACACCTGTAGAGTGCATGCTGCATGCTGCATTGCTAGACATGCAATGAGGATGGTGACCACCCCTCTTTGACTCCACCTATTGCTTTCCATCAGGCAAAGTAGAGTCACTATGGTAAGCTAATATAAAAAAAAAAAAACTAGAGTGCATGTGGAGGCTGGATCTGGGCGATGGCCCTCTGCCTGGTGAGCCAGGTGAGACCCCAGGCGATCAGCGGCACAGGCGGCGACTTACTTACCCCTTGGCGTCAGGTCCGGTGGAGGTCCCACACACTGCAGCGCAGTAGTTGATTCTAAAGTTTCCATTGCAGGCAACGATAGTGTCTTGTCGATAATTTTCTCACAAAATATTCCTCCGTGACATGTTTTTTCTTCAGCACCGATATTTGCATATAGAAAATTATACTGTGCATCAAAAATTATGCTAAATTGTTACTTGTAATTATAATATTCACTGTCAGAATTTGGTGGCGCTATAATCAGTACGTGTCCACTGTCTGTATCACTGACACAGCGGTGAAAAATTCTCTTACGACGTCTTTCCATTCCATTCTTCATTTGAAGGAATCTGAAATATTTAGCCTAATATATCGTTATTTTTATATAAAATATTGGAACACGAACAGACGGGTCACCTGATAGGAATTGACAACCGCCATCCATGGACACCTGCAACTCAAGAGTCGTAAGTGCGCTGCCCGCCTTTAACTGGGAAGAAGGATGGGGGGAGAGGAGGGGAGGATAAAGCGGAAAAGAGTTGAGCTGCCAGAACACTAATATCGGGAAAATGCAACCCAAGCGTTGCTTTACAACCGGTCTTTTGTGTGGGCGTGGTATCTCACCGGTCGAGCCGGCCCATTCATGCCTAAGCATGGGTATACCACTGTTAAATTGCTTTGATATTAACGGTTCAATTTTTCGCAATAGTTCGTACTCGTCTCGCAGTCTATGAATGTAAAGTTAAGTACTGACACACTGAACACATTTATTCCTAACCCACCAACTTGACTTTTTTCTTCTGCACGTTTTACCTCTGAAGTCAACACTAGTTCCTCTGGCAACGTGTTGACGTACAACTTTTCTAAACAAAGTTCCGCGTTGCCGTGAACAAAAATGTCAAATGTAGCCTAGTGGATACGAGGCTTAAGGTCTTCATTTAAAAAGGAAGGTAATCAATAAAACAAGTACTAGTCAAAGTAGTTAGATGTATTAAGAACAAGTTTGTACTAGTATCACAGAAAAGCACAAATAAATAACCACACTGAAATACTGGAAGACAACAAATGGACCGTCACAATAAACTTGTATCTAATTGCTAATGCACATAATTACAAACACAATGATAAATGAGATACAATTTAACGTTCAATCTTTACGTTGACGTTTGAAATGCGTTGTTAAAACTTAACGGAACTGACTGCAAAACAATAAACGACTGTGTTTGTTTTGTATGAACTTATTTATCTGTATAGCTAATCACATGATTCAAAATCAGAAGATATTGAACTAAAGGGATTTAACTCTAAGTATCAATTTTCAGAACGTAAAACTTGTATATATATTTTTAAACGCTTTTGTATTTGGAACAGTAATTTAATTAAACAACAAACATTAAAATTACAAATGGCGCAGTTCATATTCAACACAGAAGTTTAGTTAAGACGTGTAATTATTAATATTAAAAAGTAGGTACTTAATTTACCTAAAACATTATTTTGCCTAATTCATACCTACGGAAGATGGCTGCGATTGATGAGTTAAAAAAAATACTATTAATAGCTAAATAGTTTTACGTAATTTAGTCGTCGATTTAATGTATTACGACAATTTAGTTGGTTGCTTTCTACAAATTTGAATGAGATAATAGAATGGAACTATCAATGAAAATTATTTATCTTTTCTTTCCTTTTAAAAAAGAAAACTACCGCACTAGAATTAATTCGTCTGTCGCGGGGGACTTTACAAACATTCAAACAAAGGACACAAATAACACCCAGACTCAGAACAACAATTTTGAGGATTACACTAAGTGTTGTTCCGTGCGGGGATCGAACCCAGAACACTAAGCGCGGCAGCGTGGTAGCGAGGTGACTACTTAAACCGCTACGCCATCCGTGCAGCAAATTATTTATCTATGAATTTATACATATATTAAAAATTAACAGATTACCTACAGATTAATCTCTAAACATTACTAAACAAAGCTAATATTACATTTTATGTTTGTGCATCCTATATCAACAAATAAATAGTTTAATTCAAATATCACAGCACATTTGTAATAAAATTCATACACACATGATATAATTTTGAAGGTAGCATTACATTTGTAATTATTACATGATTACATGATCATGTTATTTAGCTTTACATGATCATACATAAATAAAAGTAAATAAGAACGTAACAATTACCTTTAAATATAATACACATAACTATAATTAAAAAAAAAAAAGATTATGAGGCATTTCATTTTTAAATAAAACGAACGTTTCGTTATACGGGTGACGGTCTTCTTGGAATTCAATGATCTGTCCAACAGTGGATGTTCTATGGCTGAGATGATTATGATCATGATTATAGGCAATACTAAAAATCTATTAATGTTTGCTCTTTATATTTATATGATTGACCAGGTAATAACGTTAATAACCATGAACCTAAACTTTATGGAAATTCAATTTTTAAATTGACATGTTACCTACTAGTGTGAATGCGGAAATGACGACAGGCGGGACACCTAACAATTTCTGAGTCAGCAAGGAGGATATGTACACTGCACATTAGTGCGGAATATCATCTCAGTCATATTAAAATACGCGTATACGCGAATTAAAAGGATTCTTCTTTCAAACTTATTTCGCTACACAGAAATCATTGTATACCAAGCCACTATAAAATTTATAAATACAGAATACATTAATAGTCAATCAGTAAGAATAAGTAATAATCAACTTCTTTGGCAAAAATATACATAACAGGTGTAACATATGTCATGGCCCATTTTCAACTTAAGAATACACAAGTATACATATCTACACAATTTTCTAGAACAAAATACTATATACGTAATGTTCGTAAAGTGCTTCTGTACTATTTGTTAATAAGTACTATCACTAGTACTATTTTTATATGAATATTTGAATTAAGAACATAATTTTTTTTAGTCTTTATTATTTTATGCATACATTTGAACACAATGTAGAGAGAGTGCATTACCATCTTTCGTTGCTAATAAATTATACATATATTGTAAATTTACAAGAGTAACAAGACAGAATATAGAAAACTACCGAGACATCAGAAAAACCCGCCAGCAGGTTACATTAATAAAAATGGAAGTTATAATATTTCTAATAAAATACAAAAAATAATTTTTTACAATTTAAAATGCACCGCAAACTATCTCTAATTTAAACACAAGTTTAATATGATTTTTTTCTAATTGAACAAGTAACCTAATAAAACCAACAGCACACAAGATAATTTTAATCATCTATATGTGACTTAGTCACTGGCACATCAATTGAAACACTATATTATAGCAGTTAAAATGTCAACTTACTGCAAAACATAGCATCGGGTCCATTACATAACGTTGTGTGAGCCCATAATTATTTTTGTTAAGCTCTCCTACATTTTTTTTTCTTTAATTATGCTTATCAGACCTTGGTCTAGCAAAAACATGTCATTACGACCTCACAACTTCAAGCACAGACTTGTTATAACTCGACTTTTTTTTTTAATTTGTAATAAAAATATAAGTACTGTATCCAGACCTTTGTCTAGGGTATTCTAGTGCCAACTGCACCAACATAACCTTCAAAGCCTTATAGTATTTAAAGTTTTATAGGTACTATCAAAAATAAATAAGTAAAGCAATCATCATATTCAACTCTAAGATTTCTATTGTTCCGATTTAGGAACTAAAGGCAGCCGCAATACCTCTGACATCTTGATATCAGTAGTTATCAAAGGTGTCCCACAATAGTACTGACTACACAACTCAAAAGCTAACTTCAGGTTCATAATAAATCCTCTTCGATATCTTGTGTCAGTATGTGGGGTTCACCGATCGCAGGCACCATGTGCGAGTACTCACTTGTCGCCCAGAGATATAGGTTTAAAGTCCGCTCTGTACATTGCGCGATGAACCTGTAATAAATATATTACATAAAATATATACAATTCAATTTACAAGAGGTGGCAGGCACCTTCCGCTATTTTTTTTTGTAATAATAATACGACACGTGTTTTGCTTCTACACTAGGTACTCACTGCACCTCAAGCTACCTGTCCATTGTACTACTAATTATTATGTTTTTTTTTGTTCTATGTGTCCTACGTTTTGGTGTGTAGTAAAGTGTATTCTATTCTATTCTCTATTCTAAGTATCAGGAATGTTAGGTAACAAAGAGCCAAATTAAAAAGATTAGTTAAAGATTTATTTTAGGAGTCTGCATCCTCTATTTAGTGCCTACTAACTTAAATGTTGGGCTCAATTGAGTTTGCTAGTAACAAGGTGCTATGGGCTAACCGTTTTTAGTAGGACTTTTCTTATTCCGATACGATCCGACTGACTCACTCGAGTTTCATGCATCTGTTGCTACATATCTAACCATAAACAATTTACAGTTTTATTTATATTTTGTATTCAAGCCGTTTATGAATAAAACAATAGCAATACTGAGTCATTCAAGCATAGTCATATGCTCGCTTTCTAATAACTTCTTGGTAATGCATCCATCTCTAACTTGAACATCATTATCAATAAATTAAAATTTCATAGTTTGCGTCCGACCCGAGCAAGGAGTTTACGAACTTTGATTAGTGCCCGACAGCTTTCTTCAAGACTTAATATAATAAGCTTGAAATTATACAATTACCGTTGTATCATAGTCTTCTTATTCGTTAACGACTTAAAAAGGTTTATAGAAAACGGTAAAAGCAAGCAATCACTTTTTATACGTCTAGTAAATAAATTTGCATATTACCAACGCCAATACTGATAAGAATAAAATAATTACCTACAAGCTTTATATGAGACTGGGATTTCGTAAATTATAATGAAAGCTATTCGTCACACATTCTCCAATTTCAACTAACAATTTTAGCGTTAGCTCTCTTGTCAGAGTAGCATTAAAAATTTAAACATATTAACAGTGATGGCACTGTGGCTACAAATTATTGGTGCAGAGGTTACTGAGTAACTCTAGGAATAAAAACTTTTGATTGAGTTTCGTGACCTGTCTTTAGTTAAAAAAAAATTAATAGAAAATCAGTTTCAAAACAATTTCATACTTCACAAATATGTTGGGTTTTAAATGTATCTACATACATAAATTACTCACCTAACAAAAGGTCGGACATCACCCTCATTTGCTGTTTGCAAGTGTTGATAATACAGATGTCTGTGCTGCTTGGCAATAATTACTGGAGGGTATCCTGCCTGCATCAGTAGTAAATTCATAAGCAACCTTGATGTGCGGCCATTACCATCTATGAATGGGTGAATATGGACTAATTTGTAGTGTGCTAATGCTGCATATCTGGAATAATTCAATTTTCTTACTTAGTACTCCATAAAAGAGTTCACATTATTGATATTTAATAGTATTTTTGGTGACATTAAAATAATACAAGAAAAACCAGTTAGTGTGGAAGTTTTTTAAATCCCCGACGCAAAAAGAGGGGTGTTATAAGTTTCACTTCGATGTCTGTCTGTGTCTATCTGTCTGTGGCATCGTAGCTCTCAAACAGATGGACTGATTTTGATGCAATTTCTTTTATTTCCTTGCGGTGGTTCTTAGCTATGTTTGGTTAATATTGGTCCAGCGCTGTAAGAGTATCAGCTCTTCCAAAATGATGTAAGGCATTTTTGGCATATGATTACTCAATTAAGTGCTTCACACAAAATAATAGTCTTTTTATGCTTTTCATTACTGAAATTGTTCCCTGTATAATTTGCGTTGTAGTTTCTAAGTGGGTCTAAATAAACTTATATGGCATGAAAATATGCTTGTATATATGTACATTAACAAATTTGCAATTACTGAAATCTCAATAAAGTTCTTAAAATAATTGTTTTACCTGACAGGGTGCAAGTCTAATGCATCTTCAGAATTCAGCCACTCTAAAAACTGTGTCATAAGTCTCTGTATCTCGGATGGCCCAGGAGGTATATGCCCTCCAACATAAACTTGTGTTCTACGAAACTGTCCACCTTCAACTGGATCTACATGCCCTAAAACTCTTTTGTGTATCTCTAATATGTCACCCATAGTTATATCTCGTAAACGGTAAAGCAATGTTTGATTGATATACTTCATTGCTGCATCTAGACCTAATATTTCATTATGCTCATCTATACTCTTGCCAGAAACTGCTATTCTGGTCTCCAAAATACTTCTAGTTTGTTGCAATGTCATTGTATTGCCTTCAATTGCTACTGTGTGATAAATGTGTTGGAAGTATGCTTCTTTCTTAGCTCTACGTAAAGCAGAGTTATTTTCTGGTATTGATGTCAATGCATCCCGCTTCTCTTCAATTTTACGTAGCACATCTCTGTCTAAGTTTTCAACTATACTTGCAGTCCGTTGTCTATTCATTAAGGCCCCTGTGTGTTCGGGATAATTAGTTAAAGCTAATGTATACAGTTGGTCAGCTTTGACAACATCTTTTTTAGTATCTTCCAAAAATTCTCCATAGTGGTTCAGTATGTCTGCATGTTTAGGTGATAAAGCAAATGCGTGTTGAAACAGTTTTAAAGCTTTATCCGCTTTCCCTACCTTCTTCATCTCTAGAGCTGCGTGTAATGAAACTACAGCTTCCGCATCCCGGGTTTTATCTAGAGGCTTAAAAGAAGTTGGGGCCGGAGCCGAATTTTGCTCAGAAATAGGCTCTAAATAATTTCCGTACAATCCATCTGGTATTGGTGAGAATGGCTTTGAGTATCTTACGTCGTAATTCGATAATTTGTGTAGAGATATTACCACAGCTATTGTACACACCACACTTGATAGTATTAGCACAGTTTTACATCTATCAAAGAGCATTTTTGATTTAATTTTAAATTTACATGTACACTTCATGTTTTCAGTTTCTTGCGTTCTACCTATAAATAACATGATAGCAACGGTTATTGTAGCGAATGGCTAGCGATAAAATCTTTATGACGACTGTAAACGATTTAGATTTCATCGTATATTGCACTAATATTTCTAAACTCAAATAACAAAAAACCACGTAAGGTCATAATTGACAATTTTGACATTACAATCATCTGGTAAACTGAGTGACATAGGTAATAGTAACATTCCTTTTTACCTATGATTTGGTAACTAAAGATTAAAAAAAAAAAGTTCTTGTTGAAAACTATTATATATAATATTACTAAATTGTAGTATGGGAAGAAATGAATTATTCGGCTTAATATAATAATGAAATATATTATATATTAATGTAAAAAATATAAATATATAGATATATTAATGAAAGTTTCATTGTAAATTTATAGTTTAACTATATGTACTGAAATCTTTAAAAATATATTGAGAGAAGGCCTTTCCTAATCTCTGGTTTTCAATATCAATGATTTTTTTTAAATAAAATTTTATTTAGATACGTAGACATTAATGAAGTGGAATAGTATAGTTTTTTGTTTGTTTAAAGGCACTAATGTCTAGAAATATCGGTCGGATTTCAATAATTATTTTTGTATTTATTGAGGAATAAGATAATCTGCTATATATTGCCGAATATGCTATATATTATTTAGGATATTCTAGCAGAAAGTATATACGCAGGTGAAACTGCGGGGAACGGCTAGTTAATATAATAAATCTAGCGGCGTGGTGAACGAGGCGTTTCAGGTCTACAGGTTCACTCTAAAAAATATTAATAAATACTTAAATAATGTAATATTCAGAAACCGACAAATATTAACAAAACTTACTCTTATTTATATATACGATTTTCGGTGTATTTCGGGAATGCCCGACTAGTTTCGGTCTTGAAAGGAGACCTTTCTCCAGGAGTTAGATGTCTAGCCGCGACGTTTCCGGATGTCACACTGAATAATCGACGTTGGCATCTATTTTTATGTGTTTTGGACCTAGCGGACGGTTGCGTTGCTGTTTCGTTATGTGCATACGTACCTACGTTTTGACAAGACTTCTGTACGTGGTAGAGCCATGCTTACGTGGTAGAGCCATGCTTGCACGCCCCCCCTGGACGTCCACCCTCAGTACGGATTATACCTGAGCGTGGACGCCCAGGCTGCTCCTCGTACTCTGGGGGGGGGGGCTCAACTGCGCTCTCAAAATCTGCTCGGGTCAAGAGAAGGCATACCATGGCACCCCCTGTCACGTTTACCGTGGATTTTTGTAACATCAGGGGCTTACATTCTAACCTCGACACTGTCCACCACCACCTTGAGACAGTAAAGCGGGCCTTGCTCTTTTTAACCGAGACGCAGATATCATCTCCAGCGGACACATCCTACCTCTGCTACCCTGGGTACGGAACACTCCTTTGTTCCTAAGGCTGGTGTATGCGTGTACGTTAGAGATGATATCACTTCTCGCCGCCTCGGCAATCTTGAAGGTAGGGACCTTTCCATCTTATGGCTACGTGTAGACTGCGACGACCATCCCCGCATCTACGTATGCCTCTACAGGTCGCATAGCGGTGATGCCGAAATGACCGACTCATCGACCACATCCAAATGGCTACAGACTCAGTGCTCCAGCAGGTCCCATCCGCAGAGATCGTGATTCTTAGCAACTTTAACGCCCATCACGCCGAATGGCTTGGTTCGCGCAAAACCGATCATGCGGGAAGATCTGTTCACGATTTCGCCTTGGCATATGGCTTGACGCAGCTGGTAGCAACGCCTACGCGAATCCCAGATGCAGAAAGCCACGTGTCTTCACTGTTGGATCTTCTGCTGACCTCACATCCTGACGGCTACAAAGTATCCATTGAGGCCCCTCTTGGCTCTTCGGACCATTGCCTGATTAGGAGTATAGTGCCACTCGTTCACTCGCTGCGGCCGCGAAATACAGGCAGTCGCCGCGTATGGCACTATAGGTCAGCAGACTGGGATGGAATGCGAACATTCTTTGCATCCTACCCATGGGGGCAGGTTTGCTTCTTGCCGGATGATCCCAATGTCGTTGCCGACTCTGTCGCGGATGCTGTGCTTCAGGGTATGGAACTTTTCATTCCATTCTCCCTGATTCCCACAGGTGGCAAGTCCCAGCCCTGGTTTGGTCGAACCTGCAAAGCGGCGTCCCGCCGAAAGCAGGAATGTTACCAAGCATGGGCTAATGCAGCGACAGCACGGGATCTAATTGCTGGGGCGAAGTGGGCTCACATCGGCATAATTGGCGAGAGACTAGTGAGTCTCCCTTCCGGAACTCGTGCATTCTGGTCTCTTGCCAAAGCTGTCCAGGGGAATTTTTGTAAGCCATCCCTTCCACCTCTGCACATAGGAGATAATTCGTTGGCCCACGACGCTAAAGAAAAAGCCGATCTTCTGGGCAAACTCTTTGCGTCCAACTCGACCCTGGACGACGGGGGAAACGCACCGCCGACCATACCGCAGTGCGAGAGCCGCATGCCGGAAGTCCGGTTTACATAAAGGGCAGTGCGTAAAGCGCTTCTTTCCCTCGACGTTCTTAAGTCGAGTGGGCCCGATAGAATCTCTCCTATCGTGCTGAAGACTTGTGCTCCAGAGTTGGCACCGGTTTTAACGCGCCTTTATCGGCTTTCCTATTCTCTTGGCGTAGTCCCGAACTCATGGAAGACAGCTCTAGTGCATCCAATCCCTTAAAAAGGAGATCACTCGGATCCGTCCAACTACAGACCCATAGCCATTACCTCCTTGTTCTCCAAGATAATGGAATCCATTATTAACTGCCAGCTCTTCCGGTACTTAGAAGACCACCAGCTCCTCAATGATCGACAATACGGCTTCCGTCGGGGTCGTTCAGCTGGTGATCTTCTCGTTTACTTGACTTACCGGTGGGCACTGGCGATCAAGACCAAGAGGGATGCGTTGGCCGTTAGTTTACGTGGCGAAGGCCTTCGATCGGGTCTGGCACAAAGCGCTGTTTCTTCTGCATATCAATGACATGCTGCAGATTAGCAGTATCCATTGCTATGCAGACGATAGCACGAGTGATGCCCTTTTAACGTCATCGAAAGCCGATCCAAACTTGTGTCTAGAGAGTATGGCCATATTAGCCTCGAAGAAGCTTGGTGTGCTCAACAGATCGAGACAGTATTTTACTCCGGCCCACCGCCTGCAACTTTATAAGGCGCAGGTTCGGCCGCACATGGAATACTGTTCTTATCTCTATGCAGGTGCACTCCAGTACCAGCTTCTCCCTCTTGACCGCATTCAACGGAGAGCGACTCGCATCATCGACTGCCAAGATATTTCTGATCGACTTGACACCTTGGCGTTGCGTAGAGATGTAGCTTCACTCTGTATCCTCTATCGCTTGTATCATGGGGAGTGTTCAGAGGAATTGTTCGGACTTATACCGGCTTCAGGTTTCCGCCATCGTCCTACGCGACAAAATTTCGATCTCCATTACCTGGACGATTGGCACTCAACCACTGTGCGCTTCTCCAGAAGCTTTTTGCCTCGCACAACCAGCTTATGGAAATATTTGTCGCCTGGCGTATTTCCGAACCGATACGACCTTCAAACCTTCAAGAAAAGAGCGTACTCCTACCTAAAAGGCCGGCAACGCACTTGTGACTCTTGAGCTACGGGTGTCCATGGGCGGCGTTAGTCACTTACCATCAGGTGATCCGTCTGCTCGTTTGCCCCCTATCGCATAAAAAAAAGAACTCCGTTGTTTCTCTTTTTAATAGGATGATTATCTGATTCATCATCTATCATTTCAAAAGGTTGAAACGATCTTTTGTTAATAGATTTTCACGAAATTCAATTCAACGTCTTTTAACATATTCTCCTCGTCCTCATTGATATTTCACCGCCTTTTGAGAAATCAAATTGATGAGGACATATGTTGGGTTTTAACTTTAATGTTCCCCTAACTAGTCGATGTTTGACTAAATTTTCTGTGTCATTTTCAACCTGTAAATAAATTCGATTTTTACAGTACTTAAATGCATAAAAAAATCATATGAAGTAATTAACAAATACATTTACATAAAATATATATATTTTTTTACTGAATAAATTATTCCGAACCTACTCACGTCTCAAAAGAAAGTCAGAAATAGGCAGCTATTATTAATAGTTACTTACACTCACAAATGATCTTTACACACATATTTAGTGTTTTTAGGATTAATTAAATCACGCTTCATTAGTTTGCACCACTTTTTTCTAGTTATTATATTTTTTGGTACATGAAAAAAAAAATATGGGTTTTTTAATTGTTGTTCTTTTACAACGACTTGTAACACCTGACGGGTCACCATACGGGTCACCTGATGGTAAGTGACGACCTCTTTCAATTCAAGAGTTGCAAGTGCAATGCCCGCCGGTGAGGATGTTGAGGGGAAGGAAAAGAGGAGACGGGGAATTCTGGTGTTCCGGTACCCTCACTGACTCGGTTACTTAATAGATACGGCAGTTACGGCAGTAATGTTCCGACGAACAATACAATATTTGTAGGCATTTTTTTTAACATTGCCATCGGGTAATAAACAAAATTCGTATTTTGTTTATTACCCGATAAGATCGAACGGCGTAAGCAACTACACAACAACACATTCGTACGTTCTCGGCGAATACGTGCTGCGTCGCTTAGGTCAAATGACGTCACACGATGGAGCGCCGCGGGTTGTAGTCGCAACTTTAAAGAAACAACCGGTTTTCTGTGAGGCCGTGTTATTGCACCGGTCGAGCCGGCCCATTCGTGCCTAACCATAGCTCTACCACTCAAAAATATATTAACCAATATGTTATTTAGTTGTTATTGTTTCTTGTTATTTAACAATAACTGCCTGATTCGTTTGTGCTGATATATTGTACAGTACATTTTCCCTGATAAAGAGACAATAAGGTAGCTTATGTGGTATTCCAGACTTCAATGTATGCGATTGAGCAACAAACATCAATCCAGAGGTATAATTTATCTATTAAATGTATGTATTTAGAAGCATAAAAGTATATTTATCAGCTGTCTGGTTACCATAGTACAAGCTCTGCTTAGTTTGGAATCAGACAGCCGTTTGTGAGATGTGTTAAGTTTATTTATTATCTTCCAAATTTTCGCTTTTATAATAGTACTAAGATTAATAAGATGTCTTGGACTAGTCAGACATAGGTATTTCTTTACATTTTTTTTTTGTAAGTGAATTACAAACTAATAGATTTTGTGCTTGAATTTAAATATTATCTAGCCAGTTCTTCGTTAAACTACAAGCCTTTTATTATTATTAACACTAATAAAACTGGTTTATACAATATATTCGTAAATTTATCATTAATGATTTACAACACATAATCAGTGTTATCGCTATCTTATTATTATTATTATTGCTATCTTATTTATTTCTTCATTATTCTGTCATTGTAATAATTTGCGGTCAGCTGTAGTCGCCTTCGGTGCGGTAATCCATAGATTATAACAGACTATAACAATGCTATAAATTAACTAGTTCGGCCGCATGAATGGCATGTGCTTTACTTTAAAGTATTCAATATACATATAAATGCCGTGGCATTGTGGCACTGGTTCCAATCTTCTTTTATAAATGTACATACATATACTCGTACAGTAATTTTAGTAATCTAATATGTCGAGTTTTATTATATTCATGCATATCTCCATGTGGTCGAATTAGCTTCTTATGTTCCTACTACCAATCTGAAAGCATAACGAAATTATATTTTTAAAGTAAAGTGATGAAGAATTATATCGTGTAAGCCGATCATGGTAGGTACGATAATAATAATAATAAATAATTTATTGCCTGAAACACGGTTTTTACAAAGTTGTAATGACATAAAATAATGTTCAACGTGTTTCACAGATTCTCTGCATGAATTACAAAATACCAATTATAATTTGAGTGTTGAACGTAAGTTACTAAAAAAAAAAAAAACAAACAATAAAAAATTATTTTAATATCGAATTGAGAATAGCAAATGCCATATGTTAGATACGTGAACAATGTCTGCCGTATCTATTAAGTAACCGAGTCAGTGAGGGTACCGGAACACCAGAATTCCCCGTCTCCTCTTTTCCTTCCCCTCAACATCCTCACCGGCGGGCATTGCACTTGCAACTCTTGAATTGAAAGAGGTCGTCACTTACCATCAGGTGACCCGTATGGTGACCCGTCAGGATTAAATAGCAAAAGAGATCATAGTAATAAAAATAGTGCTCAATACGAAAACGTTAATAAAGAAATAATTTTGTAGGTTTTATTAGTTGCAAATATTTAAATTAATTATTGTTACTACCGTGAATTTAAATTGGATCATGTTTAGTACTCTCTACGCCTATATGTTGTGATGTTGTGTCACATTGCTGTGTAGACTTGACGACGTTAAGTATATAGCTGAAGTTCTGGTCTTTATCATGTGTCATTTATTATGACTTTGTGCTTCTATGAGGGTTTTGCGCACATTAATTTGCTTCCAAGAAATGGTATATATGATCTGCTGATCCATCAATAAACAGACATACACTATACATATGTGTTTGATTAAGGTATCCTTCTTGCTATGAAACTGGATAATTTGTGCTTATGTGTGCTTGTATGGCAACATGGTTTATAAAAAAAAAGTTTTATGAGTGCAAGGTAATCAATCTCCAAAAATGCTCTTCTCTTGTATTCGTTGAATTAAAATCCTAATTAAAATAAAAGTTGAGAAGTAAGTATAAAATGTAAGTAAAGTATTAAATAGGTATAGTGACGGAGTGACGGGCCTGTTGGGCCAGTGGTTAGTGTTCCTGACCGCGGAGCCAGAATTCAACACTTCGATATCCAACAGGGTACAAAAATTTGTGTGATCCATAAATCGTTGTCTCGAATCTTGGTGTTTGTTGTTTTTGTGTTTGTTCGGATCTCGGTGTTGTTCGTATTCGTTGTTTGAGTGTTTGTTAAGTCCCTCGCGACACAGTAATTGCTAATGCGGGAGCTGTTTAAAAAAAAACTCAATACAATTCATAATAATTGTATATTTTTTTACTTTTTCTTATTTTTTAATAATTATTTCTTACGATTAACAAATAAATAATTATTTCACGTAATCACTCAGATCATTTACCAATTGTATGTATTGTATCTAATCTAACACATAATAATATTCACATGTTTGGATTCAATAAAATTGACTAATATTTCAATTGTTAATTATAATACAATAACATTTACTTAAAATTAGCTAAACATGCCCTCTACCAAATAGGCGTAAGCTGCTTGACATTGTAAGTTAAAATTTAAACAAATTTTTATTCAATATAAATTAAAATAATATGTTTAAATGCAAATACTTTTAAGTTCAGATTTCACAAACGAGCGATCCTGTAAAATATTAATTGTACCGTCGCGTCGTCATCGCTGACTAGACAATTCAGTCGTCACAACGATAAAATATTAGCGGGCATTCGCCGGCCAAGTTGTTCTACTTGATAAGAAGGATTGAGGAATAGTCTAGAACAAAATATATAGCACTCGACCACCATCAAGTAATTGTCGAGCGCCAAAAACGTCATAAAAGTTGCTCGTAACTTCCTGCGTTCAACTGAGCATTTAACGTTTGGTTTGCAGAAATGCTTTAGCGAGAGTTTATACTACTTACAATACACTTAGTACTATACTATGGCAGTATTGCAGGAAATTAGAGAGCAAACAACATCTCGTCTCGTTGTATAAATCAAGCAGCTTCAAGATGGGCCGGCTGCTTATATCGATCGAATGACCGATATTATGCATTGGTAAGACTACGATACATTTATTAATCTTACTACCTAAACCTGTTAATCTGCCATATTATTGTTAATATCTTTATAAACCAATGTTATGACATCTACAAAGGTTAAGTTAAACCAGGTTTCTATTAAAACTTAATACTACAAATGGCGCGTTTAGTCGCATTTGCTAAAGCGTCATTTAAAATCTATATATTAGGTAATTTGGAACATTCACTTTCATGTTTCTCTTGGAAACAATTCGTGCGGCCAGCGCCTGTTTTCACTTAACTTCCTCCTGCTCTTTACCCTTATCGAATCACCCTCTTCGTATTAATACTATATAATTTATGAGCGTTTCTTATAAAACGTAGAAGAACAGACCTTCACAGCCTGAATTGAAACTAGAAAAGTACTGCATTATTGAAACAACCCCTTAACATTAACAGTTGCTAATGATATGCAAACTTCCAAATTCGAACATGATGTACAGATCTGCTCATACAACCTTTATGTAAAATGAAATAAACTTGAAAATGTAATGCTATATTTTAAATGAGTATCAAAAACAAATATAAACAATGTTGCAACCATTTAAAAACTATTGTTCAATTATTGCCATTTCGAACTCGTAAGCGTCCATAACATGGTCTTTTAAAATTTTCTAGTCCAGTAAAATACTAATTTTCCACATTAGTACTATTTAATTTCAGATGTCAGTATTATAATTCAAAATGTAAACAATTTACACAGCATGCAAAAAGTAAATATGTTCATACAGTGAAACCAAAATTATTTAGCGGCACATTGAATCGACTATAATCATGGTCGAATATAATGAACAACCAAGTGCTATCATGGTACCCATTGCTATACTTGAGTGGTAGGTTCTGAAGGTCTTTAGTATACGAAGGTAGCGGGGACAGTGTGCGAGCTCCCCTAGCACTAGGCGACCGACCTGCAACAACAAAACAACGCTTTAGTAAAAGAAAATAATAAAAAAATGATATATCACACACATTTCAGTTGTCTTCTTAAGAAAATAAAATAAATAAGATACGAACAAGTTATTTATATCATAAAAATGTAACGTCTTTAAAAAAAAACATTCTTTAAGAGTGAGTGAGTAAATGAATGCTATTATGTTTTATATTCATATGTTATACATATGTTACATAAATACTTATTGTAGTCACATGCGTACTTAACGATAAATGACGTCATTTAGCCTATTGCCTTCATCGGGGCACTGAAGGACTGTATATAAAGGGTCCCAGTAAGAGTGCACTTTTTCATTTTAAAATAAAAACAGTCGGACCCATAGTCGCCTATTACGACACACACGGAAAGAGATGGGATGGCGTCGTTCTACTCATCCGAGATCCACATGGCATACTAGTTTTAATTAACTATAATTGATCCTATAAATGGTTAGTGACCATAGGTACGTACTTCGTTTTTTTTTGTACTATGACAGACGAACAGACGGGTCACCTGATGGTAATTGACAACCGCCGTCCATGGACACCTGCAACTCAATAATCGCAAATGCGCTGCCCGCCTTTCGAGGTGATGAGGGATGAAGGTTGCGGGGAGGGGAAAAATGAGAGGAGGGATTAGGAGATGGGAAAGAGGAGAGGAGTTGGGTCTCCGGAAACCTCACTCATTTCAGGGAAATGCAAAGCAAGCGTTGCTCCACAACTGTTTTTTTGTGAGGCCGTGCAAGCGTTGCTTCACAACTGTTTTTTTGTGAGCAAGGCCTACTGTTATTTATATTTTATTTATTTTGACAGTATACAAGAACGGAGTAAAAGACAAGAACTAATGAAACCTATACTAAAAAGAATACCTATTGTTACTATCTAACTAAAGATTTGTACAACATTGTTCAAGGATCAAGATTAATAATTTTATATCAGTCGTAAAATAACACATAGATATAGACATATGCGTGCCTACTTTATCGAAAACTGAGATAACATCTTACAAAATGATGCAATTTGGTCCAAAATTGTGAACCAACAGGTATAATTACATAGAAAAGAGATTTCTTGTTTCTCAGTACTGCAAATGTTCATTGTATGATGTAAATATTTAGGTTGGCTAATCGGTAATTGTGAAATATTCAATGCGGCAATACACGTGTTTAAGTGAATAATTTTGTTGTTATTGTAATGGTAAGGTTTCAAGGAGTACCTATCCTCATTGTCAATTGACGATGACGTATTTTAAATATTGCTTATTGTTATTTTTAAGTTTCAGTTACAAGATCATCTTGAGTACTTTTGGACGTGAGTATATTAAGCACATCATATGAATATCACGGTTACATAGAATGATTATATATGATAAGTTGTCTACAACAGTAACTACTGAGTGAAAGGTTTTCTATACATACATACATAATATCAAGCCTCTATCTCATAGGGGTAGCCAGGGACCACTTCGATTTGCTACGATTCTGACATTCCTTTCTCGCTTCTTCAACTTTCATTCCGTTCCGCATATAGACTTGTCGGTTAAAGGTACTTTTGACCTGGCCTTTTGCTTAGATTATCTTAAACTTGGTCCAAGAACATTCACCTAGGTTTTCCTCTTCCGACAACTCCATTTACCTCTGCCATATAAATACCCTTTGTCAATCTTCTTTCATTCATCCTTTCGATATGCCCGAACCAGTACAGCATACTTTTTCTATTTTAGTCACTACATCCTCTTTCACACCACACTGATCCCTTATCACACTATTCCTCACTCTGTTACTATATTCCACATCAGCTATAACTCCGCAAGGCACTCATTTCTACCGCAATAATTCTACTTTCGTGCTTCTCCTGCCATACCCAACTTTCGCTACCACACATAAGTGTTGGCACCAACACACCTATTCACAGCCACGTGAGCCTTCATTAAGACTGCGGCTGGTCATAAAAGTATGCAATGCGTCATTGATCGCATTACCCGTACTCACTCTTCGTACTATATCATCATCACACTTTCCATCCCTAGTAAACTTTGATCCCAGATATACAAATTCCTCCACTTGTTTCACTTGTTTAACACCTATCATAAATTCTAATTTCACAAAACGTTATATTTTCGTCTCTTTCAAAAACTATAGTTTTCGTCTTGCTCACATTAATTTTCAAACCTTTTCTTTCTAATACCCCAATGCAAGCTTGTTACCATCTCCTGTAACTCCTCAGCTGATGACGCAAGTATTACTTGGTCATCCGCATGTGGGAGACACTTGACGAGTATCCCATTCATTCTCAAGCCACATTCTTTCCCTTTCATTTCCTTCAGACAATCTTCAATGAATAAGTAAAACAGCCATGGCAAAGCTACACATCCTTATCTTAAGACCTTTCTCAATCTTAAACCAATCAGTGACCAATCTGACTTGCTTGAGCTATAGTTTATACTCCTCAATCCATCTCTATAAGCAACATCCATTTGCTTTCAATTCTATCGTCCCTTTTTTAGGATTGATTAGGATTAATTCCTGTATCGCCGGGGACTTTACAAACATTCAAACAACGGACACAAAGAACACCCAGACTCAGAACAACAATATGAGGATTACACAAAGCGTTGTCCCGTGCGGGGATCGAACCCACAACACTCGAGGCGGCAGCGTGATGGCGAGGTGACCGCTTAAACTGGTCAGTCAAATCCTGACACTATATTTTTGAAATTTTCCTATTTAATTGTCAAAAGTGCCCAGATGATGGCAGTAGGTTTACCCCTATTATGTAAATGGGACTAAATATTATCAGCAAAACGTGGGCGTTCATTACGCTTCTACCCACCCCTTCGGGGACACAGTGAATGAATGTATAAATTATAAATATACAATACAAATATTGTTACGTAAAACAATGCATGCAAATAAAATACTTTTAAAAGTTTATTAACATTTGACCTTGAGACGTATGGTAATCATAATATCATGATAATGCGGTTGGTTAAATGTTTTAATTCGGACGTAATTACGATAAGATACGATACTTTTTGACCGCAGCGCACCAATCGTGAATGCGAAGACGAGAATATTATACAATTATTATATAATTAATCTTTTCCAAAAGTATTACTTACTTCAGTTCCGTTACCAGCGGCCTCCTCCATCTGTGTTTTGACGTGCTTGGCGCGAAGCATTGGCCTCACCAGACGCAGTCGTACGTAGGCCTCTATGCTGAATACGGCTAACAACAGTGCTAACTGTAACAAAAGAACATGTATAGTTAAATTAAAATCACACATACATAAACTCACAAATATAGCATTCATACAACCAAACCCATCGAAAGAAAGGAAGGGAAGGGAAAAGATTAGGTTAGCTTGACAGTGGTAGAGCCATGCTTAGGCACGAATGGGCCGGCTCAATCGGTGCGATACCACAGCCTCACAGAAAACCGGTTGTGAAGCAACGCTTGCGTTGCATTTCCCCGAAATGACTGAGGTTTACGGAGGCCCAACTCCCCCTTTCCTCTTTCTTCCCACCTAGCCTCCCTCTCTTTCACATCCCCTCATCCCCCCTCTCTTCTTTCACCTCCCCACATCCCCCATTCCTCATCACTCTTAAAGGCGGGCAGCGCACTTACGACAATTGTTGCAAGTGTCCATGGACGGCGGTTGTCACTTACCACCAAGTGACCCGTCTGTTTATCTGTCCCCCTATAGTATAAAAAAAAGGTTAAATTATAAAACTAGTAGGAATGCCTCAGGGCTCATGAGAGACCTGCTCCGAACAGTGCCAGACTAAAATCTAATATTACATAATTAGTGGGCACTAAATAATAACTACCTATTTAATCTTATCGTCAAATCAAACTTATCAGAAATACTAAGACATGTAACAAGTAGGTATTATACACTTAAGGGCTCATTCGAACATGCGATCAAGGTGTTGCAGGTTCAAACCCAGCGCACTACCGTTGTGAACCCACCCCCATTACAGGAGGGGTTAAACACTAGTAATGTGTAACCGACGTTACTAGTATTCTTAAAAAATATATATAAATAAGTGAGGTTTCCGGAGGCCCCCCCTCTCCCCTTTCCTCTCCCCCATCTCCTTTCTCTTCATCCCCCCTCTCTTCTTTCCGCTCCCTGCATCTCAAAGGCGGGCGGCGCACTTGCGACTCTTGAGATGCGGGTGTCCATGGACGGCGGTTGTCACTTACCATTAGGTGACCCGTCTGTTCGTCTGTCCCACTATAGTATAAAAAAAATAAAGAAAAAGACAGTGACCGGAAAAACTTTTCTATGCTTGACATAGCTGACCTATCTTGTCACTTACGCAATTAAAATTTTATCGTTACGTACTTCCTTATATCCGGTTCCTTAAGATTAAAAAAACTGGCGCTAATTTCTTAAGCTCTTATTAATCTGTCAGTTATCCGGGGCAAGTTAATCTTTCGACCTTTAAAAATAGCCTCGGTTTTACATTTATCCATATATATTTAACAGTATTTTGTAATTTATTATCTTTGTGAAAGGCTACAAATAATAAAAACTTAATAAACAATGAGTCAAGGTTATCGCCTCTCTGAACTAATAACAGTTTGTAAATCTTATTTGTTCAATACATTGCTTATTGATGTTTCATTTCAGCATTCATTAGGCTTCGTATTGAGAAATACTAATTTGAAGCTGGTTTTGGATTTGTAGACACTAAATCTAATGACGTCTACAACGACACAACTAATGAGATCTTGATAAGTACATTAAAAGAAGCATGAAAATATTTTAATAAAGCTTTTTGTGTCAGCTTTAAACGTCCAATTTAATTTGAATTTCATAATATTAATGAATTACTGTGGCATCACAAATATCAAATGTCAATTACTCAGTGTAATTTATCATGTCCTAAATTATGTTTTAATGTTTGGGTATGTAGACTCTAAGGTCATGTGCCGTTTATTATCTTATTTACTACCATTGACCGTAAATAAGTTATAATATTGTGCTAATTGAAAATGGCAGACATTAAACTGATTGATTTGACTTGGCACTCGTTATAACTCTCGCAATTTACCGTTTGTTAAAGGCGCTGTTTGCAAATGTTTTATATTTTATAAACAAAATCTATAGCTATATATACCTGTGTACTATGTGACTTAAGCACGAGAATAATTAATCTGGCATTTAAATTTGGTACCTGTCATTCTTATATGAATATTCATTGTGTTTTCTTAAATATTTTTGTGATATTAAAAGTCTTGGTATCAGGCGAATGTTTGTGTACCGGCCTATTGATAGGTTCATTGAAGACTCTGTATGTGACAAAAAGATCGAAAAGAATTCTATGAAATCCTGTCCGAAAGCAAAAGATTTTATTTCGGGCAATGAATACAGCATTTAGAACCATGTCCTATTTGAAAACGTTTAAAAGATGACTTAGCACTTGCAGCCTATATGTCGCAATGGTCATTATTTATATATACAGTATTATGTAAATTAATAGGGTGGTAAAATCGAAACAACTTTTTAACGGTACGTAAATTAAGGTCACAGACATTTTTTTTACTGACGATATTTTTTTTACAATTGAGCAATATTTTAACAAACAGAGTGTCAGAGTTCATGCTCAAAGCTCTATAGAAGCTTCCCAATTAGTATACAGAGTACATCGTGAGCATTATCCGACTTCAATAATGGTTTATTGGGCTGCTAGTTATCAAGGATAGAAAAGGTGTCAAAACATCTGCACAAGTTGATTAGGATACAATTCTCGAGAAGGTGCTTAAGCCTCTTAACAACATCATGTTCCATAACCAAGAGTGGCTCTTTCAGTGAGACTCATCACCTGGTAATACTCGATCACCCCAAGCATGGCTGGAAGCGAACGTTCCTGACTTCATCAGAACTGAAGACTAGCCGTCATCTATCCCGATCTTAAAACCCTGAATTATAATTAAGTTTTAGGGTTTTTTGTCTGCTCTAAATGCCATGATAATTTGGAGTCCCTAAAGCAATCCACCATTGAAGAATTTTCCCTTGGAGAGAGTGCGTGTTTCTCTCTCTCCCTCTCTCTTACAGTCATTACAACCAATGGAGTTCTTTTTGAATGAGTTTCATATATATTTTTTTTTATGCTACTTTATTTATGTATAAACTAGTACTCATTACAGTTATAAATATTTAATGCAATAGAAAAATATATATTTTTTTTCCTTGTAACAATATTTACGGCAACACTAGGCATAGGCTTGATTGTGCCATTTATGAAAGTCGAAAGTATGTATGTAAGCATGTAGTAATTTGCACCCATTTTTAAATGACTGACTATTTGAAATCTTGTAGACGTCTTAAAGATCAAGATATATAGCAATGAAGGTTTCTTGCAGAGCGATGATAACGAGATATTTTTTCTTGATTCTAAATCGACCATTTAGAGTTACCAATAAAAACCTAAGCTTTGATCTCATCAAGCTGAGGTTGCTTGATTTGAGTCGGTTGTGGAGGGAGGAGTGGTTATGAGGAAAAGCATATCAGGACTTCTTTTCATTCTGATTATTGACTTTTTCAGTTAAGATATGATTATTAAGTACTTGATTTATTCATCATCTTGTTACTTTATTCCAATTTCATTTGGGGTCGGTGTAATGTGTTCTCTTCTTTCATTTTACTATATCGTTGGTAATTTCTCTGATTATGGGAATAATTTCCAGCCATATCCTCTTTCACGCAGTCCATCCATATTTTTATGGTCGTCCCCTACTGAGTGATTGTGTGTTGTGTATAATATTGTATTTTTAGGGAAATTTATAATCTTATAATCTTTTCTCTACATGCAGGTCTGTATTCAGTCTTCAGACTTTCTCTCATCTCATCGCCATTGCCTAAATGGCGAATGCTCAACAGCAGAATCTCCTTATACAAAGCATTTAAATGTATCACTGGCTGCAGACATTCTTTCAGTTTAGTTTAGTCAATAAGTGTCAGTTCACTAAAAAAAAATTGTCAGTATCATCTGTACGATGATTACAGAAGCTGTAATGTATCTTACCTGTATCCAGGAAGTATTTTCAAACTTTGTAAGGCATTGCATTCTGTAGTAAGAAAGTAGAGCCAGCAAACTGATGACGGCGTTAAAAGCGTAGTACACTGGAAACAGTATAGTCTGCACACGGCCGAACTCATGGCGTGGGAGCGAGAAGTACAACACAATACCTGGAAAAGAAAATGTTGGTTAGTAACTTTGTACACGTCGCAAAAAATACATAATAATATACAATGTTTGTGTCGTTTGATGGGAATTCTAAATTCAAATTTGCGCTCTAGAATATTAGACAAAACAATACATCAAAGATAATATAGATCATATTGTCGATCTGTGTACTTGAGAAAACAGTTTCCATGTGAAACTAAATGCTGATTAATATTGTCATTATCTTAGAATCCTTGCTTGTGAGAAGCGAAATTGCAAGTCTCTCTAAGCTAGAACGGCTGTACGGATCTGGTTCTCGTCCTGTCGAATATACTTAAAGCTAAATACGTAATAGGTGTAGGGGCTATGAAGGGGAAATTGATTGGATTCTCGGAACGTTGTTGCGGTTGGGACTTGAGGTCATATTGATATGAGCGAACCCGGAATTCAATGTCTCGTACCAATTCGTGCTAAACAACTAGATATTTTTTGCAAATGTCGTTATTTAAATAGATATGTGCTCTTTATCGCATACAATGAATAGGATAGAATTTTAATCGGAATTAAACATTTTAAAATAGTTATTGTAGGGGCTGCCTTATCGCAGTTGCAATATCCTTGGTAATTGAAAGTAAGAAATATATAAATTATGTTAATAACTCGATTGAAAGTAGATAGATGAAATTAACGATGATGATACAACAAGACATATTGAAAGGAAGGAGGACTCAGAATCAGAACTGATTGAGTTATTTCTTACAAAAAATGTAATAAACCTGTTATGAATTTGACTAAGAAGACGCAGATTTGACTTATAAATGATATAGTTACAGTAATTTATTAGTATTCAGGCAAACGAAGTACACTAGCAAACTCATGTTATATAAACCATAAAATATCATAAGCCAACGATCTGTCGGTTCATATTTGTTAACTAAAATCTATATAAGTTAAGAAATGAAAACGTAACGTCTGTTAAATCTGTTTTGTGAATTATACGGGACGTTAGGCATATGTACGATAATGTGTCCTAAATGTAATGAGTACAACGCGAGCAGCCGCTTTTAGAAGTACATTGATTATGAATGAAAATTATACCTACTGATTCCTATCAGCTCCATACTCAACTAATACAAATCTATCAGTCGGTTTTTGTGCGAAGTCATTGAGAAGTAAGTAATACTTTGAATTAATTAAAAAGATTATCTTTAATTACTAACCTAAGTGAACTGCAAAATTCGAAAGCTGAATATATATAACTAGTTAAGTTACGGTATAACTGTTCTCGTTTTGTTATCAGATTACAAGTCAATAAAAAAATGTTTGTGAAGGTATTTATTCTCCAATGTACGGTACATTGGAGAAAAAAAGTGTGTTAAAAACATACGGATCCCTAAGATAGAAGGCCATTTGTATGTAATTTTCAATTTGGCTGAAGTACGCAATTATTCAATCATTTCTAATATTTGTTTATACAAAATACAGTTTTCCGTTAATTCCACTGCATACCATAGCAACCATTGATAAACCTGTTGATATTTTTCTGTTCACATAAATGAAAATTAGTAATGATTAAGGCTTTTGAATGAATATATTACAACAATGGGAGAGCCATGCGTAGGCATGAATGAGCCGGCTCGACCGGTGTGATACCACGGTCTCACAGAATACCCGTTGTGCCGTGTCCGCTTTCGTTGCATTTCCCCGAAATCAGTGAGGTTTCTGGAGGCCCAACTCCCCCTCTCCCCACATCCTCTCTCTCCTCTTCCTCGTCTCCTCATTTCACCTCTCTTATTTCCCCTCCTTGCAACCCAAAGGCGGGCAGGCTTATGTCTCCTGAATTGCAGGTGTCCATGAACGTAGGTTGTCACCTACCATCAGGTGACCCGTCTGTTCGTCTGTCCCAATTCACTATAACAAAAATGAAGCGTACTCCGTTTCGTTTCATCTTTTCAACCGTCTTCAAAAAGGAGTAGGTTCTCAATTCGACTGTATATTTTTTATGTTTGTTACCTCAGAACTTTCGACTGCGTGAACCGATTTCGACGATTTTTTTTTATTTGAAATTGGTGCTTCCCGTTCCCCATTTTTTTAATCCATTTCTGACAATGGCATCCATGAGAAAACCATATAAGTCTTAAATTTGCATTAAGCATGTGCGCGACAACTAGACGAATAACTCAATAATAAAATACGACGTCTTTCGATTGTAAAACCTTTCTTTTATTAGTCCATATTATTGTTATCGCTTAACCTTTTCCTTATTCCTTTAAATAAACACTTTAATTATCTCTAATGAAGTGTTAAATTGTATTCCTTGTACGTAAGAGAGCTTATCTTGAAGCATAAACAACAAGATCGGGAAGGAATGTGATTCTCAGTAATGTGTAGAGGTAATCATACAATATACGTACATATATAGTCTATCCAGACGATTATCGGCCCTTGCCATGAGCAAGCCTCAGTCGCGTTTGCGCAGACATTTATAACATTAATAACAATCTAAAATTCTCAGTGAGTTAATTCATTTACTACCTACGATAACAGTTGTTTGGTCGTTGGTAATCATTTTTTTTTATACTATAGAGGACAGACGAACAGACGGGTCACCTGATGGTAAGTGACAACCACCGTCCAAGGACACCTGCAACTCAAGAGTCGCAAGTTAAGGTGATGAGGGATGGGGGTTGCAGGGATTGAAAATAAAAAAGGAGGGATAAAGAGATGGGAAAGAGGAGAGGGGGATGAGGGGAAAGGAAAGAGGAGAGGAGAAGTTGGGCCTCCGGAAACCTCACTCATTGCAGGGAAATGAAACGCAAGCATTGCTTCACAACCGGTTTTCTGTGAGGCCGTGGTATCGCACCGGTCGAGCCGGCCCATTCGTGCCTAATAATGGCTCTACCACTGTTAAATTTTTATTATTATATTATTTATGGTAATATACAAATTATTTTCTAACACATTCTTTAGATATTTTTTTTTTCTTTACTTCAATATGTTAACTTATACTTTTAACTCCAGTATGTAATTGCAATTACATACTGGAGTTAAAAGTATAAGCTCTAGTTTCTGTATTTGTTCAGATGTTTATTTTTGATTATCAAAATATACAAGGTATCTCAAAGATATATGTGTAATGTGTTTTATGTTCTGTATAATCAAGTCTTTGGGAGGTTGCTGCATAGCCTGCTATTATGTTATGGTATTATTGACGAAATCTATTCTTCTGTTACATCGTTAGCTTTAATATTCTGGTCGGATGTTTTTCAATTAGTTGAATACTCTTCTATTGTTTAAAAACAAAAGAATGGATTGAAAGCATGCATTATTGATGCACGTGAATATCTGCACTCTGAAGTCTCCCTCACTGTGGTTATTTTAAAGACCAGTATACGTGTGTATTAGCAACTCAAAATTAAAAACAAACAAAAAATAAACGGTTCATATGAATTATGTAAGTAATTACATAGTACACTTTGTTAATATTTATAAGTATATTAAGATGTGCAATTGTATCGCTGCAAGACAAATCAAAAAAATTGCAGAAACCTGCTTAAATATTTCAAAGGAAGCCTCTCCAAAATTCATAATGACAATGTTCCGCCTTCTTCAAATACTACCTGTTTTTATAAAAACTTGTGTTTCTCAACGAGCAACGAGTGGTATTTTTAGGGTTCCGTACCCAAAGGGTATTTCTGAGACTCTACTGTCTGTCTGTCACCAGAATTTAACTTTTTCTCATGAAACGTGATTAAGTCAGACTGTTGAAATTTTCACAAATGATGTTCTTCTGTTGCCGCTATAACAACAAATACTAAAAAACAAAATAAAATAAATATTTAAGGGGGCTCCCATACAACAAACGTGATTTTTTTGCTAGTTTTTTGCTCGATATTGATAACGGCAACAGGTAGACGCTTGAAATATTCACAGAATATGAAGTTATATATTCCCTTTAAAAATAAATAATTATATATTAAAATAAAACAAACGTTCAAGGGGGCTCCCATACAACAAAAGTGTTTGTATAGATAATGGTACGGAACCTTTCGTGCGCGAGTCCGACTCGCACTGGGCAGGTTTTTTAATATGCCCGTGATTCTTTCACGTGTACGTAATGCTCGTGCTCCGAAGAAGCAAAATATAGTTCTTCGTAAAAAAAAAAAACGAGTTTTGATCCGTTTCCATTGTTCAAAAACCGAACGCGATATATTTAAAGTTATAAACAATTTTATCGTTTTTTTTTAGTTCAGTTGGAATTTTGTATTATTTTTTTTTTCTCTTTTTGATACAAACAAAATTCTGGAGTATGAAATGTTTTAATGTTTTAATGTTGTATGAATTGTCACAAATAAAAAAGTTTTAACTGTAATTAAAAATTTTGTTTATTACTTACCAGAGATAAGTGTCATCCAAATCTGTGCTCCTAGATGTGTGGCTACTGAACCGACGTAGAGTGCTGTCCAGCCGCGCATATTACTACTGCTGGCCCCAGGAGTGCTTAACCATAAGAAACAGACTAATATGGCGAGGGCGACGTGCAGAGGTTGGGATGTACGGGTTACGATACTGTGGACAAAAGAGTACAATATTTTAATTCACAACAAAATGCTTTTAAAAAAAATAAAATGTATAATAATGTGCACCAAAATGCTTTGATTTCGGGGCATAGTCAAGGTTGTTACTAGCTTGACGATAAATATACGAGTATACAGTTATATTGTTATGAAACAACACATTTCAAAGAAAAAATAATACAGAGCAAAGGTGCTTGCCATGACACGAGATCTATTAAATAGGTAACGACACTAAAATGGGTATTTAGCCTTTTTAATTTGTTTAAGTGTCTTGTTAAGATAGTAAAGGGAATCTGTGCCTAAAGAAAATATGGTATCTTATCTTTTATCTTAACATTTTGACGGTGATATCTGTGTTAGTTGCGTTATGTAAGGATTATGTACCTGATTATAATTAATTATACCAATAATAATTACACTTATTCTTAGCTATAACGCACGCGGTATAATTTTGGATCGTCGTCGAAAAAAAAAGTCGAATCCTATATTTGCGCTACAAAACATTTACACGCAAGTAGGTATATATATATGTACATCTATAATTCGAAATTTGAATACAAAAAAATATCTTGTTTAAATCTAGAACGCAGCCTAATACTTCCACGTGGAAACTCATTGTATCCACGTGAGACTGGCCTGAATTTGACACGTGAGCCTTTTAGTTTGTTGAAAATGGATCATAGCGTGAAAATTCATTTATCCGTTTTCTGGAAAGTGTAAAATTACAATGATTGTTGTTCGGATGTGTTGTTATTAGATACTCATATTGATTCACTGCATTCAAAGAAACAATTTTAATAACAGTGGAGATCACCAATTACCACCATATTTTTTTTTTTCGTGTGGAAGCCCGGTTCATCACTTCACTGGAGCCAATAGTGAAGTGGTATGTCCGACTCAAACCGATTAAACCATAATTTATTTTGCTTTAAACTAAAATGTCGTAAAAATATTAAATTAAGCGATATGAATTATGTGGTAGTGGTTTATGCATTCACAGATATTTTTTTCCTAGGACCATAAGACCCGATGACAGAACACTGTGTGGTTTTAGTCGGTTCGAGTCGGACATACCACCACACTGTTTGGTTCTGGTGAGATGATGACCCGTTCCACACAAAAAGAAATGGCATACAGAATTTACAAGACAATTATAAAATTGTGTATACATATTTGTTATAGATTTACAGGATACACAAATATTAAAAAAAAAAAATTAAAGTCACATTAAATAACTAGTCTACATTAAACAACTAAGTCTACATTAAATAACTAAGATATTGAGAATGTGTACACAGCTTTACAAGTTAATTATCATTAATGATTACCATTGCAATGAATTGGCAGGCGGTCGAGATTAATTACTTCGGTTGTTTTTACACAGCGGCAGCGTTTGGTTAAGTTTACGGTATGTTCATAGTACTGGAAGGGCATCCATATAGTTTTAATTATACAAGAATATTTTAAATTTCGTATTATTTTAAAGCCCATAGTAAGATTGTGGTATGACAATTCATCGAAGTAGGATAAACCTGCCATTGATTTATGTTTGAATTTTTAAATTATCGTGTTTGGATATGAGCTATAAATATCGATTTTCAATCGATTTTTAACTTATTTAACTTCGATCGATTTTTAACTTACTCGAACTTTAACTTAATCTTACTCGAACGATTTTTAACTTCGATCGATTTTTAACTTACTCTGTCATTCCCATTATTAAGGCGCTTCAAATTACACCTCACGTTAAGATTCTTGCGTGCGATAAAAAACATACCTTCACTCGAAAAATATAGCCACCTTTCTTGTAAAGTCAGGTAAAAATGAACAATGTTCGAAATTTGAACGCGTGAAATTTAAAAAAATAAAACAGTAATGAGTCAGGCAACACCTGTTCAAACCGAGTGAAATTGTTTACTTCACGATATTTTTATACTTTTAATAACTTTGACTTGCAAATTCGATGATCACGATACAGAGGTGTTAACTGATTTTGTGTTAAGTTATGGCAGCCTTAAAACTGGAGCATTACGAGCTTTCAATAAGTACTACAACTTGTTTATACTTTAGTCTGGTACGATTCCAATTATTTTGGTTTACTTTAAAATCTTTAAATGTCAATGTTTATTTCTTGTTTAATATCCATTCCATTTAAAAACTTTTACACTAATGTCGTTTCGTGTATAAATACGTAAAACTATACGTACTTTCTTAAGAGTAGTGTCACAACCTGAAAATAATATTTTTAAGTACTCAATATTTTAAATAAATAATTGAGATACTTGACAGCAAAAGGAAATTTATAATAAAAGCATTTAAGTTCAGTTTTCTTAATTTGACTCCACCTATTGCTTTCCAACAGGCAAAGTGGAGTTACTATGGTAGGCTAATATAAAAAAAATAAAAATGGAATAGAAATGTTTTGTTGAATCGCGACATTATAATTAAATGTTTTGACGTCCGTATATTCACGTCACTTATTTAAATATTTGCGAAACAGTTAACACCTCATCTTTTATCGTGAGTGTTGCAAAAGGCGACTAACGTATTGGATTATTATCTATCAGACCGTATATAATATTCATATAGTCAGTACCCAGTGGGCGGCAATAGGCTTATCTCACATTACATTAACAGTGGTAGAGCCATGCTTAGGCACGAATGGGCCGGCTCGACCGGTGCGATACCACGGCCTCACAGAAAACCGGTTGTGAAGTAACGTTAACATTGCATATCCCCGAAATTAGTGAGGTCTCCGGAGGCCCAACGACCTCACGCCGTTTATCCTCTTTCCCTTATCCTCATCCCTATCTTCTTCCCCTCCCCACATCCCCCTATCCCTCATAACCTGCGGGCAGCACACTTACGATTCTTGAGTTACAAGTGTCCATGAACGGAGTTGTCACTTACCATCAGGTGACCCGTCTGTTCGTCTGTCCCCCTATAGTATAAAAAATAATAATTGAATTAGACAAATTATATTTGGCGCTTCATACGCCTCTGTCCACCTCTTCAGTGATATAGACGTAAGTGGAAGTTTGTATCTAGTTGTAACTAATCATATCAACAAAAATAAAATCATGGATCAGATATCAGTAATGCATGTTACAGCAGAGGCGAATCGCATATATAGACAGATATTTTATAACAAGTCCTCTAGTATGTAATGCCACTGCATTCATATCACTACATGTAACTGTCGATAAGCAATGTTACATTGCTTATGTCATAATGTGTACGTGTAAGATGAAAACTACGCGATATTTAATTAAAGCTATCTTTAGGAAGAGTCTGTATGTAGTTGATATAGTATTATGTGTATGAGATGAGATGTGTATGAAAAAAAAAAAAACAAACATTGGTTAGCTCCGTTGACGTACTCGTACCTTCTTAAATGAAATCTTCTTGCAATTTGATTATGAACTCATCTTATTCTTAACTGCAGTCACTTAATCACCCCGTAATTGCTATTACTTATTATAGTTTTTGGATGCTTATTTTCTTGTGCTGTATGTTTTATACACTTTAAATACGTTTATTTACAAAGTTTAATTTTCTTTTAAGTCGATGTTATTTTTTAGACATGTAAGACTTAGACGGTTATACGTTAACACAGGGTTAATAATTTTATATTTGACAAAGACACCTACAATAGAGGCGATGACAATTTGTGTATTATATTTTTTTTTCAAGCAATGCGTTTTCGAATGAAACAATGAAATTGAAATACCTGGTATTTGAAAGAAAATAAATGAAGCTGTAAGTTTTAGACTCGTATATAGTTCAAATACGGGTTAATAAATAAAAATATAATATTTCCAAAAGATGTTTGGATTGATTGCCAGTGTCTAAAAGGAGAGCCGTCTCGTGGTAGAGACATGCATAGACACGAATAGGCCGGCTCAACCGGTGCTATACCAGGACCTCCCAAAAAATCGGTTGTGAAACAACGCTTCCTCCCCTCACTAATTTCGCCGAGATTAGTGAGGTTTCTGAAGGCCCAACTCCCTTTCAGCTCTTTCTCCTCTCCTCATCCCCAACTCCTTTTTCCTCTCACTCATCAGTTGAGTTGTTGAGTTGCATGTGTACATGGACGGCTCTTGTCACTTACCATCATGTGATTACCATCGCGTTATTTTATAAAAAAAAAAGTATGTCACTCATAAATTCGCACACCGTTTGTCATTTAAAGGCGTAATGCGTATTTGCCATAAACTGGAAAATTGATTGATGTTGGAATGAATAATATACGGTAAAATAAACAATAATACCTCTTTGAGTAAGCTTAAAACAAAAATATTTTTAAAAGCAACAGTTTGAAGAAAACACGGTTTTGGCTTTTCGCCACGTCACGGGATGTCATTTATGTTATTTTTGGCTGAATACGTAAAACACTAAATAATATTTTTAATTGTGTATCACTTTTAAACTTGGAGAAGTATTTCATCCTATGATACTAAAATTAGTATGTTTAGAAGAAGTATTTTACTACTTTAAAAGACTAAAACGAGAAGACGTTAAACGTTAACAGCTTCGAGATTCTGTATCTCTTGATAATAGATTTTGTAGATAGTTTACTATTTATTACTCGAAACTAGATACTGAAATGTCATTTTTAAAATAGATCAAATGTAAGAAAAGCTATGTAAATTTAAATATTAGATTATAGAGGAAATTAAATTCTTAATTTCTTTATTCTGCACTAGCCTTTCCCCGTCTTTTCACCTGCTTTTATGTTCATTGCTTCGCTCCTGAGGATCGAAGTAGGATGTCTTATAAATAACCTATATTATTCCTCATTATTCCTTAATAAATACTATAACTTAACAAAAAAGGAATCATTACTTTCAGAGATTATTGCGTTTAAACAACAAAATAAATCTTCTCTTCATTACTGGAAAATTTATTCGAAATATCTATCTCTCATTTAAATACTTTTTAAATTGATTAAACAATTTCGAACTACCAAAATTATGAAATCACCTACATTCATTTTTTTTATGTACATTTGTTTTAATGATGCAAAGCGAATACCAGTTGGCTAAGGATTACAAGCAGTATACATTCGCTATACGATAACAATATATACGAGAATATTTCCTTTATATTTTTATACTTTTTACTATACAATCACACAAATTTACGCAATGTAATCAGTGTGACGTGTATTGCTAATAATATTTATCGATTAGGATTGCTGGCCGACGTGCTTCGACTCATGTGCTCGCAAATTCATACTCGTCAATGAACATATAACTTTCTTTCGGTAGAATAATTTTACCGTCGGAATTTTTTCAAGAGAGGCTATTCGTGTTTTCTAGGCGGGCGATGACATTTGGCGAGTGCTTTTTAGATATATTTGACATAATCGGACTTAAAAAAAGTAGACAACTGACTTCAATGCGTCTATCATAAAATTTAAGACTAATATGGTTTTCTCATGAATGCCATTGTCACAACTGGACCAAATTTTCATCTAACTACCCTTGAGGTACATCCTTTCAAATAAAAAAAAAAATTGTCGAAATCGGTTCAAGCAGTCGAAAGTTCTGAGGTAACAAACATAAAAAAAATACAGTCGAATTGAGAACCTCCTACTTTTTGAAATGAAAATTAAAATTAATAAAGGAGTTACAGATTTGTTTGTTTCGTGAGTCCTTAGTGACTAGTTAGTACTGATATTTACGAAAAAGTTTTGTTGGAAATTAAAGGGCTATAAAAATCTTCACACTTTTTGAATTTTGTTTCCGCTGACAATTTATCAAACCACACCATCTTATCGTTAAGTTGACAATAAGTCCAGGGAAATAAACACTTGATACGTTATCACTTCGTTAAGTGTTAAATTATAATAGAAAAATGGCACCCAACGAACGTACATCACGTACGAGCTGACCATCGTGTGTGATCGTTGGCAGACAATTTATTTTTAAATCTCAATTTGGTACCATTTCTAACAATTACGCTAACACAGATAATTGTCACTTTGATCTTTAGATAGATGTCTTTTTCTTATAAAGAATAAATAAAACACATGTATAGAATTGATTAAACAAATACTAATTTATGTTTTTGTTCAAAAAACAAAAAACGATTTTAATTTTAGTGCTGTATTCATCTAATAGTTACTAAGTTTATCGTTTGGGCGAAAATCAACTTTCAATGAAATTAAAAAAGTTTAAAAGACAAATTTGCGAGGTCGACCAACGAGTCATGTGAATGTATGCAATCATTGAACTACTTTTTATTTGTGTTCGACGCGTGGGTGTGACAATTTAATATACTTACAATAAAACATTTTCATGAGAGGAAGTTAATATGAAATTTTATTTATATTAACATAATGATGTTTATACAATTAACAGGAAACTGAATACTAAAACAGATAAAAAAAAATCTTTATTGATTTTTTATTGTCGATTCTTTCTTCGATTTTAACTCACAAGTTCATCACGATCCGATAGTCAAAGAATTTCTAATTTACATACATACATGCAGAGGTGTATTAAATACATTTTGCCATTTCTTGTACAGTTTAAAAATTGAATGAGGTGAAAGTCATAGAGAATGAATTAAAAAAAAACTGAAACAAAGGAGTTCCTTATATATTTTATTATTAAGTTGAGTTTAAAAGATGAACTGTTGTTAAGATTTAAGTAAGTAAGTATTATTTAAATGTATAAGTCTCTACAATTCCATGATGTATGTACATACATATGTATGTAGGTCGGTAGGTGTATTCTTTGTTAGGTATGTAAGCAAGATCGTGTTCTGGTTTCGTTTCATTTCTTTGAAAATTATGGCTAGAAATGTGTACTTCGTTTACGTAGCTAAGAAATACTTATGTAAGTACGCAGGAAGGTACACATTCACTTACTATTATGTAAGTTCATTATGAAAAATATAACAAGAATAGCCTTGTAGATATAATTAAAAGATTACTAATAGCTGCTATGGAAACGCTTTTTTTATTCTATTAGTGCTTAGTTTTTAAGTAATGTTCTCGCAGTCAAATAACCAGTTTAGCATTTAAATAACCTTGTGAGATGCGCTTGCGTGACGTGGGTCTACGTCACTGACACCTCGTTCGTTAGTTTGAATCGCGACGTTTCGCATAAAATAAAACGTTTTCAAAGATACATACATACGCTCACGTCTGCATCCTGAAAGGAGTATTCAAAGGTGTATTGTGTATCACTGGTTATGTAGAGGTGTATCACCGGTTGACGTTTGAACACTATGGCGTCCGTTGTCTATGTCCTTTTTGTTAACATCTGTCTGTGACAGTTCTGCTTAAACTTTAAACATTATTAAGTAATAAACGCAGCTTAATTATTATTATGGCACTTTAGTTACTTACATCACAAGAAAAACTGTAAGAATTCGGTTATCTTACAAAAAAAATACATGAGTGTGTCATGTATATGTCATACAGTTTACACTTATGTACGTTAAACTACGTTTTCAGTATTGAAAACAGCGCTGAAGTCACTACACATTTTGCTTTTAAATGGTAGGCATGTGAGTCACAAGCAATTATGTAGTAATACTCGTACATAAGTATTTTGTAATGTAATAAGTATATATATATAATAATTCTTCATATTATATTTAAAACAGATCAGCTATCTTTACTTGTCTATACTTACTAATAAATTAAAACTATAGATTTGTTTTTTTTTTATTAAACACCCGACTGGTGGTTCCAGAGATTAGCCATCTTTGGAACTACCATTTGGGCGCGAAAAATTCTTGTACAATTTTGATATTTGATAGAATATTTATTAAGGAATAATATAGGCTATGAAGCATCAATTAGGAGCCGGAGCGATGACCATAAATGCGCGAGACTGCTGGGAATAGCTATAACAATTATAATTATACTCGTAGTAAAGCAATCAGAGTTCAATCAGATTTACATTTTAGGGCCAAAAGACTGTGATGCTATTTAACACGGGATTATGATGATTAGGAGTTGAACTCTGATTGTACACAGGAGTCAAAGTGCATCTGGTACGTACACACTCTTACGAATATACCTGAGCTTTAAAATAGGAGAAGGAGCTGCTTCAACATTATTCACGTGCTCTAACTGGTTATGCAAATGAAATCACAATACTTACCGTTGTAACGTAATTTCCACTACTGTCTTCTTCTTTTGTGAATGGTTTAGCAGATATTGTAGTAAACACTATATGAGGTACAATATGAATTGAGTTAAAAGTGTTAAGAGTCGTTCACTTCGAATAGATTGATTTAATTATAATTGAAACGTTCCACATTAAAAAACTAGTACTAGGTAGCTGTAAATGATTGAAGTTTGTAAACTTACTTCAATTTCTTTCGTTAATGGAACTAGGTTACAGTATCGCGTGTTAATCGTATCGAATGAATGCTTCAGTTCTGTAACAGATGGGTGGTTCTAACACTACTGTTTCATTAAAACCTAGTTGTATTAGAAACAGTAGCGATCAAGTTGATTGAGTAGGTATTAATTATTACAACCACTAATTACGACTAATAACTCATTTAGTAAATGATAGGAATGATGTTTTAAATTGTGATAAAAAACCATTGGTAAAAAATGTGGTTGGGGAAGTTAGTCTGATTGCACAATGTGCAAAGAAACGTGCATATAATACACCTATTTAGTTAATTAATTTTATTGACGTAATATACCATATATAGTACGTTACTTACATTTGACCGATTTACAACAATTGGTGGTAGAAATTCAAGTCGAACGATGAACACCACAAACCAACACATTTAAAAAAAAAACATTTACTTTGATTTTAACCAGATAGGGTTGAAAAGAATAACAGCCACCCATTGAAACAAACCGGTCCACGGTCTGGTTACGTAAGTAACTCATTGTAATTCTTTTCGTAATGTAGGTATGTGGATTTGAGATTTTCGATTTGAAATATTTTTTCATGGAAAGAAATTATGTACTTTGAAGAATGATTTAAAACAAACATACTTTTATAGTAACTACTTACTTTTATTTATCAATTGATACGTTTCTCAATATTTTTACAAAGCCAATTTTTATTAATACGTTTTTCAATATGAAAGTGTTTGTGTACGTTACGTATTATGCATTATGACTTCTTTTTTCGTTTATAATAATCAATTACTTATAGGTACATATAATTGTAAAAGGCACTGTCTGTACATTATATACACATGGGTCTATTAAAGCAACAGAAGCCAAAACAACAGTTTTTAGAATTTTAGTCTGTCTGTTTGTATGTTTGTACACGAATCACGCAAAAACTATTGCATGGAACTAAATGTACTCGTAACTTTTACACGATGTATTACTCAAGGTTTAACTTAAAATATAGAGTCCCAAACGCAAAGCCACATAGTAAACATATAAAAATAAAAAGATTGTGGTAAAACCGTATAATCAGTCTGGTTTTTAATGTGCAAAAAAAAATTCTTTTTGTCTATTATTCAGAAATCTATGTATCTAATGGTTATTTCGAATATTTAGAACATTAAGATTTTTTTAGTATTGCTTATCACTTTTAGAAAAGTTTTGTTTTGTTCTTCAAATACATTTTCACTTTTGTTTATATTTAATACATACGAGTTATTGTATAAATAATAGCCACAGAATTGAAAAATTCGTGCATTTTTGCGATTCATTGTCGCGTTCTATTTTTAAAATGTATCGTTTTAACAGCGCTGAGCGGAGTGCAACATATATTTAAATAAAAAAATACCAATTCTCTTTAGAAATCTAGTGTCACCTTAGCCTTTTTTCATTCTTTTATTTGTGTATATTATTTAGAGTTATTATGCCATGAACTCGTCAAAAGTAACGTGACCGCAGGGCAGACTTGAGCGGTGATAGCCAAGTCAGCTTTTATTAGGCACACAACCTTATTAAAAATTGTTGTACTGACAATTGACCACTGAACTGTCAGAAGATGACATGAGATCGCCTCTTTGACAATTTTGTGAGTCCATTCATTTAAGGAATATCAAACCGACAGAGGAATATTAAACGAGAGCTAAGGAGCCAACGAATTTGACCGAAAATGTCTCATTTGAAATCGTTTGTAATAGTCTTTTGTTTTTTAAACATTTATATATCTAAACTTGATTAACTGCTTGCTAAGAATACGATAAAGATCGGACGAAGGACACTTCATGAGTTTAATGACATATAAATGAAAATAGAGTAACTAGTTTATTTTAAGATGCACAAGTTTGCAAAGCCCTGGGGCAGATTTTTGCACTCAAACAGCACATGTAACAAAACATTTATTTATTTATACATGTGTAATATACTGACGGTGCCAGTGCCAACAAATGGGCTCACATTGTCGCACTTTCAGATTTAAAAATTGTAAATTTATTTAGAACTGTTAGCCATAGCTTACATAAGGACTATCATATCAGTCAGGAATAGATGTTTATATTTTAGCTTATCGCTACGTAACCATTGTACCAATTAGGACATGTTGTTGAAATCGATTTGTTTCTAGGAAAAATTTCGCCGCTTATGGCTAACTATAAGATAGTGTTATATGTTCGTGACCGATTTTCTTAAAATAAAACTTGGATCACGTGCGACTTTTTGCTGGCGGTTTTAAATTTTACTGTTCGAGTAAATCTTTTGAACGTTCTAAAGTTTTTTTAAGTCCATAAACTGAGCTCAATGTTCATTGCAACCCATATATTGGAAGGTTAATGGATTTATGTGATATAATATATATATATATATAGCTCTCACCTCTACCAGTAGACTTCTAGTTACTTTAGTCACAGGATATAACTTCAATGAAAAGGTTACCTAACAAAACTATCTCCCGGAAATATAAAAAATCTCTGTGAAAATCGGATACTTAACAAGTAGGTAATTATGCTTACCTGCTTGAAATAAATTGAATAACTTCATTCATTGATCATGAATAATTTCAATCAACTAATATAGAAGTGGCAATAATTCTAAACTTTATGTTGTCTGTACGAGGCTGGATTGCATCATACACGAAGAGTTAATTCAATTTTATGTTATAACAAATATTTCTTAAAAAATTGTTATAGCAACTTGAACCCAAGAAAGAGTGGGTTTGTGTTTCTTCCAGAAATTAGGTTCACCTTAGACTCCAAATCTCCCGAGACTCTAAATTTCCGCGCGCGCCTCTCTAAATTAGAGCTTGGATCTCACCATGGCGGGGTCAAGAAGCGGCCGAGTCTGTCGGGGTTCACTGGGATTTCCTTGGGTACGCCTGAGGCCCCCGCCAGAAGGCTATGCCGGAACACTGTGTGACTTAAGTGGGTTCGAGTCCAACATACCATCTCACTGACCGATGACCGGTATATACCTACACATATATCATACCGAGCTTAATTTTGCGTGTCTTGTATTCGAATAAGTGGAATAAATACGTAAGTGACATATAAGTAGTTCTTATAATTTTTTTATTCGGAAATCCCCCATTTTCTCGAAGCAATGCGGGAAGCACCTAATTTTTTGAAGCGACAGTATAATGTCATCAACTTTTAAAATGATGCTTTAGTAACCATTATTGTTATAACTAACTTATTCAAAATTTCTTACATGAAATAGTAATATGCATATTGTTAAAATGTATTTAATATAAGATCGTATTGTTATATTAAGCGTTTACAAGATATTACCAGATTTCATAGGAACGTTTAAATTTTTGCAAATCAAACTATGGTTAAGATGTTATTACCTCTGTTTATCTCACACATGTCTTTGGAAACAGATTTCAATCGTAATAAAAATATAATGAATATGACAACTGATTCAGGCATTGTGTACACACTTAGACAGTCGTAGATGTAATCATACTGGTGTTTGCTCAACACAACGGTTACAACACAATTGTCTATTGATAGCTATTCAGAGGTACACTCCGTACTCGAACAAGAAAAAGGTGAAATATTACCGCTTTTTTTACTGTCCACTGCTGACCATAGGTCTCTTTCTAGACTGTTAGATACATATGAAGGTGCTAGTGTTTGTGGCCTCAACGACGCAGACGTCAAATATTTGATATCGGTCGTATATCTTGGCCATCGACTCATACATCTCTGACAAATAATATTATTTTGTATAGTTCTTAAAAAACTAAAAAGTCTACATTAATGAAGTAGAATTGTTTTGTTTGTTTAAAGCACTAATCTTTAGAATTATCAGTCGGATCTAAATGATTATTTTCGTATTGGATAAAGTATTTATTGAGATTATAGGTTATTAAACATTTCAAGCGGAGCAGTAAGCATAGATACAGATGAAACTGTAGATATACTGCATATTTATGTAACTCTGTAATAACTTTTTTTTTTTATACTATAGGGGGACAGACGAACAGACGGGTCACCTGATGGTAAGTGACGCCGCCGTTCATGGACACTTGCAACTCAAGAGTCGCAAGTGCGCTGCCCGCCTTTGAGGGTGATGAGGGATGGGGGATGCAAGGAGCGGAAAGAAGAGAGGAGGGATGAGGAGATGGGAAAGAGGAGAAAGGAGATGATAGGAGAGAAAAGGGGGGAGGGGAAATTGGGCCTCCGTAAACCTCACTCAATTCGGGGAAATGCAACGCAAGCGTTACTTCACGACCGGTTTTCTGTGAGGCCATGGTATCGCACCGGTCGAGCCGGCCCATTCGTGCGTAAGCATGGCTCTACCACTTTAACTGCCATAGTCCACTACTAATTCTTTACACATTCAACAAACTTCTTTCCGGCTACCTATATACTGTTCTCCACTTATCTGTATAACACTTATGTGATGTCATTAAAATTCAGAAATTTCCAATTTCAAATTAATCTAAAGTACAATTTGTCGTTGCCCACCTGGTCATCCTAGCATCTGATAGGATTAGAATGACAACCTCTTTCTTACCAGCCTATGTTATGTGATTCGGAAGAGTACCTACTTCAGTAGAGTTTGCAGCTTGGAATAATAGATTTTTTTTTTTCCGCGACGAGAACTGTCAGATAAATGAATCTTTCGAATAAACCTGATTGACGGATTAATGGACATCTGCTGTTCAAGAGTCGTAAGTGCGCTGCCTGAATGAAGGGAACCCCTCTCTACTGGGCCTCCGGTACCCTCACTCACTTCTCGATATAATACAAGCATTGTCTGTCTACCGATTTTCTGTGAAGCCCTAGTATTACTCCAGTCAAGCCAGCCCATTCGTACCTAAGCATGGCTCTTCTACGGTATAGTTATGTTCATAACTTATGAGTAAAACTTCTCGGATACTTAAGAGCTATACATGTGTTGTTAAACACCCTAAATTAGGAACAATACCTGCGTCACTGACTTTACAAACATTCACACAACGGACACAAATATCATCCAGACTCGGAACAACTAATTGTGGATGACACATTTTTTTTGTCCCGTGTGGGAATCGAACCCACGTTCCCGGCTCAACAGAGTCAGGGTCACTAACCAATAAGCCAACAGGCCAGTAAAAAGTTGTGAGAACAATCGATAGTCAGTAATTATTTGTCATTATGTACTTTTCAGTATTCATTTAATCGACTCAGTAACATTATTCTTTCGAGTGTCTAATGGTTTAGCTACTTTAGCCTTCACTGCACTGACTTTGAGATAGAGGTCATCCGCATAAGCTGATTGGTAGACTAGTATAATTTACTTTGAAAGAACGTAATTTAAAACAAATGCTTTAGTGTAACGAGTATACAAGACTTGTATTACAAGTGCAACCGCTGATCGGACTTGAATAACAAAATAATGAAAAGTGAAAATTAGGAAAAAAAAATTAGGAAGTGTGTTACACAATTAGTATTGTAGTAGACACAGAACAAATGTTCTTGCTCATCACACAGATACTTGTCTTGGGTGGGAATCGAACCCACGACCTCTGACTTAGCAGTCAGGGTCACTAACCACTAGACCAACATTAATGTATATCTAGCTGTAATGTCACGCTTACTCAGCGACATGCATTTAAATGTATCTAGGCTGAGTTAGCGTGACATTTTTTATTTGAACTCATTTCAAATCAAGATCTAATTGATATCAGAGAGAACAGAAAAAAAAGAAAAAAAGAGTTTACGTTTAGTTGGTCGTGTAATGCTTCGTTGAAAGTGGATTGTGGAAATCTTTAGATGTGCGATAGCATTGTTTATTTATTTTATACGCAGTGTTTTCTTTAGTATCGATATTATTCTATGAAATATAATGAGTGAAGCATATTGTTTGTGCAAATATTATTTGTTTGTCATTCCTATATCGTATATCTTATTTGCACTTGATATTCTATGACAGCTTATTTATTAATTTTACTTATCAATGCAATTACAGAGAAATAATAATATAATAAATTGCAATGTATTGAAACTGTATGTGTGTTAGACAATACTGTCGAACAAAATATTAAACATAATTTATGTATTTTAGATTTTTATTTTTTTTTATACTATAGGGGACAGACGAACAGACGGGTCACCTGATGGTAAGTGACACTTCCGTCCATGGACACTTGCAACTCAAGAGTCGCAAGTGCGCTGTCCGCCTTTGAGGGTGATGAGGGATGAGGGATGCAGGGAGCGGAAGAAGAGAGGAGGGATGAGGAGATGGAAAAAAGGAGAAAGGAGATGAGGGGAGAGAAAAGAGGGGAAAGGGAATCGGGCCTCCGGAAACCTCACTCAATTCGGGGAAATGCAACGCAAGCGTTACTTCACAACCGGTTTTCTGTGAGGCCGTGGTATCGCACCGGTTGAGCCGGCCCATTCGTGCCTAAGCATGGCTCTAGCACTGTTACATATGTCTTCTTTATTCTATTTGTCTTTCCTCACAAGGTGATGAAATGAAATGAACGAAGATGATTATGATAAACGATAAACTTGCTATAGCTTCGACACCTTTCAAACTACGTTAGTCAAATAGTTTTACAGATTTCGGCTATAAGTATTGAACTAGCGATAAAATATACAGAGTATACATAAATGTATAAACGATTAAATTATGTCAGTGGAGTACCAATTACAAACATTATGTATTCACTGCATTTGTTTTAATTAAAAGGCCTTTGACACCAAGGCATTAAAATGGTTTTTATAAACATCTAGATATGATTCAAACTCAAAACTATTGATTAAGCCAGTTTACACCTTAAACCTTGTGATTTAAGTGCATTTTAGAATGGTATGATTTATTTTTATACTCCTTTTCTTACACCGCTTCAAGTTGTAGATAGCTATGTGAAATATGTGATAAATAAATTCTTTATATTCTTATATTGTATATTATATTACGATTTATTAGTAGCACTGTAAAAAAGCAACTAATCAACCAAAACATACTATAGATTTATGGCTTTATTTACGGCACAATCACGTTGACCACATGATAAGTAATCTTATTACCATATAAGCCGCATATGTGTAGAAGTGTTTATGGAATTAACGTGATAGGCGAAGTTATTTTTGAATTTATATCAATTTTAAAAGGAAAGTAACAATATCTGAGAATTAAAAAACTCAGAGTACAGCAAGAAATATCTATTTGATACTTTCAGATCTAAAAATCACTCATGGTCTACATGACTGTAGTGAAACTTGTTTTTCAGACACATAGTCCATGGACACCTGCAACTCAAGAGTCGTAAGTGTGCTGCCCGCGTTTAAGGGTTGGGGGAATTCAGGGAAGGGAAAGAGGAGAAGGTGGATGAGAGGAAGGGAAAAAGGGAGAGGGGGAGTTGGGCCTGCAGAAACCTCACTAATGTGGGAAAATGCAACACGAGCGTTGCTTCACAACAGGTTTTCTGTGAGGTCGTGGTATCGCACCGGTCGAGGCGGCCCATTCGTGTTGAAATAGACCCATCCACACCGTTACCTGGTAACGCTAGCTCAGTTTACGTCCTGTATATTTCTAAACATATGTATATACACAAATGTTTCCATCTGAAATACTATGCCATACTAAACGAACATCCAATTGTAGCAGCCATCGTGAGAAACAGAGGCACGAGCCTTCATTCAATTTATGCTACCGATTAAACAATGCGTTTTATATCAAGTGTCGTGAATTGTAACAGGGGCGATTTTTCTCTGCAATGACACTGCTGTAAGTCTGCATATATCAATAACATGATCATTGGGGGTATAAACAGTGTAGAATGACAGTGGTACGTGCTTGTCGACACGTTTTCAGGGCACGTAGAGTATTGTTTTAAGACCAGTTACACCTTTTCCTATTTCAGTTTGAGAAATCGTGTTGCATCTATCTCTGCACTACTACTAGTGATTTTTCTGCTGTATTTCGCATTTTGTTTTGATGGTATCCTTTCAATCAAAAGATTTAGTAATAATAAGCATATTGCAGCGTTTTCAAGAAAAAAATAACTCATATTTGTAACAATAAAATGCTTATTGAATTAAGATAAAGTCTAGAGTTGGTCTGCAAAAAAATAAGATTGCTTTTGTGGATAAATCATGGGTCAGGAATCGTATCACTTAGGGTAAGAAAATATACAAAAAAAAAACAACATACAACACATACGTTAATACTAAACATAATGTCATATACGCTTGTGTCTACATCTGGCTTTAAAGGCTTCCTACAGAACAGGTTAAGCCCAATGTAGGAAGTTTTTATCAGACTTTTGTAGTAATATTGTTTATTTTCGTTTCAAGAAAGACGTAGTAAGAAGAAGTAAGTTCATAGAAGTTAGTGTCTAAAATACTAAAATACTAATAATAAAGATATTTATTATTATTGTTATATTAATAAAAAATAAACAAGCAGCTATTAATGCGAACATCAGAAAAAGGTGAGTGAGAGTTCATATATCAAGCCATGAAACTATAAACGAGTGTAAATATACATACACTCAGTCTCGTTGTTTTCTGTTTTCTTTATGGTATATTGGGACAAACGAGCAGACGGTTCACCTGTTGGTAAGTGACTTCCGTCCATGAACACTTGCATCAACTCAAGAGTCACAAGAGTGCTGTCCGCCCTTATGGATAGGGGGAAAGAAAGGAGGTGAATGAAAAAAAAGGAGGGGAAAGAATGTTAGGCATCCGGTAACCTCACTCACTCGATCACACATGTTCTAAAATCACACATGCGTCTACGATTTCGACATAAGGGAATATAGTTTTAGAACTATTCAGGGCACTGAACAGTTCTAAAATTATATTCCCTTTGTAAAAAGAGGAAGACTTATGACTAGATGTAGTTCTAGTTCCGCGACAGTCGACCTCGTTCATCCTGATGTTGGCACAGTCCGAACTCGACTTCCGTGTGATAATTTAAATATACCGGAACATTCGTCTCTATTCTATTTCGCTAATCATATTTATATATATATATTTATAATTGTGTAAATGATTATTCACATAATGGTTTTATTAAGATTACGAAGAGTTTACATATTTATAATGTTATTTATCTATTATACAATGTCATTGGGTTATGTTAAAAAACTCACGGAATTTTCTATCAGCGGAAATCTCGAAGGTGCCAAATGATTTTTACTTTAAAAGAGTGAAACTATTTTGTTTAAATAAGTCTAGTTTACTCTTTGTCGTCGTCTCTGTGTCCTCGTGTGACGACTGTTTAGCCTTGGTACAATAATAGGTGATTACATGGCGCTATTTAAACGTATAATTACTCTCCTTCTTGCACAGTTGGGTACGAAGCATTATCTTTTATTATCAGTCTTATCATAAGTATTATTTAAAAAACATCCAGGCATTGCAAATATGTATTTTTACTGAGCTGGATTGAAACCCGTGACCTATATGTTTAAGGCCGGCAACGCACTTGTGACCCTTGAGTTGCGGGTGTCCATGGGCGGCGGTAGTCATTTACCATCAGGTGACCCGTCTGCTCGTTTGCCCCCTATCGCATAAAAAAAAAAAAAAAGTTGATCGTTATAGATAGACAGACTGCATATAAGTCAATAAATTTACTTACGAAAATAAACAATAGATAAACATGACGCAACATGATAAAAAATTGTTCGTATCGTTCAATAATTTATTCTAATTTAAAATTTTAAGTGAAAGTGACGCAATTTACCGGTACATTTAAAACTATCATTGATTCAAATTGGTTGAATTAATGTGCTCTATATATTTTAGTAACCTATAATATGACCAACAGTGACTTGTCGGTCAACGTTTATTGTGATATGCGGGTTTGAATTGACGCTCGAACACTTATTAACAAGCTCCATGTATGTGAGCATTATCTCGCCGCAAAAAGCTGACTAAGCTTGGATCCGTTGACTAGGCAATGAAGTTGTGAGTCCTCCAAAATTATTAAAAAACCAAAAAGAAACAAGTTGTAATAAAGCTAGTTTCGGTTGTCTGACGACTTTGTAATCGTTAATTAGACAGATACCTGCAACTCAAGAGTCGTAAGTGCGCTGCCCGCCTTTGAGGGTAATTAGGGATGAGGGTATGCGGGGAGGGGAAAGAGAGGGGATAAAAGGGTGGGAGCCAGAGGACAGGAAAAAGGAGAGGGGAAGTAGGCCTCCGGAAAGCTCACTAACTATGGGAAGTGCAATGCAAGTGTTGCTTCACAACAGGTTTTCTGTGAGGCCGTGGTATCACATCGGTGATACCATGGCTCTACCACGTAAATTGTTTGCCATGTTCTTTTAATATGAACAGGTTATGTAGTTTTTTACCATACTAGTAACAAATATATACATGACTTTCGCTGTTGGTTGTGTTTTAGTACAAATTATACGATGAATACAATTAAATTTTTTGTGTAAAACAAGAGAGAATGCATTCCCTTTCAACTTCTTAGAATAAACATACTTCTTAGAATTGCAGACAAGTAATTCGAATCTGGCTTATACAATAAATAAGGTAGATAAAAAGCAGTTTGGTGTCGCAATTACCATAAAGCCAGTTACAAGTAATAACGTTTGTCTTAATATCGGTTGAATGGTCAATTCTTAGTTATTTTTGTCTAACCCGTCGCGAGTGTTACCAAGGGCGAAACAGTAGTGGGTTTTTTTTGTTTTGTCGAAAGGTGTAACTAGGGTTGGCAAAATAAATATTTAAATAATTTACAGTGACAGGTTTTAATAAAAAAATCGATTAAGAATATTTATGCCTATTGAAGATTGAATTAGAAATTACGAATTGTAACCAATTTTAATTTTAAAAGTTTTTTGAAACTAAACTTTAAACACGGTTTTTATAAACATATGTACATAAATTAATTAGGCAAATTTTATATACATACACATGTAGCTCATGAATAATAACACATTTCAATTAATTTAGCTATATAATTCTATCAAAATAATATGTAAAAACCTTTTAATCGGGAATTAATAGTGTTTTTTTTTACGGATTTTAAATGGCCGAATGGCCGAGCCCGAAGTCTTTCTTTAAGGAGTATTACGTGGGTTAGGTAATTGTACTCAATAGCGATGGAGGAGAATTCTATTAGTGCTCTTATCTCTCAGATATATTTTTAATCATAACATGAAAACAAATTTTTGAAATAATAAAAAAAAAAAGTTTTGTTTAAAAATTCTAAAAAGTCTTATTTTGTCTACGGTACTACAGCTTTTTACAGCTCTTTATCATTGTCTTACATTTATCACTATCATCTGTCATCAAATTCGTTCATTGACGTATTATTTAAAGATCTTATCAACTGTCTTTCACACAACATCGATTCGTCTTTGAAATTTTAAACTAAGAACACAGATTGATTGAATATATTCATGAATAATATCCTGATATTTAGGAAGCAAGTCTTTAGAATATTTATTTATTACTTTAAGGACAGCCCTGCAAACAATATCGGTGCCTGAAATCGACCTTGTTTTACCAGACATCTAGATCCAGTCTGTTCTGCACGAATAACTGATTATGTTTTTAAATCCTATTATTCGTCTGACCAAAAAGTCAGTATCGTATCTTTTTTAAATAGTCTAATCACATGATTGATTTATGTATGTTTATCAAGCTGTTTAATTTTCTTTTATCCGAGCATACAGTTTTTATTGTACATGCAATGACCTGTAGATGTAGCTCTTATGCAATGTACTGGATTTTATGACGTGTACTGTACTTGCTATATGTAGGTGCATATTATAACATTACGAAATCTGTATTAGCATTGGTTAGTAACCCTATCTGCTGAGCCAGATTTCGTTTTTTCGATTCATACACGGTATAAAAATACGTATGATCCAAAAATAATTGCTACGAGTCTGTGCCTTATTCGTGTCTGTTGTGAATAAACCGCGATACAGGAATCATTCATAAGTCAGGAGTGGTCTCATAAATATAGCTAGGCTTCACATGTATAATGTGAAGGCTTGGTGAAGCCCTATGATGGAGTTTAAGGAAGTTTACTTCTGATAAAGCAGCAAGGTAGATACAATTCACAGCGGAATGGATTGACCGGACATAATTAGTATCGTATGTATCAAACGTAAAAAAAATATTAAGCAGTGTGCACATTGTATGGTAATTTTCTTTTTTTCCTAAAATAGTTGTAAAAGGGTAAGTTATTGTCTAAGGAGAATGATGTTATCTCAAAATCGAAGCTTATAATAGTATGGTACCTGGTACCTTCTATAGTTATATAATTTGTGTTTTTAAGCAACATCAACAAGGAGGCTAACAGCCTATATTCTACAGTTTTTGTTTGAAAGTGTGTATTTGAATTTTGAAAAAAAAAATGTACGCTTAGTAAAAGTATAAAATAAAATCCTGTCGAATGTTACATCAAATGTTATAACATTCGAAAGGATCTTAATAAGGCGACCTGCGCCGTAAAGAGACAAGGCTAATAAGCAGATGGTCAATTTTTTTAATAAAGCTTTGATGACCATAAAAAAGCATTACGAATTTTTCAAATTTAGATCTTTTCTTTAGAGCAAGATAGCGACTTGCTTAAGTTTTAAATTCACCAATAAAATATTATGTACAAAAAGGCTATGATCCCCTGAGCTTGCACGGGTCATAGACTATCAATTTTTTTGTCCTAAACTTTTAATGTCAGGCTTAACGTTGACGTTTTTGTGTTATATCTTAATGTCAATGGTGATGGACTCTTGGATATGTCACCGTTACAATATGTAAAGATAAGTCTTTTCTATTTTCTTTTATCTCAAAGAACCTGAGATCAATACCATTGTCATGTCATGTACGTTTCTACTGATAACGATAAAATACCAAAAAATTGTAACCACAATAGATCTATGATGCCTTTTAAAAATTTGATAATTGTCTGACATACAAGTATACTTTATTAGAAGTAAAAAGTTAAACATAGATGATTTTTTTCTAGGGGTTAGATATTTTATGTAAAGTAGTAGGTTGTATTTATTTCATTTTCAAATTATTCAGAGCCTATGTTATATTATTTGCCTTGTATTTTTGTAAATTGTCATAATTCGAGTTTCTATATTCAAAATATGACAAGTTTCAAAAATAAGAGAGGACAAAAAGAAGAAAGAGAATCAGAAGTGAGGTTATACTGTAGTATATACTATACCTGTTTAATTCTTTGAATTATATTGATTGAATACAGTACACGTACGATTATACGATACTCAAGTTTTCACAATCGGGAAATTCAATCGACAATCGCCATTCATCCGCTATCGAGCTATGCAAGTACGTCGAGCAGACGGATTTTATGCAAATAGTTTTTTTTTTACTCTTGCAAATAATTATAAATAACTGTTTTAAATTAAACAATAATACTAAATTACACATTTTCACAAGTTTACAGGCACATCTAAAAAGAACATTGAAAATGTAAAAAAAGAAAGTCAAATACTTACACGTATGCTTTCGTTTCTTGCAAACGCACCGTAGCCTGTTTGAAGAGCTCGTAGGCAACCTTCGAGTACTGAGTAGACACAGATAGAAGATCAGGTTGGTAAGCAATCTTCTCCTGTATTTCTGAAGAGGATGGGTCCGTGACAATGTTGTGCTTCTTCTTCATGCGTTCAATCACAGCAGATGTTGTTTTCTTAGGCTGCGCTGGTGGCGCCTGTATTTCAACCACATCACGATGACACATATTGCACATTTTTTGCTACAGTTCGCACGTTCAACGTTCACTGCTCGTTTGGGGCAGAGCGGCTACACGATCAAGTATATAAGTCTATGAAATCGTGCCCCCACTACCGCGATGTGACGTAGATGTGTGACGGCGTGTGCGTGGCGACGCCCCGTGGTGCTCGGGCGGCGCTAGCGCATGATAACGTGCGGTTTAATTAAAGGACTCATGTAGATTATTTTTCTGCCATTGAAGGTTTTGCGATAGCGTTACGAAAATAGAGCAGCTGACTAACTTTTTACTTAGAATTATATAAAAGTGTAAACAGTAATGCCAAGTAAAAAAAAAACTCTTCGTTCCTGAGAAAAAGGGTCTTGTGAGACAAACAAAGTTATCTTATATTTTCCTTTTAAATACAAAGAAATCTAAAAATGGTTAAAAGTTTCTATACAAAGGATTGGATAATACTATTGAACATTTTCATTAAATTCCATAGAGCACTTTCATGAGAACATGAACATTTGTTATATACAAATAAGTAATTATTATTGAATGTGTTTAGTATTGATGCAATCGATGCTCCTAACGGTAGCTACGCAGAAAGCAGAGGGCCAGGTGCTATAGCTCACTTAGAGATCGGTCTATATTCATGAGCAGACTACAATAGACTGATAAAATAGAGTAAAACAACACCTAAATGATTCTTACTGGTTTCTGTAAACCAAAATACAAAAAACTATAATCTATGTCTATTTTTTCAGAATACTTGCCAGTCACATTAATTACTAATTTTAGTTTTAGTTATTTTTTATATCGTTACGAACAAAATTCTTGGTATCACTCAGGGTGATTTGTCTATTCCTAGATCTTTGTCTAGACCGAGTACCTATATGACAAAATGGAGTCTTTACATGAAGTCGACGTGTCGCGACGCAAGATTGCTCGGATATGGAAATTGGAGAGGCTAAGTACGGCCCATGTATGCCCAATATCTTGGACTCGGAGAAGAAATGCAGTAATGCTACAGGTAGTCTACTCAAAAATAAAAAAAAAAGAATTGTAGATCTTCCAAATGTTGAAAAATTTACTAGAATTATGGATATTTTTTTATTTTGTTTTTATTTTTTATACTGTAGGGGGACAGACGAACAGACGGGCCACCTGATGGTAAGTGACACCGCCGTCCATGGACACTTGCAACTCAAGAGTCGCAAGTGCGCTGCCCGCCTTTGAGGGTGATGAAGGATGGGGGATGCAAGGAGTGGAAAGAAGAGAGGATGGATGAAGAGATGAGGGGAGAGAAAAGGGGGGAGGGGGAAGTGGGCCTCCGGAAACCTCACTCAGTTCGGGGAAATGCAACGCAAGCGTTACTTCACAACCGGTTTTCTGTGAGGCCGTAGTATCGCACCGGTCGAGCCGGCCCATTCGTGCTGAAGCATGGCTCTACCACTGATATCTAATATAGATAGAGAGAACACTATCAAGTCAAAGAACAGAAAACTAAATCTAAATATGATCCATCCGCTTAGGAGGTAGATGCCTCACAGTCAGTCACACACATTAACACCTATCTGTTTGCTAGAGAGCTAAAAAATATAATAGAAAATAATGACGTCATAAGCCATAAACTATTGAATTCTCTACAATTTAATGTTAAACAGTTAGTGTAACGGGGTTTTACTAAGTTGCTAGAACTCTCACTTCATTGAACCTGCGTCAAACGAATCGGAAATTCTTAATTCCTTACTTAAAATTTAATTCTTGTTTTTATGATGCTGTTTGTAATAAGAATGACGTAGCACATGTGCCCCAGGTAGATAAGGTAGCAGCGCACTCATTACTAAGGCTGTATTTACACATGCCACGTTGGTTCGATAAAACATACTGTCAACTATGTCTTTTTGGATTAAAAACCTATTATTTTTTGTTTCAAATAAGCGTCTTTGACATTTTTTTTTTACTTAATAAATGTACACTAAACTCCAAACTAAAGCCTATTGCCGTCAAAAAATATATCCTTTTCTTAACATATTATCTCGCCTGTAAACTACGAAGGGGTACGCAGATGTTTAGAGTACATGTTTACTTCTTTTACTAATCTTAAGTCGGTTTGTTTAACGTTAAAAATGTCTATTTAAATTAGCGTACGGCCTCTTCGCTCAGCAGTTTTAATCCAATTAGGTGCTCATGCAAATAATAGAATACTTCACTCGTTTACCACTAAAGCTGCTTTTTAAACAAACTGACCTTCAAAATGTTCAATAGCATGTACTTCAAAAGAAATAAACATCACTTTCATTGTACAACATTACGTCAATGTATACTTTATTATGTATATATTTGTTGAATTGATAATAATACAAAAGGTTGCGTAATCGTTAAATGCTAACTCTTATAGCGCAATCTTTAGTACATAGCATATTTTGTATACTTCGCTCACATGATGTCCTACTAGTTCCTACCATGAGAACATTAGTGATGGCGGTTAAAACCTCTATTCGTATCGCTTCAATATGTCAATTATGTCACAGAGTATATGGACAATTGATTTTAGCACCTCCTCTATTGAAGTAAATTTCAAGCTTTCACAAAATGCCCACTTATTTATTTCCTTGGTCTTCTGATATAAAATGTGGATGGGGTATTCCCCAGTCGGGAAGTCCCCATTTGAGAAGAAGTCTTATTTCTCTTATACCACCGCGAAGGGGTCAAAAATTTTTCCTTGTATTTCTAAATCGGATTCTTAGTACCTAATACATCTACGAAGAAAGTTTTTAACATCAACTTCATGGATGTTATTCTAATCATATTATCAGTATGGAAATTAAGAAATTAGAAGTGAATTATTAACAAACTGGTCAAACACCTAAAGAGAACGTGCACAAAGTCCTCTTGTAAATAACTTTTACAAGAAGTATTTCATAATTAATTAAGATTATTGGTAATACTGTAGATAAGTAAGAACTTCTTGTGTCGTGTATTAAAATACTTAAGTACTAAAAGCAGCTTTACACCTTGAGTCGGCCGTGTATGCAAAATCAAGATTTGGTACAAAAAAAAAATAAACATTAAAAAAAATACTTTTCAATGTTTCCAGGGAAGAAATAAACGGACCTAAAATATTAAAATGATAATTTTCCTCACAAACAAAAGAAACCAATGCATGAGTTGTCTTTTAAAAACAAAAACAATATACACTGATTTACTCACTCGTATTTCGGGGATGCCCTATTAGTTTCTGGCCTTACTTTTCTTTTTACCTGCCGCCGTATATTGAAAAGTAATGTAAGGTAAAATAATATGAAACATCACATTGTGACTCTTAGGAATTCAGCAGTGACCATAAACGCATCCGAAGCTTCGAATTGTGTCTATTTCTTCTATAAATAGGAACTCTAACATGAGATGGACTCATATACACATATATATGTATTTTTTAAAAGGGCCAATACTTCCACAAAGTAAGGAGAACCAGCTGTATCGGCATCCCCAAAATACATATGTGAGTTAAACTGTATATTTAAATAAATATGAATCTAACTCACTAAAGTTTTGTTTTCTCTAAAAGTAGTTTCAAGTTCTTTTGTTAATAGTGATTTTGACAGCAAATTAACTACCACCACCAGCAGCTCCATTTGGTAATACCACGTGTGACTGAAATTTGAGTCAATGCTTCACGTCACAATCACGTACAAACAACAGACGGATTGATTAGTCCCGTGTTTACCAATGATCCATCACTAACAATTCGACCAACAGGAAAATCAAATATATATTGGTTGGTTGCTGTGGCAGTTTGTACAGTGTTTAAGAAATATTGTAAAGTTATAGAAAATTTTGCCTTAGAGATCCAAACATTGACTAACATAACGTAAATATTTTATTACAAAATGTGGGTATAACTACATACTTACATATGGTATCAGCTCATTAATATGTTTTAACTCACGACGAAATGACCGTCGCGTCGTGAGTTAAAACACATAAAATTGTCATAAAATTTTATTTAATTCTTGATGTATATCTATATACTTATGTCTGTTTATGTCTTTATGGGAGAGATTTTATGTAATCCATAACACTTATTCAATCAATAAAATATGAAAAATACATTACTTTAAATAATATGTTAATGCACGACATAGTCGTTTTTTACCCACGACGGAACGGAGACAGTTTATGCGTTTGGGATGAGAGGATGTTTGTTTGTGCAATTTTTTCTCCGTCTTGCCATTTTTCTCCAAAACTACTTGTCCGATTTTGATACAGGTTTCAGTTATGGGCTCGGGTTTGATTGATACATGTTCTTAGATAGGTGTTACGGTAACAACTCACCAGGGGGCGTGCAATAAACATTTTTTTGTGCAAAATCAAAACTACTAGTGCTATTTTGGTGCAGTTTGTGGTTGAATAGTGAGGGTTCTTAAATAGATTTTATCCTTTTTCAATTACTATTTATTTAGTTTTTTCAAAATTTTCTTGTTAAATAGTATAGTTCATTTTAATATAATATCACAATTATTTGTTAGTCGAGAACCATGCTTAGACCGGAGTAATACCACGACCTTACAGGAAACCGCTTGTGAAGCCATGCTTGGAAGTCGTTCCCTCTCTTTCGCCTACTGCTTACTCCAAAGCCGGTAGAGCACTTGAGACACTTGAGTTGCAGGTTACAATGGGAGCTTAAGTCACTTATCATCAGGTTACCCGTTTTCTCGTTTGTCCCCTATACCATAAAAAAGGAACCTACTACGTTTCAACGTGCACTCACCTATGCTCCGATCTCTTAAATAATTTTTATTAGAAATATTGATTAATAATAAAAATAATTTACGACATATATCACACAAATGTTGGCGATCCCAGGTTTCCTATTAAACTGAAAGGACAAATCTACAAGACAAACATAAGACCTGTCGCCCTGTGTTTGAAAGTTGGCCCACAAAGAGAACGGATGAAAAATGCCTGCATGTAGCTGATGCGAATGTTGAAATAGATGTGCGGTGTGTGTGGTGTGTGATTTGGATGGATAAGGTGAGAAATTAATAAAATTAGAGGTAGCCTGGAAGTAGTGCTAGTGGATGAAAAGATGAGGAGCATGATTGTAGTAGTATGGACATGTGATTCGAATGAATGAACTAAATGTCGTGAAGAATATTTTATATATAAAATTTGGATACTGGTGATATATCACATATTACTAGTATACCTATTTACACCTAAAACTAAGCTAAATGTTTGTGACATGCTTATGTTAGTTTAGGTAGTGTACTCGTCAGGGTCTTTTTGTCTATTTGGTCGAAGTCGTTTACAATATGTATAGCTTAAACATTACCATCACCCGTGACCAGAAACGCTGCAAAGCATGCCAACGTTATAAAAATGTTCAAGCTTGTCCCAAGCATGATTAATCGGGTTGAGCTCAGAGTTGAGTGCTTTCCATTCCATACTTAAAAAAGCAGTTTTCTACAAGCACCAGCTCTAAACGACTCTCCGATGAAATTCCGGCTTTCACAAGTATTGATCCACAGATATAAGACAATATCTATTAGATGCATGCTTGCTGGTATTGTTCCTCTGGCCTTCTTTCATGTAAGGATTATTTCATTGTCCATTAAACAAAATTTATTTCACTAAGCTAGCATTATTGGTTCCTGAGGTTTTGAGATATTTTTCTGTAATATAATTCATTGCATTCCAGTGCGTTTAAAAGTTAAACATTTCAATCAGTGTACTTGATAAAAATAACAAAACATTAGCCAGGGCCCTTTTACATCGGCAGTTGATAACGGCGCATAAAGAAAGTACAGGAATTTAAATAAACCCTGTGTTCAAAGGCATGTTTTACAACCAATACGAGTAATGACTACTAAAGCGCTTAAGGGATTAAGACAACTGGCATTCTTACCAATAGAAGACAGAACACAGACTTTTTTATTTTATAAATATACATTTACTTATCTTCAGAAATGGACGGTGGGCGGAGAGATATGACAAACAGGTTGGGTCCAGTTTTTTAAATATTTTTATGTTCGAGTGATTATCGATCTTGGATTAAATTAACTTTCTAAGTTCAAGGTTCAGGTTAAAATGGGATTGAGGGCATTGAAATGAAATATTTTTTTTTTACTATATTTGACAACAAGTCATTGTTTTCTAATTTATCTTAATTTCATTCTCAATACGAAAAACGTACTTATGTATATTATTATTTTCTTTTCTTAACATACATGTTTTTTTTTAATAATTGTGAAAAAACAGTGTGAAAATAATTATACACAGAGTATTTCAATAATTATACACAACTTATGGGGTTTTGTTTTTTGTGAGGTAGAAGTGAACGAGCTGATGGATCACCTGATAGTAAGCGATGACCGCCGCCCATGATCACCTGCAATTCAACACACGCAAGTGGATAGTATATAGACAGGAAAGCGAGGTTAGAAAGAGATGGAAGTGGATATTTATTACTTACTTATACAGAGAGATCAGGGAGTATAAGCAATAGCTTAGCAAGTCAGGGTCGCACACCTATATTTCGAATGGGCTCGTGCCGGGAAGTCCAAAAGCCAAATAAAACTAGGTTTTTCCACCTTTCTAAAACATGTTTTAGTATAATATTTCTTATCCGAATATTTTAGGACATAGCGTAGCTACTATTGCAATAATAAAGAAAAACACAAAAGAATAAAGACAAAGTACGTTAAGATCTTCATTTTATCCTTTGGCTCCACGTGGATTTTGGCTCTACGAGCCGGATTTACGTGTGCCTCTATCGCTCCCATTCCGGAGACTCCGAGACAACTCGACTCTTTGACCACCTGAGTCAAGCAGCGGATAAAGCGCAGGAGCAGTTTCCGACCGCCGAACTGGTGTTTTTGGGAGATTTTAACGCCCACCATGAGTCCTGGCTTGGATCTTCCAAAACTGACCACGCTGGTCGAACTGCCCACGCATTTGCTCTCACGCATGACCTTACCCAACTGGTACTCCAGCCCACCAGGATACCAGACATAACGGGTCAAGCGCCCTCTTTGCTGGACCTACTTTGTGACTTTAAACGTTTAATACATAACATAACGTTATTTAAATAAATATTTCCTGACTTCTAACCTTTAAGGAGTTTTAGCTTTCATCAGATCAGATCTTGGTTTTTACAAATGAAAAAATAAAACGTTTGATAACTGGCAAAGACCTTGGATCAGCGACGGCAATATCGGAGACAACAGTTTACGATCAGTTGTAAACTTTTTATTGTATATTACAAAGTTTAACTGCTAAACGGATAAAGTAGTCTGATATTTACCAACAAACATATTTTTAAAATAAGGTTTCTGGGCGTCACCCAGGGGAATTTTTATGCCTATGTGTAAAAAGATTGGGATCAAAAAAATATATTATGAACGTAATTGTTATGAATGTCATAACTCTCTCAAATCGTTATATCTCCGAGACAGTTTGAAGACATGACCACTTACCATCAGATGACCTGTCTCTTCATCGGTTTTTTTTTAAATACATCTTCCGGGCGGCTTTACAAACATTCAATCCAAAGAACACCCAGGCACCGGACAATTATTTGTAGATCACACACATTTTTAGACCGTGTGGGAATTGAACCCGTGACCTCCGCTTCAGCAGTCAGGGTCACTAACCACTAGACCAGCAGGCCTACCAGATTGACAGACTTGATGGATTTCATTTAAATCATCTTTGTAGGGGAGTGACATATTATAACATTTTTGGATAAATTCAGCGAAAAACTTGGGTTTTATATTTTTCTAATAATTGGGTTCTAATTATTGATCTAAGTTAGTCGTGAATACATATAAATTTGTGTCTATTTAAAGCGAGTGGTACACAACCAGTGTGGTGCGGTCACTTCCAAATCGTCTTCTTGGAAGTTGTTTCTGAGTTCTATGTCTAGCAGTGGGCGTCCTTTGCCCGTAATTATGTTGATAAAAGCTTGCACATTAGTTAGCTGATGATGGATGATCTGAAAAGTCAAGGCCAATTGATCGCTTCTGTATAAATACTATAAATGTATAAATATTCAAGAAAAACAGTTCAGAATTATTTTCTGGAAGCGTGTGGAAGCTTCTGATGAGTTTGAGTGACATCAATAAAACAAAACTCTGTATAAATTATGCGAAAACGACTATAGACTAGCTGTTGGTCTAGTGGTTAGTAATCATTAGCCTATGAGTGACTGCTGAGCTAGAGGTCTTGGGCTTCGAATCCTACACAGGACAAATATTTCTATGATCCACAAATAGATGTCCCACGCTTGGGTGTTCTTTGTGTGCGTTTTTTGTATGTTTGTCAATTTCGCCGCGACATAACAATAATTCCTAGTTGTTTTTTTTTAAATAAAAGTCTGTAAAAAGCTAAAGGTGTCCAGCACATATGTTAAACTAGCATCTACGCAGAGTGAAAACAATGACAATTTAAGTTATAATATCGCTGAAGCATTCTTAAGGCTTGGTCTAGAAGATTCTAATGTGTCAATTTTAGGAAGCTACCGGCATTGCCAACAAAACACTAGCGAAAAATTCTTGTTAATACGTTACCCAACAAACAAATGACACAAGCACCTATAAATATATAGCTCGTAAACCAACAAAGTAGATCAATAACGACTCCTGCTTTATATCTAAGTCCTAAAATACATGTAACTTACCATTCACGCTACTCGTAGTAAACAGTCATTTATAAGTTGATTATTGAATTTGAAATCGTTAGTTTAGCGGTTTCAACATAAGACGGAGCGTAAACTTCTTGATTCCCGCTGACGGTGTTTGTTTGCATCTCGTCCCGTGTTAGATTCTGAGTTATGATAATGGAGTGTGATGTTATTGTGGTGCTTCAAGTTTACGAGTCGGATAATAAACTAAATGCCAATGAATTTTGAGATAAAATGAAAACCGCCAACCGCAGTGACACCACTGATTTCTGTATCAATGCGGCCTGCAACTGCGGTTTGCAGACAGTCTCAGACTTGTAACTTTGTTGCGAAGGAAGAAAGACAAAACTATAAGAATAGTTCATTTTCAATTTCGTTCCGATTCCCTTATTTTTAATGCCTATACTAATATTTTATCTTTTTACTTTAATTATTTATTTCACAATTCTAACCTAAACTAAAACTCCGCCTCGTATTTCATGTTTGCATAATTTAATCTTGAGATGAACACAAAGGATTTGTAGTAAACTTTTTCTTCGTAACATATTCGTATGTCTTAAAACCTATAAGCAGGGATCAGTTACACACGATAATGTCAAAAGCAATTCGCTTCCTGGACATTTCCATATAATTTTATAACGACATACATAGATACAAGACACTTCTTGTTATCAGTAACCAAGGTAGGTCACTCGTTCACTGTTACAGTATGATAACTATAAGCATCAATGCCGCTACAAGTCGGACACACCCTCTATAGCATTGAGAGCTTCTTGGAATTTCGGTACGACACACTGCAACTCACGTACGCCAAATTTAGAGAAGGCCTACCAGATTATTAGGACAAATTAGTTACAGTAGCATAATTAACAACTACTTAAACTAAACGCTTATTCAAAGAAGGATTAGAATTTGCAACTGTTTACAATAAATAAATTAACGCCTGTATCGCTGAAAGGTACGCACAGTCATTATTAAATTCCACATTTTACTAATTACAATTTAGTCCATTACGTAATAGGGACAAGCCTATTGTCCTCATTTGGTTACTTTTGGACATCAATTGGTAGGAGGAAAGGGATATTGTTTATACAGATGGATTGAGAAGAATAAGCGATATTTAAGGATCAAGCAAGTCAGGGTCTCGCACCTGTAACTATAGCTGCTTAATGTTTATACATTAAGGAGTCAATCTTCTATGACTTCAATACGAGCCTAGTTTAAATTAGTTGGCATGGTACTTAGCATTCGCATCGAATTGGCGCCCACAGCTTGGGTTATCGCAAAACGCTTGTATGTAGGTTAATTATTTATACGCTTTCTTCCCCTAAGGGGTAGGCACAAGCGTACTAAACACTCACATTTTGCGAAATAGAATTTGGCTCTACTAACATAATATGGGCAAGTCTATTGCCTCTATATCTATTGTCTGTATATATACCGTCTGATAGATAACAGTCCGATCCCTTTGTCGTTTTTTACGACACCACCGGGAATGGATAGGGTGGCCCTATTCTACTCCCCCTGGAACCGGCGTGAAGTTAGTAAAAAATAACTTTTATGTAAATGTTAATAAAATAAAAAAAAAATAGATTGCAGCTAACTTAGGACTATGAACGACTCGAATGTCTAGATTATATGCCTCTGATAATTTAATTATGCTAATATGTACCAGATTATCCTATATAATATATAGAGATGTAGCCATGATAAAATCAAACGGTTGAAAAGATATAACCACCTCCACTTATTGCTTTCCATCAGGCAAAGTTAAGTCACTATGGTAGGCTAATAAAAAAAAAAAAAAAACCAATATAGTCTGTTCAGTGTGAATTTTTTATTTGATACCCTTCTGCTGATCCTAGTTACCAAATAAACGTAGTCTTAAAAGAGAAAAGAGCGTACTCCTACCTAAAAGGCCAGCAACGCACTTGTGACTCTTTAGTTGCTGGTGTCCATGGGCGGCGGTAGTCACTTACCATCAGGTGACCCGTCTGCTCGTTTGCCCCCTATCGCATAAAAAAGAAAAAAAAACATTTAGTAACATTAGTATTATGTTCTTTATTTGTTAATAATCGGCAATTATTTTATTTTTAAATTAAACTTTGAAGTTCAAGATTTTAAACAACAATGCACATAAAACCTTTTTTTGCGCCCCAGACTAACTGTACATAGAAGCGATGTGCGTTTCCTTAAAATATTTCGTATCAGGTAACTACCCATACATAAATTATGCTGACTTTAATTACTTATTACATGGTTCAAGGTACAGTTGGCTAAATGTCCGTCTGTTCGTCTGTCCCCCTATAGTATAAAAAAAAAAAAAAAAAAAAAATGTGACTGAGAAACATCTGACTACTACTGATAAAGACTGAATTATATGTACGAATACACACATATGTTTAGTATTTGGAATTTCAAGTACGATCACCAGCCAGTTCGAGTTACAGGTATGCGACCCTGACTTGCTTCAGCTATTTCTTATACTCCCCAATCCATCTATGTATATCCTTACTTCAAATTTTCCTCATCATCTTTAATCTAATGAATAAAAGTGCTGGAAATTGTAGGTGTAATTATTCCTGAGTATGTATGTATGTAAAATTTCAACAGAAATAATCAATAACTTATTCTTGTCATGCACAAACGTCGCACCTCTGTCTGTGTCCAATCAATGTTCACGGTGATTACAATGGTCAGTATATAGAAAATGTATACAGACACGTGTACATAACGCTATACACTTTGTAGTGAACCTGAAATCGCCTAAGATACGACTCGAGGAATTTTATAATATTACATAATTATTTTATTTATTTATTTATAACACTTCCTGCAATTAGAATATTGCTCAAGGCGAGCTACCGTAGGCAGTTTCTACCAGCCAACCTTTGGGTGATGTAGAGATGTTTGTGGCAAGTGTTTCATATCATTTTAATACAATGATTAAATTAATAGAATGAATATATATACTAGATGTATACATACACTTATTGTAATGCATATATACTTAAAACTACACTCATACATAGGTACCAATTATATATATATATTTATATATATATAATTCTACTGTACGTGTGTATGTCACTGAACTCCTCCTAAACGGCAGGACCGATTTGAATTATTTTTTTTGTATGCGTTTAGGTGACGCCCTGGATGGTTTAGATTCACAAATCAGCCCGTCAGATGGTGCTGCAGCAACGTCTTGTCTTGAAAGTTTTGATTGACAACGAGCATTGTTATCTTCGCGGCAACATACAAAATAAATATACTTTAATGCCATCTAGTGTAGAGAAGCTGAACAACATAATCACGAAAGGCTTATTATTCTGTATTGCACAATGCAAGTTCTTGCGCGAAAATATTATATCACAACATCAACCTTTGCCACGCTGTCCGTCAAGTAAGCCTATTTCGCTTTGTGGTATATTTTATACCGTTGTGTTGTGTTGGAGGGACACAACAACCGACTCTAAACAACAGGTCTTCCCATTCTCCAGATGTAGGCACTTCTGTTGACGATCACAGACATCGTATTTGTATAGAGCAAAAATGACGTAGTAGGACAGTGAGGTATTTACAAACCTTTTTGTAACATCAAATAATATCTTGCAACAAAAATAAGTAATTAGTAATATTGATTGTAATATTTAGATTTTTGATAATTGATTGTCTAATGAGGTAAAGAAAGATAAAAGTCTCACAACAGTCAGTCTATGCTGTCAACCAGGCATTTGTGGAATATCAGTAATACTCGAGCCTTATCTGGGCTCGCGTGACTCGAACTGCCTGTTGCCGGGTCACCATAAACACACATCTTACTTGAAACACATAATGTATGTCACATCGATGCGCATTGTAAATACAGATTTATCATGAAGTAGTTGCTTAGTTTGCATGGGAGGTAGTTTAGTTTGAATTCCAGGACGGGCCAATTGCGAGTTTTTCCTGGTATAAAATTCTCAGTAATAGTATGTTACATGGAGATATGCTAACCCTGGGATATGCATATATGTAAAAGCAAAATGAAAGTCACTTGGCATCTCAGAGCACGTCCCGATCTTCTGTTTCTTGTGACTCTAGTTATTATAAGTAAATATCTCAGTGTAATTTATTAGTCATATTACACTATCGATGCAATATCATTAAAACATTGTGTAAACAAGAAGTAGCTTATAACAAGGTTTCAGTGAAATACCGACATTAACGTTGTATAATTTCTCACTCATAGAATTTGGACAAATTGCTTTTGATTTAGTGTGTCCCCTGACAACGTGTGTATGCAATATTTAATTACAGAGGACATTCGGAGCACAGACTAATTTTAAACAGAATTATAATTTATTGATACTGATTTATACATTTCACTAGCTGTTATCATTTTACTTCATTCGCGTAGAGATTTTGAGCGCTTGGAGATTGTGATAAAAAATTGTTTGTGCTATTCCAGACTATAATCTGTTTCTGACATAATTTTTATCGTTTTCTTTCTTTTTTTTTTCTTCTTTTCTTAATTTCTTCAGTGGTAGAGCCATGCTTAGGCACAAATGGGCCGGCTCGACCGGTGCGATATCACGGCCTCACAGAAAACCGGTTGTGAAGTAACGCTTGCGTTGCATTTCCCCGAATTGAGTGAGGTTTCCGGAGGCCCAATTCCCCCACCCCCCTTTTTTCTCCCCTCATCTCCTTTCTCCTTTTTTCCATCGCCTCATCCCTCCTCTCTTCTTTCCGCTCACTGCATCCCCTATCCCTCATCACCCTCAAAGGCGGGCAGCGCACTTGCGACTCTTGAGTTGCAAGTGTCCATAGACGGCGGTGTCACTAACCATCAGGTGATCCGTCTGTTCGTCTGTCCCCCTATAGTATAAAAAAAAAATCTAGTTCCGTGTAGCTGTTACAGCGCGATTCACACTTTCCCAAACAAAACAATAGTAAGTTGTCCAGTATTGCGATTGTCAATTGTCTGGCTCTAATTCGCGATGATGAGACGAATTGATCTAGAAGATCATATCAAAGTATGTCAGTGTCAAATACTTATTGATGCAACCTTGTGTATCACTCAATTAGGTCCATTATTTGCGCAAATTAGAACTTCAATATTGTTCCGCAAATGACAAATGCGATTCGAATATCTCTTTAGTTGCTACATACTAATCTTACATAAATACGCACACGCCTGTATCGCTGAAAAGCGGAGGGCAAGGGTGTATTAATAACCCACATTATGCCAATTACAGTTTGTGCCACTAACGTTAAAAGGGGAAGCTTATTGCTTTAGAATTAATAATAGAAAAATTGGAACTGTATTGAAAGGGAAAATAAGGTAAGGCAATAAAAGAAAAAAAGATTTTACTTTTTTAGATGCATTAGGAACTGTTAACAGTAGCTCTTTTTTTTTTTTCGTGTGTAAACCCCCACGGGTCATCACCTCTCCGGAGCTAACGGAGAGGTGGTATGTCGGACTCGAACCGCGTACAACCACACGGTGTTCCGTCACAAAGGGTCTATTACAAGGGACCCTTTCGATGGAGATAATATTAGAAGTATCAAATAAAAACGCATGTAGTCGTTAATGTCGCACTTCTCAATATATATAGACAAATATTTGTGTATATAGATATGACAACTTAAAATTAAAATTAAATTATAAATGCGTCCCCCCGACCAACGTACCCATTAGGCTGGCGGCGTTTCCCCGTTGTATACATATAGCGATATTTTGGGTCAGGTATTGGACAGAACGTGGGTCCCGTCCTCTACTCCGCAGTCGGGGCCCCAAATCAGCCACGAATTTTTGGCCTCAGAGCCCCACGGACCCGCATATAGATATTTAATTTGAATTAATCCAAACTGCTAATGATTTTTAAGGAATATGATAATGAATATCTAAGGGCTTATACTTATCACTGAATTTTTAAATTGCGAAGAATTAGTAACTATTAAAACGATTCAAGTGACGCATCATACTGAAATTAATCAAGCAATGTACTATGTGTCTATATAAATGTACTATGTGTGTGTAAATATACATATATTTGGCGGTTTGTAGATGTAAAAATTAAGCTAAGGATAAACAATATGAAAAACAATATTGAGAGTATAGATACTTTACTATGCTTAAGCTTTACTTATGAAATCGGTTCGATCGATGCGATACCACGGCCTAACATAAAAACGCTTGCGTTGTATAGTATTTCCCCAAAAATAGTGAAGTTTCCGGAGGCTCAAATCCCCTCTTTCTCCTCCCCTCATCCCCCTCTCCTCACCCCCCCCACCCCTCTCCATTTTCACTCTAAAGGTGGGCAGCACACTTACGACTCTTCAGTTGCACGTCCATAGACGGAGGTTGTCACATACCATCAGGTGACCTGTCTGTTCGTGTGTCCTGCAATATAATACACACAATATACATCTATAATATATATATACAGTATAATAAGCATGTATATATACTCGAATATACATATATTATACTGTTGTTGTGAAAAAGAAACATAAAACATATGTACAGACTTAAAAAGATTAACCTCCCTTTTTTGCGTAGGGTACAAATTTGAACATATCATCTTTTTAAAACTTATTTTTAAGAATAAAGTTTCTGTTCAGAATTTTAGAAGCATTTATTTTTTATATGATCAAACGACTACTGTTTTTAAATATTTGTGTATCGCACAATCTATGAGTAAGTACAATTGCCAATTATATACATAAATTATTTTTTAAAGGCTCTAAGTGTCATTAAAAAAAAATTCTCACGCATTTTGGTGTCTTCCATTATAAAAGAACAGAGTATTTTGTTCAATACCTTTGAGACATTTTCCTCTGATCTAGTTAAACAAAATCATACTATTAGACCTTTACTTCTTTTGCAACGTTGTTATATACATATTAATTTTAAGTTTACAGATTTAAGTAAGAGGGCTCGGACTTCAAGACATTAGCAACTGAGTTCACATCATCGTCATCATCGGCCACTACGAGTTACACTGTATGCGACCATCGCCTGCTAGAACTTACAGCTCGCAGTTCATTTGCATACTCAAGCCTTTTTTTTTTTTTTCAATATACTCTGATGGCGTACACGGGCCAACTCTTTGTGTAATACTCAAATTGTTTTTTTCTGAGTTTGGGTGTTTTTTGTGTCCGTTATTTGAATATTAGTAAAGCCCCTTCAATTGATTCTAACGCGGGCTAACTTTTTAAGGGTAGAAAGGGCAGGAAGGGAAAATTGCTAATGCGGATAGATTGAAAGTGTAACAATATGTCAAGCAGGTCCCATCCACGTCCTAATTTTTTATATTTAATTCTCAAAGTGCACAAATGACAGCTTGTGTTGTTTGACAAATGTCAGTGTTCAATATGCTTATGGCTACCTATACAGGAGTCAGTTTTGGTATATTTATTTCGAAACATGATAAGATTTTATTTCCTCATTAACGTCCAAGATTAGTAAAGCACTTAATATTATCGACAAACAAAACACAACACAGCAGTAGAACACTAGAAACAACATTTTTCCTGATTGATAACCAGACTGACCTTGGTTCACCGCTATTAACAACTAAGCGGAAATATCCTCTTAAGAAATATAGTCTCATAATTTTCATTCTATTTGTTTAACCTATTATGTTTTTGACGATTATTGCCTGTGTCATTACTGGATCGATCAGATCTAGGTTTTATTTTTATATGATAGGGGCAAACGAGCAGACGGATCACCTGATGGTAAGTGACTACAAGTGCGTTGCCGGCCTTTTAGGTAGGAGTACGCTCTTTTTTTGAAGGTTTGAAGGTCGTATCGGTCCGGAAATACGGCAGGCGACAATTCCATAGGCTGGTTGGGCGAGGCAAAAAGCTTCTGGAAAAGCGAACAGTGGTGGAGTGCCAATCGTCTAGGTTATGGGGATGCATATATTGTCGCGTAGGACGATGGCGGAAACCTGCAGCCGGTATAAGTCCGAACAATTCCTCCGAACACTCCCCATGATATAAGTGATAGAGGATGCAGTTGTCAAAGGAAGTGCTTACTTTTCATCTGGACTGATAGGTCAATAGTTAAAGTGGTCGCCTCGCCACTATCCCTTCCAAGAAGAAGTAATAGTTTATACATACAGGTTTCCCCAAGGGGTACGCAGAGTTATATTAAACACCGAAATTTGCTAACCATAATTAAGGCCCACTTTCGTTATATTGGGCAGGAATTTTGCCATCACCTGGTCACTACATAGATATACATATATAGTCGGCAAAATGTGTTGTTTATTACGTCTCTACCCCCCCTCTCTCGGTGGCACCCTCAAGAACCGGCAACGTACCTGTGGTTCTTAAGTTGCAGGTGTCCATGGCAGCGGTAGCCACTTACCATCCCGTCTGTTCGTTTGCCTATTATTCCATAACAAAGAAAAAAGTATCTTACCTACCTCCCTTTACTTAGCGTAATAGCATTCGATTCATTACTCATATTAAAGTTATATCTAACAGTATATCAATCCGTATTATTTGTGTCCGATGATGAACTTACGTTTAAAAATATCATTACACTATAGTTTATACAAACCGGAGCACATGACATTCTATTTCCATTGTGAGACACCACGTGCCGCTAGTCACATGATTCTGACTCAAATACAGACATACAGATACAATCGTGTGAATATTTTATATATAATATACTATGGTATTATATAAATTGTGTTACCTTTCTTCGATAGAAGTAAAAAGTAATAATATTCTTATGTGTTAGAGATAGACAGCTTCTAGGCAGCAGCCAGTTCGAGTTACGAAAAAATTAAAAAAGTACCTGTCTGAGCTTTATTAGCACGGGAATCAACTTACAAACTGATAGTGCCTCACAGCCAAGTCTTTCACGACTGACAGCTGATATTCATTTCCACTTCTAGTTATCTCTAACTATCGACTACACATCAAACTATGAGGCCTGCAATAACCACCCGAAGTCAACGTTGCCTACCGTACTCCATATCTTACAATCTCATTCTTCCATCCATTCCCAATCCATTCTCATTCCATCCCTTTACTTCCATTATCTTCCCTTCTTACTTGCCTGGAACTTTCATACGTTCGCAGTATTCCCATATTTAATTCCCAAAGTGTCCGGTCGCCGGTAATAGGCCTTTTACTACATAAGTTAGACTAAAATATTACAGTTGATTCATACACCCATACCATGATTGTATGTTCTAAACATATATGTATATAGACATTATTACACATACAGTCACTGAGACTAATGCGAATCGGCATATACATGCATAGAAACTCTTACACCCTCGTTTCTGGTCGTCAAACAACCTATAACTGTCCTCAAGATTAAGAAATGATGTTAAACAATATTTTAATTAAAGGTTGGTTTGGCTTTCGTGTTCAACCAATAAAACGAACTAATTATAATTTAATATCTGTCGCCCGCGACTTAGTTGGCGTGGAATTTTTTTAACCGCACATTGTTCCTTGATAAAAAGTACGTACGTACGTATGAGCAGACTATAATTCATTGACTCAGACTATGTACTAAACTTAATCCAAATCTGTTCTGAATCCACAAATGTAGTCTGACTCTTGGTGTTCGTGTGTCCATTGCTTGTATGTTTATCAAGTCATTGTCTTGTCTTTGTTTATTTTTCTCAATATGGAGTAATCTTTAAAAAAATAGCCTAGGAATTGTTTTTTTTTTAATATCGTAGTAGATTATAAGCATTTGGCATAATCAGTTGTGTTTTATTATTATCAGTGATAATTTGATAGAAAAAAAAACTTTTTTTGTCTGTACTTTGCACCGCGTATCTAAAACATTCACTCAAAGAGTGTTTATCTATGCACTGAAGATAAAACAAGTGAGTAAAAAGTCCGAAGTTCATAGTCCGATTATCTATAGAAAGTAATCGTACATTACTTTCCATAGATAAGTTCCAAAAACAAAATCTGATTTTATTTTTGTTGTGACTGTCGAGTTTCTGAACTTCGTATCATTCGCATTCTTTGTTCAAAATTATATGAAATATATTCGACTATAGTTTATAATTATCAACTGTTAACAAAAGCTTAGCCAAACAAGCATTACATACATAGACAGTTTGAACTCATCTTAGGCAATTTTTTTCGTCTTTCGTATTTTATATATATTGTATGTAATTCTCATGAAACAAAAATCATACATACAGATACTGGAAAATGAGAATATATAATTCTCATTCTTGCGCAGTCGGTAAATTAAAAACAAAGCTTATTGAAAAACATCATTTTAGAAGTTAGTAATATAAATTGCTGAATTTCAAGTTTCATTCTTTATTAATGGTTAGTCAATCTATTTCTATTTTTATTTAAAAAGAGAATAAGTGTCAAACATCCATATTGCCTCGCAATTCGCATGCAATTTCACTCACGTACTGTTAAACAAAAATTATTTGATTTAGTGCAGTTTTTTATATTAGTAATTTTAATCTCGAACATTAATAACTATCTTCACACTAATACCTAAAAATTATTTTATGTATTTTTTTTTGACAATTCAAATAAGTCTTCCTATTTGATTTGCACCGTATGTACAAAGATATGTCTTTGTACATACGGCGCATAAGATACAGAAGAATATTATCACGAAAATGTGATGCTAAATTCTATAGACTTTTCGTGTCACTATGATCGATCGATCGATAAAATAAAATCGATTATCACTTCCCATCTTTACCCGATGTATATTTTGATAATTAACGCTCTTCTTGCTAAAATTACTTCCCATAATTATAGTGTTTTGATAAGTTCTGTGACTTGCATAATAATTTACTTAAAAATTACCAGTACATTTACATATATAATGTAACATATTCTTGTTAGTTTCATTACTAATATTTTTTCAATTATCAATCAAGATTAGGTTAGGAGTTATTTATAATAATATCATAAATTTTAGGCTGCAGCTACCTTCACCCAAATGACATATTGTAATATAACCTAATGTGTTAGGTTAGTAAATATAACCTAAATCTATGTTAGTAGCACTTAACGTCACTTGCATTTTGTCTTTGTGCGATCGAATGGCACTTGCCCTCGAAAGTGACGGAACACGACATCCTTCTGCCAAAAGTTGAGAGTGAGATTGGGATCTTCCTCTTGTCTCAGAATCTATACTACACTAATTTTATTCAATACTGAGTTTAGCTGTATTATTAACAAAAGAAATATGAAGTTTTGATGTGGCGACAACACGATAAACAGTATTTGTCATTTTCAGATAAGTTGCAGTCATGTTTTTGATTATCTTATGTTAAAAACACGTCAACAGTAATCCAATGATGAAGCAGGATTTATTTTTAGACCAAGCGTATTATTCATTTCACAATTAACCTAATTTTGCTCTGTACGTTTTCGGAATTGCCAAATTAAAATATAATATTATACTGCATACATTTCTATACAATGTTACACTACTAATGTTAAATTTACTTGGTAAATTGTATATCTTTAGTCTTCCAACAAATCTGATGGATATAGACGAAACTTAACTTCTTTCAGGTTTTTGAGTGGACGCCTTCTCGAGGCTAAAATGGTAATTTGTGTATTGATGTTTACCGGTTAACTTGATCGTTTCTTAAACTACCTAGCTACTGTGTGGTTTAGAGATGGGTGGTTTTAGTCCAATCGTACTTTAATCCATCAATTCTACACTTTTTAAATAACATGCTATGTCAGCATATTAATTACTCTTTGAGTAGGATAAAGCAGAATGGAATAAAGTCGGTAAAATAGCATTTGTACCATAATTAACGTAAGATAGAATGTAATAATATACACAGGTTTTTGAATACAGCTATTTATTTTTACTTTTACTGTAATAAATCTGAAACTATACATTTAAAGCTTTGTGAGATTTGTGAGCACCTTACCATTGATTCCTGTGTAACAACTAATTCTGTTTTCATTTTCAAGACTTGCAAAAGTAATTATGAAATGACGTAATTGTACCACGTCGAACTTCACGAATGTGAAGACAAACTCCTTTAAAGGTTGCCTTTTATGATTATGAAGTGACTTTAAGAGTGGCCGAAGTACAAAATTACATGTCAAGTTAGTTGTAAATTATATAATTGGGGGTTTCAATTATTAATTTTATTTTAATTTGTAACTTACAAATCTCTCTTGCTGAACTTACAATCTTTTTTTTTTAAAGTTTTTTTTTTTTAATTTCATAATTTTGTAATTCTTAGCAAGTGATTACTCCAAGAGTCAAATTTAACAATTGTAATGTACATAATAGGTATACAAATCTAGTAAGTCGATTGTAATAATTCTAAACTTTTATTATATACAATATACAAAATTTAATACAATACTAGTTTTACCAGTAACTCCGCTAGCCTGGTTGAACGGTATCCTAGGTCCATTCCTGTCCTACTGGTTTCGTGTATGCAAAATTTGATGTTGGGTAAGTAAGATGTATAAGAGCAACAAACAAACAAACTCAAGGATAATGAGTTCTGGAAGGCATCTGGCTAATATTCCGATATCAAATATAAAGAGTTAATAGTATCGTCGTAAATAAATCGTAAATAAAATCAGTTATTTAGTCATTTAAAAAAAGTATTCAGTTGTTATCCCTGTTTAGGAGCGATGATCATCAGCGCTTTTCTAATCATTGAAAGAGATTTTGTGTATGTGTTATTTTAAATTAGAGTTATCTTTTATCACGTAAATAAATGTTGAGATTAATACCAACAAATACATTTAGCTAGCCAAATGTACTTTAAGAATTATTAACGTATAATAATTATAAGTAATATATACTTTTTGTCACCCGTTTCATAATAAATAATGTGCATACCAGACTTCAAGACGTTTTCCTGTATATATTATTCCTACTGCTTCTTAGAAGATATATGTTTACTTAATAATGAGTATTTTGAAAACAGACAAACAATTCAAAATATAACTCTGATTCATTGATTTATCTTTTGTAAATACACGGGGCGTATGGCGTATGTACCGTAAAATGGTTGAAGTTTTAAATGTTACAGCTACAGTGTTCTTATACTTATTTATCTATTATTTATTATTTATCAATCAAATATTGTACAAACCTATCGTTTAGTTATACGACGAAAAGTTGTACATACATAGATTATGTTTGTCTACATTCATTAGTACTATCGGCTTCAGCATTTTTAGATCGTCATTTGAAATACTTGCAGTACTGGGCTTACATCCTTAAAGTTCCTTTTCAAATGAGTAACAACAAAGCAATTCTCTACCTTTTTCACAGCTGGTTTTTCGGGCGTCCGGAGATTTTCGGGCTTAACAGTTATCCCTACTTTTAAGAGAGCTTTACAAAACTCTACATTATAAGATAAGAGAAGGGCTATTTCTGGGAGACGGAAAATTACCTCTAGAACTCTGAGAGAAGCTGCGACTTGCAGCTTCTCTCAGAGTTCTAGATAATATATTTAATGTATATCGGCCTAATAATATATTTAATGTATATCGGCCACAAGTCGCTTTAGACCGAACAAAACGAGATTTTGCCTGTCTCAACTGAGTTTTTTCTAGCGACATTGTTTTCTCAACCAACTATTTTTATTTTTACATTTTTAATATACACACTACACACTTATAACAAACGTTATGGTCTGAAGTTAAAACAGGAAGACGAGTGAAATAATCTCTAAAACGTATATTATAAATAGCAAGAAGTAAAAACTAAAGCAATGTCAATTTGTTAGCATAGAACCGTTGAAGCCAATTAACGGCTCTGATTGCTATCTATCAGTCAGTATGTATACAATGATATAGTGCCAGGTTGACGGCAGCAGGTTTGACCCTATTACGTTGGTGGGAACAAATTCTAATTTGCCAAATGTCTGTTTCATTTCTGCCTAACCTGCAGGGAATAAACGCGTGAGTGTATGTATGTTTGTATGTATGCAATTTTGGACAGGCGTGCTTTTATGTATAATATATATCTATAGAGGGGAGACAATAAAATAAAATTATATAAACACGCACAAAAGGTTTATATTTAATTAATTATGTAAAAAAAAAACGGTATTGTATATCTGTAGATAAACATTACATTTATAATCGGACTTTAAAAAAGTAGACAACCGACTTGGTTGTATGGTTTTCTCATGGATGGAATGGTTACAACGGGACTAAACTCTCATCTAACTACCCTTGAAGTACATCAATTCTAATAAAAGAATCATCGAAATCGACCATTTGTCGCGCACATGCTTAACGCAAATTTAAGACTTATATGGTTTTCTCATGAGTTCCATTGTCAGAACTGGACCAAATTAAAATGGGACCACACGTCACGTAAATGGGAAAAATCTGAGGTAACAAACATAAAAAATGCATAACAGTCGAATTGAGAACCTCCTCCTTTTTGAAGTCGGTTGAGTAACCATATTAGTGCAATAAGCAAAATGACTCTAAAGACGTACAAAAAATACATTTGAGTTCATTTTCTAGAATTCAAATGTATTATGTCTTTCGAGTCGTTTTGCTTGAATGAGGCATCATCGTAAGTGAGAACACTAAATTGCATTATTAAAATTAAAATTTAAATTAAACACTTTTACAACATTTACAATTATTTATAGACCAATGTTTATCTAACGTCACAAGTAGTTTTAAATAGAAATTTAGCTAGACCATGTGTGCGTTGCCATTCAAAGGGTGATACATACGTCTATTTGATCATGAGTCATTTACTATTTGCCAATAATCAGTAGAGGTCAGTGCACCCAATGCAAATATCAGAACGTCCTTCATGTAGAAACATCTTATATGATAATATATTAAGCTGAAACCAACTTTATCATGTTAACTGTAAGGTCGCTTTTTACATGTATACTTTTTGGCTTAATTCTGTTGGCGTTTGTGATAGTGTGGTAGTAATGGGTGTCTTCCCGGATCGTTCGTGTAGTATGTCATTCCATCTCATATCTTGATTCGTGGTATAGCCGGGGATCAACATAAGTACACTTTATGACTGGCCATGCGATTCTAAAATTATTTGAACAATTATTATTTTTTTATATGTCCTTTTAGAATTAAATTTAGAATAAAAATTAGGTAACACTATTAAAAAATTATAAATCCTGACTGCATTATTAATTATTTCTTCCTATTTTTTACACTGGTTCGAAGTGTACTGGTTTGTAACTTTCACTACTTAGACAAACAACACTCGAAAAACATAACTGGGAAGGGTTATTTTTTAAAAGACCCGTGTTATCCCTTAATTAGTATTATAGATCGTTTGAAAAGTCTTATGAAGGTATGAAGGATTGAGGTTCTCTTATTTTAAACGATGACGTCATACGTCTTTCAATTCTGCAGTATCTTTGTTAAGTTCCATAGAAACTATATTGAAGGCGTTAATACTATGTTTGTTATTTGCGTAGAAAGTGCATATTTTATTTTAAGGTATATACAGCGTTTATTTGTTAGGTTTTATTCCTTGACGTTGCAATTTCAAAGTTAACTGGTTTGCCAGCGCTACACTTAATAAGGGTACACAGCATATCTAGTTTCTAGGTCTAGGTCTAATCTTATCCTCCCAATAAATCGATTCATTTGACAACTGTTTCCTTGTAGTCATTTCAACAGGTATCTTCTGGGCAGTCTCATCGTGTAGTCAGTCGGTAGTCTTGTGGATACAAAATTGTGTTCTTTAACTCATTCGATATTGATATCTCTGACAAATATAATATGTCCATATATAATGTTGCACACATAACAATAACAGTACGTAAATAAACATTACAAATAATACACAACGAATGAGTTAAATAACACAATTTTGTATGTGTTTTATAATAATTTTGTGTATTTAAAAATAACATATCCACTCACGCCTTATCAAAAGTGGTTATTTCATTTAATACGAACTCGTCTCTGATAATGCTTCGAAAAGGGGTGTTGCTATTCCTCCGTCCTTCTGCTATGCAGTTTTTTACACATTGTTCACCAACATACAGGGGGGGTGACAAAGAGAGCACTACTAGTTATATCAGTCTGTTAAGTTAAGCAGCAGCAGCAACTAACTGCAACATTTTCATTAGATGTTTTCCCAATCAATTCGAAATTGAATAAAATCAAAAGTTTTATAAATTGAAATCTATTTATTAATATTCATTACAGAATGGCACATCTGCATGGACTTGTACAAGTGTCATAAAACAACTGTTTACCGTTGATACTCTGGGAAGGCCGTCTTGCCCCTAAAATATCAACGAACTTATAATGCACTAGTGGCGCCCCGCGGTGTTACCCTCAGGAATGTTTTTCGGGATAAAAAGTAGTCTATGTGTTAATCCAGGGTCTCAGCTACCTTTTTTTTGTATATATTTTATTGAAAGGTTATCATTGTTTATATTTTATAAAGACGTAACAAATATACAAGCACATTCACACACTTTCGCCTTTATAATATTAGTGTGATGGACCATCCACATTTTGACAATTAGAATTAGGAGCGGTGCAAGTGAATGTGTAAACAGACAGAAAATCCATATCCAGTTATGTATTATTAATGACTCTATAGATATATGTATATAACATATTTTCATCTTTCGGTACGCGTTTACGTTTACTAATAAAAGGGCACGCTACATTTAAAAACGATATGATCTTATGAAACGTTTAAAGAAACTTGCTTACTCTATATGGCAGAAATCTTTGGTTCATCTGAATAATATTTATCACTGTTATTAATTGTTTATTTGGTACAACAAAACAAGAAATACAAGGCTGACATGAGTTGTGGGTGAATTGCAATACTTTCTGGAAAATAAATAAATACAGTTATAGATTGGTTCCTGTATGACGACTACTCGTAAATGTAGCCTACGTAAATTGGTCTGATAGATCCCATGCATGTGGCAGGAACTTTACAGGATAAGCTTTGACTAATGTTCCATGCAAGATCAGAAGTAAGCGTTAGCAAGAACAGTGGTTGCTAGTGAATCTAACCGTTGTTCTGTCCAACAGAACAATGCAACGGTGGCTGACCATGATTTGTGCTATCGTGTATATGCTGAGTCTTAGACCATTTTGTCGTTATCTACTTCTGTAAAAGACAAATAAATTTTGAAGATTTTTAAAGTATAATTCGCTCAATATTTATGTCACCATGCATTAGTTTAATAGAATAGAATAGAATAGAATAGAATAGAATATACTTTATTGTACACCTTAAAACAAAAATTTACAGTACTTATGCAGAATAGAAATGTACAATGGGCGGCCTTATCGCTAAATGCAATTTCTGCCAGGCAACCTTAGGATGGACAGAAAAAGACAAGATGCAAAAGAACATACGGGTAGTTTAGGTGTAGAAAGAAGAGAAAAAAAAAAGCGTTTAATTTTCAAATATTACGTCTTTACCTATGAAATTGCCGTTAACATTTTTTATGGGATAAGGAGCAAACAGGTGGACAGGTTACCTCAAGAGTCAAAAGTGGGTTGCCGGCCTCTTAGGTCGGTCCGAGAATACGGCAGGCGACAATTTTTCCACAGGCTGGTTGTGCGAGCCAAATAGCCTCATTATTATAATATTATTATTTTTGAATTCTGTTAACTAAAGTTTGCAACTTTGCTATCGATGCATCTCTACCAGCTCTGTAGTACTTTTTCAGAGCCCTTCATAAACAAGTCAGGTGTACGGGAAGCAAGAAACTCTGCAAAAGGTATTGCTTTGGCTTTGGGGGGGGGGGGGGCTGCGGGGAGGAAAGGGTAAGAGGGTGTAGGAGGAGATATGAAAGAAGAGAGGGGGGAGTTGGGCTTCCGATAAAAATAAAAAAATGTATAAACACAGCATAATACTTATAAAACAAAGAATACAATTATAATGAATTATTAATTGACTACATGTCAACTCAATGTCACTATGCAGTAAAAATATTTTAAAGGCTTACAACACTCACGCAATGCTATGTCATATAAAGTGGCACGTGGTGTCCATGTTTATTTTTTAGGTTAGGTCAATCAATCCAATTACCTAACCTACATAGGTATATTCATATATTGTAACCAACTAACACTCGTAACTAATTTAGTGATTTATGTTGAAGAAGGTTATGCGCCCAGTTCCACTAATTAGATGGACCCTCAGCATTTACTGCAGTGGACATAGTTCGTCATAGTACTGATTTTCATTGCCCCTCTAAATACAACTGTTCATTTGACGGTGACAGCCGCAATCACCACCGGATAAAGGTGATATCAACTCTCCTACTTAAAACTCTAATTCTTTTATGAGCAATTGAAGTTTAGTAATTGACATTTTGACTATTATAACTACTTCAGGTTGCCTGAGTTGTAACAAAAATAAAGAATGAAGAGAAACACTACCATAGATACATGTTACTCTATTTCACTATAAGGAGCATAACCATCTGACATCAGAAAAAGCAGTTGCAGGTGGACTTTGAGTTGCTACACAATGCTGAAATTACCCTGTTGATGGATCATCACATCAGAGGTTCTCACTAATTTCGATGAAATATAACGCAAGCATTGCTTCACAACTGGTTTTCTGTGAGGCCGTGGTAACGTGCCGGTCGAGCCGGCCCATATTTGCCTAAGCATGGCTCTACCATGATAACTACAATATTTTTTAACTACTTCTCGGGTGTTGAATATTTCTCCTGGAAAGAAGCTGTCTAAATTTTGAAAAAAGTTTATGTCTGTCAGCGCAATTTCTAGTGAGTACGGCGGATGCCGCAAAACTGGCAACGGGGACTAGCAATTAATCAAAGCTTCTCCATCATTGTTTCCAGTTCCTCACAGTAAACATTAGTTATGCTTGTGCCATTTGGTAAGAAGCTGTTACGAATAACACCGGCACTAGACCACCAAACACCATCACCTTTGTAGGGGTGAGTTTTCGTTTGAAGCATTGCCTATGTGCTGCACAAGGGTCTAACCAACATGATGTCCGCTTATGATTGTCAAACGGATTCTTTTATCATCGCTAGT